>JAQSUU010000746.1:2832500-4032500 GCA_038087645.1 Saccharum hybrid cultivar R570 | reverse complement strand
ACGTCCCTTTTCGTCATAGCGAAAGGGCGGACTACAAGGTAGGGATCAGCCCGTGTCTGGTTCCACTCCTTTCGCCCCAACAAAAGGAGCGAAACCGGCTGGGATCGGCGCCACCGGAGGGCGCGCAGTCGATCTCAGGTATTCGCCTAAGCGAATAGCCGTTAACGGTTTGGTTGATTTTTTTTGCAGGTTTTGCCAAAGGAGGAGCCAGCCGCCTTCGCATGGCCGACAACTTCTGTCCGCTAGGGGCCCGCCCGGTCGGTTGAACAGGCGACATAAGGAGGAGCCGGTCGGGCCTCTCTGGGTCAGCACTATATGAGGCAGGCAGGGACTCCAGATGGCGAATAGACCCAGAGATGCAGGGAATATTCCCCGAATCTGCATTAGTTTTGATGGGCATTTACGTCCTATGAAAAGCCTACGGGCATGTATAAATAGCCCCATTGAGGGAATGTAAGGGAGGGGAACAAGTTCAATAAAACGTTCATCTTGTTTCGCTTAAGGCTCATGTCCCTCTTTCATGCTTGATTTCGCTTGTGCGACCGTTGGTGTTCGAAGGCCCTAGCCAAGAACAACACCACGTCATTGTTTTAATAAAAAAAACTCAATCTGCGGAGTAGACAACCCTCGGCTATTCTGCTTAAGATAGAAGATGATCTTCTCATGCAGATCGAGAAAAGCCTCGAACCTATGTTCCACCTATATACAGTGCTACCGTTGTTCATGTGAGACTGGACCAAGCCATAGACCTATGTTTTGGTGTGAGGCCTGGTTTTTTTTAACAACATGTGAAGGTGAGGAGTCGAACTCCGGACCGGGGCTTCCCATGACTGGTTGACCAACCAACCGAGCTACTGAGAAGCCATATGGGAGAGAAACAGCTGGTTTTTGCTATTGGTTTTCACGATAAATAATTTTTAGCTTTCCAGCACACTAAAAACCAGTTTAGCTTATCTTTGCATATTTGTTAGCTTATCTTTATCACCAGATGGAGTACACGTCACCGGATTTGCCTATATAAAAGAGCACACTTTTTAGCACGATGGAGTACACGTCACCGGATTTGCCTATATATATATAAATAAATAAATGGCTACCATGTATTTTTTTATATAAGAGAAGCCATGGGAGAGAAACAGCTGTTTTATTTTGGCTATTGGTTTTTACGATAAATTTTTAGCTTTCCAGCACACTAAAAACCAGAAAATTAAGCTTATCTTTGCATATCTTTTTAGGTTTTAAGTTTATTTTCTCATATAAACCAGACTTTGAAAAGCTAGTGTTTGTTTAAGCTTGTGGCTTAAACAGGCCCCGAATCTCTCCCACGTCAGTCATAATGGATTCGACTTTTGGAGTTTCCCGTCCAGATGCCAGAGGAGCACGCACACACTGACACACACATCCACGACCTCACTAGTTTTGCCTATATACTCATCGCTACCCAGTAGCAGCTAGCAGGGGCCTCCAGGACAAAGCTAGGTGAGAGAGAAATTAAACAAGACAAGATGGCCGGCGGTGAGGTCGAGGGCGGGGCAGCGGCGCCGTTTTTGGAGACGAAGCCCCAGGTGTACTTCGACGGGTGCCCCGGTTGCGTCATGGACCGGAGGAAGGCAGAGAACCCGGGGATCCCGTACAGGCTCTTCTTCCATGTCTGGATCATCATCTTCGTCTCCTGTATGTACAAACAAACACATGGATTGCATGCAAATTCTCTCTTCTTTGTCTCTCTAGTCTCTATGGATTATATACACACACACTCCCGTCCCAAAGGGTAAATTAATACACCACCATTTGAAGTGAAATCCAGTTCTACTTATGCGTTTCCTGTTGCCTGTTTTTGGTTTCCTGCCATTTGAAGGATGATTATGCTGAACAACTTGTTTTATATGTATATATATATAAAAAAGAACGAACAGCAGCCAGAAAAAAAATCAGCCAATCAGTTGGGTAACGTGTTTTAACGAGTGGCATGTGAATATGTTCTTATCTCTAAACATATGTCCTGAAATTCCTATAAAAAATTATCCTTAATTAAATTTGGATTGAGAGTATCTGTTTCTTCCGCCTAAAGCTTTTTATCAGTTTGGCTGTGTACCATAGGCTATCAGCAGTGGCGGATGTGGGATGCGGGATAAGGGGTGGCTAAAACAACAGAGATGTTGATTTGCACGAAGATTTAACGGTGAAATCAAGTTTTTGCTACAGTAATTAGCATTGAAATCAAGAAATTAGGGGGGGCTGGAGCCCCCCCAGCCCCCCCTTTGGATCCGCCCCTGGCTATCAGGGACCACGTAGCATTTTCATAGGTAAACAATTCAGCGCAAAAATTAGGCAACATTGTCAATAGTGTGTGGGACGCATTGGTACAAGCAAACGAACAGATGCACTTAATACATCTTATGATATTCATGAATTTCATATTTTTATCCTTTGTTTGTTGTATTGTTCTTATTTGTTCTATGCATATATGCGTATTTTTTCATTATTTCATAGTGTTGGTTTCTAACTCTTCTATGTCCTTTTCTCTGATTTTAGGTTTACCAGTATCCTTGTTGTATCCCTTCATATATTTCATGGTATGACAATCTAATTCTACAAGACTTTGGTGTTGTCATATGTTGCATTTAGTATTGGATTTTGGTTGCTTCAGATTCTAGACATTGCACGCCCTGCATAAATTGCACAACTGTGTTGTTTATGAAGTTATATATGGTATTTGATCAACCATGTGTAAAGATCTTACCATATGCCTAATAGACTTGACACTCAACACAAAAAAAGTAGAAATCTTTGGACCATATACACATACAATTTATGTTTCTTGTGCACACATGTGGCAAGCACTATGCACTCATGTGGCCTGATCCACCTTTTGTAGCAGCATTCAGGCCATTATCTCTCAATCCTTCTTAGTTGTATGAGACTAACTTATTGTGTGATTTCTGTTTCACCAATAGGTAAGAGATTTGCGCACTACCACAAGAGAAGAAGATATTGGATTTTATGCCGGATTTGTGGGTAAATGATTCCAAATGCTATAATATTATTAGGTCTAAAGTCTGTACCTACCTATAAGTATATAACATGTATATTAATATAAAACTTTATATTTATGTAGGTGCATCATACATGCTTGGTCGAGCTTTGACTTCCACTGCTTGGGGAATGGTAGCTGACCGTATTGGGAGGAAGCTAGTTATCATTCTTGGAATTTTCTCTGTGTTAGTATTTCTTTCTCTATTTGTGTATGATCAAAATTAAGCTATTTATTAGCTAGGACATGTATTTCAACTCCCTCTATTTGCCCTATCTTTGATTATTTGTGCCCTTCTATTTTTATTTCAGGGTTGTGTTTAACACTTTGTTTGGACTAAGTGTGCACTATTGGATGGCTCTTGTAACACGATTTCTTCTTGGTTCTTTAAATGGTTTCCTTGGCCCAATAAGAGTATGATAACTCAATGATTTAAATATATGTGGATGTATTGGAGCATGTAATAGTTAGTAACATGGATTTTTGTTTACTTTATATAGGCATATGTTGTTGAAGTTTGTCGAGTCGAGCACCAAGCTATTGGATTGTCACTCGTAAAATTTCAAACGATATAGCAACATGTTTTCACTATTTGATGCAACTATGTTGTGACATCTTCTTTTCTATACATTAGGTTAGTACAGCTTGGGCAATAGCTCTTATCATTGGGCCAGCTATCGGTGGATATCTTGCACAGGTACCAGAAAGGTTTTATCATTCATAGAATTTTGTATCATTTATTTATTCATATATCAATCTCTCTACTCTCATTTCATAGCCAGCAGAAAAATATCCTAAGTTGTTTGATGCCAACTCATTATTTGGGAGGTATTGTTTGTTACAAGCACATAATTCATAGTCACCATAGTTTCAATGGTTTTTTTCACTTACTAATTGTGGCTGTTTTTGGCAGGTTCCCATATTTGTTACCTTGTTTATGTGTGTCGATCTTTTGCTTTATTACTCTCATAAGCTGCATATGGCTCCCGGTATGTAAATTAAGTAGTTGTTACTATATTGGACACTATATTAACTCGTATTTGTTTTTTGTGCATTCATTTCATAGCATTTTATTACCACTTGAAATCACATGAAAATATCGAGGCCTTGCAATAGGAACATTGCAACTAAGTATTCTTCCTTGTGTCAATGCATTAACTTTCCATTACGGCCCTACAATAATATCTAAATGTTGTAATAGGAATGTTGCAACTGAACTTTACAAAACATTGGATGATCATATGCTTACCTTCTCGAGCCAACTACAAAGAAATGCAGGCTCAACTATAATCTCAAGAGGTGTTGAGAAGAGAAATCCTCTTGACTATGGGACATCCATTAGAATAAGAGTTGAAGGATGGGATCTACAACGGAAATTTGGTCTTTTATGCAGGAAAACACATTGATTTTGTTCCACCATAGTTATTCAATCCAACATGTACCATTATCCAAAAATGTTTAATTTTGAGCCATATTTTATCTCGTTGTAACACCCCAACCCGTTAGAAGCATGTAGTAGTTATGAAGTTGGCCCATGTGGCACATGAGAAGTTGGAGCTGGTGGGTTTAGTACCACCATAGAAGTTTAGGAGGGTGAGGGCCAGCTTATAATCCTCGTCGTTCCAAACGTAGGACCTCCTGGTTAACCCTTTTACACGAAGCAAGGATGAAAGTGTAAGTGAGGTGCTACGTGTATGCAGGCCTATTCCACTTTCGGAGCTGGGCCATATAAGTAGAATTTTTTGTGACTTCTATATAAGCAAATTTTGAACATGGGGTGTTACTACACTCAGGGTGCTTGATCTAAATAACTAACTTGAGTTTAGTTATTTTACTTATGTTTAATCATAACACGGGGTGTTACACTCAGGGTGCTTGATCTAAACAACTAACTTGAGTTTAGTTATTTTACTAATGTTTAATCATTTTAGGATTGTAAAAGGCTATTAAGGTTCATAATTTTGTACATTACATATTCGTTCTGAGTGATAAAATTGTTTCTAAATTGTCATGTTAGTATGCATTTCCACTATCCATTGTCAAACAAACATTTGTCTATATACTTCTTCCTTAGTTATGTCATTATTTGTTATAATATTATTACTGAATGCACAAGCATAGTTTGCCACACCAATTTATGTTGTCTTTAGCTATCAACCTATGCAGTAATATTACCTGCTAGCTTGATTTTTATTGTCAAATATATGTTGCTAACATTTCAGGAGACATTACATAAACACAAACAAGATGACAAGGAAGAACAAGAAGCTAGATATTCCAATGTTCGATTGACTAGTTTTGAAGAATCTTTTGAGCAAGATAGTAGTTCAACTAAAGGGAAAATTTTACTTAAGAATTGGCCACTGATGTCATCTATTATCCATTATTGTATCATCTCCTTTGATGATTCAGCATATTCAGAGGTATTTTCAAATAATTTGTTTATTTTTTGCACTGTGATTACAATATTAGTCAATAATTGTATTCAAGCTGCAACCAAAAAAATTATATATATATATATATATATATATATATATATATATATATATATATATATATATATATATATATATATATATATATATATATATATATATATAAAAGAGAGAGAGAGAGAGAGATTGTTGGTGCACATGATCTAACCTTCAAATGTTATCAAACTAAGTACTAAGTGAAAGTATTATTTGATTTACACAACATCCATCCAAAATTGTATATAAATACAAAAGTATGTAGAATAACCTTTGGCTCCCTAAGGATCGGCTTATATAGCACTTAAAATTCATTATATCATCTTTTTGTAACTTATATGTTCAAAATATATTAGCAAAAATGCAAATTGAAAATAATAAATTTAATCATTGGAAAGTTAGTTGAAAATATTTTAAAAATTATATTTAATAATCCATAGTATCACTTTGCAAATTGTGTTTCAAATACATATAGACATTGATAAGTATGTCCTTTTATAGATTGTACATATCAGAGAACTTTATAATATTATAAATGCATTATCTAGCGATACTTGTCAATTAGTTGCACCTCCTACAATCACATAGATAATGAGATTGAGTTAAAGAAGAACACATGTTTCGTATGTGGAAAATGAGAGACTATAAGATAAGCAACACAAATAAATCATATATATATATATATATATGATTTATTTGTAGTTGTGAGTTTAATTGTAATCATACATTCAGCTAAAACATCTCTAAGCCTCATAGGTAATACTTGTATTTATTTTTTATCTCATATATTAGTACATTATACAGTAATGTTTTAGAAAAAAAAAGAATTTCATCCTATACAAAATAAAGCGACAATAATAATAACTCAACCTTACACACAAAATGTCACTTCTCTTTTATAGATGATAAATAGGATATCATGTTTATGCACCAAGGTTCTAAATTGCCTCAAATTCAGCAACATATAAGTGTTAATGAAAATGTTGTATGTCCAATTTTTTTACATTACTACTACAAATTAATATTGGGAATGCTGCCAAATTATGCATTTTTGTCTCTATTTTTTCTTAGTACCTTTTCTAGTTATTTGAATTTTGACAAATGAAACAACATTTTTATCTTTTATGTAGAGTAGTTAGTACAAAATTCACTGATGGTATTTCAAACAATTTATTTAACAGATATTTCCTCTGTGGGCTGAAAGCGACAAAAAGTTTGGTGGGCTAGGTTTTTCAACTAATGATGTTGGTCAAGTACTTGTTGTTACAGGTACAAAATTTAGGGTCCACCTTACCAAATGATTAATGATGCGTCTATTCTCATATTTAGTGGACAAGATATAAAGTAGGATTAAGGTCCATTGCTCTAAAAGTATTAGTTCATCACAACAAACATGTTGTAGTGCTAAGTTTGATAAAAACACTTAGTATGACCCTTTAGTTTTGACTTATTGGATTTAACTCATATAAACTTTCCTTTTATATTAATTTCTTTATTTGCATGCTAATGCCCTTGTGAAAACTAATTTTAAACTCTAATCAATTCTATATGGAAATTACTATGTATTTTGAATAATGATTTCACTTGTTTTCATATAGGTGCTAGTACCCTTTTGTATCAGACATTTATTTATCCTCAAATTATAAAAGTTCATGGACCAATTAATGCTTCACGAATTGCTGCTGTGAGTACAAGTTACTAGTACATTTCATTGTTCATTTAGAAACATAAGAAATCATAAATGTGATAAGTTTTTGCAGATTTTGTCTATGGTGCTTCTTTTTACTTATCCACCTATGACATATTTATCAAGGCCTTGGTTATTAGTAAATATTGCATCATCCTTGAAAGGCATTTTTATTGTGAGTACACTCAATACCTCTGGTTTTAATTCCATATGTGTCATGTTTGAAACATGGACTTATTTCGTTACACACACGTATGTGGGTGTGTGCTTTTTACATTTGCATCAAACACTAGATTCTAACTGGATTAAAATTATTGACTTTCTTTTACTCGTTCATTTTATTGAATAAGAATAATATTGTATAATCATGTTTCATACCTATGAACTTACCATTTTATTCAAAAGAAATGCACTGTCTCATTATGTAACACCCAACGTCCAAAATCTGCTTATATGGCTCAGCTCCGCACTTGAAACAACTATTGACTTGCTTTTACTTGTTCATTTTATTGAATAAGAATAATATTGTATAATCATGTTTCATACCTATGAACTTACCATTTTATTCAAAAGAAATGCATTGTCTGATTACGTAACACCCAACATCCAAAATCTGCTTATATGGCTCAGCTCCGCACTTGAAACAGGCCTGTACATGCGTATAGCACCTCTCATACACTTTTGTCCTTGCTTCGTGTAAAAAGATTAACCTGAAGGTGCTATGTTTGGAATGACAAAGATTATAAGCTAGCTCTCACCCTCCTAAACTTCCAAGGTGGTACCAAACCTACCAACTACTACTTATGTGCCACATAGGCCACATGGACCAACAACACACAAGCTTCTAACAGAATGGGGTGTTACATCCCCTTAAGGGCTGACGCCCTCAGCAGCACTCCACATACACAGCAGATGCCTAGAGAACCACCCCTTGATACACCACTCCACGAGCACATGCAGTAAGGGTCGATACTCTGAATACCATCAATAGCACCCCCATCCAAAATCTGCTTATATCGCCTAGCTCCGCACGTGGAACAGGCCTGCACACGCGTGGTGCCTCTCTTACGCTTTCGTCCTCGCTTTGTGCAAACCTATATATTCTACATGCAGAGCTAGGCCACATAAGCAAATTTTGGACGCAGGGTGTTACAGATTAACAATGTTTTGATATGCTAAACATTATCCATGACAAAACACTAATATGCATTTGGCAAAATATAAGAACATAATATGTTTCCTTGAAATAATAATAGAGGGGACTATGTTCACCAATTCCATTTGTCATCATATCAGTATATTTGATGCTATGCCTACTATTTCATATCTTGGAGATGCAACCAAAACTACATGTTTTGGTCAACATAATATCAACATTTCTGTTGTTGCATACATTGTAGGTTACCGTCTACACGAGCTCTTTCATTCTTCAACATAATGCTGTGGTATGTGCATGCACATGCGATTCTAGAAAAGAGACCAATTCTATTACTTTTCCTATATAACTTTATAGCATTTTCTTATCAACTAGCAGTCTCAAGATCAAAGAGCAACTGCAAATGGCTTATCGACAACTTTGACGTCCTTTTCCAATGCAATTTCCCCGGCAGGAGCTGGTATTGTGTAAGTAGTTGCTAGCATTTTGTACAAACAATGCTAAATCTCTATTTGGAGGCTTACATGTTTTTTGTTTCACATGCATATTTTTGTAGTCTTATATAATATTCCATAACTTGAGGTACAATTAAGTACAAAATCACAGTATGAGTTCCATAGGATTTAATAGGAGTATTATGTATATATCTATGTTGTAAAATATTGTGTTAATAATGTTTAACTTCTAGGAGTAGGTGATTAGCTAGCGCCATACATGTTTCCCTGTGTTAATTTTTTCATGCAATACAGTGCTCTAATTTAGTTAATATGAGAACCACCTCTGACTCCACCAACCATGGTTCAAATACAATAAACACAATGTGCTAGTGCTTCTGGTGTGTTGACCATTGCATATCACCTAGGCTGGTTTTGGTAAGTCCAAGTAGGAGTTGGAGATTCATGCAAAATTTGATATGTAAATGATCTCTAATGTGGCAAGACCTCTCCACCATATAACTATGAAGGGTCACGGCCGATCAGGGTATTCAATCAAACAAGAACAAATAAATCTATTACTTTTTTTATCTCTCAATCCCTAGATTCTTCAGCCTCCAAATTTGTTCTTCCTTTAGTCTTGACAATGTTTGAGGGCATTCTAGATGGGCTGCTAAACCTAGAACAATTGTAAGTGTGTGCCTCCCTGGCAAGGATCCCTCCTGTGAGGTGCTTGTAGGTTTTTCATGATGTTCCTGCAAATACGGGCTAGGCTAGAATTAGAAACTTATTAGGAAAGATTTTACTATGTTCATCATGAGGTGACCATTGTGCAATCTGTGCATGCTAACACTTCAGTTTTTGGCCTAGATTTGTGCCAACATGGTCCTTCTATATGGTTGTAATCATCTATGTGTGCGAGTGTGGTGTGCATATGTGGTTGTGTATGTGTCTGGGCTCATCACTCTTATAGTCATCACAAAATAAAATATTTTACCAAGGCACGAATATGCATGCATTTGACACATGGTCACTTTATATCTAAGATTGACAATTTGAATTGGCAAATGATTGTAATTTTATGATAAGATCATATGTACACCAGGGATGTACTTGTTAATGGCATTACTTGGTAAATATATGTAGGAATTCATTAATCAAATATTGTTTTAAATTTAAATTGATCCCCCCCACCCCCTAAGGAATAGATCTGCATCTACTTACCTTGGAAGTAAAGAAGCCCAATTGGATTGTCCATTGAAGCATAAATATAGATATTGAATGCATGGAAATTTATATGGTTATTTAGAAATGATAAGTCTAGAGGGGTTTGATACCTATTTTCATTGTTTTCTCTAGACTTATTTCTTTGCCTTGTAGAAATGCAATTATGAATATACAAATTCCAAGGGTATATTCTTCTCATATAATGGAAGTCAAAGCGTGTATAGTTGATGCCATGGCAATATGTTCATGTAGGTTTTCGTGGGCACAAAGAAGGCAAGATGTTTTCTTCTTTCCAGGTAACTAGATGTAGCTTTTGTATCATATCTAGTCTTAGCTATTTTAGTGCACTTATTACTTAACATGACATGCAGGTGACCAGATGGTGTTTTTCCTTCTGGGAGTTGTAGTGTTTACCGAATTCATTTGGACATTCAAGCCCTTTTTAGCCACGCCAGAGCAAATGTCTTGACATTAAAAATAATATTATGCCTTATTGCCAAGAAGTTGTGTCACCATGGCATGTCATGGTTTACAAGCATGTGTAGGCACTATTGGGTGTCTAATTAAGAGCTAAAATAGTACTCAAGCCTAGCAATTTCTTGCCACAGTTGTAATGTATGATTTGGTGCATCCAGTTGTAATGTATGAGATTGATGGAGAGGACATTCAAAGGGCCAAAAAAGGCAAAGTAATAATAGTAGTATGACATGTTGTATATGTTCTAGTGGATTTTTTGGGACAAAAATGTAAACATAGTAATTTGCTGATGGTGTATGTCTATAAATTTTTTGCGGTACAAATATACATCAATGCAGCATTTTTGCAGTTTATGTGACTACTGATCTGACAGCGAAAATAATCATATCATTAATTCAGTGCTAGTTCATCAAACTTTTCAAAATTACTAGATTATGTAGTTAAGTAGTGCAAGTTCATTATTACAACTTTGATCATGGAAAACCAAAGGCCTTAAGCTCCCATACATGCATAGTTTGGATATGGTTTTGGTCGATTTGTAAAAAGAAATGTTTTTGGGTTTCAAGGGTGGCAAGACTCATCAACTGACTTCGTTATGAGCAGACTGAATTCATCCCAAAATAAACCTCCGCTTTCACTCATATTCCTTTGTGAAATCTCTATGGCTGGTATTGCTCTCATTTACAAGAGAAATTCCTTTTTTTGTCTACGTATGGCACGCCAATGTCTATTATCCCAATGGCTGCAGGAATGGAGGGTAGACCTACAAGGTGCTCCCAAGCCAATAGAAAGACCCTGTGCTCCTGGTATGGCCTTTTGTCATGGAAAACCAAAGGCTATAATGCCACTTTCTGTAATAGAAGTGATGCACCTTCCCTAAACTTCATGATGAAGTTGTAACGCAAGCCCTTCAATGATTGACATGTGGCTGTATATTAGATTATTAGGAGCCTGGTGTCCTGGGAACATATTCAGACATATGCTCCTGCTGTTGTAGGTCACTGTAGATTTCAAGAATGCCTGATATCTGTTAGCCAGTTGCACCTGTGATTGTGTAAGTTGTTCCACTGTACGCAGAGTAAAACCTTCTTTTGCACTATCTAGTGCAGAAGATAATTGTTTCTCTGAAATAATCAGAAGATAACTGTTTCTCTGAAATAATCACATTGGACAATGTTTTCTTGAAGGCGTTTATAGCATCCTCTGGATGCCCTTTTGCTATAGATGCCTTCGATATCCATTAGTGGATGGTTAGTAAATAAGCAGCCACAAGAAAAAAAATGGATAGACTGTATCCATTCTCTATGCTTGAAATATACTTTAAGAGCTAGCTTACTGTGTGTGTGAAGTTGATGTTACTAACCAATTGTGTTTCATCAAGTTTGAAAAGCCAGAATCTCCATTTCTTAGACACTTCTCCATCAATACAAATAGAAATGTTTGTCCACTCTTCATGGTGGAATTCCAGTCGATTCAACCCAAATCCAATTCCAGCACCTATGGCTTTAACAAATGCTTCTTTGAGACACCAATACCTATGAAGAACAGAGTAATGCACATACTGAATTTGAAGTAATACTGCACGTCATCATTAACATTGACATGATTTTCACACAATTAAGTTAATAATCTCATCTGAAAATCAGAATGACATCATGCTTAGCACTGAAAGTACAGGTATGCATTTTTGTAAACAGAGAACTACTGTTCTATAAAGATGAAAAAGGTTCCTTTCAACTTTTCTGATGTAGTTCAGATAAATGAACGAGGAGCTGTGCAAGAGGTACACTTTATTGGCAAAACCGCAAATCCAAATTTGAAGCCATGGGTAGCTCAACTGATTTGCAACATGAAGAATATTTCAGCTGGTTATGAAGAATAGAAATAGTACGGTGCCTTGTCATGATAGATATTGTATAGATGATTTCCAGGATCCACAGATAGATGTTTTAGCTCCCAACATATACAACCCAATATACCGTGACTGAACTGCCAGGATCCACAGATAGATGTTTTAGGCTTTTAGCTCCCAACATATACGATGCAATATACCGTGACTGAACTGCTGATTCTGTTAATGCATATGTCATCTACCAAGAAATCCCTGGACAAAACATTGTACCTGTAGAACACTGTCAGCACGTATCTGGGGGCGCCAGCACGAAGGATTCAGTTCCACTCATATGGTCGGTAAGGTACGAAGAGAAGTTGCGGACGAACTCGGCAGCGGTTTCTCTCTGGAGCTCAGAAACGGACACAATGTCTCGCCAACAAGGCAAAGCGGTTCCGATGCAATGCCAACATAGTCCCCCAGGTGCGAGGTGCTGAAGTTGAAGTTCAGGAAGTCTGAACAATTATTCTGCTGCAAGATGAATCAATCCAGTAGCTGGTCAGTGGCAGGATGCAACCGACCAGACCAGGGGTGATGCCGATCGCATATATATGATGGAATCAAGGAGAATTTGACAGACAGTGTGCGTACTAGGTACGGTTTCCCCTCGGTTGTGCGGCATATGTTGATCTGGTGGAACGGGATATGGAGGAGGTGGTGCACGAGCGAGTACTGCAGCAGACGACTAACGGGCGCCCCGCTTCCTGTCGTCCTCTTTCACGAATCTGCAAGCGCACGCCTGAAACGAGCTCAATTCGATGTGAAGCTAACTGCACCGCATGCAAATTGGTGGCGCGAACAACAGTGAAGTTGTGAAGCTCCCATCATCAGAAGAAGTGAGGACGAACAGCTTATGGGAGCAGCAGGGGCAGCAGGCACGGTACCTGGCGATGGCGGGGCGTTCGTGCGGCGGGAGGAGGGCAGCTGCAGAGTCGAACTGGGCGGGGGAAGGGCGCCAGCGGCTGATGTCGACGAGCCACCGCCACACGCCGCTCTCCTCCGCCGTCATCCCCCGCCCCAAGACCGAGAGAGGAAGAATGAGAAAGGCGAGGAGCCGAGGAGGCGGGGAAACCGATGGAGTCGGCGACGGCGAAGGCACCCGCCTGCTGCTAGATCGGTCGCTGGGCGGAGGACCTCCTGTCGGCTTCGCTCACCCGGACCGCGCCGCCGCGATCTCGCCGGCCTTCCGCGCCGCGGCCGACGCTGACGACGTCTGGTCCAGCTCCCTGCCGCGTGACCTGACCCCGTTCGCCGACGGTGAGCTCCCCGACGACCCACGGATCAAAAAGGCGCTCTTCAGCCAGCCCCCGCCTCGCCGGAGTCCGTCGACGGAAGGACGAATGTCACGACTCCATGCGCGAGCCGAGGATGCCTGGTGGGACCGTGGCACTGAATAGGACGGGGAGGGGCAAAACGGACCTTTTGCCTTTATTGCCATGGTAAACTGATTTGTGTCACGGGGAGGGGCAGGAATAGCATCTGTCAGAGTGACAGCTCTACGACAGTTAGCCAAGTTCAAGAGGATTCTGGTTATGTTTAAGGGGTTGTTTGGTTCGGCGCCACTGGCTGCTGATTGGTTGGCGTATAAGTTGAGGCAGCTACGATATGCTGTCCTTGTCGTTTGCTTCTGCCGCTTGTCCTCTAGCGTGTAATAAATGTGTCGTGGCCGTGGCGAGCGTGGCGTCCAATTCGACCACTGTAGGTTGTGGCTGCCACAGACGCAGCGTGGCATGGTGCGGCTAGAATCCAAACACGCCCTAAGCCACAAGGAAAATATGAGTGGTTTGTGGTTTAATTTGAATGCACCATTAAAAAGCTCTCAATTTTTGCGTGGAAAACAAAGATATGCCAAAGTCGACTCAAAAACAAATGTCCCGACAAGAAAACCTAGCATAATTTTATGCCTTGCTCACTTGAGCTTATCTGCCAAAATCAATACTACTTTTCAGCCATGTAGCAGTGTTTTTCTCTCACAACGAATCAGCGTCAGCATCAGCCGAAAATCAGCCAACCGAACAGCTTGTCATCCCTATTGATCTAAATAATTATATATAATCGGGGCAAGTTGAAATGAAGATGACATGTATCCTGAATAGCTAACTTCAGCTTTGCAACTAGTAGTATATATACATCGACAATGTTTCAGCTAGGTGTACTAGCAATGAAGCATCATTAGTTCTTAGTTGTTTCTATGCACAACATGGTTATTTGAGATATTATCGGTTAGAGAACCACATAAATTGATCAGATTGTATATTGTATTCTAAGAAGTGGGAGCACATGCAAACTCAGTTCCAACTGAACCATGTTTGTGAATTGACAAAAGCTCGAGTATATCTAGGTATAGCTAATGTGTTAAATGCCCATGTTTTACAAGAAAAAATATGACATATACATTATGCTCAAGTATTACCCAAAGATGCATGGACACCCCAGAAAACAGATGCAGTCTAGTGCAGGGTTTATTTCGAGCTAAGAATTTCACCGGTTTCTATCTCTCACAAGTTCTGCGCCATCCAAAACTCGGAAAAGAGAAATTAGATTACTGCTATTACCACCCGTTAAAATGTTGAATCCTCGTAAAGTGATCTCGTAATGCATCTCGAAGCAACACACGCCATCGCTGCTGATGTCGAGGCCGCGCGCCTCCTGCACGAGCTCAATATATATTTATATGTACGATAAAGAGATGCATGATAGAGAAACATTTTGTGGTTTTGGGAAATAGGATTTTACTGTTTACAACATTTGGAGTATTTGATAATAAAAACTATTGAAGAGTTGATCTATATTGATGAGAAGGAACTACAGTTTATTGTGGGAGGAAGAACATTTCTATGTTTGTGATAAAGGGGTATGTGCAAGACGGCATTAGTTGATTATAAGGGCAAAGGAAAATATATTTGTGGTTCGAATAACAGAATTTGCGGACAGGACATGAGAGGTACATACAAGAGTAATAACACACATAAAGGCTGATTGAAAACATATTGTGCTTAGGACAGCAGACTTTTACTGTTTACAAAGTGCTTGAGCATAAAGATCCGTGAAAAGCTTATTTGTATTGAATAGAAGAAAGTATAGTCGTTTGTGGGTTGACAAAGGAATATTATTTATATTTTATTTGAACGAATGTGGTAAAGGGCACAAGATAATATATTCAAAAGAACTTGTGGTAGGGACAATATAGTTTTATGAAATATTTTTTTAAAGCGCACGCACACTCACCCTATGAACGCACACACACAAACCCTACCCTTATAAATACCTTCAAAGACTAGGCCGGTAAATCCTCGAGATGAGATTGATGAAGTCAGCACAGGCGTCTCACTGTTACGGGAATGTCGCCTACCACTAAAAGCACAGAGCCGTTAAGTCCTGGAATATTCACTTTCATAAGGAGTCAAACCCAGGACCTCATGTGCTATTGAGGCTCTTGTAACCAGTATGCTAGGCTCTTGTAACCATTAGGCTACATGCCCTTTCACTAGTTTTATGAAAGATTGTTGTGGTAAGCAGGGAAGGGGTGTATGCAAAAGGGCGTCAAATACTCAAATATATGATACAGCGGACACTACTGAGTGTTTCCCTTCCTATGGCTGACAGGTCGAGGCTATAGATGGCCAAAACAGGCCGCCTGGCTCGATACGGCTCGTCGGGCCACCAAGCCATGCCGAAGAGGGCTTCGTTCCTAACCATCAGCCCAAACACCACATGTATGGCCGATTTTGGGTCGGCCCGACCCGAAAAGCATGACCCAACCAATAGATCGGGCCAGCCCGTGGTCCACTAAATGTCGGCAGAGACCAGAGAGAGGGGGAAGGGGAGGCAGCTACATGAGCCACAGTATGCAGCCACACACCCGCCACACGACCTACGAGTGGAGAAGGCAACGGGCAGAGTGAAGTAGGGAGAGAGGCGGAGCTCGGGGCCGGCGCGGCCACGTGGAAGAGAGGAGCCCGCAACGGCGCACCTCACCTGCGAGAGGAGAAGGGAAGGAGGTGAGCCGGCATATGCGACCGCGGACTACGAGAGCCGAGGGGAGAGGTAGAATGGAGTTGAGTATTTTACCTGTGTGTCATTATAAAAGATGGTCCTAACCCACAAGCCACTAAAAAGTTCGAACGCACCTATATACCATCACACTAAACTTTTTTGCATTCCATGGCATTCCGTCCACCTTGTGTTAGTTTTCCACCGTTTGACAGCCTTGACATGTGGGCCTGATCGGTGACAATGTCCAAAATACCCTCCTCTCAGAACCCTGGCCTCTCCCTTCTCTCTTTGCCGGGTGGGGCCAACCTGTTAGTGACATGGCAGCTTCTTCCTCCTCAAGAAGAGGAGCGCAAGGGAACCAGATGGCCGTGTAGGATCAATGGTAAGCCTAGAGGGGGGTGAATAGGCCTGTTAAAAATCAACTCCAGCAAACGTTAGATTCACCCATGGCACTGCCGCTCTGGGACAGCAGCACTGCCACACCTGCAGGAAAGATTTGGTCATAGTTCAAAATCTACCAATGGAAATTTAAATCGACTAAATTTCTTAGCTTCCTGCAGTGTAGTAGTTCACATATCAACAGCTAAAAGCAGTAGCACAAGAGTATACAAGTATATCGGCCTCAAACCCTAGAAATCACCTCAACAACAATATGAACAACAAGTAGCAAAACAAGCACACAGTGACACGATGATTTATCCCGTGGTTCAGCTCGCCATCAAGGCTTGCCTAAATCTACGTTGTTGAGGCTAGCCACTAAGGCTTAGGGCTTTGCAACCCTTCCCCATTCTCAAGTCAAAAGACTCAACTCTTAAGGTGAGGGGTGAGTTTACTAGCTGCAAGAGATGGTTACAAACCTCCCGGGGCTGTCACAAGATTGGCAAGCTCACTGGGCGACGCTCTAGCTGTCTAGGAGCAAAGCTCCAAGAGTAAAGAACACAAGCCGCCGGCTAAAACGTGAACCAAGTACTCTTAGACTTTGGGAATCAGTGGATCTACTCTCTAATAGAGTTTTGGAGCCTTTTCTCTTAAGTTTAGATGGTGGAATCACAAGGGATGCTTGAGAGTTTAAAGGGCACCAATGGAGGAGAGAGAGATGAGCACTTGTCTATTTTTGTTGGTCTGAACCGAGGTAGAAGAAGAGAGCCGTTGAGGAGGTGAGAGAGAGGTATAAATACCCCCCTTGGTCCCAACAATCATTTAAGTGTGGCAATGCCACAACTTAACTGTTGCACTGCCGCACAGCGGCACTGCCGCACTGGCCAGGACAACAAAGGTGGCAGAGTGAAGGCATGGCTGTCTTGGCTGAGATATGAGGATGTAAAGACAAAAAATTGAGCACTTGGTTGCACACTTTAGTAGGTTTATTGAGTCTCCCTTGATAGTACGACTTTTCCTAAACTCAAATTCAAAATATAAAAGAATTTAAACCTCCAATGAGCGTGATGCCGTCCTCATTCATAATTAGGGCTCCTCCATCTCATGTAACATCTTCGATCATAAATTTCCTCGCTTATCATCTTGATAAATCTCATTAGTCCTCTAATTAGATGGTCATCAACACTAAAACCCACATTAGAGCTTGATTGCACTTCAGGCCGGCAAGAGCACGAGCAGCGCGCCAGTCACGGTGGCCGGGGGAGCTCGCCCGCGTGCCGTTGCGGTCGCCGGAGCGGAGCTCTCCAGCACGACATCACCGTGGCTAGGGGCTGAGCTCACCCACACGCAATCACGGTGGCCGAGGTGGAGCCTGCGTGCGCCCGCGGTGGTCAGGACGGAGCCCCCGCGCGCGCCCGCGATGGCTAGGGTGGAGCTCACCGCCGGTTGCTCCAGGCGCTGTTGCTCCAGGAGGTCGTGAAGCGGTGGGACGGTGGTTGTAGCCCTGCTCCGCGTCTGAGTCAATGGTGCTTGGCATTGACATCATCTCTGTAGGCTGCTGCCATCAAAATCACGAGCACCAGCTGGTGCGCGTGGCTCCCAGGGTGGGCGCTCGGCCATCCTTTGCCGCCGGCATGGCCTCCATTGCTGGAAATCAGCCGCGCTAGGCCCGTGGTGCGAACAGGAGCTTCTCGAGTCGGGATAAGGCCTTCGTTGATTTTTTTTCTTTTCTCTTGACAAGTTGATTTTTTATTTCATTTGCCCCACACTGTCCTGTACTATCATCCCTGATGCCTCTCCTCCGCACTCACGTAGGCAAGGGTATTTTGGACTTCTCCCACCCCAGTTAGACAGCGTTAGAGGCCAAAGTGAACGGAGTGGCATGGAAGGCAAGAAAGTTTAGCGTGATGACACCTGGGTGCGTTCAAACTTTTTTAGTGGCCTGTAGGTCAGGACCATCTTTTATAATGGTACACAGGTAAAAGACCCAATGAAGTTAGGGTTAAGCGGTTAGCCAGTTAGTGAATAGGGAGTAGGGGCCTTTTAGCAGGCCGTGCTAGCACTTGAGGTTGCCACTGGGCCAACCATTAATTGATGGGTTGGGTGAAGGGTCGAGATGGCGGACTAGAGGGGGGTGAATAGTCTGTTCTAAAATTAATCACGTCGGCTAACCGAAATAAATACGAAATTAAAACTATCGGTCTAGCCAAAACTACACCCCCTCTATCTATAACTCTAGCATCTTACAAAAGATCCTAATCAAGCAACTAAGGTGTCAAGCTTAGCAAGAGCTCACATAACCAATTCTAGAGCAAGATTACACAAACATATGCACTAGTACTTTTCACACCGGGGAGCTCCTATACAATTCTAGTAAGCAAAAGCACAAAGCCCCTAAGCTCACTAGCAATGCTCAATAACAAAGGCAACCAATGCCAAATTAGAGAGCGCAAAATACTTAGCTATACAAACTAAGCAATGTGACTAACAAGGTTACACAAATCAAATTAGCCACACAAAGGGAGAGCTTACTTCTAGCTACACAAGCAAGAAGGTAACTAGCTAGCTACACAAGCAAACTAGTTATGAGAGCAACAACACAAGCACAATATATATATATATATATATATATATATATATATATATATATATATATATATATATATATATATATATATATATATATATATATATATATATATATATATATATATCCCGAGGTTGTGTTTCGGAGATTGTAAACCAACGGGATGAACAAGGTTGACACGATGATTTTTATCCCGAGGTTCACGTGTTTGCCAACACGCTAGTCCCCGTTGAGACAAGCTCCAACGTTGCCGCCGGTCCTCTTGCTCTTCTCGTTGTGGCGATGCACCCACTTGTTGGATCACGAGCTAATTGACTATCAAGAGTCAAACCCTCAGCGGGTGCCGCACATCCACTCACAAGATAGGGATCCTCCAAGCCACGAGCTCTAGCATTTGACCTGGTCGGACCACTTGTCGCCCTTCACGTCTCGCTTTACTAGAGTTGCTCTTCGTGGCTCCCGCGGGGCGAGCACAATGTCCCTCACAAAGCTTCTCCGGAGCCTCGCACAATCTTCTTGCGAGCATCGACGGAGCCACAATCCACCAAGCTGTCTAGGAGGTGGCAACCTCCAAGAGTAACAAGCACCACCGGCTTGCAGCACGATCACCTAGTGCCACTCGATGTAATCCTCACGATGCAACGCACTAGAATCGCTCTCTCACTCGATCCGATGAACACTATCAAGCATGAGTGAGTTAGAGGCTCTCCAAGCACTCCCAAAAGCATGGACACTAAGTCCCAAGGGTGCTCAGCACTAGCCAAGGCCGGCCACCACTTCTATTTATAGCCCCACAAATGAATATAGCCATTAGCAATTCACTGGGCAAAAATCACGAGCAACAGACGCGCTGACGCTAAGCAACTGACGCAGCACCCCAACGTCTGTCGCTCAGATGGCCACCACGTGTCCTACACATTTGAATTCCAATGGTCGAGTTCACCATGCGATAGACGCGTCCGACGCGAGACCGGCTCCAGCGTCTGTCGCGCGACAGACGCGGTCTAGAACGCTTCCGCGCCCTACTCAGCCACGACAAACGCGTCTGTCGGTCGATCAACAAATGCGGCTCAGCGTCCGTCGCTCCTGCGTACCGAAGCCGCCCTCGCGAACTGATCGACAGACGCTGACATCAGCGTCTGTCGCTCGACCACCGCAGCGTCTGACGATCGCGCGCTCGCCAGGCCGCCGAACACTGAGCGACAGACGCTGACGCCAGCGTCTATCGCGTGATCGTCCGCAAGTCCGTCGCCTCCTCCTCTACTGACCGCGCCTGGGGTAAGCCGACAGACACAGGGCCAGCGTCTGTCACCTTCGCGACCAGCGACTGTCGCTTGCAAAACAGCGATGACCACCTCCGTGACTTCGCCACTTCATCCCGCTTCCGGCGTAAAGGAAAATAGTCATTTCATTTCCTCGAAAACGCCTAAATCCCGCCTCGCAAACTCGGCGGGAGGGAGAGAGGATCCCAAACCCCTCTCAACTGCTCAAACTTCATCGCCTTCGCAAATGTGCCAACACCACCATGTGAATATTACCATGTGCACGTGTGTTAGCATTTTCACAATCATTTTCTCCGAGGAGTTAGGCACTCAACTTGCCTCGCCACTCGATCCTAACACGTATGCAAAGTTAGATCGCTCAAGTGGCACTAGATGACCGATATGCAAACAAGTTTGCCCCTCTTGATAGTATGGCCATATATCCTAAACCCGGTCATCAACTCCTCTACACACATATGATCGGTGAACTGGAAATGTCCTAGGTTATACCTTTGCCTTGCGCATTCCACTCCATCTCCTCCGACGTTGATGCAACACATGCACCAACCATATTACAAATGATATGATCCACTTCAAATCATCATGTGACCTTGGTCCATCGATCTTGACCTCACTTGCTCTTCACCGTTGCGTCGGTCCATCGGCGTCAAGTCTTGCTTAAGCTTCACCGCCTCACGGTCCATTGCTCCAAAGCCTCCGACTTGCCCTTCACACTTGCAACCGGTCCGTCGAGCCAAGCCTCATCTTGATCTTCGCCACCTTGGTCACATGACTTCATGTCATGTCTCACATGCAATGAGTTCCTCCATGACACCATCACCTGTGGACTAATCTCCTGTGTATCTCATATTAAACATAATTAGTCTACCTAAGGTTGTCACTCAATTACCAAAACCAAATAAGGATCTTTCATCGGGTCGTGCCTAGAAAGCATCCCAAGCACGGCCCTATATGCATCGGCCCATACCAGCCTAGGCTCGTGAAAGACCGAGCCGTATCGTGCTCGTGTGGGGCCAAAATAACGGGCTTGGTGTCGTGCTATTGGGCCTCGAGCTTTCTAGACAACCATAGGTGAGGCTGCCTTCTTTTACGTCGTCGATCATGTGGCCTTGGGCCCCTCATGGGCTATTGGGCCTTGGGCTTTCTAGACAACCATAGTTCTGGCACGAGATATCCACGCACGCTGATGAGACTGGAGTTGGTACTGACTGGCCGGGGTGGCACACAAGTGAACAACTGAGCAGCTTGCATCTAGGGGTGAAAAGTGTACGGATGTTTTCGAGTTGTATTCGAGACCGAATCTATTTAGAGGGGTTTAGATTTGTCTATATCCGAGTCCAGATATTCAACATCCGATACCGTATCCGAATACTCAAATCGCATATTTATGATATCGATATCCAATCGTACTCTATCCGACATGGTTAAAACTATCTGTATTCGAATCTGAATCCGAACAGAAATATAAAAAAAACAAATATAATATCACTTATATCCAGGGGCGGATCCAAAGGGGGGGCTGGGGGCTCCAGCCCCCCCTACAGCTGGTGCAGCAATGGAGATATGGAGAGGGTGAGGGAGAAGAAGAGGTGGAGGAAAGAAGAAAATGAAGAGAAAGAGAGAAAGAAGCTCCACGAGCCCCATGAAAGTTCTGTCATTGAGCTTAGGAAGGAGGCATTAGACATTGGATAGAGATTGAAGATGAAGGTCGAGCCAGCCATAAAGTTCAGCCCCCCTAGAATTTTGTCCTGGATCCGCCACTGCTTATATCCGTTCATATCCTATCCATTTTCATCCTTACTTGCATCCTCTGCATGCGCTACACTGCATGGCTATACATCTCCAGCGCCATCGCCACTCGCTAGTGTGATGCGAATGAGGTTCGCCATGTCGTCATATCGCGCAGACGACTACACTGTACTGTACGACGGAGAACGAGATTCGCTCGCCATATCGCGCAGATCAACTATGATGGAGGAGAATGAGGTTCGCCAGGCGGCCAGGCCGAGGCCGGCCGGTATTTTCCATCTTTGGAGCGCCGGCCAGCTCGATCTTTTTCTCCAGGCCGTCCCTCTCTGCGACTCTCTCTCTCACCTCACGTACAGTAGTCTGCGTTACACACCAGAAATATATTTTCTTCGGTTTTCAAAACCTTGTGACGTACGTGGCGCTTTACACACCACGCACGCACGCACGCTTGCTGCCTAAGTCATGCAAGCACACGATTGCGTGCTGGGTGGGTTTAACTTAATTCATTTAGGGCATGTTTGCACGCTAATCAAAAGTGGCAGGGACAGGGAGATACCGGCCGGAGGAGAGGACAAATAAAAGCAGCACTTGTTGGTGGGCCAGGCGTGGTATGTCCAGATAACTCCTAAAAGTAATGTTTGGTTCAATTTATTATTTCCTCTGACTATTTTAAGTTGGTCCAATTTACACCTTAAAAAATCTTTTTTTTGTTTTACAAAATGTGTTTTAGTTTCAAATTTTTTGAGGTACAATATCTTGTGTTAGAAAAAAAATACATTTCATCATTAAAAAATTTCCTAAGCTAGCAAAACAGTGGAAGGAAATTAAGATATATTTCTCTAACATAACTTATGATGTCATCTATCACATCATAAAATTTGATACTAAACCTCAACTTACACTTCGAGAAACAAAAAATAACAAATCCTGTTAAGGGGTAAAACTAGACCAACTAAAATAGTTGGAGGTACAAATTGAACCAAATGTTAATTTAGGGGTTATCTAGACAAAGGCCAAATTGAGAGGAGTAATTTGTACTTTTTCCTTCAAAATGTATATCTTGTTTCTTGTTTCTTAAAGAGTCAACCAATCTTAAATTTAACTAATTAAATACTCTTTTTGTCAAAAAAGAATGCAATTCAAGAATAATTCCAAGTGAGACGATTTTAATTTTAACCAAATTCATATAATATTTAGGAGCATACCAAAAAAAAGTATCAATAGATTCATTATCAAATATATTCTCTATTTAGTATACATATATTGATTTATGCATATCTATAACATGCATTTTCTATAAATTTTATCAAACTTCCTAGAATTGTATTCTTTTTTGGACGAATTGGGACGAAGGTGGTACACAAAAACGTCAAGATGTGTTCTTCTTGCCAGGTAATTAAATGTGCATGAGTTGTGTTGAAATAATATTAGTCACTTGCTAGATTTTGTAACACCCCCCTCATCTCATCTTAAGTTATTTTAGTGCACTAATTACTTAACATGGCATGTAGGTGACCAAATGGTGTTTTCCTTCTCGGAGTTATAGTGTTTGTCGAATTCATTTGGACATTCAGGCCCTTTTTAGTGACGCCAGAGCAAAATTATTCACGTTAAAAAAATCTTGCGCCTTATTCATTTGGACAAGCATGTGTAAGTGCCACTGGAAGGATAATTAAGAGCTAAACAAGCACTCAGACCTAGCAATTTCTTGCTATAATTGTAATGTATGATTGATGCGTCAGCCAATCCTTAGTAAAAGGATCAGCAAGTGAGCATACACATTGATTGAATATGATTGGACCTTTGAACCAATGAAAACACTAAAAGGTCAAATTCTTGTTGATTTTATTGTTGAGCATATAATTGATGTAGAAGATGAAATTGGTTATATTACTAGTAATCCATGGAACCTTTATTTCAACGGATCAGCTTGCAAAGATGGCCAAGGTGTTAGCATAGTCATTATTTCTCCTGATGGTGCTATTAATGAGACATCAAGCCGATTGGATTATTTTTATACTAACAATCAAGCCGAATACGAAGCTCTCCTGTTCAAATTAGAAATTTTGCAATCCATGGAGGTGAGACATGTTGAAGCCTTTGGTGATTCTTTACTGGTTATACAACAAGTCACCACTGTATTTCAATCTTTAATTTGGAAGAATCACTTAATGCATATCTTGATAAATGTCTTCACATCATTGTTTATTTTGCTGAATTCTAAATTCGGTATATTCCAAGGCATAAAAATAATA
The DNA here is from genome assembly GCA_038087645.1 of Saccharum hybrid cultivar R570. Taxonomy (NCBI): domain Eukaryota; kingdom Viridiplantae; phylum Streptophyta; class Magnoliopsida; order Poales; family Poaceae; genus Saccharum; species Saccharum hybrid cultivar. The sequence continues at coordinate 4,007,875 of JAQSUU010000746.1, read as the reverse complement.
AGGCTAACTTGTTGGCTCAATAAGCATTAGGCTATGACGTTGAAAGATGAAATTTCATATCGAAAAAAGTCGATACAAGAGGAACAAAGCGAGCCGAATCGTGCCCAAATTTATTCTTATAAGCTAAGGGCCGATTTTAGGTGATTGGAGGATTACCATTAAGGATTATTTACGTGATTCAAGTGCTAAAGCTAATAAAAGTGATCAGCAGAGTGCATTTAAGTTTGTTTTGCACAATAATGAGCTATATCGAAGAGCTGCCAAAGACCTTTTACTTAAGGGCTTAGATTCTGATCAAGCAAAAATGGCTATGGGAGAAGTTCAAGAGAGCATATATGTGGTATGCATCAACCAACTCTGAAGATGAAATGGTTATTACGTAGAGATTTTCTATTGGCCTACTATGATTGCCGATTGTTTTCACTACTACAAGGGATGCGAGGAGTGTCAACAACTTAGTAATTTGCAGTTGGTGCATGTTGCGGTGATGCATCCTATTATCAAGCCAGGGCCATTTCGAGGTTGGAGACTATATTTTATTGGCCAAACCAAATTCACTCATCGTCGTCAAAGGAACATCACTTTGTGTTGGTTGCTACAGATTACTCTACAAAATGGACTAAGGTTGTTCCTTTGAAAAATATGACACATAAGAAGGTAATTAGGTTTAATACTGAGAATATCATATATAGATTCAACATCTCTCAAACATTAACTACGGATCGAGGGACATCGTTTGTGTCAAAGAAGGTGCGTCATTTTGCCGAATTATATAAGATTAAGTTACTCAATTCATCTCCATATTATGCTCAAGCTAATGGCCAAGCTTAGTCAAGCAATAAGACTTTGATCAAGCTTATAAAGAAGAAAATCGAGCCCAATCCCAGAAGGTGGCATGAAGTTTTGTTTGAGAAGCTTAGTGGGCTCATCTCATATCTAGACATGTATGGTGCTACCAAAATTACTCCTTTTGAGTTGGTGTATGGACAAGAAGTTATGTTGCTTGTTGAAGTGAATCTAGATGTATATAGATAGGCAAAACAAGATAATTTATCTATTATATGTATCATGATCTGATAATGGACAATGTCGACGAGGTGACAAAAGAATCAAAGCTCTGAAGGAGATTGAGAAGGACAAAGGTCGAGTTGCCCGGTCTTATAACAAGAAAGTAAAAAAGCAAATCTTTCCAAGTCGGGGATTTAGTGTGGAAGAATATTCTACCACTTGAGATGAAGAGCAACAAGTTTGCAAGTGGTCACAGGATGGGAAGGTCCATTTAAGGTGATCAAAGCAATATTTTAAAATTCATATATGCTAGAGACATTGCAAGGTGATCGTCTTGCAAGAGCTAACCAAAGGTATTTGAAAAAAAATATTTCCCAGGTGTTTGGCAAGAGGCCTAAGTGCTCACCAGACAATGGCCGATACATGTATCGCCCTTAGAACAAAAATGGATGATGTATACATTGCCCTTAGATCCCAAGTAGCCGATGAGTTGAACATCTTTGCTATTTGATGTTTTATATTTTCAAGTTCGCATAAATCTCACATAAAAGTTAGGGGGCATATGTTGATAGGAAAAAAGGTCAGAGGAGGTTGGATGTGGACTTGAGAATTTGTTGGGCTATCTGAAAGGTCGGAAGTTCCGATTTCTATTGGAAGTTTTGATGAACCCAAAACTCTGTCACTTTATTGGTTGCCCTACGTCGGAAGTTCCAACATATGTCAAAAGTTCCGAAGTCTGTATGTGCGCCGTGAGGGAGGAGATTGTTGGAACTTTTGACGTCCCCTGTCCGAGTCTAGTTTTCTGAATTCCGATCCAAACTCCTCTGATCTCATGGGAAATTATAAAATATGCCTTTGGAGAGTTTTCTATTAGGATAAGACCACCTCTATATATATTGGAGGATCACGACCAGCTAAGGTATCCAACTACACAATCGATCAAAAATCAATCTCTCGACGAGATTCGTTGGCATTATGTGTGACCTTGCCGATGCTAGAATAACCTCATCGTGCCCTCTCTGATAGGTCTTCCCAGGAGATGTTTGCGAGCTTTTCATGGGAAGATCAAGGTGTCAAAGTTTCTGTAACCATCCTGCTGGTCGGCCTTGTTATCTTAATCTATCTTTGCTGCGTGCTAGACCATATGTGGCCTTGAATGTGTTAGCCTAGCTGGTGTGTGACGTCAATAGTGTGATTCCTAGGATCCACCGATGTAAGTTTGATCTCCCAGGATATATGATGCAACATAGAGTAAATAAATGTATTATGAAAGTTTATATCATTTTTGAATTATATGGTACCTATTTCGTATGATAAATATTATTTTTATATAAATTTATTTAAACTTGGTATACTTTAACATGACACTATATTCTAGAGTTATATTTTTTTTTGACGGAAGGAGTACAAATGTTACAGCTATGGCAACCGGATGAACCAAACACTCCCTGCTCTCTATCAACTCAGGTCTTAGGTACATATTATATAAAATTTTTCTTTAAATAAATTAAGTAAATACATTTTTTTGAGAAACAAGTAAATATACATGTATTTTTGTTATAAAGATAGAAAAAAAAGAACTCGATGGGCCACTGGGTTCGGCCCAAAAGAAAGGGATCGTTATTATTCAATCAAGTCAATCAAGAAGGGAAAAATATAAAAAGAAGACGCCTCCGAATCCTCTCTCCTCTCGCTCGCTCTCCCCCGTCAACCGCACGCCCACCCGCCGCCGCCGCCGCCGTTCGCCATGGGCCTCCTCGACGCGCTCTACCGCGTGGTGATGCGCCGCAACGCCGTCTACGTAACCTTCGTCGTCGCCGGCGCCTTCGCGGGCGAGCGGGTGCGCCCTCCCTCCCTCCCCCTCTTCCCCGGCCACCAGATCCCAGATCTGCCATTCCTTCTCCCCCAAGGGTTCTCTCTTTGATTCCTAATCGGTTGTCTGTCGTTTGCAGGCGGTGGACTACGGCGTTCACAAGATCTGGGAGATGAACAACCTCGGGGTAACATTTCTCTCCCCAGCTTCCGTTTCGCGTTGCTGTTCCATTCTTATCGATTCGTTGCAATTGCCGTCGGCCAATTAGTGAAGGAAATTTAGGTTATTCTGATGATGATGAAACGTCTGTTTGTTGTGATTTGTTCTGGATTAAGGTCGCTTGTGAGAGAATGTCAATTGTTATCTGTGCGCGATTAGGTCGCGTGTTTAGAGTTGCCTGATGATCGCATTTTGTCCTTGTCCCTTTTGGAGTGCGGTCCTCTCCTGTCACCCACCCTGCTGAATCGCTACCCTGGACGGAAGAACACCTGGTTGTGGTTCCCATTTTTCTCAACTAGGATTGTCCTGATGCCACAGGTTTTAGATGTGATGATGCGGCATCGCTTGCCTTTATATATGGGCTTGTCTGCGCAGATGAGTGACTATTTTGTTTAGTAGGTGACGATACTTGGAAGATACTGTGCTCATTTTTCATCTGTGTCAGATTTATCATGACACGGTTTTCCTCGACAAGCGCTTGCATCTAATCATACTTACTTGGTTCTCAGCAGTCTCATACTGTCTATAGGTTGGTTTATTTTAGTACATCAAAGTGCCACATTTGTTACAGTGAATTAAGCATCTACAGGATGTGTCCTCTTTTGTCATTAGTTATTTAGGTCTCAAACAACCTTGCGGAATTAGCACTGTCACCACCACTTTCATTTGCGATTTTGTCTCAACGTGTGTAGGGCACCTGCTTAACATTATCTTTTAGAGACCCAGGGAAAGGATAGAGTTGAGATTTGCTGGACATGTACATAATGTTTTGTTGTTGATTTCTCGTTTCTGTAGAGATTTCATCCTGTCGTAATATGTACAGAATGTGATGTAATAATTGTCGTAATATGTAATAATTTTATGACAAACAATTGGAGTTACTTATTGCCTGACACTCAGTGGAAAATAGTTCAGACACTATCAGGCAAACTGTGTTACCATTGTATTTTACTATGGATGTCCATTTCAAAACATTCCATGTCGATTGCATCTCCACATCACAAGGCAGGTAGTCAGCAATCATGCATGTTTGATGAATTTATGTTGATGTAGAGGTGTTATGTGGCTGCATAAATTAATGAGCAATGCAAAGATTATTGCCAGACCTAGATGAATGTTAACTTGCAATTACATCTGAACTTGTAGCCCTTATTTTTTTGATTAATTAATTGTAATGTGCAACAGGAAAATATTTAGCAGAGTCAAATGTATTTAATTTATATGTCATTTATCAAAAAATATTCTGTGGAGCATATAAAGCTATCTTTGAGCAGATCCCATCCTGGTAAATTGATAAAATATGCATTTACCAGAGTCGAAAATATTTAGCAGGTGCCTCTTTTTAGCTTCGAGTACAATCTAATCTAACAAGTATATTACAAGCATTATGCTTTTTTAACAAAGTTATTTGAATAGCTAATGTAAAATGGAGGAACACAGCCACACAGGGTCATGATCATGTTTAATTATTGATGGCATATCACTTACTGTAGTATTTATTCTTAGAAGAAAGGATCTGGATTGAGCATTCAAAATAGACACATGTGTCACAGAAAAAATGTGGATGTGTTGATTTCTGAATCATCTTTTCAGACTTGACCTGTGTTGGCATAAATCAGAAAGCTGGATTGCTCAATGCTTGGTTTGTGTGTAGTCTAAATTGGCATCTAATAACATATAGTGCATCATATTAGTTTGGTTAGGAGCCTTGCAGAGTTCTTTTTACTAGCAATCAGCCACTGATCGCTGATAGGGTGCATGCCTTCTGTTTCTATGTATGGTGCATAAAAAAAAGTTAGGCTGCATAATTAGATCGCAGTGCAATAAGCTTTTTACCATTAGCTTTTTGAGAGCAAGGAATGGAGCATTGAGATTATCTAGACACGTACATAATTGTGTTTGTTGTCTTGGTTTCCTATTTCTGTAGAGACTTCATCCTGTCCTAATACATGCGTAGTGTGATATAATAATGTTCTGCCAAACAACTGGGTTTACTTATTGCCTGACAGTGGAAAATAGTATGTTTCAATGTTCAAACACTACTAGGCCATGTGTTTTACAGTTGTGTTTTGCTATTTACATTGATTTCAAAACATTCTATGACAGTTTCATTTCTAGATCACATGGCACATGGGTAGTGATCATGAATATTTTATGTTGGAGTTATTTTACTGTACAAATTAGTGTGCAAAATGCAAAGATTATTACCAGACCTGGATAACTTGTAGCCTTGCTTGCTTATTTAATTGATTGTAATGTGCAACAGGAAAGTCTTTAGCAGAATCAAATATTCTTAATTTATACAGCATTTATCAATATACCATTCTGAAGTCTGAACAGCATATAAAGATAATCTGGAGAACCCATTAAGACATCATATACAGTGAACATACACTCAGCCTCTTGTTTAGCTTTGAAGTCTGACCTAACAAATATATTAGGAGCATAATGGTTTTTAACAAAGATACTTAAATAGCTAACCTCAATGGAGCAACTCAGGATTCTGGTCTTGTTCAGTGATTGAGTAATTTCTGTTCCACTCTTTATGCCTAATAGAAAGGATCTGGATTGAAAATAGACATATTTGACTGAAAAAAAATTGGTTTTACTGATTTCCAAATCATCTTTATGAACTGTGTTGCATAAATCAGAAAGCAGGATTGCTCAATGTGCTGTTTATGCATAATCCTTTTTTTTTGTATATCTAGTAACATGCAGTACGTCATACTATTTTAGTTGATGAACATTGCAGGCTTGTTGTTGTTTGTAACACCCACTAATTGCTGACAGCATGCACGGCTTCTGTTTCTTTGTACGGTGCATAAATAAAAGTGCACTTACAGTAGACATTTTCTTCTGTGTTTTGATTTGAAACCAAATCAGAAGGTGATCTCAGTGTTAGTTTTTTCCAGCTGCATATATATAACTAAAGTCGAACAACCCCTCATTGTTCACTTTAGATGTTACACTGTTGTTAATATTATTCCGGATTCTTGGCTGACGATTTTTTGTTGTATGGAATTGCAGAAAAGGTACGAAGACATACCAGTTTTGGGGCAGAGGCCAGCCGAAGAATGATAAAATTTTGGTCGCCATTTAGCTCCGGTTTAACCGTTTCATTTTGGCACGATAATAAGCGATGTAAACTTACCCGGCTCCTGAGAGCTGCTTCTCATTCATTTACTCTGAACATGCTGTGTGGGGATTTCGTGGTGCATGGCTGAAACCTGTTATATAGAGCATGCAAATACAACTAGAGGATTCCTTTGTTATGTTTATTCCCAGTTGCACAAAAATGCGACATTATCCTTATTTTAGTTTTCATCATGACCCGGAACACGTACTCTGCCCTTTCAAAATGCCAAGTAGTGCAGAAATTGGACTAAAGGTGCGACGTACTACACTTTTTATCTTCACTCCGTTTAAAGATAATATATTATGGGTGATCAAAAAGATACGGAAACGCTTAGCCACGGGTGTCCATGGGCTCCTAGTCCCGCTTCTCGTGCAGCGGACCGGCCTCTAAAAGGAAAAATCCTCGCTCGTCGTGGCATGGCTGAGCGATTTCGGACCGCTCATCTGTCCGCCCTGCTGTCCCCTTCCCCACCGCGCCTCGTCCCCTGTCGTGGCGTCACGTCATGTCCTTTCCCCTATTGTGTCGCACACCCTTCGCCGGCTGCACCGCGCCCCATCCCCTACGAGCGGACGGCGTTGGACGACTACGGTCGAGCGAGCATCGTCGTTGGAGTAACAGCAATAGGCCCGTGCCGACAGGCGCGAGCCTAGGCTGTGCCCCGTGAGCAGGCGTTGGAGAATCGCAGGAGGTCAGCGCCGCTGCTACACCGGCGAGCTCCATGCACCGCCGCCGATCACCACGCTGGCGTCGAGCTCCGCATCGAGGAGCGCCTATTCGTCCAAGCAGCAAGGTAACATTGTGCTAAAGACGCATGTTGCAAGCGTATGAGTGTTTTATATGTTTCAGAGGTATGTTGCAACTGTTTCATGGGGATGTTGCAAAAATAGATCAGGATGTTGCACATGTTTGAATGGGTGTACACGTATGTTGTAAGCTTATGTTCCTAATGTTTCTTCTGTTTTTATGTTACAATTGTGTTTATTTGAATATTGCATATGTTTCACATATATGTTACAAGTATTTTATCTGAATGTTGCGTATGTTTTATAATGGTTTTGAAATGTTTTTGTAATTGTTTCAGATGCACGTTTCAAGTGTTTCATTTGTCTTCAGACGTACGTTGCAAGTGTTGTATCTGGATGTTTCAAAATTAGATTGAGTATTGCATCTCCCTCGTTGCTTTCTGCTGCCTCGCATCGGTATCTCCTCCTCCCGACGCTGGCTAGGCATCCGCCGTCCCTTTCTCCATCTTCTCGATGCTAGTGACGTAAGCCCGAAAAAAATAATATAGATGACATGCTACACTTTTACACACAGATAAAATATTTGCGGCGTACTTCCAAATTTGGAACGTCACATAATCATATCAGAATGATGGCGTAATTTGTGCAGAATTAAATCTAGAAGACTGGTTTTTTTTAAAGAAAAATGTCACATAATCAGATCAGAATGATGGTTTAGCGCAATTTGCAGAATTAAATCTAGAAGACTAGATTTTTTTTATTTAAAAAAAGGAGAGAAGACCGGGAATTTCTTGCTGAAAAAAGGAAAGAAGATAGGAATTTCTTGCTGCAAAAGAATAGGAAGAAATCTCGGAGTGGCAGCTAAGCGCGTATCCCATTGTTTTCACTTTCTGTTTTCATACATTTTATTTTTCATTCTTTGTTTTCATACACTCGTGTAGTATATCGTCAGTATGAACTGAGTAAACAACTTTCTGTTCTCATCCACTCGTGTAGTATGAACGAGTGAACAACGTTCCCCTAAGAAAAAAACAAATATACGAGTGTATATCTAATATGTACCATTAAATTAGGATTATTTAAAAGTAATGACTAATTAATATTAATATCAATAAGCACATCAATGCTATTCTACACCCTGCGACTGACCGCATATTACTGCCAAACCGTGTTATACATCAGTACAATACCACGAAATACTGAACACTACTGACACACGACTACCGAACAACACTGAATTTTATTCAGTATATCAGTTTGGTGTAGAATATTATTTCTACACTTAGGGTGTAGAATAGCACGTGTGATAAGAAGCATATATAAATTTAAATTTATTTAATTGACTTTTATATAGCTAGTGACATGGATTTGAAATGGATAATTATGTCACTTTCAGTTAATACCATATATGACCAATGATATGGAATAATAATATTAATTTAATTTTGGCTAATTATGTTACTTACAATGTTGTTTTTAATAGTTCACATTCAAATTGAAAAGGACGGAACTATTTAAAAGTTATGTCTACGAGTAATTAGTAACCCGTGTTTTATCTCAAATACTAATGATGCATACACAATTAATATGATTATTGATTTATAATTCATATTGTTAGTTGTTAATATGATTATTGATTAATTATAATTAATAAAATAATTAGTATGACCAACAGTGTAGTTTTATTATTATTTAGTATACTTATTAAATTTTGATACCTCACTACACAATTTATTGTGTAAAACGATTGGATGGATATGTATAGACAACAAAGCTAAATGGATATCCGTGTTATATCAGCGCGCATCCGAGAAAGTATGGTAAATAGTGGCATTTATTTGTATCTCTTCCGTTTCTATTCCTAGTTCTAGCGGACCATGATTTTCCACTCTTTCTTTTCGCACTCGTGATGAGTATGAACGAGTGAACAATAATGTTCCGCTAGCTAAAATAGAAGAGAAGTAAAGATTCGGAACTGTCAGTCACACAAAGCATGCAGCATGACAAAGGAAATAATCACACACGTGCCATACAAGTACGTGCATATATGCATGCACGTCTTCTAGACTGTAGCTAGGGTGCATTGGCGACGAAATCGTCCGTCAAGTCATTTTGATTTTTTAAAAATATCTATTTTGCTATGTATTTAGATAAATATATCTAGATATATAGTAAAATAGATGAATAAAAAAGTCAAAACGAATTATAATTTAGAACGGAGGGAGTATATAATACACCTACGCTCTGAACTAACAAACAAATCAAACGATTATTTGGCCTAGTACCAGTAATAAACGGGCCTTGCTAGCTAGCAGTACGTACACAATATCTCCAGACTAGTATAGGGAATTAATGTGTCAAACAAATCAGCATCGGAGTACGTTCGATCGAACTTATATACCATATATATATTTGATCGATTATATATAGAGTAGGTAGAGTAGAGTAGGTACGTATATTTGCCACTGAAATACATACATAGATACAGAATCCATCACGATTAATTCACCGGCCTGCCGTTTGGCCGTTTGGGAGCACGTACGATACGACGCAAAGTCGGTTGGCGGACGGATCGAGTTGGATCGGGATTCGGGAGTTGCTAGACTCCGAGTCCGCACCGCACACAACACCCGATCCAATCCACATCCACACACGCTTGCGGCTTGCGGCGCGCGAAACCTCGCACTGGCAGCTCTCGCCGACGCGCGCCCGCACGCAACCCTTGCCCTACTTTTCCGCGCGCCGCCATATAAGGCTCCAAACCCACCCACAAGAAGCAAGAACCCAACGCCCCACCCCACACAAGGAACCCTAGCTAGCTACTCCTACTCGAGAGAGCGCGCGGCCACTCCACCGCGCCACCCCACTTCGATCGACTCCGATGTCCAATCCCTCGCTGCCGCCAGCGCCAGCCGTACCACCGATGGCCGCCGCCACCTCCTCTCCTCCCCGCCGCCGCCGCGCCCGCGACGATGACGACGACGCCCTAGAGGAGGGCGAACTGCGCGTCCTCGTCCACGAGTCCTCCGACTCCGACGACACCGAGGACGACGACGACGGGCGGCGCTACCTGTTCCAGCCCCGCGTCGAGTACGACTACGCGTCCGAGGTCGTCCGTCGTCCGCAGAACCACCGCTCCCCTCGCCGCCGCCCCCTCAACGCGCTAGACATCCTCCTCTTGGGCCCAGGGGCAGGCGGCGCCCTGCCGTCCCCCACGCCGTCGGGCGAGTGCGATTCGGAGGGGACGCTCAGCGACGACGACCACGGCCGTGGCGGCGGCGGCGGCAACCCCACCGGTTCGCCCAGTTCCAGCGCGGGGCGGCCCTCGTCAGCCGCCGCTGGGGACGCGGTCGGTCGGGGCTGGGGCTGGGCGGCCACCGGCAAACGAGGATGGAAGGGTGCAGGGGGCAACAAGAAGCCTGCCGCGGTGGTTTTGCCTGCACCTGCAGTATCTGATCTGAACGCGTACGCTCAGTGCAGCCACTCCAACAACACGGTCTCCGCCGCCGGCGACATCCAGGATGGGACCACCAGCAGCAGCGCGCAGGCCGGCCCCGCCGCTCTCCACCAACCACTTGTGCCGGAGCGAGCACCCCAGCCACCGCGCGCCCGCGCTCCCCAGCCGCCTCGGCCGCGGCGGGAACGGGCGACGGAGTACACGTGCAAGGAGTGCGGCAAGTCGTACCCGACCAACCAGGCCCTGGGCGGCCACGCCGCCGGGCACAAGAACAAGCAGAGGGAGGCCGAGGCCATGGCGGCCGCCATGGTAGCCGCAGCAGCCGGCGGCGGCGAAGGCGGCGCGTCCCTCGCCGCTGCATTTCCTCTGATCCGCCGCGGCGGCAAGGCGGACCAGCCGCACGAGTGCCGCATGTGCGGCAAGATGTTCGCCACGGGGGTGGCGCTCGGCGGCCACATGAGGGTGCACTACACCGGGCCCCCGATCGTGCCCGCCAGGAAGAACAAGAAGAGGTGCCTTGCGCCCCCGCCGCCGCCGACGCCCGCCGAGGGAGACATCGCGGTCGCGGCGCCACCGGCGTCGGCGGAGGTGGGACTCTCGCTCGCGCTGTCGATCAAGGCGGAGGAAAACATCGCGGCGGCGCCACCGGTGGCGGCGGCGGGACTCTCGCTCGGGCTGTCGATTAAGACGGAGGAAGAGTCGCCGTCGACGCCGCCTGCTGTGCCGGCCGGAGGAGCTGTTAGAGTGGTGCGTCTCTTTGGCATTGACATCAGCCCGCAAGTGCAGCAGGCGCCATTGCAGCAGCAGCAGCAGCAGCAGGGCTCCGGCGGCACGACGGAGGATTTTTCGTCCACCGGTCAGCAACAACATTAGGGGCCTGTTTAGTTGTCCATGCAACCCAAAAAAGTTTGCACAGTACCTGTCACATCGAATCTTGCGGCACATGCATGGAGTACTAAATGTAGACGAAAGAAAAAACTAATTACACAGTTTAGTTGTAAATCACGAGATAAATCTTTTGAGCCTAATTAGTCCATGATTAGACACAAATTGCCAAATAAAACGAAAAGTGCTATAGTAGCCGAACCCAAACTTTTTCACCAACTAAACAACCCCTAGGTTGTCGTAGTATAGTGCAAAGGATTTCGTATGGGGTCTCTCGCGTTTCTTAAGGAAGGCTTAAGTTTGTTCGGATAGTTGTTATAGTAATTGGCATCAATTGGTTTCTTGATTTGGTATATGTAGATTGCATGAGAAATTGTAGTATTTTTTATTTGTTAGATAGATACCATGCATGCTTAGCAGATATAGATCGAAAGCTCTGATACACATCTTTAGTACTAGTTAGTAACCCAAACCAAGAACCTACTTTTGTACTACTGCTCAAGATAGACGAAAGCAAGTTTTTCAGATGTAATTCAACTAACTGAATGAGAAGTTGTGCGAGAGGCATACATTTTGCCAAATGCTTATAAGTCAGAGCCTAGCGCCCATCTTAAGTCATTTAGCTACAGATCGACTGTAGGGGAGCTCAAGTGAAAAGTAGTCTCCCCTGCCCTATATATCTTGTTCTTGTCTGGGTGATTCAAGAACAAACTCATTGTCGCCCTCTGGCGTTTCTATTCAGTATTCACGCGTACATACCCAATAAATCAAGCTCCGAGTTTGAACAAGAAACTGATGCAGCATGCATGCATGCCACAATTGTACAAGATCGCTACATCAATCGAATATGACGAAAAGCAGTGTGCCCTTGTCAAGAGACACGCGCTCTCGCCTTGGGCTGGGCCCGTTCGGTTCGATTCGGTCCATGAGACAAACACGGGAGAAGGGATGGGTAGGTGGGCTGGGCCAAGTTTAGGTGTTGGGTAGGTTTAGGCTCGTCTGGGTTTGAATTCATCCGAACTCAACATATCACATGCAACTGAAAAAATTGGAACGGTTGGCTTAAAAGACAACTTAAATCACATCATCACTTGACTTATGTCTGAACTCTGGAGAGGAGAATAATAATATACATACAAGTGTGTGGAATTTCATGGCCACATCTTTCACTAGGCGGCTGCATCAGGCATGAACGGTCTTGGGTTTTCAGGTCAAGCCACGTATATGGCCCCCTGAACAGACGACAGCAGCAAAAAGAACATACATGAGCAAATAATTGGAACCCAGACTAAATAAAGGATAAAAGAAATGCAAATTCTTGATGATTGTTTACAGACATCGTCTAGCAGCTTTCGAGTTAACATCAATAATATCCACTGATCAAAACATGCACATCGAGGATTAATGACACAACAGAAACAAACGTAACATAAGATGGGGGCTTGTGGATCAAATCCAATTCATTTCCATTACCTAATGTCCAGTACACCAGTAAGAAGGGACATGTCAACAGCAAATAAACCAATGAGCAAAACTGCTAGTAGTAGTACAAATAAATACAGAGGCATAAGACGATCGAACAAGTAGCCGCCATCAAGTGAATGAACAAGAACACAGTGAGCTTGCTTGGACTTCTGCAATCTGCACCAATCGTGATGAAAGCCAAAGGTCTGTATGACGACGGTTGCCCAGATATATGTGCTGAAGAGTGAAGACGGTGAGCGCAGCAACACTGGCAATGGCAACACCTACAACATCTCGTGTGAGTGCAGCTGCAGAAAAGATTAATTGATCACTAATTTTACTTCAAGCAAGAGGAGGGTAAGGGTGTTCATCTCTTCTGAAGAGAATTCTCTGATTGTGTACACACCTTGGAAGGTACTAGGTTAATTCACAGTCTATTAATCATCTCCCTTCTCCATCGATCCCATTCTTCACATGCGTAGATAGCTCCTGGCTACAATTGTACACATAAATGATAGATTGTACATGAAGTTGCCTTTTCCGACATCCTCGAGATGCTCAGACAGAATGAGATCCTCAGGACCTTGAGGGAGACAAGGAGGAGAAAAAGGTCATATATGCCCCTGATCATAATATGCAACACTTCAAAAAGAGGGCTTCTGCAATCTGCGCCAACAGTGCTAACATATTAATCCATCAAGGCCAAATGTCTGCATGACACGTTGACACCTGCACGCGAAAATATTTGAGCTGAAGAACTAAGACGGTAGGTACAGCAGCACAGGCAGAGGTAGTATGTACAAGGTTTCATCTGCAGAGCAATTAATTAATTAATAATTACGTTATATTCTATAAACGAGGGGAGGGTGAGGGTGCCAATTTATTCTCAAGACAAAAGTGTACCTTGGAAGTGACCGCTGAGGTTAATGATTCACAACCTCATGAGCAATCATCTCCATTCTCCGTAGTTCCCATGCTTCGAATCGCTGAGCTACCTCCTCGATGCAACTGTGCACATAAATATCATCATCAATCATCTCCCTACTCCTTAGTTCCCATTCTTCGAAATGCTGAGCTAGCTCCTCGCTGCAATCGTGCACATAAAGCTTGGACAGGAGTCGATTCTCAGGGACTTGAGGGAGACAAGGCTTCGCAGATCTGCAGGAAGTAACAGGAGGTTCGGGTAGCCCCCAAAGTGAAGCTCTCGGAGGGAGGTGAGAAGCTGGAGCGCTCTCTCCTGTTCTTCCGTTAGGCTGACCATCGGGCTCGTCCTTTTTCCCCAGAAATCTAGGTATCGTAGAGACGTGAGCTGTTTGCAGAGGGGCATGGTAAGGACAGAGGCGTCCCCAATAATCTCAAGTCTTTCCAGTCGAGACAAGATCTCTGTCACACCCGGTTTTCTAAAGAACAAAACCAGGCTAATCATATGTGTGCCCAGGAAGTCCACACATATGTCAGAATGAAAAAGTATCAAAACAATGTTTATATAAAGCGGAAAACATACTATATTAACACTTACAACTATCAGAGTGTCGCGGAACGGTCACTAATCTTTTCTTCAGGCTCCAACATCACAGGGACGGCTGACTGGGGGTTCTATATGCCAAACACTTCTGAAAAGACTTCTGAAAACTCCACTACACTTTCATCCTTCTTCTGAGCAACACCTTACTCCACACTGGAGTGTGGTGGAAATAGCAAGAGTGAGTCCATGTCGAACTCAACAAATATAACATGGGGTTCATGAGGCTCAAAGGCATAACGTAGGTTTATCAGCATGTAGCTTTTAATTAGCATTATTTCAATATATCAATAATATCAAAGTGTCTCAATGTAACAATAAACATATGATCCATGTGAAATGATTAATGAATAGCAAAAACATATTCATTATTAATGATCCACTATTCCATAAGGGTCCAAGGCCACTCGTGACCGTGAGCACGGCTGTTATAACAGTTTTACACTCTGCAGAGGTTGTACACTTTCACTGTGAGTCGTGATTTACCCTTTCGCCCGAGGTGATCAGCCTCTTGACCCACTACCAAGGAAGGTCGGCAGGGTTCACTATGAAGTCTTTCAAAGGTTCGTCTAACAAGTTAGGGCCATTAGATTCACTCGGCAAACAGATGTAGAGCCCCCCTTCCAAATGGCACAATAACGCGCAGCCTATACACATGAGGACAGAGGCCGCACTATACCCGATTCGTCAAGCCATTCTTACGCCATAAAGGAATACCTCTGACAAGCTAGAAAAGGTCCTTCTATATGACTAAAGCCAGAGCCATTTTAGCCCTCACAGTTGTACTGTAAATCCCGGATTTTCGCTTACAGATGAGTCCTTATGGAGAGTAACAAGAGCACCAAAGTAATCCCCATGCTCTAGTCCCCTTTAAACAGTAATAAAAAGTCATCTTTTAATGTTTATTGCATATTCCATTAGTCAATTTACATGATCATAGTTCATGTTAAGCACTAGCAATACTAATCCATGCAATATAATAGGTATCAAGGAATAAGATCAACACTAAGTCATCCTTAACAAAGGAATATATGCATAATGATATTATTTGCTTATTGTGAATAGGACAACAAGGATAATCCCATGCTATACTTGCCTTAGAACTTGCTTTATGCCCAAAGCAACTTGCTCTGAAAAACCTCAACTTAATCTTTCATTTGCAACTTCTGGCACTCAGCTTCTGGTCTTCATCTTCGGATCTTCGGCGCTCACAGATAGTCTTTCTTCTACTCGTAGATCATAGCAACCCAGCACACTAACAGACATACAAGCAAACAAATAGGGACAACTAAGAACAATACACCACACAAAAGAAAACAACGTACTAAAAGAGAGCTACCGGCTACGGTCACGAGAACATAAGAAACGCCAATAACGAAATTACGATGGAAAAGAAACGACTACCGAAAGTTTATATGAGAAAAAGAAAACTAATTGCATATAGATTAATATTTTATTTGAACGCATAAATTAAAACATGCTAAACAATAATACTATCGAGAGTTTTTATATTATAAAGGAAACAACTACCAGCTTGATTAATTTTAATTAAGAAAAATCATGTGAAATATACTAATTCATATTAGTCAAATTATATTTTAATATTAGAAACAAGTTAAAACTAGTCATATTTTATTTATGAAAATGTCTCATATTATTTAATCAATAATCATATTTTAAATATAAACATGCATGTATCAAAGTAAACTTTAACTTTTCAAATAGAAAATAAAATAAAATTTGAGAACATCTATTCAAATTATACATGATGCGTGTTGGAGCTGATCATAATTTATTCATACATAATTTGATATCGTTTATGCCAGTTAAACTTTAACTTGCAAAACAATATAACGTGTGAGCACTAAAACAAGTTTATAATATATATCGTGCTTGTCTAAGCGTATTATAATTAGAACGTATTTAAGTTGTTAATATACATCTCACCTTTAAAAAAATACATAGCAGAAAGAATGGATCGAGTCTAACACAATTTGAATGGGCTCGTTAATCATGGACTTATACGTATACGTATACGCTCTGCTCTCCAAGCCTGGCAAGACTGCACTTGCATTCTGAACTCGCTCTAGATGCTTGCATGTGGGTGCAGTGACAGACATTTCATGATCATCCTATGTATGTATGTATATATATATATTTCTATTGTATTTCAAGTTTTATTTTTCTAAAGAAAAACGGCCGCAAACTTATCCATGACACCAACAATAGCAAAACAAGATGAAAAGTTTGTGAAATGATTCTACGTGTCGCTACGATCACACAGACGCGAACTACACGCAAATCGGAGGTAAAACGGAAAAAAATACGAATTAAACAAGATTTTCTATAGTAAAATAATAAATTAATTCTAACCATCGAAATTCAAAATTTGAAAATATACTGAACAGTAGTACCAACATGAAGATCTCGTAATTACGAACCTAACGAAATTTGAACGGATCAAATCGGAGTTAAAACGAATATTCTACGCTATAATTAATGATAGTTTTGCAAATAACCGGAACTTATTTTTGAAAATAATAAATGAAATCTGATTTAAATAAGATCCGGACTGCAGTTTGGATGGACGACCGAGAGTGATTGTATGTATATGTGTATTTCGGGATTTGTTTTTCTGAAAGAAAACGACCATAATACATCTATGACATCAGGATGACATCGTCTAGCTAGCCACTCAAATTGAGCGTGTGCTTGGCCGGCTGTGATCACGACTTTACATCTAAACTGGTTTTATCCGAATCATGGTTAAACTAGACAATTTATAAAAATAAATAAATAAATATTTAAGTTGGTAAGTAATTATAAAATGATCTATATTCTCCTATGTTGCTTTTATTTGGAAACCAGTTTGCGTAATCATTAATCTAATTAATATTTAACTTACAAAATTTAGAGATGTGAGACATGTTAAAGGTTCCTACTAACATATAACTTATAGTCGGCACAGCTGTAAAACGAAACTAAACTTAGATCGCTTCTAGTTGGAAAGCTATTAAATAAATATTAATCTAATTAGCATTCAAGTTAATAAATTCGTGGTCAAGTGTCATGACAAACATCGATACTAGCTAAATTATAATCTTAAACACACATGTTAACATGAATGAAATTAATATTTATTTATGAAACCATGGGTATATAGTCTAAATTGCTTTTAATTATAAAGCTAGTACAAACATATTAATCAATATAATATTTAGCGATATATAGAAAAACATGTGACATAAAAACTTTGTTACTATCGCGTAGAGCTCAACGTGACGAAACTAACGCGACTTGAATGACTCGAATCGGACGTAAAATAATTAAACGGTGGGGATTAAACGAATAGTGGCAAAACTGTAAATAACTTTATCTTGTACCTTAGGCTGCCTGGTGCCTGTACGGACGCAGGAGATGAAACGCTGCTGCTGCTGCTCGTACGTCGTAGGGAAAAGGGAGAGGCCTGGCTGGCCAGCTGGCGGCGGCTCGTCTGGTTCCTGGGGTGCAGATCGTGTTCTTCAGCACGCCTCCATGGACGCGAGATCCAGCCAAGGAGAAGTAAAGGCAGGGGATAAACTCGTTCCTAACCCAGATGAAATTGAGGCATCACAGCCACGGGTCCTTGGGTGGTTGGCCGGCCGTGGCTTGGTGTGCACGTGGCCAGGCTGAGTTTACGCACGAGAGACAGCAAAGCTACCGTACAGTACAGCGACGGCTTGCTCCCCTGCGCACGAACGGGGCGGAGAGGCAGGGTCAGGGTCTGTGGCCCGTGGTGGCGCGGAGTGCGGAGGATTTGTCGGAGTTGGCCGGTGGTGACACGAGAAGAAGGGAGAAAATTCTAATTTACTACACGAGAGATTTTCCAAACTAGGGGCTCCTCTACGGTAGTTTTGGTGTGCTTTTACCCAAGGGATAGGTACGTATATATAGGGAGGAAAACTCTCCACCTCCATGTCAACTAGCGATATGGTGCTAATTGACGTTGCACCATCCACCTTTACTAATATGCCTAATTAATTATTAAAGCCCATTAGTAAATAAAGACATGGGTCTTTGGGCATGAGGAAATCTGAGATATTTTATTATTTTCGGAATTAATTAATTTCATGGATAAAATAATTCTAGAAAAGTCCAGAATTGAATTTTAAGCCACGAAAAATACCTCGAAGGCTCCGAAAATTTAGGGAAAATTCTCAGAGATATTTTAGAATGAGACGAACCCAAATAAAGTATTTGGAGCTCATGAAAAGATTGATGAAGATATCAAGGAAAAAGATTAAGCTCACGGAAATTGAAATTTTAAATCCAGAAAATATCAAAAAGTTTTCCGGTGAGAAGCAAACGTCGTCCTATGGTAATTTAAAAATAAAAGCACTCACCAACACCAAAGACAAGCATCACACAAACACCACATTATCAAATTAATATGAAAAAGTTTAAAACCATAATTTTCTATATTTAAATTAGCAGCAACTTAACTTATCTAATAAATTTATTCAGATATTGAAATTATTTATTTTATTTAGTGTTTCCTATGCACAACCCAAAATTAGAAATTTTGGGGTGTGACAATTCTACCCCACTTAACAGGAATCTCGTCCCGAGATTCGGAGAGACTAGGGAGAAAGATAAAACAGACCAATAAGATTGTTTTGAAACTTTTGACAAGTTCTGATATAAGCATCAAGGATTATCAATGGTTGACAAGAGAACATTGGATTGATCGTTAAGATTGATTCGAGCTAATGACCGAGGGTCAAAGGATTGAATGTCAATATAGGCGAAAAGGAAGATCAAAGGAGATTGAAAACATAGATCAAGGTTGATCATCGAGTCTTCACTTTATAAGGTGTAAAAACAAGGGTGTAGATTAGCAAGAGATAACGTAAGAGATAAAGAGATATCCTAAGGTGCTCAAAACTCCTGGATTCAAGATTTATGAGACATCATGAAAAAGTGACAGACTAGCATTGGTTGAAGAAAGGTAAAGACTAGTCTTCCATTTTACCATTCAGGGAGACCAGTAAGAAGGATAAATTGATCTTCAAGTCTTTGTAGGTACTTGAATTAGGATTTATAAGATATAAGGATAAGGGTCAAAAGTTGTCAAATGTTGATAAGAAAAAAAATAAAGATTGATGGCAAGAAGGTAAGACTGGTTAAGGGGCAAGGACTAGCAAAAGATGATATTATGATAGCGATTGGTCTTTGGATCTTCTTGTCTCGTGACTTGAGATTGATGATGGTGGCGGACGCTACCCCACTTAACAAAGATCTTGTTCCACCTGACAATGTCCTTAAAGGCAACACTTTCTCCAAGGCTTACTACTATTGATGAGTCATTCATGTGTTGATCCTCCCTTGGGTTAAGATAAAGAAGATAGCATAGAAACCAAGAGTAAGCATGGATGATTTATGGAAAAGACTATAAGAATTAGGATTGATCGAAGGTCAGGTAGGTCAAGAGAGGATACTACCCCACTTTAACATAGATTGAGCTAATTCTCAAGATGATTTCGGGCCTCCTTTGGAACACAAGAACAAATACGACACATAGGCATCACATCAAACAAGACAAACACACATCAGGCAAAACAAAGCACCAATCACATCATCGGTACTACACATGCTTCTTCAACAATGGTGGTCATCCTAATGGCACATTGGAGATGATGATAGGCCATCAAACTTTTGAACAAGGTAAGATCAGAAAATTTTTAGTAAAACAATATAAAACAAAATCCAAGGAAGTAAGAAATAATAGCTCAAAGGAAACTATCAAGGAGAGGATACAACAAGACAAGGAATAAGAAATAGTCAAAATCAATAAGTCAAAGGATGACAAAAATAGTTTTATAGTAAAATAAGTTTTAGAATACGTCTAGAGCTATTTGGCATACGTCCTACAGTCAACACCGCTCTGATACCACTCTGTCACACCCGGTTTTCTAAAGAACAAAACCAGGCTAATCATATGTGTGCCCAGGAAGTCCACACATATGTCAGAATGAAAAAGTATCAAAACAATGTTTATATAAAGCGGAAAACATACTATATTAACACTTACAACTATCAGAGTGTCGCGGAACGGTCACTAATCTTTTCTTCAGGCTCCAACATCACAGGGACGGCTGACTGGGGGTTCTATATGCCAAACACTTCTGAAAAGACTTCTGAAAACTCCACTACACTTTCATCCTTCTTCTGAGCAACACCTTACTCCACACTGGAGTGTGGTGGAAATAGCAAGAGTGAGTCCATGTCGAACTCAACAAATATAACATGGGGTTCATGAGGCTCAAAGGCATAACGTAGGTTTATCAGCATGTAGCTTTTAATTAGCATTATTTCAATATATCAATAATATCAAAGTGTCTCAATGTAACAATAACATATGATCCATGTGAAATGATTAATGAATAGCAAAAACATATTCATTATTAATGATCCACTATTCCATAAGGGTCCAAGGCCACTCGTGACCGTGAGCACGGCTGTTATAACAGTTTTACACTCTGCAGAGGTTGTACACTTTCACTGTGAGTCGTGATTTACCCTTTCGCCCGAGGTGATCAGCCTCTTGACCCACTACCAAGGAAGGTCGGCAGGGTTCACTATGAAGTCTTTCAAAGGTTCGTCTAACAAGTTAGGGCCATTAGATTCACTCGGCAAACAGATGTAGAGCCCCCCTTCCAAATGGCACAATAACGCGCAGCCTATACACATGAGGACAGAGGCCGCACTATACCCGATTCGTCAAGCCATTCTTACGCCATAAAGGAATACCTCTAACAAGCTAGAAAAGGTCCTTCTATATGACTAAAGCCAGAGCCATTTTAGCCCTCACAGTTGTACTGTAAATCCCGGATTTTCGCTTACAGATGAGTCCTTATGGAGAGTAACAAGAGCACCAAAGTAATCCCCATGCTCTAGTCCCCTTTAAACAGTAATAAAAAGTCATATTTTAATGTTTATTGCATATTTCATTAGTCAATTTACATGATCATAGTTCATGTTAAGCACTAGCAATACTAATCCATGCAATATAATAGGTATCAAGGAATAAGATCAACACTAAGTCATCCTTAACAAAGGAATATATGCATAATGATATTATTTGCTTATTGTGAATAGGACAACAAGGATAATCCCATGCTATACTTGCCTTAGAACTTGCTTTATGCCCAAAGCAACTTGCTCTGAAAAACCTCAACTTAATCTTTCATTTGCAACTTCTGGCACTCAGCTTCTGGTCTTCATCTTCGGATCTTCGGCGCTCACAGATAGTCTTTCTTCTACTCGTAGATCATAGCAACCCAGCACACTAACAGACATACAAGCAAACAAATAGGGACAACTAAGAACAATACACCACACAAAAGAAAACAACGTACTAAAAGAGAGCTACCGGCTACGGTCACGAGAACATAAGAAACGCCAATAACGAAATTACGATAGAAAAGAAACGACTACCGAAAGTTTATATGAGAAAAAGAAAACTAATTGCATATAGATTAATATTTTATTTGAACGCATAAATTAAAACATGCTAAACAATAATACTATCGAGAGTTTTTATATTATAAAGGAAACAACTACCAGCTTGATTAATTTTAATTAAGAAAAATCATGTGAAATATACTAATTCATATTAGTCAAATTATATTTTAATATTAGAAACAAGTTAAAACTAGTCATATTTTATTTATGAAAATGTCTCATATTATTTAATCAATAATCATATTTTAAATATAAACATGCATGTATCAAAGTAAACTTTAACTTTTCAAATAGAAAATAAAATAAAATTTGAGAACATCTATTCAAATTATACATGATGCGTGTTGGAGCTGATCATAATTTATTCATACATAATTTGATATCGTTTATGCCAGTTAAACTTTAACTTGCAAAACAATATAACGTGTGAGCACTAAAACAAGTTTATAATATATATCGTGCTTGTCTAAGCGTATTATAATTAGAACGTATTTAAGTTGTTAATATACATCTCACCTTTAAAAAAAATACATAGCAGAAAGAATGGATCGAGTCTAACACAATTTGAATGGGCTCGTTAATCATGGACTTATACGTATACGCTCTGCTCTCCAAGCCTGGCAAGACTGCACTTGCATTCTGAACTCGCTCTAGATGCTTGCATGTGGGTGCAGTGACAGACATTTCATGATCATCCTATGTATGTATGTATATATATATATTTCTATTGTATTTCAAGTTTTATTTTTCTAAAGAAAAACGGCCGCAAACTTATCCATGACACCAACAATAGCAAAACAAGATGAAAAGTTTGTGAAATGATTCTACGTGTCGCTACGATCACACAGACGCGAACTACACGCAAATCGGAGGTAAAACAGAAAAAAATACGAATTAAACAAGATTTTCTATAGTAAAATAATAAATTAATTCTAACCATCGAAATTCAAAATTTGAAAATATACTGAACAGTAGTACCAACATGAAGATCTCGTAATTACGAACCTAACGAAATTTGAACGGATCAAATCGGAGTTAAAACGAATATTCTACGCTATAATTAATGATAGTTTTGCAAATAACCGGAACTTATTTTTGAAAATAATAAATGAAATCTGATTTAAATAAGATCCGGACTGCAGTTTGGATGGACGACCGAGAGTGATTGTATGTATATGTGTATTTCGGGATTTGTTTTTCTGAAAGAAAACGACCATAATACATCTATGACATCAGGATGACATCGTCTAGCTAGCCACTCAAATTGAGCGTGTGCTTGGCCGGCTGTGATCACGACTTTACATCTAAACTGGTTTTATCCGAATCATGGTTAAACTAGACAATTTATAAAAATAAATAAATAAATATTTAAGTTGGTAAGTAATTATAAAATGATCTATATTCTCCTATGTTGCTTTTATTTGGAAACCAGTTTGCGTAATCATTAATCTAATTAATATTTAACTTACAAAATTTAGAGATGTGAGACATTATCAAATTAATATGAAAAAGTTTAAAACCACAATTTTCTATATTTAAATTAGCAGCAACTTAACTTATCTAATAAATTTATTCAGATATTGAAATTATTTATTTTATTTAGTGTTTCCTATGCACAACCCAAAATTAGAAATTTTGGGGTGTGACAATCTCACAGGTCCCTTGTTGTTGCAACAAATGCTCCATCCATGGAGGTAAGCCGGAGGAGGCAGCTACTGTGAATGACGTCAGATTTGGAATGGACTGGAATCCCTCGATTAAAACAAGTGACTCACAATCTATAATTTCTAACTCTGTCAGCTTCATGCAGTATCCCAGATGTAGAGAAGCAAGCGACTCACAATGTCTAATGCTTAACTCTGTCAGTGCCTTACAGTATCCAAGCTGTAGAGACGTCAATTTTGGACTTCCCCATATCCCCAATTTGGTTATGGCAGGGAGGCAGGGCAGCAGACCGGACTGGACATTGTTTGTGAGATTTGAGATCTCAAGTCTGTCAATTGATGGAGGAAGCAGTTCAATCTGATTTCCACCCTGTTCTTGGTCCTGTAGCTTAGGATTCATCTCGATTGCCAAGCTTCGAAGACAGCTGAGGAACTGCAAGCCCTCCAATGCACCCAGCTGTTGACACCTCGAAATTGTCAACCTTTGAACAGAGGTGAGGAATTGCAAACCCTCCAATGCACCCAGCTGTTCACACCTCAAAATTCGAAGCTCCTCCAAGGCCGTGTACGAATGGAGCTGTACACACTTCAAACATGGGCTATCCATGAGGCTCAAGTATCTGAGGTAGGTCAAGCCTTTAGGGAAGTGGGACTGCAACTTTTCTGGGAGATGACTAAGAGAAAGCACTTCAAGTGACAACGGGAGTAATCCAACATCCACGTTACTAGTATCAACATCTTTAGTTCCGCTCGCAAACAATGAACTCAGCTTTGGGCAATCATAGATATCTAGCACCTCAAGAGTGGTGAATCCTCCAAAGCCTCTCTTGCCACCATAAAACTCCAAATCTACACATCCATAAATAGTTAGCTGCTTTAGAGAACAGAGGATGTTAGATGGCACTTTCAATAGTATTTGGTCTTCTGCTGACAACGGCCTTGCTGAAGCCAAACTGTTGCTTCCTTCCGTTTCTGTAGGTTGACTGATCCATAACCATTTTATTTGTGGACAGTCACGTAAGCTCAATTTCTCAAGGGACCACATATGAGGAAGCATTTTAGTCAACCACCCCCCTGGTATGCCGGAAGAAGAAATATCAAGATGTTTGAGAGATGGGAGAGCGGGGATGTTTCCAGATGAACTCTTTTCCGAGGCAGCCTCTAACGGGATGGGTGGCTTGAGCAAGTTAGAGCAGTTGCGTATACTCAAAGACAGTAAACCGGTGAGCTGGCGGAAACCTGCACTTGAAATAGAAATCAATTTTGGACAATTCCATATGTCCAACCATCTGATGCCCCTAAGATTATGGAATGCTAAGATATGGTCATCCAACACACTCAGCTCATTGGATTTTATATTGAGCGATTTGCCATCTATATTTATTGATAGTTTTCCTTTGATGGAAATTTTCTGTATATGAGCAGAAGGTGGAAGAGGACAAGAGATCATCAGATTAGGGCAATCATGGATGATGAGTCTGTTGAGACTAGGTAGACACACCTCCTGCTCTTCTTGTGAAAGTGAAGATGGAGGAGCCATCAGTCCACTGCACCTTTCCAGGCTTGGCATTTTAATCAACTCCAACTTCTCCAGAGAAGGAACTGACAACTCTCTCACAAGATGCAGGTCCATTAACTTCAGCTCCTTGAGTGCCCTCACTCCTGCCAGTGGAAGGATTTCCCACTTGCTACAATATCATTCATCTAAGTAAGTATGCCAAAATTTGCAAATGAGTACAACTATTCAAGCAAAATTAAAGAGTAGTAGTTACATTATATGAGGACAATAGCAGATGGTGAGTTTCCTGAGAGACGAAAACCATGACTGCTGCTGAACTTGGAAAAGAAAGTAACTCTGGAAAAGAGTGAACTCGTTCAGTTGGGGGCAGCCCTTGATTATCATTACCCTTAGATTGGAGGTTAATTCCTTCCCATAAGTACCAAGACATTTTTCCAATCTTGGCATCTCAATCAAGATAAACTCTTCCAAGGAAGGAATAGAAATTTCTGTCAACTTCCACATCCTGATCAGTTTTAGCTTCCTAAGGAACGGAAGCATTTCGACACGAAGAATTTGCCATTCCCTGCACTTCTCTAAATGAAGTATCCGCAGCATCTTAACTGACACATTACTAGCAAGCCAGGTTGGTAAGTTAGCACCGCTGTACCCAGATATATGTAGACTTTTGAGGTTCTCATGAGGTTGAAGACCCTCAAGCACATCTTCTGTTTTCCCAGCTATAAAAGAGTCAAGGTCCATGCTGAAATCACTCCATGATAAGGATAATTCTTGCAGATACTCTTTGTCTATCAGCCTAGCTCCGCTGGCCTGTTCTTTGGTCTTCACATTTTCAAGTTGAGAAATTTCAAGAGTTACAAGCTCGCTCATGTATCGAAGTTGTACTATCTCAAATTCACCAACAATTCGAACCTTGAATTTTATTCCCTGAAGAGATGTCAGCTTCCCTACACCAGCGATTTCTGAGTGCACTTTCTCATGGGCAACAATATTACGTAAATTAATGAGATTGTTCATACTAGTAGGCACAGAAATATTGCATCCAATGCCGGCGCTGAAGAATTGAAGGTGATAAAATTTTGTCAAAGCTTGAGGAAGAACAATATTCTTCTTAAGGTCTACATTTGACCAAATATTTGTGTTGGAGAACACACCGATAAATTCAAGATAGCGAAGATGATATGGATTTAACAAATCAAATGTAGTGCTGACATCATTATGCGTCACATAAATCCTCACGACTCGCAAATTTTTTGACTTCATGCATAAAATGTGTAGGAACCTTAATAGATGTATGCTACTTCGGCCAAAAACCATCAAGGTCCTCAATTTTTTTGAAAACCCAATATTCTCTAGTATGTTCTGAAACTTGTCACAGGGGATACTGCAATGTCCATCTTTCTCAAAAGCAGTAGTTATGATTGACAAATGACGAACACTTGGTTGAATGGCCTTAGAGTTGGATCCATTTATAGTAGCACACTCATTTAACGAAACCTTCTGAGCCAATTCATGCATTAGGTCATGCATGACATAATCTGAGTCAACCTTTTGGAAAAAGCCAAAATCCACTAAATTATCCAAATATTGCATCCCTGTTTCCTCCAATCTCTTGGTAGGTTCTTGGCACTGCACAAAATTTTGTGATATCCAAGCACGGACCAAATTTTCGCCATTAAATCTGTAGTCCTCTGGAAACAGAGAGCAGTATGAGAAACACTGCTGCAGATGCACCGGTAAAAAATCGTAACTGAGCTTCAAGATAGGTAAAATATCATCACTATCTTCTTGAAGAAATTTCCATTTGTTTTGAACAGTCCTCCAGTGCTCGTAGGTAACATTTCTGTTCAAAAGTGCACCGACACTACGTGCTGCCAGTGGAATGCCCTTTAGTGCTTTAGCAATCTGCTGCCCAATGGACTGCAAACTAGGATGGCCCTCATGGCTTTGATTACCAAATGCACATGCCTTGAAGAACAACCAAAATTGGTTTTCATCCAAACCGTTCACTGATACCGAATCCATTGTTTCTATCATTCTTGCAACTGATGGTCTTCGAGTAGTTGCTAAAATCATGCAACCAGGTACATGATTGTGTTTCAGTGGGGCTAACAGGCTAAACCATGCTCTCCTGTCCTTTTCCTCCCACATGTCATCAAATACAAGCAAGAATCTTTTGTTTTCAAGATTCTTCAGAAGGATATCCTGCAGCACATTGAAGTTGGTGATTTTTTCGAAGTGTTGTCTATCTGTACATACATGCTCCAAGATCTCCCTTGTTAGTCTCATTGTGTCGAAGTTAGTGGACACACAAACCCATATTCGCAGACCAAAATGTTCTTTGATTCTTTGATCGCCGTAAACAAACCTTGCAAGTGTCGTCTTCCCAACACCACCGATGCCAACTATAGGCAAAACTTGTAGATCACTAGATTTCCCATTTATTAACCGCTCTACTATGTTGTCCTTCTCTGCATCCCTTCCATATACCTTGTCTTCAACTGGAAAAGAAGTTGTCAAGCGCGTGTTCTTGGCCATGCACTGACTCTGGTATTCCCCTGGAACAGGGCGTGAAATCTCTAGCTGAAGAACCTTCAGCACAGAATTTCCGAGTTTGTGTAAACAATTCACTATCCCCTTGATGCTCTCAGAAATGTCAAGTTTAATCTTATGAGGCAGGATGGTGCTATGAGTTGGCTCCTCCTCTCTCTTCCTTTTTCTGTCATGTGAGCACCAACTAACAACAAGTTGAAAAGAAGATGGAGTGGAAGAAGACACAGAGCTCTCCTCAGGATCTGTACACCCTTCCCCTGCATAAGCAAACCGACTGTTGTTATGTGAACAAGCTAAAGAAAGACACTTAAACAAAAGCAGCCTTTAATGACTAACACAAGTTAAAACATGTGAAAAAAGATCCAATTAACCAAGAAGGAAAGGCAAGAAACACGCAACAAAAGCGGTGATCTAAGTGAGGTACCTTGTTCGATCTGTTGTTGGAGCCGATAGTAGTCGAGCTCGTCCATCACATCTTCGGCATCATAAAGCAGCTCTTTGAGCTCATCCAGGGACCGGGCCAGTGGCTTGTTGTCAATCGTTCTTCCCTCGGCTGCAGCAAGCACCATCTGCACATTCCTCATCTCAGACTCAAGGTTCTCCACATCTTCGGCGAGCCCCGCATCCTGCACCCACGCCTCCATCTGTCGAGTGAAGAAGCTCCCAAGGATGCTCTCCACCAGCCATCCGGTCGCAGCATCCACCACAGTTTCCACCACCCCCATGATCGTCTCCCAGTGAACCTATATGGTAACAGGCACAAGGGAGGACAGATGAATTCGGAGGAATGAACTCGTATGGAGTGTCATGTCATTTTGTGGCTGTGCAGTTTACTACAAGAGGATAGAGGGTAAGGTCTGGGAGTCAAGTCTTGCATCCACAGCTGCAGTACTAATGAACTGGCATCTTCTCTTGTGTGGCTAAGCAGCACACTCGCCTTTACTAATGGACATCGACCCTGTGGAAAATACTAGCCCATGATGATCTTGTCACATACCCAATTGGCCAGTACAAGATAGATGTCGTTGCCTGGTTTGTCACAGGACTGCTGGCTGCGATTCGTCAACGTCACCACAGTTTCCTGAAGCTGGATTGCACTAGTCAAGTCGCTGTAGCTTCCCGTCATCGTCTTTGACAAACTGCAGGTTTAGTGCATCACGAAGCTAAATACTGTCACACAATTTTGTCCCAACAAGCACGGCATCAGTGGATTAGTTTTTTGTTGCAAATGTGAACAGGTAACAAGAACTGAAGACAGCGTCAGTTGAAACAGCGCCGCCCGCAAAATCAGGTGGGAGGGAGCGACCATGAGAAGGAGAGGGGTCAAATCAAGAGCTCAGCACTTGAACTGATTACCTGGCGATGGCGGGCCGCTCGTGCCGCGGCTGTGTGGGTTTCGGCCGGGAGGGGGCACCAGCGGGTGACGTCGACGAGCCACAGCCGCAAACCTCGTTCTCCTCCGTTGATTCATTCACTCCAGGCCCAGACACAGGCAGCGAGGTCTCCTAGAGTAGACGGCCGCCGGCGGGGCGGAAGGGTGCGGGTGCCGCGGCGCGGCGCCCTCCGGCCACCGTGCCGACCGGCGACATGGGCGGGTTGGTGGGCTTGACATGTGAGGCCCGCGTCATGTCGAAAAACAGCAGGTGGGCCTAGGAAATTCCACGTAGGCAGGCCGTGGATTCCGATGATCGATCAAAAGTGGGTCCAGGCCCAGCGCGGCAGGAAGCCGCTGTGCTTCTGCTTGCAGAGGAAATCCGAAATCATGACTTTGTAAATTGCTCCCTCCTAAAACAAACCTGACTTATCAAGGATTCATTTTAATTTTATTAATAAATATATAAAAAAATTATATTTAGAACGTTTAATAAGTGTCACTAAATTAACTATGGAATATATTTTCTCATATTTTATTTGAAGATGCAAATATTGGTACTATTTTCTATAAATCTAGTTAAATTTAGGATTGTTTGAATTTTGAGAAGCGAGAATTTCGTTCTTTTTATGATAGAGGGAGTATACATTAGTCACAAAAGATGTACTAACAATCTAGTATATATTAAATACTAAGAAACATGTCCAGGTGTTCTAACGAGATGTACAATTCGTTGAGCATTGCTCGTGCCTATAATAATTAGGAAGCTATTTTTATTGGATTTAAGGCCAACCTTAAATTAAATTGAATAAATTCCCAAACCCATAACAAATGCTGGTCCAATAAAGGATCATTTCCGTGTAGAGAATTTACTCAACTTAAATAAGTGGGTATTGTGTGCACCACTTGTGAGTTAAAAAAAATGGAAAGTGCGTCACATGTCTGCATGAGCGCTACGACACGGATGGGTTCGGGCATCCAAGCCATAACATGGGTGGTGCGGTGTCGACAAAACTTTTTGCAGCTCCATCTCCAAACTCAAATGAGAAGTGTGAGAGCAAGAAATGGATGGACAATGGGAAGAGAGTGAGAGACGGAAGAATTTTTTTTGCTCTTTATTAATATAATATTATAGGTATATAGATTACTTATCGAAGGTGAGCCTCTACATTAACCCTCACAAAATACGCTAGAACCGGTCATGAGGTTTCTTTTTAGTCACAAGTCACACTAATGCAGTTGTGTAGCGACAAGTCAATACTATTAATATCAACTTGAGTTTAACATTGTTGATCCCTAATAGATCTCACTTCAAAGCTCTACATCTATTCTTGAGCATCATGGTCTAGGCTTAAACATTCGCTTAGGACATTCAGAGTGCAGTCCTCCACTCTGAATGAGATTCAACCTAAAATCTTCAACCTAGCATGAGGTTTTGTAAGAATCTCATTTTGTGTTTCATTAAACATTTGCTTAGGACATTCAGAGTGTAGTCCTCGTAGATTTTGTATTTCTTTTTGTATTTTTCATTTAAAATAAAGATTTTAGGACCTTCAACCGTCCTAAAATCTTTATTTTAAACAAAATACAGAATGAGCTTCTTACATAAAAGATACAACAAACACAAAAGTTTCAACTTAGCATGAGAATAAAAAAAAATTGTTGCAGGCAGTTTGTGGAAGAGTTGGCACCTCTAGTAACACCCCCATATATGACAAGAATCTATATAAAGATTTAGCGGTAAATTCCTGAGGCTTTTCCAGGTCCGACAACACCATGTGAGTAGAATATGGATTGAGATTAATCATGCTTACAGCGTCCCAAAAGTTCCTCCCATTGTCACACTAGCTAGTACTCCCTCCGTCCAAGAGAAAATACTTTTTATAGTTAATCTAATAAAATTTATTTGATATCATAAATGTTAATATTTTTTATCTATAATTGATCAAACTTATAAGATACTAAAACATCACATTATGTTAGAATTACATTCTTTCTTGGACGGACGGAGTATCTCCAAACCATATAGGCTTCTTTTGAATCCAATCCTCGATCCATTCCCCCTGTTTGATCCTGAGTCAATGTTACACTTAAAAAGAAAAAAGGAGGCCGGTAAGTATCACGTGTTAGATTATTGGTTCGATACAAAAGGTCATGTGAACGCCGTACGTTTGTGCAAATATGGAACTTTTTTTAGCATCACAGACAACGCCCCAGGCCCATCTTTCCAAAATAAGGGGAAAAAACTTTGGCAGAAATTAAAGTCAGTCTAGTGTAGCCCGGCCTTTCCATGCAAATGGAGAAACTAAAAAAGGGTCATGGATCTCACCGTTAAGGCATGGAGAGTTACACGCAGTGCCGTGCGTGTGGTTCCGGCCGGCCGGCCGGGACCAGCAGTCCACTTCGTGGGTGAAAAACACTACTAGTACACAAGTAGCAAAGCAGAAAGGAGATATGGGCAGCAAAGCACAAGAATCGTCCGAGTAGGCACGGGCACGACGGGCAGGAAGGAGATCACGCTCGTCAAGTCATGCTAGTGTCGTTTAAATAACCTTTGTTTTGGTTTGGGTAGCCGTGCGGTTTAATTATATTTACATACATTTAGTAATTAATTAATCTCTGCACGGTTTCCGTCGCCAGATCTGCACCTCAACAACTGGGGGTTCAGTTTCAGTATGTAGCTAGCTCAGTTCATCTCCACCTCGCCCGAGCAAGACCATCCATTCATATGCAGCTTATTCGAGCAGACTGATAACAACACTGTGAACGCACGCGCGAGCGCCGTCGACTTTGTGTCTCCGAGAGCGCAAACGCAGCCTCCATCGTGCAGGTCTCCGGCCATCTTCCAGGTTATAATGATCTCCATCTCTATATGCATGGTGTACTTAGCTTTACAAGTGTTCAAGAGGCGCTTGGTTGGAGTGTGGCCCAATCATGTAGCTAGAGATCACATACTAATTAGCTAGCTAGCTCTGCAGATGATATTATTGTCTTATACTTTTCTGATTACTCAACATTATATTCATCAGACTCATGACTAGTATATAGATATAATTAATTATTATTCTTTTTCTTTGAAAGGGATATAATTATTATTCTGCTTTCATGGATACACAGTACACAGCTGCAGACGTTGTGATTATTACAAAAATGGAATGTGAAACCAGCAGGGCGCGAGCTCTCTTGGAGCGCATGCTACTTACTGCATGTATGGAGCCGATAAAACTGCCACTATCACTTCTACAAGACATCACCAATAATTTCTCTGATGACCAGCTAATTGGAAGTGGTGGCTTTGCGCATGTTTACAAGGTACTTTTTTTTTTTTTGAAAGGAGATTTACTTGGCTTCTAAGAAAGCCAATAACAGAGGTTTTACAAGCTGGGGTTACCAGTTCTCAGAGAAGAAACAGAACAGCTCCAACCCGTGGAGACAAACAGAAAGTTCCGACCCTAGCTAGTGAAGAACTGTATAGACGCAAGAAAGCACTAACAATTACATAGGCCATGTTTAGTTCCCAAAATATTTCAAGATTCCCCGTCACATCGAATGTTTGGACACATGCATGGAGCATTAAATATAGACGAAAGAAAAAACTAATTACACAGTTTGGTAGAAAACCACGAGACGAATCTTTTGAGCCTAATTAGTCCATGATTGGACACTAATTGACAAATACAAACGAAAGTGCTACAATAGCAAAACCCAAAATATTTCGCGAACTAAACACACCCATAGCCATAATATCAGAGCTATGGCCTAGATAAGAGGTCTTCCTGCCCATCCATTCAGTTAAAGGCCGAGCCATCTTCTTCATCTTGTCCTTGTCGGCCTCCTTTTGTAGCTCTACCCAAATCTGCATGTAATTTAGAGCCTCATGAATCACAGCATCTGGGTTAGAAGGAAAATTCTTTTCTGTAGCCATTTTATTTCTATTCTTCTGCCAACATGCCAAACCTGCAAAGAAAGTAAAACATAAGTGTCATGCGCCCAATATGGACCCCCGATGACGGGCCTAGCGGGCCAAGTGAGGCCCAGCGCAGGGCAATGGCGCCTCCTGTGCACGGCCAGGGGAGGGCTCCCGCCACTTCAAAATAAAATAGGAAAATTAATAAGAGATTTGTTTAGAAAAAATATATTAAGATTTGTTTGAAAAATGAATAATTGCTTGTAAAGAAATATGAGAACTCTTTCCGTAAATTTAGGTTGTTTGAGACTTGAGAGACAAGTCCAATAAGGACTATAAATATAGGAGCATTGTAACCATTTAGAATAAACAAAGAAAGAATATATTCCCCTATCTCCTTCTCTTCTCCTGCGCCGCCCGCTCCCTGCTCTTGCCGCACGCTGCCGCCCCTAGTCAACGCCACCACTCCCGCGCCCGCCTGTCGCCAGCTCCCAGTGCTACCACCCCCTGCATCCAAGCCACCGCCCCCCTGTGGCACCCACTCCACCCACGCCCTAGCTCGAGCCGCCCCCCTAGGCAGCCACCCTGACCAAGGTCGTGACAATAAGCGTCCTCCTTGGCAGCCATCGCAGAATCACTTCTTGAATCGATACTTGAAACCCTTTTAAACCAAAACCATCTCTGATGCAACACCATATGTACTGTGCAAACACACATTCAAAGAGTATATGATTCACAGTTTCAGGTTTAAGACATACACAACACAGAGGGCTATACCATGTCGTCCCCACACACCCCCCCCCACCCCACACACACACACCTTTTTTTTAGTGCAGTAGCTGTCTGTAACTTCTTATGGAAAACCTGCCATAGAAAAACTTTCACTTTTAAAGGCACTCTACACTTCCATATTAAATCGCTCAAATTATCCTTAACCCCCCATGAGTTAGGCAACAGTACAGAGATTTAGTGGAGAAAGCTTGTGATTTTTCAATAACCCACCGAACCTCATCCTTTCCAGTACCATCTAGCCAAACATGTTGTATGAGTCTGTAAATCTTCCATTCAGATAACACCGCCCCAGAGAGACTCCTTCTGAGTGGAATGTTCCATTCACCCTCATCATACAGCTCCCTTACCACGGCATTTGGATTTCGACAGACCTAATATATACTCTCTCTTCATTCCAAATTAAAAGTCATTCTGGTTTTTTTAGATATGTAGTCTTTGCTATGCACTTAAATATACACTATGTCTAGACACATGGTAAATAAAAGCAATGTATCTAGAAAAGCCAAAACGTTTTATAATTTGGGGTGGAGGACTATATAATTAATGTTTATGCCGACAAGACAAGCTTATTACTTAATTTTGACTGCAGGGACTACTTCAGAATGGGATAGTCGCTGTAAAGAAGCTGTCGAATAATATTGACTTGGATGAGGAGGGTTTCCAGCGAGAGCTTGGTAGTCTCATGAAGGTGAAGCATATGAATATAGTACGATTCTTGGGTTACTGTGGTGACACACAGCAGGAAGTACTGACTCACCAGGGCAAGCACATCATTGCGGAGGAACGACGAAGGTTGCTCTGCTTTGAGTTTTTGCCAGAAGGGAGCCTTCGTAAGCATATCACTGGTACATTTATTTCTATCTCAATATTATTTATCTCCTCCGACTGATGGAACAACTCAGTCATATATTATATACCTTGGATATCCACACACACACACACACACACACACACACACACACACACACACACACACACACACACACACACACACATGGATGCGTTGGTGGTCTATTGTTAATTGCATTATTAACCCTCATGGGGTATTTGGAGAGACTGGGAGTAGTACACTCCAAGTTATACTAGACCTAAGAATCCTATTCTATCTCTTGGATTCTATTTTTATCTTTAGAGTTTGTTTTCATCTTCAATTAATCTCCAACCATACATATCTTTATTTCCAACGATGCTAACCCCATCTACTACTGATGACAAGTTGAAACTTTTGAAAATTTTTGTCAAGTCTCCCCACCAGTAAATCAATGCAAACATCCTTGACAAGCAAACACACCAAATACAGAATTACCGTTTCTAGGAGTTCGAAATGAGTGAGCGCCCTAGAGAGCGAGAACCCCTCACACCCTGCCGTCGGCATCCATCAGCCCCCAAGCGTCCACCAGCACCCCTACCCCACATCCCGCAGCCCATACCACCCCCAAACCAGCTGACCCCACTGCGGCGACGGGGGAGTTCGACGAAGTGAAGCTCATCGATTGGGATGAGGCTGATGATGCGGTCAACATTGAAGGCTTCACTGGCGCCATGGATGCAGAGGAAAGAGCTACGTCACCGGATCTACGGGGCAGGCACGCAGAATCGGCAACAGGACCGAGATCCGGTGGATCTACTGATGGCGGACGGGTGACCGCGTCGGGTGGAGCGCTGTCCAACTCAGAGCCCACATCAATTGTGCAAGACAGAGGCCAGGAGCCGACTAGGCTCAAATCCATCCTGGTCCAGCCTTCGAGGAATATAATCTTGGAAGCTTGAATTTACATGAACACATATGATGCCTTTCGGGAAGACCTGTCGGGGAGACACATATCAAGGGTGCCCTAGTGTCGGTGTTTTGTCACCCGATGAGTGAATTTGTACGTATGTCGCGCTGTTCTAGGAAGATAATGATAGCATCCAAAGACACAAAGGAGTTATGCCGGTTCAGGCCAGAGCCCTATGTCTAGTCTCAGAGATAGTTCGAGTGCGTGTTCTTCGGTTGAATGCTATGAAGTTCTTACAATGGGGTATACAAGAAGAGTGAAACAGGTAGGAGGTGGAGAGGGACAGCCCGAATGGAGTCTCGAGAGTCCGTCCCCTTAGAAGGGTGCCCTGGCTGCCCTTATATAGAGTCTGAGGCCAGATCACATACAAAGAGATAGGTTTTCCCAACCGTGTGGTCGTG
Organism: Saccharum hybrid cultivar R570; assembly: GCA_038087645.1. Classification (NCBI taxonomy): domain Eukaryota; kingdom Viridiplantae; phylum Streptophyta; class Magnoliopsida; order Poales; family Poaceae; genus Saccharum; species Saccharum hybrid cultivar. Next base: position 3,972,139 of record JAQSUU010000746.1, on the reverse strand, counting down.
AGCCTGAGGGAGGGAAAAAAAACTAGTAAACTTGGCTTGCAAAGAAGGTCGTCTTGTCCTGGCACCGGAGCATGTCCCGGCATGGCTGTGGTCATGGCCTTGTGACCACGTCGCGGTATGTTGTGACGTGATGCTACAGTGCCGGTCGTGATGGCACTATTGGCACGGTCTTAGTTCGCCAGTTGTCCTATGTGACGTGGGCTTGCCGTGCCCTTTGTCATCGCCTTCGTCCTTCTGGAGGTGTGTCAGTCCGGGAGCAGGTGGCCGCCCCTGGGTCATCGACAGTCTTGCTGGTTGTGTAGCCGGTGACCACGATCTCAAGCTTCGGGGTTGTGGCCTTCGTTGGCTTGGTTGGCCTTAGAAGTCAAGATCGTAGTCGTGAGCCCCATCCCGTAGTGGGCGGGGCTATACACTCGTCCTGTCGGGCCGTATTTGGACGGTGAGTTACCGTACCTGTCGTCACTGTCTGGCAGTCCTATCTTGTCTACGGCGTGGCCTAGGGATGGCGCTTGCTCTGAGACTGTTGTCGCCTTGGTCCTGGCAGACTGAGCAAGCATGCCTGTATTTGTCAGAGCAGGCGTACTTGGGTGGAGCCCGACCCCTCCCCGTTCCTCCTAGGGGTCGGGATGGAGGAGGGGTCATGCCACGCTGCACGGCGTGTGGTGAAAGGGAGAGGTCATGACCGACCTCCTGCCTTAGTGTTTGGCCCAGATCTGCGCGGCTTACATGGGCCACGGTTGCTGGGCTTGTGCTAGTTTGGTTGTCGTGGGCTGCTGAAAGTCCTATGTTTGGTGTTGGTAATTAGTGACAATGCCTAAGTACTAATCCCATGCCTAAGTTGTATGTAGCATATGAGGATTAGTACATTCCAAGGTTGGTGGCAAGATGGACATGGTGATCATGATGGCCACACTTGGATTTGGACGCAACCCTATGTGATCAAGGCAAAGGTATATGCTTAAGGGTTGTGTTTTAGTAACCAAGACACCTAGTGGGTGTGGTTACATTATAGGATAGATAGCCGTACTATAAAGAGGGGAATGACGCGGCTATTGAACTCCTAAGTGCCTCTAGATGTGCATTTCATGATCATATGCATTTGGATAGAACTAATATCGCCTCGAAAAATGATTGTGAAAATGCTAACACACTCACACATGACGAGATCACTTGGTGATGTTAGCACATTTGCGACGGCGTTGGAGTTTGAGCGGTAGAGAGGGTTTGGGTCTTCTCTCCCTCCCGCCGAGCGTGCGAGCGCGGGATTCAGGCGATTTCGGGGATATGAAATGCCTATTTTCCACTACGCCGGAAGTCAGAAAAAGAAACGGAAGCGAACGGAGGTCACAATGGTGACCGGACGCTGCACCGGACGCGGTCACGGTGTGACCGGACGCGTCCGGTCAGTGTCCAGTATCTGCGTGTTTTTCAGTTGTTTGATCGGACGCGAGGCGCGTCCGGTCACAGACGATCGGACGCGTCCGGTCGTCCAGGGAGCTTACTGGACTCCGACCGGACGCGGGTACTGTGGCGTCCGGTCAGTTCTTCAGCGCGTCCGGTCGCTGGTTCGTTGTGCGCGGCTCAGGGTTGACCAGCGCGTCCGGTCAGTTACGGGACCGGTGCGTCCGGTCGTGACCGGCGCGTCCGGTCGTTGCGACCGGCGCGTCCGGTCGGTGCTTCGCGAAACTAGCCGTTGCGCGACCGGCGCGTCCGGTCAGTTGGACCAGCGCGTCCGGTCAACGCGACTTCGGCTGTTTCAAGTTTCTAACGGCTATATTCGAAGGGGTACGTCTATAAATACTCGTTGGCCGGCTCAAGGCTCTCACTCTCGAACATTTGACATACTTGTGAGCACTTTGAGCTAAGCAACTCCCCTCCCACTCATCTCTCTTGCTTCTTTGCATATTCGAAGTGAGATTGAGTGATCCAAGTGCATTTGCATTGTGAGATAGCATCTAGTTGGCACTTGGTGGTTGATTTGCTGCGGGATTCTTGTTTCTCTTGGTGGTTGCCGCCACCTAGACGGCTTGGAGCAGCTTGGAGGCGTTGGCAAGAGTTGGTGATTGTTCTTGGCCACCTCCGGTAATTGTGAGGGGTTTGTGCCTACCTCGGCGAAGCGCCAAAGGCAACGTTAGTATATTGCTCGTGTCATTGCAACCTTTTGCCATTTGGTAGGTTCTTGTGGTGCCTTTTGAGAGGCTCGGTGTGAGACCGATTAGCCACCGAACCACGTGGTGAAGAGGGACACAACGGGGACTAGCGTGCCGGCAAGCACGTGAACCTCGGGATAAATCTTCGTGTCATCACTTTCATATTGTGATTGATTGATCCCGGTGTTTGGTTATCTTGGTATTCATTGTTGATCATATTGGTTGGCTCAATACTTCGCCCCTCGGTGATACCCTCCTATCTCTCTTGTATTAATTTCTTAGTTATCTTTGCTAGCTAGTTAGCTTAGCTAGAGTAGTTCTCTTGTGTAGCTTGCTAGTTGTAGTTGTACTTAACTTCTCGATTTGACTTGTGCGGTTGAGTGCAAATACTAGAATTGTGAATTAGATAGGTGGCTTGCAAACACCCATAGGCTAAGCAAAACTCGCATCTCGCTATTTGTTATATTGATAAACTTGTTTAGCTTGTCGTTGTAGAAATTTTTAATAGGCTATTCACCCCCCCTCTAGCCATCAAGACCTTTCAAGTGGTATCGGAGCCGTGGTCACCGTTTGTAAGGCTTAACAACCTCGGTGTAAGATGGCTCAAGTTATGTTCAATCATGTTAATGGCAAGCCTCCATTCTTTGATGGCGTCTCTTCCTTTGATCATTGGAAAAGGAAGATGAAGCAATATCTAGGCAATATACATGAGAAGGTTTGGGATGTGACCAAAGAAGGATACGTCATTCTTGATGAGGAAAACCTCACTCCCAATGACCGCATCAACAAACAATGCAATACGGCGGCACTTGACACAATCTATCGTGCCATTGATGATAAAGTATTTGAGCAAATCAAAGATCTTGAAAAGGCAAATGAGCTTTGGATAAGGCTTGAAGAAACATATGAAGGCACTTCAACGGTAAAAAGTGCCAAACTATATATGCTCAAGGACAAGTTCTCCACATTCAAGATGAAGGATGATGAATCCATCCCGGAGATGTTCTATAGGCTCCAAGTCATTGTCAATGATCTCAAGGGGCTTGGGGAGAAGGTTGAGGACAAGGACTTCTCACACAAGTTCTTGATGTGCTTACCCAAGAAGTTTGCCACCTTGAGAAGAATGATCTTTAGAGAGGGATTGGACAAGGTCAAACCAACCAATGTGCTTGGAGATATAATGACTGATGCCCAATACAATGATGATGAAGATGAGGTAGAAGAGAAGAAGGAAACCAAGGTCAAGCAAGAGAAGCCCATTGCATTCAAGGCTTCATCCTCTAAGGGCAAGAGCAAGGTTGATGATGATGATGATGATCCATTTGATGATGAGATCATGGCCCTTCTAGTGCAAAAGATGGGTCGGTTCATGAAGAAGAAAGGCTATGGTGCAAGAAAGAGAAGGGACTTCATGAAGGCAAAGGAGGTGCTTTGCTACAATTGCAATAGCCCCGATCATGTAGTGGCAAAGTGCCCCTATGAAGACAAAAGATATAATAATGGAGAGTTAAAGTTAAAGAAGAACAAGAAGGAGAAGAAAGCAAAGAAGAGCTTCACTTTCAACAAGAAGAAGAAGGGTGGTGGTTATGTAGTCACTTGGGATAGTGACAACTCCGATAGTGATGATGATGAAAGCTCTAGTGATGATGAGAGGATCACTCGGCGAGCCATTGCAAACATCGCCCTCTCCAACAAGCCATCCATCTTCGACACTTCATCAACATGCCTTATGGCCAAGCCTACAAAGGTAAAATATGATGATAGTGATGATGATTCTTGTGCTAGTGATGATTGTAGGAGTGATGATGAGGAGGATGAGGACTACTCCAAGGATGATCTATTAGGCATAATAGATCAAATGAGCAAGGGCTACAAGAGGACAACCAAGAAATATAAAATCTTGGAACAAGAGCTCATTGCCAAGAGCAATGAAAATGATGCCTTGATGGAGGAGCTTGTTGCTCTCAAAAAGAGTAAGGAGTGCAAAGGAATTGAACAAGAGCTCAAAGCTCTTAGGAAATCCTTTGATGAGCTAGAGGCTTCTCGTGAGTGTCTAAAGGAAGACCACGAGGATCTTGAAATTGCTCACACTAGGCTTAAGGAAGCCCACTCCACTCTACTTGAGCTCATCAAGGAAAAGGACCTTAAGTTGGAGAAGCTCATGAAGGAAGCTAAGGAGGAGCAAGTGATTGTCACTTGTGATATTGGACTAACATGTGATATTATTAATGATTCTTTATTTGTTAGTCCTACTAATGCTTCATGTAGCTCATCATCATCCACCACAACCAACTCTACCTCTACTACTAGTGATTCATCACTTGTGGTTGAGACTCTCAAGAGAGAGGTGGATGATCTCACCCGCGCATTAGGCAACGCCTATGGTGGGGATGCCCGCTTGCTAAAATGCTTGGGTAGCCAAAGGTTCTCTCTTAACAAAGAGGGATTAGGCTATACTCCCAAGAAGGGCAAGGCGGCATTTGCTACTCCAAAGCCTCACTTTGTGAAGGGCAATGGTCGTTATTGCAATAGATGCAAGCAAGTTGGGCATCTAGAGATTAATTGCAATAAAATGAACAAGAACAAGAAAAATGCTAATGTACCTTACATTCCTTTTGATTCTTGTTATGTGCTTACCAAGGGAGAGAAAGGTGTGCATGCTAGGTTTGTTGGTACACCAATTGTGGGCCCAAAGAAGAAGGTCATTTGGGTACCAAAGAGCTTAGTGACTAACCTCCAAGGACCCAAGCAAGTATGGGTACCTAAAAGACATTAAATTATTTTGTAGGTAAATTACAAGGCCGGAGGAAGGCATTGGGTGCTTGATAGTGGGTGCTCTCAACATATGACCGGTGATTCAAGAATGTTCAACTCTCTCAAATCAAATGATAGTGGCATTGATAGTATCACATTTGGTGACAATAGCAAGGGTGATGTAAAGGCTCTTGGAAGGATTGCAATCTCTAATGATCATAGCATTTCCAATGTGCTCTTAGTTGAAAAGTTGAACTTCAATCTTCTTTCGGTTGCTCAATTGTGTGATCTCGGTTTCAAGTGCATATTTGGTGTTGATGATGTGGAGATAGTTAGTGTTGATGGCTCTAACTTGATCTTCAAAGGCTTTAGATATGAGAATCTATACTTGGTTGATTTCAATGCTAGTGACACTCAACTTTCAACATGTTTGCTCACCAAATCAAGTATGGGTTGGTTATGGCATAGAAGACTTGGTCATGTTGGCATGAAGCAATTGAACAAGTTAGTAAAGCATGACTTAGTTAGAGGCTTGAAGGATGTCACATTTGAAAAGGATAAGCTATGTAGTGCATGTCAAGCCGGAAAGCAAGTAGGCAACACTCATCCATTGAAGAGCATTATGAGTACTTCCAAGGCATTTGAGTTGTTGCACATGGATCTATTTGGGCCAACTACATACACAAGCATTGGTGGCAACAAGTATGGTTTTGTGATTGTGGATGATTTCACTAGATACACATGGGTATTCTTTCTTGTGGACAAAAGTGATGTATTTGACATATTCAAGAAGTTCATCAAGAGAGTGCAAAATGAGTTTGAAACCACAATCAAGAAAGTGAGAAGTGACAATGGAAGTGAGTTTAGAAACACAAGAGTTGATGAGCTATGTGAAGAGCTTGGAATCAAACATCAATTCTCGGCCAAGTATACACCTCAATCAAATGGCCTAGTTGAGAGGAAAAATAGAACCTTAATTGACATGGCAAGATCAATGTTGAATGAGTATAATGTGAGTCATTCATTTTGGGCCGAAGCAATCAACACGGCTTGCTTCTATAGCAACCGCCTCTATTGCCATAAATTTCTAGAGAAGACACCATATGAGATCTTAAATGGAAGAAAGCCTAACATTGCATACTTTCGGGTATTTGGTTGCAAATGCTACATCTTGAAGAAGGGCACTAGATTGAGCAAGTTTGAGAAGAAATGTGATGAAGGATTTCTACTTGGTTACTCAACTACTAGCAAAGCTTATAGAGTTTGGAATTTGGCTAGTGGTTTACTTGAAGAAGTGCATGATGTTGAGTTTGATGAAACAAATGGCTCTCAAGATGAAGAAGATAACTTGGATGATGTGAGAGGAACTCAATTGAGTAATGCTATGAAAGAAATGGATATTGGTGATATTAGACCAAAGCAAGTTATTAATGTAGATGACAACAAAGATCAAGTGCTCCAAAGTCCAATCACTCAAGCTAGTGGTTCTCTATTACAAAATCAAGCTAGTACATCATCTCAAGTGCAACAAGATCAACAAGTGGCTAGTTCATCATCTCCAACTCATGATCAACATCAACATCCAAGCAATCAAGTCCAAGTACTTCAACCAACTAACATTGCAAGAGACCATCCATTGGATTCCATCATTGGTGACATACAAAGAGGAGTTCAAACTAGATCTAGATTGACATCATTTTGTGGTCACTCTTCTTTTGTGTCAATGGAAGAACCCAAGGACATTGATAGAGCATTGAGAGATCCGGATTGGGTAAATGCAATGCATGAAGAGCTCAACAACTTTAAGAGAAATGAAGTATGGGAACTAGTTGAAAGGCCTAAGGATCACAATGTCATTGGAACAAGATGGGTCTTTCGCAATAAGCAAGATCAAGATGGGATAGTAGTAAGGAACAAAGCAAGACTAGTGGCTCAAGGTTACACACAAATAGAGGGTCTTGACTTTGGTGAAACTTATGCCCCGGTTGCAAGATTGGAAGCAATTAGGATCTTACTTGCCTATGCTTGTGCTCACAATATCAAGCTATATCAAATGGATGTAAAGAGTGCATTTCTCAATGGGTACATTCAAGAGGAGGTGTATGTGGAGCAACCTCCCGGTTTTGAAGATGACAAGAAACCCAATTATGTATACAAGTTAAGGAAGGCCTTGTATGGATTAAAGCAAGCACCTAGAGCATGGTATGAAAGATTGAGGGACTTCTTGCTATCCAAAGGATTTGTCATGGGCAAAGTTGATACAACACTATTCACCAAGAAGATTGGGAAAGACTTATTTGTATTGCAAATATATGTTGATGATATCATATTCGGCTCAACCAATCAAGATTATTGTGATGAGTTTGGGAAAATGATGGCAAAGGAATTTGAAATGTCAATGATTGGTGAACTTAGTTTCTTTCTTGGACTTCAAATCAAACAAATGAAAGAAGGTACATTTGTGAGCCAAACTAAGTACATCAAAGATATGCTCAAGAAGTTTGGCATGGAAGATGCAAAGAGTATTACAACTCCAATGGGCACTAGTGGAAGCTTGGATAGTGACAAGAGTGGCAACATGGTGGATCAAAAGCTATATAGATCAATGATTGGTAGCCTACTCTATGTGACGGCATCAAGGCCCGATGTGATGTTTAGTGTATGCATGTGTGCAAGATTTCAAGCCTCACCAAGAGAAAGTCATTTGAAGGCAACAAAGAGAATATTGAGGTACTTAAAACATACACAAGATGTTGGATTGTGGTATCCCAAAGGTGCGAGCTTTGAGCTAGTTGGATATTCGGACTCCGACTATGCCGGTGACAAAGTGGAAAGAAAGAGCACTTCCGGGACTTGTCAATTGTTGGGAAGATCACTTGTCTCATGGTCATCCAAGAAGCAAAATAGTATTGCACTATCTACCGCCGAAGCCGAATACATCGCCGCGGGTAGTTGTTGTGCACAAATCTTGTGGATGAAGGCAACATTGAAGGATTTTGGAATCAATTTCAAGAATGTGCCATTGCTATGTGACAATGAAAGTGCCGTGAAGCTAACTAACAATCCGATTCAACATCAAAGAACAAAGCATATTGATGTTCGTCATCATTTTATTAGAGATCATCAACAAAAGGGTGACATTGCCATTGAGAGTGTGGGCACCGAAGATCAATTAGCCGATCTATTCACCAAGCCACTTGATGAGAAGAGATTTCACAAGCTAAAGAATGAGTTGAACATACTTGACTTCTCCAACATGAGTTGATGCACCCCATATATGACATGCCTCTCCTTCAAGCCCCAAGGTACAATTGGTTGACATGTCATACATTCTATGCTAAGGACTTGTTTAGTGCATCTAGTCATAATTTATATGTTCTAGAATCATTCATGAAAATTAAATGAATTTGAAGTTTATATGGTGCCACTATTGTTTCCATGACTTGTATGATCTAGTGGTAGCATATAACTTGTTTAAGTAGCTTGTGATCCTAAGTATTTAATCTAGAAAACTTGTCTAAATATTTGCTTCAACATGGTGCATGATAACCCTTCTAGTGAGGTGTGAAGAAGCTTGCCCTTGGATCAAACCGAAGTATTTTATTTATGCAAGCAATCTAGGTTGAATCATAAACTTGATCCTCACCCCATTTTTCAACATGATAATCTATCTAAAGTTTGCCCCTTGTGGTCAATTGGTGCCAAAGGGGGAGAAAATATTGTTCAGAAAGATAGAACTCAATGGGGAAGAAAATGTTGTGGGGGAAAAAATGTTGTTCACAAAGATAGATTCAAAAAGGGGAGAAAACAAAGGGGAGAATTGATAAAAGAAGGGGATCAACTAAAATTTTGAGCACACAAGTAGGGGGAGCAAGCTCTTAAACATGAATGTTGCATTTCTATGTGCACTTCATATGTATGATGCATAGTTATGCATTTCGTTTTCTCCGATACATTGCTTGTGTAGTGACTTGCTAGTATAATTTGAATGATGCATTGTGGTACTAGCATGAATAGGAAGTAGTTAGATTTTTGTTGCTTCATGTTTTTCAAAGTGGTACTAGAACCTTGCTTATAATGTTGATCTCACGAGGTTTCTAGTTATATTTGTGCTTTTCCAAGTGGAATCTAACTACACAAGGTGCTAAGATGGTGTTTATCGCAACTCCGATGGTATCACGCTTCAAAGGTCTATAATCTTAAACACTTAGCACCTATTGGTAGTCAATGCTCCTAATCTTTCCTATCTAACATGTATGCTTCCAAAATCCAAACATATAGCATACATGTAGGGGGAGCCATTGCTATCAATTTGAATTCATGATCACATGTCCATAATTCTTACACATGGTAATATACTTGGACAATATGACATGGGTTCAATCAAAATTTTATTATAACATCTTTGTGAAAGGGTTGTCACCAATTACCAACAAGGGGGAGATTGAAAGTCCTATGTTTGGTGTTGGTAATTAGTGACAATGCCTAAGTACTAATCCCATGCCTAAGTTGTATGTAGCATATGAGGATTAGTACATTCCAAGGTTGGTGGCAAGATGGACATGGTGATCATGATGGCCACACTTGGATTTGGACGCAACCCTATGTGATCAAGGCAAAGGTATATGCTTAAGGGTTGTGTTTTAGTAACCAAGACACCTAGTGGGTGTGGTTACATTATAGGATAGATAGCCGTACTATAAAGAGGGGAATGACGCGGCTATTGAACTCCTAAGTGCCTCTAGATGTGCATTTCATGATCATATGCATTTGGATAGAACTAATATCGCCTCGAAAAATGATTGTGAAAATGCTAACACACTCACACATGACGAGATCACTTGGTGATGTTAGCACATTTGCGACGGCGTTGGAGTTTGAGCGGTAGAGAGGGTTTGGGTCTTCTCTCCCTCCCGCCGAGCGTGCGAGCGCGGGATTCAGGCGATTTCGGGGATATGAAATGCCTATTTTCCACTACGCCGGAAGTCAGAAAAAGAAACGGAAGCGAACGGAGGTCACAATGGTGACCGGACGCTGCACCGGACGCGGTCACGGTGTGACCGGACGCGTCCGGTCAGTGTCCAGTATCTGCGTGTTTTTCAGTTGTTTGATCGGACGCGAGGCGCGTCCGGTCACAGACGATCGGACGCGTCCGGTCGTCCAGGGAGCTTACTGGACTCCGACCGGACGCGGGTACTGTGGCGTCCGGTCAGTTCTTCAGCGCGTCCGGTCGCTGGTTCGTTGTGCGCGGCTCAGGGTTGACCAGCGCGTCCGGTCAGTTACGGGACCGGTGCGTCCGGTCGTGACCGGCGCGTCCGGTCGTTGCGACCGGCGCGTCCGGTCGGTGCTTCGCGAAACTAGCCGTTGCGCGACCGGCGCGTCCGGTCAGTTGGACCAGCGCGTCCGGTCAACGCGACTTCGGCTGTTTCAAGTTTCTAACGGCTATATTCGAAGGGGTACGTCTATAAATACTCGTTGGCCGGCTCAAGGCTCTCACTCTCGAACATTTGACATACTTGTGAGCACTTTGAGCTAAGCAACTCCCCTCCCACTCATCTCTCTTGCTTCTTTGCATATTCGAAGTGAGATTGAGTGATCCAAGTGCATTTGCATTGTGAGATAGCATCTAGTTGGCACTTGGTGGTTGATTTGCTGCGGGATTCTTGTTTCTCTTGGTGGTTGCCGCCACCTAGACGGCTTGGAGCAGCTTGGAGGCGTTGGCAAGAGTTGGTGATTGTTCTTGGCCACCTCCGGTAATTGTGAGGGGTTTGTGCCTACCTCGGCGAAGCGCCAAAGGCAACGTTAGTATATTGCTCGTGTCATTGCAACCTTTTGCCATTTGGTAGGTTCTTGTGGTGCCTTTTGAGAGGCTCGGTGTGAGACCGATTAGCCACCGAACCACGTGGTGAAGAGGGACACAACGGGGACTAGCGTGCCGGCAAGCACGTGAACCTCGGGATAAATCTTCGTGTCATCACTTTCATATTGTGATTGATTGATCCCGGTGTTTGGTTATCTTGGTATTCATTGTTGATCATATTGGTTGGCTCAATACTTCGCCCCTCGGTGATACCCTCCTATCTCTCTTGTATTAATTTCTTAGTTATCTTTGCTAGCTAGTTAGCTTAGCTAGAGTAGTTCTCTTGTGTAGCTTGCTAGTTGTAGTTGTACTTAACTTCTCGATTTGACTTGTGCGGTTGAGTGCAAATACTAGAATTGTGAATTAGATAGGTGGCTTGCAAACACCCATAGGCTAAGCAAAACTCGCATCTCGCTATTTGTTATATTGATAAACTTGTTTAGCTTGTCGTTGTAGAAATTTTTAATAGGCTATTCACCCCCCCTCTAGCCATCAAGACCTTTCAGCTGCCCGAGCAGCTAACTAATCGGTGTCTTGAGATACCCGGGGTATCATAACCCCGACACCTAGGGTTGGCAAGGCCACCTAGGACGTCCAAAAATCTCGTCAAGAGAAGTGCATAACAACATGGTATAAGGGATGGAAGAGATTAGGGTTTGAAACTATAAAAATGAAGTAGATTTATTTTTTGATTGATCGGATGCCTCAATCGGTTGTGGACCTCTCACGTGTACAGAGGGGGTAGTCTTATCCCCAAAAGAAACCTATTCCACATGCAGTCCACATGTTTTCCATGGGATCGGGCGAGTTTCCAACAAGAAATCTCGAAACTCCTTCGGACTACCAAAACCGGACTGGGCCGGTTTTTACTGGGCTCTGTGGACCTCCAGACGAAACCAGCATGTGCCTATTTTGGAAACTAGATTGGGCCAATTTTTCTTGCTGGCGCTAGGGCATTGCCCAAATAGGCCTGGAACGGTTTGGCCCGAGCCTTTTTTCATTGAATTTTGCACGTGTCCCCAAATTTTATCCTTTTCAATTGCATTTGATTTTCAAGTTAATCTTTGACTCCCCCCATCAACACACTACCAATGGGACGATAAAGGACAAGTCTCTAAATATCCTCTATTATATGGTGACTCAAATCCTGCTTGTAATAGGACTCAATAGAGGTGTGCTATTATCACTCAAATGTAGAATAATCCTACTAGGAGTAGGACTCCTACTTGCATGTATTGGAGCCTTAGGTAGAGGCCATAGGAATCAACCAAGCCAACCAAAATGTCTCATCCAAGGCTTGTAAGGAGTAATTAGGAGCGCTTAAGAGCATTAGACTAGATAGTTCTATCGCACTAGATTCTTGTATAGGGCAAGGATCAGAGGGTCCTAGAGGGTCAAGTAGGGTTGTGAGAGAGCGACGATCATTTGTACTCTTTTGGAGTTGTGCTTATAGAATTTATGGTTGGCTTCGCCAAAATCCTAATATCTTATCGTGGTTGCTTCAATATCATAATCTAGGGTTTTCTACACGATTCGACTAAATCGTTCTTAATACGATGCAAGCTTGTGTGTCATACTTACAATATCCTTTCATAGATTCGAGGGTTGCTGCACATAACTAGGGGTATCAGACTCTAACATCCCTAAACATATATACCTTGTCTTTCCCAATCTCATGTTTTTTTGTAAACTCTACTATATTCTTTACACTATTGTGGAACCAGTTTTCACTTTTCAACCATGGTAAAAATTTGATTTCTAGAAGTGGGTACTGTACCTGCCTCTAAGCAAGTGTCTCTAGAAATAGGGCATCTTCAACTGTGGGTATACACTACCTAGAAAATCAATTTCTAGAGGTTGACCAAAACATCAGCCGCCTTTGGAATCAATTTGTAGTTGTGGCTATCATTTTGGCCTGCCTCTAGAAAGAGTCTAGGGGCGGTCGGTGGTTTGGTCTGTCCCTAGGAACAATTTTCCTTTTACAAAAAAAATAAATCAATGTAGTTGTGTATTTCATAATAGATTGCATATACAAGTTATCTTACGAAGCAATATACAAGCAAATTTATAACTCCATTTACAACTAATCTCATCAATACACATACAATTAATCTCCTAAAACCACATACAACCAATATACAAGTAATTTAGCAATTCTTTAATTTGTTTGAAGGGGCAAGCAAAGTACATGATGCTTAGAGTCACACCTAAATAAGATGGCTCGATATTCAATATATGAATTTGTTCTGTCATCCTCACATAAATCATCGGAGGTTTGATATTAATTTCTACTCTCATGCACACACAAATCACTGAACCATATTTTTTAGATGTGACTTCAAGCATCATGTACGAGGTCAATGACTATTTGGGTGTACTCATTGATTGCCATCGATGCAGTCCTCACCACATTACCGCTACTGTGAATCTTTCTTTTTGTACAGATAATAATCCACAATAAATAAACTATGATGTGTTGGTTTCACTTTCACCATACTATGAAGACTGGTTTCCACAAACATTGTGAGATCAAGAGGAAATGAAGGGTCTTTACGGTAGCAAAGCTCACCGAGGGCTTAGTGTAGGACAGAGTCATGGCCGTGATGTCCCTATTCACCCCCTCGGTCGTCGTGCACTCCCCTTCGGCCCATGCCCCTGGTGGCCTCCCACCACCAGGAGTGGGGGTCCCCATCCACCGCCTCACTCACACCTTAAAACCTAATCTAGTAGTGTGTATATGAAGAATTAGATAGAGTGATACAATGTAGATTGATACATTTTTATGACATATAATCATTTTCTTTTATACTTTTATGTACTATATTTTTTCATTTATATTGCAAGTCAAAGTTACACCCTACAGCTTCTAGAATTACAATTAAGTGTTCACCATTTTGTATATTAAACACCCATTCCATCCTTATGTTCCTTTGTTTTAATTGATGAAGTAGCATTGGAATGATATTGTTTTGAAGTCCTCCAATATCACCCCATCTGAAAAAGTAATAAATTTGTCTTCCACTTTGCAGATGCATCCAAAGGACTTGAATGGAGGACACGTTATCATATAATTAAGGGAATTTGTGAGGGTTTAAATTATCTTCACGAGCAGAATATTGTTCATTCAGATCTAAAACCAGAAAATATACTGTTGGATGAGTACAGGATTCCTAAAATTGCTGATTTTGGTCTCTCAACGTGCTTTGACAAAGATCAATCCCGGGTTACAACTGACAAACCACCAGTTGGAACATTGTAAGAGGTTTTTTTTTGTTAGGTGAAAATTATGTTGCATTCATCTTAAGTCACTCAGACAATAAAACTTTTAATGCAGGGGTTATATGGCACCGGAATTCCTTGGTGGAACAATCACACCGAAGTCAGACATATTTAGTCTTGGCATTTTAATTATAGAGATATTGACTGGACAGAAGGGATGTCCAGAGATTGAGAATGTAAGAGCAACAGTTTGTTCCAAGATAAAGGCTAAGTGTTTAAATAACCCATTAGTCCACTAGTACGGTTGTATATGTGCAGACTGTGCAGTATACGACTAAACCCTACAGGCATAAGCCTAATACAATGTACTTGTTTACTAGACGGTACTAATAAAGTCTGCGAAGGAAATTACAGTTTATCTATATTCGGCTGCAATATCTCTGATTAATTAGTTGACATCATTATAGTCTGCCCCCTCCAAATTGAAGTAAATACTGCACATCTTTTTCCTTTTCTAAATTATTAATGAGACAGTTTTAGAATGTTTTTCCTGGTTTTCTCTTATTATTAGGCCTTCGGAAACAAAATAATCCTCTTGAGTCCATATATATGTATTGGGAGGGATTGTGGGGGGAGTTTATTTATCTGAATGAAGGACTACTAAACTGCCTTGCACACCAAGAACTTCTATATTTATCTTATTTATTACCTGAATGAAGGATTTGGACTGCCTTGAATATCAATAACCTTTAAATTTATAACTACACTAAGGTGAGCTTAAGGGTAACAACGATAGTATATGGAGTAGATCTAGTGGTGCAAAGCACGACTCAATTATTGTAAAGCATTAAGCAGTACTTTTATCCTGTCATCAGATTCACACACACACACGAGCCTGAACATTGTACAATGAAAAAGGAGCATTATTCTTATTCACACAGTGGCCTATCAGTAGTAAACAAAAGCAGGGAAAGTATATACACAAAATAGTCGCACAAATGTTATTTGTAGACATTGCATTTTCTCCACATTTAATTTGCATTGCTTTCCTATTCGAACAGTTTTGGTGTTAGTCTAAATATTATTGTTTTGCACAGCAGCCTTAGCATGGTTTTTCTGTAATAAGTCCTAGTTAATTCATGATGGCCAAATTTTTAGGTGCTTAAAAATTGGAGTACTAGGTTTGAAACGTCACAGGGAGGCACAGAATGTTTGGAGCATGTAAGATTATGTGCTGAGATAGGCAAAGAGTGCATTAACTGTAACCCAAAGGAAAGACCAGATATACGGCATATAATTGAGAGGCTTGATGAAATGGAGCGCATATATGGTTTTATTGAAACTGACCTCTGCACTTCGGCAGCACAAGTAAGTTAACTCATGGCACATATATAGCATGCTCCCACTTGACAGTGTCATCTTTCGATCTTGTATTTCATATCGGTTTTCCTAATAAGTCAAACACTTTCAACTTTTAGCATCAATATATTTAACTTTATATAGGCTATCTAGCTAACGGCACAAAATCAGATTTGTGTTACCCTTAAGGTAACAACAATATTATTATGGAACCTGTACACTTTCAATATCTTGTTGTCAAAGTTGGAGACCTACATACATATGTACAGGTTCCATAATAATCATCAGCACAAGAAGATGGCAAATTGTCCCCTCAATTAACAATGCAACATATGCAGGTACGGTCGCTGATGAAGCCCTCTGATGATGAGGCGAGCAAGCTGCTGGACGTCCACCCGATTGCGCTCCGCTTCCCCTTCGAGCCAAACAAGCGCACGGAATGCCCAGCGACCCTGACCAACAGGACAGACCATTACATTGGTGTGTGGATCACACCCGTGGACCATCATCGGTTTCCAGTTTTATGGGAGCAGAAGCCTCTGCAGGGCCCCGTCTTCCAAATGATAGAGCCACGAACCAGTTTGGCCGTGCGAGTAGCCATGGAAAAGAAGCATCGCAAGCTGCCGACGGGGACAGGCACGTTCGAGGTGGTGATGGCCGTCATGGGCTCCAAGGAGCGGCTCGAGATGCTCAAGTCCTTCGTCGACAGCATGCCGCACGTGAACAGGTACATCCTGAGGATAGTGGAGGTGGTGATGGTCGCCGTCGAGTCGGCGGACTGCCTCGAGAAGCTGAGGTCCTACTTCAGCTGGCGGAACTGGAAGACGCTCCTCAAGACCATCGAGGGGAAGATGGTCAGCACCGTAGGGTCCAAGGAACTCGTCGACTCGTTGAGGCTATACGTTTGTAGCATGCTCAACATCCAGAGCGACGACGTTCTCAAGAGAATGGAGCTGTTGGGGGCCCGGGTACACAGGAAGAAGTTGACAGCTGCCGCCTATGACCACCCAGCAGCATTGATCTCCAACCACCACAAGGTATGATGTATACGGTGATGAGTTATGTTGTTCAAGCTGCTTCTAGATCTCCGGCTGTATATTTTTTTAGATAATAATGGAAAAATATCATCCACCTTTCATCCTCTCAAATGAAGAATCAGACCCATTTATTACAAAGTTCACCACTCAAAACGGTCTTACACAACTCAGAAGACAACAAAAATGATTAAAACTCAAGTTTAATGGTAAAGGGCCATCCATGGGAGGAAAAAAAGGCCATCACTGTAGATCTTCGGTTGTATATAGCTGCCGCTATCTCTTGCTATAGCTGTTTAATGAGGATTTATCTATTTTTTTCTTTAATATATGTACAATTTAGCTGTTAGCTACCCCTATAACTGGCTATTTGCTATTTCTTGAAGTAGCTTGCTAATTAAATGCCTTAGCCGACGATTTAAAACATTGGTCATGTTTGATATAATACTAGTAAGTATGCTCGTGTGTTTGCAATGGAAGGGGAAAATATCAAACGTTCATGATAAATGAGGACAGGGACGATATATTTTATCCTTTCTATACAATTTAAAGTTATAGTTTATTATATAGTGATCACGACATTTGCGAAAATAGTTGATGTTGGTAATAATATAGCAACAATATTAATATATTTTTATTTTGTATAGATATTTATAAGGTCGGTTTTCCAGATCCGTCCCTGAAAATTGATTTCCAAGGCGGTTTGTGAGCAACAGGGCTTCCTGCCATAGTTAAAGACAGTTTCTTATGCTATCCACACCTCTGTTAGAAATGAGAGTAGTCTGTAAAAACCATTTTGTGTCTCTACTTAGAACTTCAATTGCATATCGTAGGAACTGTACGTCATTATTGTATTTTTGCTATATATATATATATATATATATATATATATATATATATATATTTGTTCCCAAAACATTTATATTTGGCCGCTTCTAAGTCTACTATCATTGGTCATCAGTTCATATCAACTTCGGAGTTTGGTAACGCCAGTGGCATGGATGTGCACCCCACCGAGACATGGTGAGTAGATATATTTGCATCACACTCTTTTCTTTTACTCCCTCTCTCTGAAATATAAAATATCCAAGGTACAAAATTTGTACCAAAAATAAGGTATTCTAGGTCCTCAACTCTCTCCTCTGTCTTTTTTTTAGAAGTACTAAGATTCCTTTTAAACTTGGTGTCATCGTAACTAAAAGGAAAGTAACACTTAAATACTGTCCGTATCTTCATCAGTGAGGGGCAAAGTGGTCTTTTGTCAAGCTCCTTATTTTGTCTGAAAATCGTTTGGACCCTGAAAGCATCTAGGCCCCGAGGTTTGGTTTCGGCAATTGATGACAACGCTTTATTACCATGACTAACGTGTGTTTTGCAGAAACTTTGGTAAGTTAGGTCATGGAGGTTTTAACTGCTTTGGGCACCATGGTATTCATGCCCCTTGATGGAAATCGTTTCGGTTTTCAAAAGAGTGACGTCAAGATTAAGGACGGTTAGTTCCGGATGTCGAGGTGTTGAGAGACTTTTGGAATAGTCGTTAGGATCTTCGTTTTTCTCTTTTGGCCGTACTATAAAGGGGGGCATGAGCGGGTAGCTTGACCTAGGCGAGTCCTATGTTTAGGTGTGGTGCACACTTGTTAAACTTGGCGCTAGGCAGCTCTAGAATAGCTCAAAGTTCAGTTGGAAGCAACTTGGTTCAAGTTGTGACGCGTTTCGGAGTGTTTCGGGTTGTTTTCCCATGACCGGACGCGGTCCTCGGCATGACCGGACGCGTCCGGTCAGTTCAGTTCCGCGGCTAGGGTTTCAGCTCTGAACACCGGACGCGGTCCTCGCGAGGACCGGACGCGGTGGTCAGAAGTCAACACGTGTCACTTGAGGGAAACACCCGATCGGACGCGACCTGGGTGTGATCGGCGCGTCCGGTCACAGTCCAGTAAGGTCCAGAGACGACCGGACGCGTCCGGTCATCACCGATCGGACGCGGTCGCGCGTCCGGTGCGAGTACAGTATGCTCCCTGCACGATCGGACGCGTCCGGTCACCCCTGACCGGTGCGTCCGGTCACTTAGGTGTTTTCCGGTTTTCGACCGTTACGAGCGACCGGCGCATCCGGTCAGTACGACCGGCGCGTCCGGTCAGCTCGAGTTTTGCTGAGTCAGCAGGTAACGGTTCGTTTTGTCTGTGGGGTGTATAAATACATCCCCACCACCTCTTTTAGAGGTCTCTTGTTCATTTGATCAGCTGATAAACACCTTTGGAGTGCAAGGTAGTGCAAGAGCACTAGTGAGGATAGAGATTTGAGAATCAAAGCTTGAGAGTTCCTCACTAGCGATTAGAGAGTAGCAAGTGTGCATCCACTTTCTCATTTGGGCTCGTAGTGGTCAAGTGAGAGTTCTAGCTTGTTACTCTTGGTGATCGCCATCACCTAGACGGCTTGGTGGTGATTGGGAGTTTGGTGATCATCCGGCGGAGCTTGTGGATGACCCAACTCATCTTGTGAGCGGTTGTGGGTGATTCACCGCGACGGAGTGTCAAAGAATCAACCCGTAGAGAGCACTTGATCCTTGCGCGGATCAAGGGGGAGCGACACCCTTGCGCGGGTGCTCCAACGAGGACTAGTGGGGAGTGGCGACTCTCCGATACCTCGGAAAAACATCGCCGTGTTCCTTGCCCCTTTACATTCAAGCATTTACATTCTCGTATTTACTTTCATTGCTTGTTTACATTCCTAGACTTGCCATGCTAGACTAGGTTTGGAAACTAGGGTGCAAAACTTTGTATCGGTAGACTCTCTAGGAACACAAGTAGACACTAGGGGTGAATTCCGGCTTGTAGGATTTATTCCTTGCATTTAATTTTTTGAAAAGCCCAATTCACCCCCCCTCTTGGGCATCTTGATCCTTTCAATTGGTATCAGAGCCGTGTTACTCTATTTTTAGGCTTTACCGCCTAGAGCAAGATGTCTAATGGGGAAGGACCACCTCCCACTTTTGAGGGAGACGATTTTCCATATTGGAAAATTCGTATGGAGGCGTACCTCGAAGCCATAGATGTTGGGTGCCTTAGAGCCGCAACCGAAGGGCTTCCCC
The DNA here is from genome assembly GCA_038087645.1 of Saccharum hybrid cultivar R570. Lineage (NCBI taxonomy): Eukaryota > Viridiplantae > Streptophyta > Magnoliopsida > Poales > Poaceae > Saccharum > Saccharum hybrid cultivar. The sequence continues at coordinate 3,952,675 of JAQSUU010000746.1, read as the reverse complement.
CCATAAGGGATCCCGCTAACCCAAGTGGTGACGAGGAGAAGTACGACCGGTGGAATGCAAAGGCCAAAAATGCACTCTACCGGGGCTTAGGCAAAGATATCTTCAATCGCGTGCGTAATGCAAAGAACGCTCATGAATTGTGGGAAAATCTTTGTGCTCTCCATGAGGGAACTAAGAGTGAGCGTGAGGAACGCTATCACATAGCCTTAAAGAAAATTAATTCTTTTGAGATGCTTCCCAAAGAAAGTGCTAATGACATGTACACTCGCTTGAATGTTCTTGTAGAGGACCTCAATGCTCTTGGGCTCACCAAAATGAGCCAATCGGATGTTGCAAGGAAGATCTTGAGTGTGCTTCCCGTTGAGAAGTATGGACACATTGTCACCGTGCTTCACCAAAGTGATCTTTCCACCGCAACACCGACTCAAGTTTTAGGGAAAATCAATGCTCATGAGATGTACATACATATCACTCCGGAAGAGGGCTCATCATCTTCCAAGAAGAAAGACTTGGCCTTCAAAGCTAGTCATGACAAGAAGAAGAAGAAGGGCCAAGCCATGATGGTGCAAGAAAGCTCAAGTGAAAGTGATGTTGATGATGAATCACTTGCACTCATGGTGAGAAAGACCACCAAGATGCTAAAGAAGCTTAACAAGAGTGGCATCAAGTTCGATGGCAAGAAGAAGAAATTCTTCACAAGTAGCAAGAGAAAGTCAATCTCGGAGATGGATTGCTACAATTGTGGTGAACTTGGCCACCTAGCTCATCAATGCCCTAGACCACCAAAAGACAAGTACAAGAACAAGAACAAGGGCAAGAAAAATGATTCAAGTGATGAAGAAGAAGAGAAGAAGAAGAACAAGCCATACAAGAAGAAGGATGACAAGAAGAAGGAGTTCCACAAGAAGAAGAAGGGAGGAAAGGCATACATTGTTGGTGATTGGCTCACCGACATTGAATCATCATGTGAGTCCTCCGAAGATGAGAGCGATGATGAGAAAGAGAAGGTTGCCGCATTTGTGATGAGGCCATCATCTTCACCAACATCTTCATCACCACCTTCACCGCCTCCTTCACCATCATCGTCCACTACTCACCTATGCCTTATGGCCAAGGGTGAACGAAAGGTACAAAACCATGATAGTGATGATGATGATGATAGTGATAGTGATGATGAATATGACTCATCTTCTTATGATGAACTTGTAAAATTGCTAAACAAATACACTAAAATCATAAGAAGGACTAGAAGTGAAAATGATGATCTTCAAAATGAAAATGAATCACTCTCATCCAAGCTTGAAAATTTTCAAAAGACTAGTGGTGAGCTTAGAGTTCAAAATGAAGTGATGTCTTCCACTCTCAAGGAGCTCAAAACCTCTAATAAAGAGCTTAAAGATCAACATGATAAACTTGAGAAGAAGCATGATGAGCTCATCACTAGACATAATTCTCTAAAGGACAAATACACCACATTAAAAATTGACTATGATAGTCTTGTGGTTGCTAATGAACTTGCTCTTGAGACACATGATGCTACTAACTATGTTGTTAAGTGTGATATAGCTACATCATGTGATAACTTGATCATTGAAAGCATTGAGCAAGGTTCTAGTAGCAAAGGCAAGAGTGTGGTTGAGTCAAGCAACCATGATGATTATGCCAAGATTAAGAGTGAGAATGAGAAGCTTGCAAATAAGAACAAGAAGCTAAAATGTTTGATGGCTCTTGAGAAGCAACCAACAAATGAGTCACTCATTGAAGAAAACAAAAAGCTCAAGCAAGAAAAAGAGCATCTCAAGACCGGCCTAAGCAAGTTCACAAGAGGCCAACATTTGCAAAGTGAGCTCCTCATGAACACCGTAATAAAGAAGATTAGAAGTGACAATGGGAAAGAGTTTGACAACACCAACATTGAAGCTTATTGTGATGAAATTGGAATCAAGCATGAGGTCTCTTCAACCTACACTCCTCAACAAAATGGTGTAGTTGAGAGAAAGAACCGAACATTGATCACCCTTGCAAGAACAATGCTAGATGAGTACAACACTCCGGAGAAGTTGTGGGCCGAGGCAATCAACACCGCATGCTATGCTTCAAATCGCCTCTTCCTACAAAAGTTTCTTGGCAAGACCCCCTATGAGTTGCTTAATGGGAAGAAGCCGGACGTCTCTTTCTTCCGGGTGTTTGGTTGCAAATGTTACATCTACAAGAAGCGTCAACACCTAGGGAAGTTTCAAAGACGTTGTGATATTGGTTTTCTTGTTGGTTACTCATCAAAGTCCAAAGCATATAGAGTATTTAACCATGCCACCGGTTTGGTTGAAGAAACATATGATGTGGAATTTGATGAATCTAACGGCTCCCAAGGAGCAATTGAGAATTGTGATGATGTAGGTGATGAACCCTTAAGGGAGGCCATGAAGAACATGCCGGTGGGAGACATCAAGCCAAAAGATGATGATGACGATGTACAAATTGTTGATTCACCATCTTCATCACGTGTGCCTCAAGATGATGACAAGAATGAGAGAGTTGAAAATGAAGACACTTATGTCTCTCATGAACAAGCCGAGGCACAAACTCAAGATGTTGATGCTCCCCATCTACCTCCTCAAGTGGTTGATAGAAGAAATTCACCACTACTTCAAGCACATCCATAAGATCTCATCATAGGGAGTCCTACAAAGGGAGTAATGACTCGATCCCAAAAGCTAGCTTCTTTTGTTGAACATCACTCTTTTGTCTCTTGCGTTGAACCTAAGAATGTAGAAGAAGCTCTTCAAGATCTGGATTGGGTGATTGCAATGCATGAAGAATTGAACAACTTCACCCGCAATCAAGTATGGACACTTGAAGAGCATCCCAAAGGTGCAAGAGTCATTGGAACCAAGTGGGTGTTCCGAAACAAGCAAGATGACCAAGGCATAGTGGTGAGGAACAAGGCAAGACTAGTTGCAAAGGGGTTCTCTCAAGTTGAAGGTCTTGATTTTGGAGAGACCTTTGCACCCGTTGCAAGACTTGAAGCCATTCGTATCCTCCTTGCATATGCATCACATCATGATATGAAACTATATCAAATGGATGTGAAAAGTGCATTCTTAAATGGCTTTATAAATGAACTAGTCTATGTCAATCAACCTCCCGGGTTTGAAGACCCTAGATATCCTAATCATGTTTATAGGTTGTCCAAGGCGTTATATGGGCTCAAGCAAGCTCCTAGAGCGTGGTATGAGCGCCTCCGGGACTTCCTCATTGAGAAGGGCTTCACCATTAGGAAGGTCGACACCACACTATTCACCAAGAAGTTTAATGGGGAGATCTTTATTTGTCAAGTATATGTTGATGATATCATCTTCGGATCAACAAATGAAGATTATTGCAAGGAATTTGGTGAATTGATGTCGAAGGAATTCGAGATGTCAATGATTGGTGAGCTCACATTCTTCCTTGGTTTTCAAGTAAAGCAAATGAGAGAAGGGATTTTCATCTCTCAAGAAAAGTATACCAAGGATCTTCTCAAAAGATTCAAGATGGAAGAATGCAAACCAATCAAGACCCCAATGCCATCAAATGGACATCTCGACCTAGATGAGGGAGGTAAACCGGTTGATCAAACTCTCTACCGTTCTATGATTGGTAGCTTGTTATATCTTACCGCATCTAGGCCCGATATCATGTTTAGTGTGTGCATGTGTGCCCGCTTTCAAGCGTGCCCTAAAGAACCTCACCTAAGTGCCGTAAAAAGAATCCTAAGATATCTTAAGCTCACCCCAAGCATTGGTCTTTGGTATCCCAAAGGAGCTAGATTCCAACTAGTTGACTATTCCGATTCGGACTATGCCGGTTGCAAAATTGATAGAAAAAGCACATCCGGAGGGTGCCATTTGCTTGGAAGATCTTTAGTATCTTGGTCATCTAAAAAGCAAAATAGTGTGGCTTTGTCCACTGTAACAGAACCGACCAAATTATAAGAGCACAAGTACAAAAACAAGCACCGAAGCGCTCAAATTTTCGAACTTGAGCCCATATAATCCCGGTAGTCAATCGAAATCACGAAGGATTTCAAACCAAACTGCTTACAACCAGGATCGCATCATTCAACATACAACATCGTACGTTACATTTCACAAGTAGTTCTGAAATAAGTTTACACACACGGAGTAGCAAATATTACAAACCAAGTTTGAAAGTAGCGGAAGCATAACACACACTAGTTAATTAAATACTGCCAGTCTGGATGATCGATAATCCGCAAAAGCATGAGGAAAGTACATAAAGATGATCACACCCGAGTGATCTAGTCATCATCACCCGCAGGGTGGAGACACGTCTTGCAGAATCCCTGATAAAGCATGTCATCTGCAACAGGAGGGAATAAACCCTGAGTACTGGAATGTACTCAGCTAGACTTACCCGTCGAAAACCAGAAATAAAGTGACACCAAGGATTATGCAAGGCTTACACAAGAGGCTAGCTGACATAACATTTTGCATAAAGGCATAAGTAATTGAAACTCTTATAACCTGTACTAGCAGTTATTTTTAGCATTTACCTGTCATCTATCTTAGCACCTGTACTAAACATGCACTTGATTATAATCAAACAACAGTATTATTAGATCCATAGCAGGTATATCATTATGGCAACATTGTATCATTCCCTTAACCACCAGTTTATTTAATGAGTTCTACGTTGCCGCTGCTCAAGTCAAGTGCTCACTAACCGGGAGCGACGGCGATTCGAATCGAATTCCTATCCAGCTGGAGGGGTATTTCTAACACTCACCGCGCAGGCCCCTGCCAGGGTCGCACAAGCCACCGTTTCATATGATTCAGGAATCGTGGGTCCGAATGATGTCGCGACCCCAAGGGCGACACTCTGCCAGGTGATAGGGACTCTAACCCCCCCTTGGTCTCACGCCAATGTCCCCAAGCACATCCTTTCTCTCCTCCAAGAAGCAACCTACCATTCGATTCCCGGCCTGAACCACATTACTCGGCTTCGCGGTTGGAACGACTTATCCGGCCAACTAAGTGTTAGACTGCGTTCAACATGACTCAAGGACGTACAGCGAATCGGTCCTTAAACGACTCAGACGGGCATAGCTCCACACCCAAGACGTGAAGTGTCTTGCGGCTGTACTATCGAATTCCCGCCCGGTCTCAATTTCATTTTTAAGCATGGTTCCATCCACGATAGCCATAAAGCCACTCGTGACTCCTTCCTACATCTCGCGGATGACCGGAAATCACCCAACTTCTACCGTACTAAGCAGGGCTAAGCATTGACACGTGCCTAAACCTAATATAGGATTAAGTACGATATCTGGACAAGGACAGGTATAATGCAACAAGTGTTTTCATATAACTCCTACAACTTAATGCAGTAAACAATTAAAAGTACTCAAGATATATTTATAAAACGATGGGTTCAGCATGCACCGGGGCTTGCCTTTCAGAAAAGTCGAGGGCCGGTGGTCTGGACACTCAGGAAGGTCGTCTGCGGGCACTCCTTCGCCTGCTGGATCCTCGGGCTCCTGCTGCTCCTGGTCCTCCTCCGGAATCACAGGCTCGAATTCGAGGAGTGTCACCCCCTCCGGTGCACCTATTGCATGAATGCACAATAAATATAATAGATGCATAAATGGGTGCAACATGCTCGGAATGAAATGCATTTCAGAATAAAATACTCTATTCAAGTTATTTTATTAGTACGTGCAAATCTCTTCTCCAGCAGAGAAGTACTCACCTAATCTACTTAACCTAAGATAAAGCTGCTCATCCTCAGTTAAGGCCCTAACACCTAACAATTAAAAAAAATAGCATGTCTTAGGATATTACATCATATCAATCAGCAAAACACCACAGTAAGCATTCTGGACAGCAGCTACTTGTTTTTATCACAACTAGAGATTTACAATTCCAAAAGATATGATCTAAGATAATCTGGAAAGCCTAAGAAATGCACTACCATTCATTTTCAGACCTCAACTCCAAACTCCTAAGTTCTCCATGTCAAACTTCACAAGTTCCAGAATCTGTCCTCTCAAAACAGAGAGTAGCAGATTTTGAACTGCCACTTTAAACAACAGTAACTCTCAAACTACTAAGCCAATTGCTTCCAAAATTTGACACAAGCTAGTCCATCAAGTTTACTCCAACTTTGGTATTTACAAGTTTTCCAGCAACCAATTTTATCAAAGCCAAATTTAGAATTACTACTAGCTGTCCAGAAAACCTAAAATTACAAAGGTTAAATATTTATTGATGTGACAAACATTCTCTAAGACCAAACTGATACTACTACAAGTTCACAAATGTCACAAGAACACCAGGAAGTAAGGTGTGTCCACCTAGAACATTTATTTAAACCCTTTTCTCAATTTACTTAAGTAATTAAGTGGAATTTCAAACATATGTGTAAACTGCTCCTAAAATTCTACAAAAATTACAGGGGACTCTCTGACCCAAAAAGAGACCACAGTAAAAATTTGGACAAGTTTTATTCACATAAACTCTCTGAACAAAATTCACAAGCCCAAAAGGCTGATTTTTGTATAAATAACAAAGCATAGTAAAAAGTGTCAAACAACAGATTTCTTAATTTTCTTGGACACTCTAGGGTACCAAGACATTCTCCAAAAATTTATATGAACATTGCACTTGTAGAAAAATTACAAAAATTCATTTAAGTATTTCCTAGAATAACAAGATAGCATTATAACTTGGAAATTACTTAAGGACTGATGCCCAAATTTTTACCTGAGCTAGGGCTAGCATAGAGTAACCTACCCACCAAATTTTATGATTTATGGAACACTACAGCTCAAGTTATAAATTTAACAAATTTGCATGCATTCCAAAACACATTTAAAGGATCTATTAAATTCTTACAGAATTTAAACATCTCATGCCAGATCCATATTTTTCTAAAATACTACACATCATGTAGACCCCAACAAAATTTATCTCATGATTTTTGGATCATTAAAACCCTAGATCTATATTTTTCCAACTTGTACAAAAATCAGTGACAAAATAATAAAAACGAATTTCATTTCGGATGAGTTGGGCCGGCCCGGGAAACTCGGCCCACACTCGCGCGCGCGCGGCCCGCTCAGCGCTCCCGCCCGCGCTTGGCAACTGACAGGCGGGCCCCCGCAGTCAGGGACAGAGGGACAGGGGAGGCGGAGACCCGCGAGCTCCGACGAGCTCGAGCTCGCCGGAGAAGAGCTCGCTCGGCCAATTGAGCACCGCCTCGTGTTCTCCGTCACCCGGTGCGTCGATTGGTGCTCGTGGAATGGATGGGGATGGGATGGAAGGGGCTTGTCACCGCGAGCGGCGGCCGGTGATGTCCGGTGGCGGCGCACCGTCGCCGGTGAGGATGTACGGTGCGGTCTAGGCTCAGTACGAGCTTCACCGAAGCTAGGCGGATCCATTTTGCTAGGAAGGGAGGATGGAGAGAGACCCGAAGCACCCCGACCACGGTGAGGTCCCATGGCGGGCTCCGGCGACCTCTCGGAGACGGGGAAGAAAGCAATGCGGCTCACCTTGAGTCAAATCGCTGGCTTCGGTGGGTCAGGAAGATGGAGGGTGGTGAGGCGGAGGGATTGGCGAGGTCTACCGGCCGGGGATGCGGTGTGGCTCGCGCTTGAGCTCGCCGGAGAAGAACGGCAGCGGCGGCTCGGTTTCGGTGTTCTTGGCAACTGGAAGAGAGGGGGCGGAGGAATGGAGGCCGGCTCGCGCGTCGTGGCGTCTTGAAGGCGTCGCGGCCTGACTGGTGGGGCCAGGGCCGGCGTACGGGCGCCACCGCGCGTCCACGCGTCGACGACGGCCTGCGGCCGGTCGGCCACTCCCCGACTGACGAAACTGAATCGGCTGAATGGCGACAGCGATGACCGACTGACAGAACGACTTCCACGATGATTATCTCCCAAACCGGTTCGAATTAGTCGAAGATGATTATACCAATTTTGTAGAGCTACATGAGGTCTACAAGTTTGTAAATTGGAGTTTGGACTGGTTCGGCCTAGATTTGAAACTACAGAGCTCCAAAGTGGTGCCCCTTGAAACTGAAATGCAGTTTCAGAGATCAATGCCGACTGAAACCCTAACTTCTTGACACTATATCTCCTAAACTATTGAGAACCAGGTGATGGTGATATTGACAATGTTGTAGAGCTAGGTGTGGACAACAACTTTGTCAATTGGCTCAAAGGCTGGTTTGGCCTGGTTTGTGAGTTACAAGTTGCTAAAGTGAGGTACAGTGAAACTGAAAAGTCCAATTTCCAGACTTAGAATTTTTCTAAGTGTTGATCACCACTCAAGCTGACTTGTGGGCCATTTTTGAGCATGCTCTGGTCATTTTCATGAGATGGCCATATTAGAACTTTTGTTCCTTATGAAATTCTCTACAACTTTACTTAAGGGTGCTCTTCCATGCAAGGTCTCTAAATTAGACTTTTTAATTAGTCAAACTAGAGCCTTCTAGGGTCAAATGGTGGTCAAACTTTTCTTGGAGGGCAATTTTGTAATTTTGGTCAACATGAACCTTGTTCCAAATGTTACCCTAAGTATAACTAAGGTGTTGTAGGTCATGATTGGCTACCTTACCTTTTTGTTACACCAACTATCAAATACTTCATGAAATAAATCAAACAAACCCTAGAATAATTACATGTGTTGCATCACATAAAATAACAAACATGAATGATGCATGCTTATGCTTATGCAATGCAAATGCAATGCAATTATGGAGCTAAACACTTGAGGTGTTACAGCCCTCCCCCCTTATAAAAAAATCTCGTCCCGAGATTTGGAAAGTGTACCATTTTTCATAGAATTCTTTATAACCATCTCGCAAATAATCCTCCCGTTCCCACGTAGCATCACTCTCACTTCCCTGATTACTCCACATCACTTTGTACCACTTAACCACTTTACTTCTAGTTACTCGTTCCTGAGTATCGATCACTCGGACTGGCTTTTCTTCATAGGTTAGGTCGGATTCCAGTCTGATATCACCTAAAGGAACTTGTTCCTCAGGAACTCGAAGACACTTTTTAAGCTGAGATACATGGAAAACGTTGAATATGGCTCTCATCTCAGGAGGCAACTGGATTTTGTACACAACAGCTCCACTCTTGCCTATGATCTGGAAAGGACCCACGTATCTTGGTGCAAGTTTCCGCTTAACACCAAAACGTTGAACACTCTTCATTGGAGAAACTTTCAAATAAACGAAGTCTCCAACTTCAAATTCGAGTGGTTTTCTACGACGATCCGCATAGCTTTTCTGTCTCGCTTGTGCTGCAGCCATGTGTTTCTGGATGGTACGGACTTGTTCCTCGGCTTCCTGGACAAAATCGATGCCATAATACCTTCTTTCCCCAGCTTCTATCCAGTTTAGTGGAGTTCGACACTTTCGACCGTACAAAGCTTCGAATGGGGCCATCTTAATACTCTCTTGATAACTGTTATTGTACGAGAATTCGGCTAAAGGTAACCATTTTTCCCAAGAACCCTTGGATGAAATGACGCATGCTCGCAACAGATCTTCCAAGATTTGGTTAACTCGTTCTGTCTGACCCGATGTCTGGGGGTGATAAGCAGAGCTTCTCACTAACTTGGTTCCCAGAAGGTGATGCAAATGCTCCCAAAAGCGAGCAGTGAACTGGGGACCACGGTCAGAAATGATAGTACGAGGTATCCCATGAAGCCGGACTATCTGATTGAAGTACAACTCAGCATAGTCAGTGGGACGATAGTCCACTCTAACTGGAATGAAGTGAGCTGATTTGGTCAAACGATCCACAATTACCCAGATGGAATTATGATTTTTGACAGTAGGAGGAAGACCGATAATGAAATCCATACTTATCTCTTCCCATTTCCAACCTGGGATAGACAGTGGTTGAAGCAACCCAGCTTTCATATGCACAGCTTTAACTCTACAGCAGGTGTCACACCTAGCCACATATGCAGCTATCTCTTTCCGCATCTTGGTCCACCAATAGTATGGCTTCAAATCATAATACATCTTATTGCTACCAGGATGGATGGACAACTTAGAGGAGTGTGCTTCAGACATAATATCATTTTGAAGCTCCCGGTCCTTAGGCACAACTAACCTATCCTTAAACCACAGCACACCTTCGTCATCTAACCTGAAATGCTTAGTCTCTCCTTCATTCATCTTCCGTTTTATGTGAAAGATACCCGGATCAGTCTTTTGGAGCTCAATGATTCTATTTCTAAGAGTACCACTGACAGTGATGTTGTACAGGACTGCCGGATGTAACAGGCGAGATCGGTAGAAATCAGTTTCAATTAAGGAATGGCAATGAGACTTACGGCTTAAAGCGTCCACAACCACATTTGCCTTGCCTGGGTGATAGTGTACTTGAAGATTATAATCTTTTATCAACTCGAGCCATCTTCTTTGACGCATATTTAGCTCGGGTTGAGTGAAGATGTATTTGAGGCTTTTATGATCGGTGTAGATATTGCAGACATTTCCCAGCAGATAATGCCGCCATACTTTCAAAGCATGAACAACTGCAGCCAGTTCTAAGTCATGCGTTGGATAATTCACCTCATGCTTCCGAAGTTGTCGCGAGGTATATGCAATTACTCGGCCTTCCTGCATCAAAACGCCTCACAAACCTATGCCTGAGGCATCACAATAAACATCAAATGGTTTCTCGATATCCGGTTGTGCCAAAACCGAAGCCGAGGTTAGGAGGGTTCGCAGTTGGTGAAAAGCCGCATCACACTCAGGAGTCCAGACAAACCTGATGTCTTTTTGCAGCAACCGAGTCATGGGTTTGGCTATTTTGGAGAAATCCGGGATGAAGCGACGATAATAGCCAGCCAAACCAAGAAAACTTCGGACCTCGTGAACCGAGATAGGAGCCTTCCAGTTTAGTACTTCCTGTACCTTGGCGGGGTCCACCATAATTCCTCCATCGGACAACACATGCCCAAGGAAAGGTACTTCTCGAAGCCAGAATTCGCACTTACTGAACTTTGCATATAGTTGATGTTCACGCAGTCTTGTGAGGACTATACGCAGATGTTCAGCGTGATCCTCCTCATTCACAGAATATACCAAGATGTCATCAATAAATACCACCACAAACTTGTCCAATTCAGGCATAAACACCGAATTCATCAAGTACATGAAGTGTGCGGGGGCATTTGTCAAGCCGAAAGACATAACAAGATACTCATAAAGACCGTATCTGGTAGAAAAGGCTGTCTTTGGAACATCTTCTGGGCGAATTTTAATTTGATGGTAGCCCGATCTTAGATCGATCTTGGAGAAAACTTTAGCTTTAGACAACTGATCGAACAAGATGTCGATTCGCGGTAGAGGGTACTTATTTTTGACAGTGACTGCATTGAGAGGTCTGTAGTCCACGCACATCCGCAAGGTTTGATCCTTCTTCTTTACAAAGATAGCAGGGCATCCCCACGGAGACGAGCTAGGACGAATCAACCCTTTCTTCAAAAGTTCATTCAATTGCACCTTAAGTTCAGCTAGTTCATTTGGAGGCATCCTATAGGGTCTCCTAGAGATGGGTGCGGTGCCAGGCAACAACTCGATTTTAAACTCCACATCCCGATCCGGAGGGAGTCCCGGCAAATCATCGGGAAAAACGTCCGGAAATTCATTTACTACGGAAATTTCAGCCAACGCCTTTGCTTGCACAGCATGAATTTCCCCCGACAATTCAACCTTTCTGGGAAGTTGTACTAGAAAACCTTTTTGATCTGTAGGATCTCTGAGCATAACTACCCGAGCGGATGTGTCAATGAGTACCCCATTCTGACTCATCCAATTCATGCCCAAGATAACATCTATGTCTAAACCAGGTAAAACCAATAGGGCAAGCGAATAACTTCGCCCTTCGATCTCAAACTTAAGGTTCCCCACTACTTTATTTGTGGAAATATTCCCACTTGCTGCGCTAATACAATAACCCACACCTTCAACAGTATGCAACTTGTGTGCAAATTTAGATGCAAACTTAGGACTGATAAAGGAATGCGAAGCACCTGAATCAAAAAGTACCACTGCGGGGTGTTGGTCAACTAGAAACTTACCAGCGGTGACCACCTCACCAGATGGAATTTCCTCAATGCTGTTATAATGGGCGTGTCCCTGACGACTACCTTGGTTGACATTTTTCTTCGGGTACGGACAGTTCCTGGACCAATGGCCTGGCTTGTTGCAGTTCCAGCAAGGCATGTTGCTAGGAGGAACACTGGAGCTGCCTTGGCCCGCATTACTCTTTGGCAGAGCCACTGTATATGCCTTACGAAACCTAGTTTTCATTGGCACCTTCTTTTGTGGAGGACGGAACTTAGCATTTGTGGCAGGAGGGCGAGGGGAAGACCTCGGTGTCGCTGAGGCCCTTGACTGAGAAGCACTTGCCTCAAGGGCCCTTTTACGGCTCTTAGAGGCAGAATAAATAGTATTGTTGTTCTCCTGGGTCAAAGCATCGCTGATGAAATCATTGAAAGTAGTACATTTGCTAGTGCCCATAGTTTTTATCAGTTTTGGACCGAGGCCCCTTTTGAAGCTAGCAATCTTTTTGGCATCGGTATCCACAAACTCTGTGGCATACCTTGCCAGGTTGTTGAAGGACTGCAAGTATTCAGTCAGGCTTTTGTTTCCTTGCGACAGCCTCATAAACTCTGTGTGCTTGATTGCCATAAGACCGGGAGGGATATAATTTCCTCGGAATGCCGCCTTAAACTGATCCCAAGCAATTGGGATATTGGCAGGCAGTGTGGAACGATAGTGGCTCCACCAAATGCCCGCAGGACCATGCAACTGATGGGAAGCATACTCAGTTTTCAGCTCATTAGTCAGGCGTAGCAGACGAAACTTTTGTTCAATGGTATTCAACCACTCGTCAGCCTGTAGTGGTTCTTCCGCTTCCTTAAAGAGCGGGGGCTTTGTATCCAGAAAGTCCTTGAAATCACTGTACTGATTTGGCTCTGGGCCCTGGCGGCCAGGACGAGCTTCCCGGTTAGCCAGCTGGCGCATAGCATCTGCCAACATGCGCTGCCCTTCGACCACTGTCTGCATCAGCTCAGCCGGAGTAGGTGGTGGCGGAGGGGGTGGCTGTTCCTCCTCCTCATTTCCACGACCCCGACGTAGATTGTACGACATCTGCAAAAATGCATAGCCAATGAGCACTGACGATGTGGGAAATTTGTAGATGAATTATTGCGAAATGTCAATCTGACTGTATGAATAGATTTCTCATAATGATTAAGGCACAATAATTCATCACAACCGCACAATCCATTCTAGCGCATCATTTGACGAGATCATACTTGGCAATCCAACAAGATGCTCATTGATAAAGGCTCACTCACAGGGAGCACAACGGTTACCGAACCGTTTACGTTGCTATCTACGTGATTTTTGATCTTTTGCACGGTACTTGGATTCGATCTCAAGATTTTTAGTTGACTGGGAAAGGCTACTTCAAACTGACCACAAAGAGACCTCTCAATGAAGAGTTCCATGGTGGATCATGACTGGCCACCTCGATACCTGCGCGTGCCAAGCAGCACAGCCTTATGTCGCGCGCCATAGGAGGCCCTCGGTTTCGTCGCGGCACCGAAGGGTGCTAATCGTGACACCATCATCGAACGCAACATAATAAGACATCAAGTTGTGATCGAAATTAACGGGTTCAAACTACCTTCAGGAAACATACGGTTCAACCTTACATCCCAAAGTCAAGTTATTACAAGGCCTCACTCCTTCACAGGGAGGGCACAAAAGACGATCCTAACATTATAGGCACGTGATGACTACTCTAAGCATCATCCTCCGAGTCAGTGTCAAGGATCTCCCCGCCGTCCTCATCACTGACAGGCTCTAACTCCTCGTCTTCTTCTTCTGGCTCTTCCTCTGGTGCTTCTGCAGGTGGGGCATCCTGTGGTCCATCAACCTCCACTTCATCATCATCCTCAGCCATGAAGATTCCAGAACCCATGTCCTCATCGACGTTGTTGTTTCGAGGCAGCAGGGGATTAAGCTCGTTGTTCAGGCGGTGCACTTCTTCATGAAGGTTGTCATTGTATTCTTCAGCATTTTCTAACTGTTGCTCGAGCTCAAACTGACGAGTTCTCAGAACGTTCTCCTCGTGCCAGGCTTCATCCCTCTGTTCCATCACACGGACTAACATGCGTTGACAGTTGCGGTTTGCCACTGTCAACCTCTGGACTGCAAGCGTTTCTTGATCACGATCATGAATCACTTGTTCCAGTTGCTGCCGTGCTGCATTCCTGGCGGCAGTCACTTCAGCCAACTCTGCCCTCAGCCTTTCCACCTCAGTAGGGTCAGGGCGGGGCTCACGTGGAGCGAGCTGGTGACGCGGTGCCCTGCCCCCAGTGGACTTACGAGCGGTCCTCTTGGTACGGGCCATCTGTAGCAACAAGATAAGATACGACTTAAAGTGAGGATTATTTAGGGGATACGAAATTTACTTTAGTCGGGAGCACAGAAATTTTTAAGGAGGGAGTAAATGATATGTATGATATATTTAAACATGATGCATGCACGTTCCGTACGCCCTCTCACCTTAGTAGAAACCTAAAGTTTTAACGCTAGGCGGTGGCATACATACGTTCTCTCATATAAGCGAAACTATCGGTCTACTCGTTACGCTGTTAGTGTACCTGCAGAAAATTTCATTGCAGCCCAACAATTCCCAATATATGCACACAAGAAAGCAGTAATTTAAATACTTTCCATATACACATCCCCAGATGTATATACTTCAGTATCAAAGCTACCCGATAATAAGGTTCCCACAATTAAGTGCTTACATAATTACATGGTTTAAACACGTAAGTATGCAAGTCACCAAAACTACTCTCCCCTAGATCGCCGGTTGGACGATCATGCTCTCACAACTCACACTTACCAGAGCGTCGAGGCACTTGATCCATACATTACCACCCAAGTGGATGGCATCCATACAATATCACGCCGTATGGACGACGAAATACAAACAAACAAGGCCCCCAAGTTAGTCTTTATAATAAGCCACCTAAGAGTCCTTATTTGGGCTAAGGGATGTGATCACTGGCATACCTATAAAATATTTTTTTTTTTAGTTTAACCCTTTTCGCAAACAAATACTTTTGTTTTTAATTACCCGTAAGATGTGTTTAATGTTGAATTATGCTCCGGTACCAGCTGTAACAGAACCGACCAAATTATAAGAGCACAAGTACAAAAACAAGCACCGAAGCGCTCAAATTTTCGAACTCGAGCCCATATAATCCCGGTAGTCAATCGAAATCACGAAGGATTTCAAACCAAACTGCTTACAACCAGGATCGCATCATTCAACATACAACATTGTACGTTACATTTCACAAGTAGTTCTGAAATAAGTTTACACACACGGAGTAGCAAATATTACAAACCAAGTTTGAAAGTAGCGGAAGCATAACACACACTAGTTAATTAAATACTGCCAGTCTGGATGATCGACAATCCGCAAAAGCATGAGGAAAGTACATAAAGATGATCACGCCCGAGTGATCTAGTCATCATCACCCGCAGGGTGGAGACACGTCTTGCAGAATCCCTGATAAAGCATGTCATCTGCAACAGGAGGGAATAAACCCTGAGTACTGGAATGTACTCAGCTAGACTTACCCGTCGAAAACCAGAAATAAAGTGACACCAAGGATTATGCAAGGCTTACACAAGAGGCTAGCTGACATAACATTTTGCATAAAGGCATAAGTAATTGAAACTCTTATAACCTGTACTAGCAGTTATTTTTAGCATTTACCTGTCATCTATCTTAGCACCTGTACTAAACATGCACTTGATTATAATCAAACAACAGTATTATTAGATCCATAGCAGGTATATCATTATGGCAACATTGTATCATTCCCTTAACCACCAGTTTATTTAATGAGTTCTACGTTGCCGCTGCTCAAGTCAAGTGCTCACTAACCGGGAGCGACGGCGATTCGAATCGAATTCCTATCCAGCTGGAGGGGTATTTCTAACACTCACCGCGCAGGCCCCTGCCAGGGTCGCACAAGCCACCGTTTCATATGATTCAGGAATCGCGGGTCCGAATGATGTCGCGACCCCAAGGGCGACACTCTGCCAGGTGATAGGGACTCTAACCCCCCCTTGGTCTCACGCCAATGTCCCCAAGCACATCCTTTCTCTCCTCCAAGAAGCAACCTACCATTCGATTCCCGGCCTGAACCACATTACTCGGCTTCGCGGTCGGAACGACTTATCCGGCCAACTAAGTGTTAGACTGCATTCAACATGACTCAAGGACGTACAGCGAATCGGTCCTTAAACGACTCAGACGGGCATAGCTCCACACCCAAGACGTGAAGTGTCTTGCGGCTGTACTATCGAATTCCCGCCCGGTCTCAATTTCATTTTTAAGCATGGTTCCATCCACGATAGCCATAAAGCCACTCGTGACTCCTTCCTACATCTCGCGGATGACCGGAAATCACCCGACTTCTACCGTACTAAGCAGGGCTAAGCATTGACACGTGCCTAAACCTAATATAGGATTAAGTACGATATCTGGACAAGGACAGGTATAATGCAACAAGTGTTTTCATATAACTCCTACAACTTAATGCAGTAAACAATTAAAAGTACTCAAGATATATTTATAAAACGATGGGTTCAGCATGCACCAGGGCTTGCCTTTCAGAAAAGTCGAGGGCCGGTGGTCTGGACACTCAGGAAGGTCGTCTGCGGGCACTCCTTCGCCTGCTGGATCCTCGGGCTCCTGCTGCTCCTGGTCCTCCTCCAGAATCACAGGCTCGAATTCGAGGAGTGTCACCCCCTCCGGTGCACCTATTGCATGAATGCACAATAAATATAATGGATGCATAAATGGGTGCAACATGCTCGGAATGAAATGCATTTCAGAATAAAATACTCTATTCAAGTTATTTTATTAGTACGTGCAAATCTCTTCTCCAGCAGAGAAGTACTCACCTAATCTACTTAACCTAAGATAAAGCTGCTCATCCTCAGTTAAGGCCCTAACACCTAACAATTAAAAAAAATAGCATGTCTTAGGATATTACATCATATCAATCAGCAAAACACCACAGTAAGCATTCTGGACAGCAGCTACTTGTTTTTATCACAACTGGAGATTTACAATTCCAAAAGATATGATCTAAGACAATCTGGAAAGCCTAAGAAATGCACTACCATTCATTTTCAGACCTCAACTCCAAACTCCTAAGTTCTCCATGTCAAACTTCACAAGTTCCAGAATCTGTCCTCTCAAAACAGAGAGTAGCAGATTTTGAACTGCCACTTTAAACAACAGTAACTCTCAAACTACTAAGCCAATTGCTTCCAAAATTTGACACAAGCTAGTCCATCAAGTTTACTCCAACTTTGGTATTTACAAGTTTTCCAGCAACCAATTTTATCAAAGCCAAATTTAGAATTACTACTAGCTGTCCAGAAAACCTAAAATTACAAAGGTTAAATATTTATTGATGTGACAAACATTCTCTAAGACCAAACTGATACTACTACAAGTTCACAAATGTCACAAGAACACCAGGAAGTAAGGTGTGTCCACCTAGAACATTTATTTAAACCCTTTTCTCAATTTACTTAAGTAATTAAGTGGAATTTCAAACATATGTGTAAACTGCTCCTAAAATTCTACAAAAATTACAGGGGACTCTCCGACCTAAAAAGAGACCACAGTAAAAATTTGGACAAGTTTTATTCACATAAACTCTCTGAACAAAATTCACAAGCCCAAAAGGCTGATTTTTGTATAAATAACAAAGCATAGTAAAAAGTGTCAAACAACAGATTTCTTAATTTTCTTTGACACTCTAGGGTACCAAGACATTCTCCAAAAATTTATATGAACATTGCACATGTAGAAAAATTACAAACATTCATTTAAGTATTTCCTAGAATAACAAGATAGCATTATAACTTGGACATTACTTAAGCACTGATGCCCAAATTTTTACCTGAGCTAGGGCTAGCATAGAGTAACCTACCCACCAAATTTCATGATTTATGGAATACTACAGCTCAAGTTATAAATTTAACAAATTTGCATGCATTCCAAAACACATTTAAAGGATCTATTAAATTCTTACAGAATTTAAACATCTCATGCCAGATCCATATTTTTCTAAAATACTACACATCATGTAGACCCCAACAAAATTTATCTCATGATTTTTGGATCATTAAAACCCTAGATCTATATTTTTCCAACTTGTACAAAAATCAGTGACAAAATAATAAAAACGAATTTCATTTCGGATGAACTGGGCCGGCCCGGGAAACTCGGCCCACACTCACGCGCGCGCGGCCCGCTCAGCGCTCCCGCCCGCGCTTGGCAACTGACAGGCGGGCCCCCGCAGTCAGGGACAGAGGGACAGGGGAGGCGGAGACCCGCGAGCTCCGACGAGCTCGAGCTCGCCGGAGAAGAGCTCGCTCGGCCAATTGAGAACCGCCTCGTGTTCTCCGTCACCCGGTGCGTCGATTGGTGCTCGTGGAATGGATGGGGATGGGATGGAAGGGGCTTGTCACCGCGAGCTGCGGCCGGTGATGTCCGGTGGCGGCGCACCGTCGCCGGTGAGGATGTACGGTGCGGTCTAGGCTCGGTACGAGCTTCACCGAAGCTAGGCGGATCCATTTTGCTAGGAAGGGAGGATGGAGAGAGACCCGAAGCACCTCGACCACGGTGAGGTCCCATGGCGGGCTCCGGCGACCTCTCGGAGACGGGGAAGAAAGCAATGCGGCTCACCTTGAGTCAAATCGCTGGCTTCGGTGGGTCAGGAAGATGGAGGGTGGTGAGGCGGAGGGATTGGCGAGGTCTAGCGGCCGGGGATGCGGTGTGGCTCGTGCTTGAGCTCGCCGGAGAAGAACGGCAGTGGCGGCTCGGTTTCGGTGTTCTTGGCAACTGGAAGAGAGGGGGCGGAGGAATGGAGGCCGGCTCGCGCGTCGTGGCGTCTTGAAGGCGTCGCGGCCTGACTGGTGGGGCCAGGGCCGGCGTACGGGCGCCACCGCGCGTCCACGCGTCGACGATGGCCTGCGGCCGGTCGGCCACTCCCCGACTGACGAAACTGAATCGGCTGAATGGCGACAGCGATGACCGACTGACAGAGCGACTTCCACGATGATTATCTCCCAAACCGGTTCGAATTAGTCGAAGATGATTACACCAATTTTGTAGAGCTACATGAGGTCTACAAGTTTGTCAATTGGAGTTTGGACTGGTTCGGCCTAGATTTGAAACTACAGAGCTCCAAAGTGGTGCCCCTTGAAACTCAAATGCAGTTTCAGAGATCAATGCCGACTGAAACCCTAACTTCTTGACACTATATCTCCTAAACTATTGAGAACCAGGTGATGGTGATATTGACAATGTTGTAGAGCTAGGTGTGGACAACAACTTTGTCAATTGGCTCAAAGGCTGGTTTGGCCTGGTTTGTGAGTTACAAGTTGCTAAAGTGAGGTACAGTGAAACTGAAAAGTCCAATTTCCAGACTTAGAATTTTTCTAAGTGTTGATCACCACTCAAGCTGACTTGTGGGCCATTTTTGAGCATGCTCTGGTCATTTTCATGAGATGGCCATATTAGAACTTTTGTTCCTCATGAAATTCTCTACAACTTTACTTAAGGGTGCTCTTCCATGCAAGGTCTCTAAATTAGACTTTTTAATTAGTCAAACTAGAGCCTTCTAGGGTCAAATGGTGGTCAAACTTTTCTTGGAGGGCAATTTTGTAATTTTGGTCAACATGAACCTTGTTCCAAATGTTACCCTAAGTATAACTAAGGTGTTGTAGGTCATGATTGGCTCCCTTACCTTTTTGTTACACCAACTATCAAATACTTCATGAAATAAATCAAACAAACCCTAGAATAATTACATGTGTTGCATCACATAAAATAACAAACATGAATGATGCATGCTTATGCTTATGCAATGCAAATGCAATGCAATTATGGAGCTAAACACTTGAGGTGTTACATCCACCGCCGAGGCGGAATACATTGCCGCGGGGGCTTGTTGTGCACAAATCTTATATATGAAACAAACCCTCCTAGACTATGGAATTGTTCTTGAAAAGGTGCCACTTTTATGTGATAATGAAAGTGCCGTTAAAATTGCTAACAATCCGGTACAACACTCTCGCACCAAGCACATTGATATCCGCCATCACTTTCTAAGAGATCACGTTGCTAAAAATGACATATCACTAGAAGGTGTAAGAAGTGAAAATCAATTAGCGGATATCTTCACTAAACCTTTGGATGAGGCAACCTTTTGTAGGTTAAGAAGTGAACTCAATGTGCTTGATTCTAGTAACTTTAAAAAATGAGCGTGTGTTGTCCCTTGCATTGCATTGTATAATATGCCATGTTTATTTTTATCACATCGTTTTTAGGGCTTGGCTAACACGGTTACGATAACCCTTCCTTGGAGGAGTGAAAAAGCCTAACCGTGGATCAAACTTGACAAGCATTCTTGTTTTACCTTCTTGTATTGCATTGCATATGCATGGTTGTTGTTCTTGTCATTTCTTTTCGGTTAAGCTTTGAGCAACCTCTGTGTTCGTCCATGGATAGAGAGAGCATTTTGACGCTTCTAAAGGTTCAAAAACTCTATTGCATGGCCATACGTTGCTCCTTGGGTGTTTATTGCCTATTTTCTTAAAAATAATACTAGCCTAAGGCAATCTATATTAAAAATCTGAGGGTTTGAGTGAGGTCACTCATATCGTGTTCCAATTGGTGTTTATTTGTGTCTTTTTGAATTGGAACCTGATTGGGAGAAGTCGTGTCGTTGTTCGGAACGAAGAAGGGCGAAGAACAGCGACCGGACGCTGGACCGGACGCTGCACCGGACGCAGTGATGCTTCACCACCGCGTCCGGTCCCGGCGTCCACCAGCGCGTCCGGTCATCCAGAAGACCAACTCCAGATCTAGTGATCGGACGCTGCATCGGACGCGCCGCTGTTGACCACCGCGTCGGGTCCCGGTTACCACCACCGCGTCCGGTCATTCGCGATGAATTCCCGAGTTCCCCTTGACCGTACTCTGACCGCGTCCGGTCAGTCATCACCGGACGCGTCAGGTCACTCCAGGAGCTTACTGGAGTGTGACCGGACGCTGCACCACCGCGTCCGGTCATAACGACCACCGCGTCCGGTCATCACGTGTCGCGCGGATCTAACCCCTTCATATAACCGTTCGTCCTCGGCCGGTTTTCTTTCACCCGCACGCGTTTCCGCCGCCGCCTTGCCCTAGTCGCCGTCTCGCCGTTTCCGCCGCCCCCTCACCGTCTTCCCTGCCGCCGGCGACCTCTTGTCGTGCCCGTGCCGCACCTTCCTCGCCCGCACGCGCTCGCCGCTCGCGCGCTGCTCGCTGCCGCACCGGCCGCTCCCGCGCCACCCGCAGCCGCACCCTCGCCCGCCGCTGCTGCGCCACGCGCCACCGCCGCCGGCAAGCCGTCCAGCCTCGCCGTGCACCTCGCCAGCAGCAGCCGCAGCTCCCCCGTGCCAACCCTAGCTCGTCATTCATCCTTCGGCCGCTTTCCTCTTCTAGGGTTTGCCCTCTCCCCTGCCTAGGGTTTTGCCCTAACCCGATCTCGAGGTGACAACTTGTTCGATCTCGATCTATTTCATTCAATTTTGTCGCTAGGGCTAACCTTGATCGTTTTACTCAGTTGTTTATCTCGACTCGGTCCTTTCAGAGCTCGTTCATCGAATTCGGGGAATCTCGCGATCTAGGTCACCTCATCTTGTCACAGTCGTCTTGTCGATCCGAGGTAGCTTCGCGTTTCGATTCACTTCGTATCTCATATGCTTGCTATCTCTAGGTTTCCGTACCTTTTAGTTATATATGTCCTTATAGTAGATCTCTCTATTCCATCGTTGTAGCGAGTTTGTCGGTGTGTCAGGGTGAGATCAGTCTGCTGAATCCGAGGCCAAGCCTGCGGATACGGATTGAGGCCAAGCCTCTCGAGTGACAGTTCACCATCTTTCAGAGGTTTTCAGTCAGTTTGTCAGCATGGTGCGTTGCAAGAACGCCGGTGGTGCTCCTGGTGACGGGGACGACAGTCCTCCTCGTCGGTCTGAGATTGCACGTGGGAAGCGTGTCAAGGTCTTGGCCAGAAAGAAGAAGAAGACACTCACAGAGGCAGAGATTGCTCAGGCCGTGGCAGATGCAGCAGAGCAGGCAGAGAGAGGTGGCAGGAGCAGTGGCATACACATAGGCGAGCGTCGCTTTCATCTTGAAGGTCGACAGCTCGGCACAGAGGCCACTGAGGGTACTGAGGATACTGGAGCTGCAGAGAGTATGTCAGTTGATCCACCTCCAGAGGCTCCAGAGGCTCCAGAGGACACAGAGGAGCAGCCAGCTTAGTCTCCACCACGTCGCCGCTCCACACGCGCATGTACTCAGGTGTCTCCTAGGCCAGAGGGCCAGCGTCGTGGAGCACGTCCTCCTCCCAGAGCTAGAGGTTCACCCCTGGTCGAGCACTTTGACTTGAGGGGTGCTACAGCACGTCAGGTGCAGGGGTTGAGGTTCGTGGAGGTCAGTCGGTGGTTTCCGCCTGTGAGGGATCCCAGAGCTTCAGAAGGATTCTATACCCCTCTTCAGGAGGATTTCTACAGAGCTCTAGTTGACAGCGGTATTGCTTTCCGACCACAGAGGGTCTGTCGACTTGAGTCACTAGTTGAGGTTGTGGGAGAGCAGCTACGTCCGCACCTGTCCTTTCTGCCAGGCTTGTCAGATCTTCTTGGACGGACAGGTGCATACTGCGGCACATGGGTCAGAGAGTTTTATGCTTCACTATGGATTGATCCTGCCCATGATTTCATTCACTTTGCATTCCGAGGCCGTGATCACCGCCTATACAGCACCAGAGTGCGGGAGATTCTCAGACTCCCAGCTTCCAACACGAAGATACATCAGCTGTGCTTTGGTCAGACTCCTCCACCGAGACGCCCTCATGGCGGTGCAGTGCCACCTACAGACCTGGTTCGACCCTGCTTCCGTGAGCCTTTTGGCGAAGGGTCTCGACGCACGCCCGCCAGTTTGACACCACTTGCCAGGGTTTTGGATGCTATAGTCAGACGCACTCTACTTCCCAGACTTGGCTACAGAGAGGGACTGACTCGGATGCAGCTATAGGTTGTTCACCACCTCCTCTCACAGACTTAGTTTGACATTTGGGATCTCATACTTAGTGAGATGGAGGACACCATAGCTGAGGGCTTCAAGGGTAATCGTCAGCTGCCCTATGCACACTGGATCTGCTTCATTATTAGATCATCCATCCAGTTGCCAGCAGAGATTCGAGCTGAGATATCAGATACTACCACTGCTTTTCCTGAGTATGATATCCGTCAGCTTTGGGCGTCAGTCACCAGAGATCAGGCCCCAGTGCCAGGACAGCGTGTGCGACCTGAGGTTTCTGAGACGGCAGCTGAGCAGGACGCCACAGTTGATGAGCTTGCAGAGGCAGAGCTTGCAGATCTTGACGCTCAGCCTGCTGATCTTCCTGAGGATGGGACATCTGACAGCACTGATGAGGACTACCAGCCCATCCCCAGGTACCGGTCTCCTCGGTCTCACGACCACGAGGCCGGTGGCTCTGATTCAGCCTCCCGCACAGACCCAGCCATGGTGGCAATACTTGAGAGGTTGACTCAGGCACAGGAGCAACAGCAACAGCAAATACAGCGACAGGCTCAGGACACAGCTGCAGCACTTGCACAGATTCAGGCTCGTCAGGACGAGTTTCAGCGTCAGCAGCTTGAGATCCAGAGGCAGCAAGTCGAAATGCAGCGACAGCAATATGAGATTCAGCGACAGACTGCAGCTAGTCAGCAGCAGTACTTGGACCTCCTGCGCCACCTTGTCACTGTTGGGGTTCCTCCGCCTGCTTCCGTCCTGACTTCTACTTTACCATCTTCTGATCCATCGAGTCAGGGACAGCCGGGTTTCCAGTTCACATCTCCACAGCAGCAGGTTCCCCAGTCTTTCCAGTCCCCGAGCTTCACGCCTATTCATACGGGGTTTACACCATCAGACCAGCCTCGCCCTCACCTCCTGACAGGCACACCTTTCGGTGATTTCAGTGCAACCTACAGCGAGTTGACTGGTCAGCCGACGCCCTCGCACACTACATTTGCTACTTCTTCAGGGTTGTTAGCTTCAGAGGCAGCTATTCCTCCAGTGACAGGGACTGGTACTACAGAGACTCTACCTTCGTCAGTTGCCTCCACAGATCCTCCTGCTATTGGCTCGCTACAGGCTCAGGTCACTCAGACGGATCCTATTATTGCTACTACGACAGTACCTGTTCCTGCCGTTCAGACCCAAACAGTTACACAGCCACATGCTTCATCAGAGGGTCAGCCAGATAGCTCAGATTTCGAGGGCGATTCTCTACACTTCATGATTACTCCGCGCACCTTGGCACCCGACACGACTCCGTCTGTCCCTCCCATCAGATCCTTAGATTAGCTTTTTTGGCGCTTGATGCCAAAGGGGGAGAGAGAGTAGTTTCAGGGGGAGTTTTGAGAGAAGGTTTTTCGTTTTTACTTGTGTGCTACATTCATGCACCATGTTTACTTTTCAGTCATTGCATTCGTGTGACATGTCGTTGTGAGATAACCTTGAGTCTTATTGTTTTATTCTGTCATTGTTATCTCTTGTCACCGTTGTTAATTATAGCTCTAAGGTTGTGCTTCCGTGCCTTACTCTGTTTTCTTATGAGCTATATCTGTTTGTGTACTAACGCCTTTTGTCTTATCTTATGAGTACACTCTTTTGGCTTGGGACACATAAGCAATTCCTAACCCTTCTATGCTTATTGCTCTTTGCTTATGTGAACCATGCATGCTCGAAAACCTCAACTCAAATCTTTTATATCTTAGTGTTGTCATCAATCACCAAAAAGGGGGAGATTGAAAGCATCTAGGCCCCGAGGTTTGGTTTCGGCAATTGATGACAACGCTTTATTACCATGACTAACGTGTGTTTTGCAGAAACTTTGGTAAGTTAGGTCATGGAGGTTTTAACTGCTTTGGGCACCATGGTATTCATGCCCCTTGATGGAAATCGTTTCGGTTTTCAAAAGAGTGACGTCAAGATTAAGGACGGTTAGTTCCGGATGTCGAGGTGTTGAGAGACTTTTGGAATAGTCGTTAGGATCTTCGTTTTTCTCTTTTGGCCGTACTATAAAGGGGGGCATGAGCGGGTAGCTTGACCTAGGCGAGTCCTATGTTTAGGTGTGGTGCACACTTGTTAAACTTGGCGCTAGGCAGCTCTAGAATAGCTCAAAGTTCAGTTGGAAGCAACTTGGTTCAAGTTGTGACGCGTTTCGGAGTGTTTCGGGTTGTTTTCCCATGACCGGACGCGGTCCTCGGCATGACCGGACGCGTCCGGTCAGTTCAGTTCCGCGGCTAGGGTTTCAGCTCTGAACACCGGATGCGGTCCTCGCGAGGACCGGACGCGGTGGTCAGAAGTCAACACGTGTCACTTGAGGGAAACACCCGATCGGACGCGACCTGGGTGTGATCGGCGCGTCCGGTCACAGTCCAGTAAGGTCCAGAGACGATCGGACGCGTCCAGTCATCACCGATCGGACGCGGTCGCGCGTCCGGTGCGAGTACAGTATGCTCCCTGCACGATCGGACGCGTCCGGTCACCCCTGACCGGTGCGTCCGGTCACTTAGGTGTTTTTCGGTTTTCGACCGTTACGAGCGACCGGCGCGTCCGGTCAGTACGACCGGCGCGTCCGGTCAGCTCGAGTTTTGCTGAGTCAGCAGGTAACGGTTCGTTTTGTCTATGGGGTGTATAAATACATCCCCACCACCTCTTTTAGAGGTCTCTTGCTCATTTGATCAGCTGATAAACACCTTTGGAGTGCAAGGTAGTGCAAGAGCACTAGTGAGGATAGAGATTTGAGAATCAAAGCTTGAGAGTTCCTCACTAGCGATTAGAGAGTAGCAAGTGTGCATCCACTTTCTCATTTGGGCTCGTAGTGGTCAAGTGAGAGTTCTAGCTTGTTACTCTTGGTGATCGCCATCACCTAGACGGCTTGGTGGTGATTGGGAGTTTGGTGATCATCCGGCGGAGCTTGTGGATGACCCAACTCATCTTGTGAGCGGTTGTGGGTGATTCACCGCGACGGAGTGTCAAAGAATCAACCCGTAGAGAGCACTTGATCCTTGCGCGGATCAAGGGGGAGCGACACCCTTGCGCGGGTGCTCCAACGAGGACTAGTGGGGAGTGGCGACTCTCCGATACCTCGGAAAACATCGCCGTGTTCCTTGCCCCTTTACATTCAAGCATTTACATTCTCGTATTTACTTTCATTGCTTGTTTACATTCCTAGACTTGCCATGCTAGACTAGGTTTGAAAACTAGGGTGCAAAACTTTGTATCGGTAGACTCTCTAGGAACACAAGTAGACACTAGGGGTGAATTCTGGCTTGTAGGATTTATTCCTTGCATTTAATTTTTAGAAAAGCCCAATTCACCCCCCCTCTTGGGCATCTTGATCCTTTCAGACCCCTTATATTTCAGAATGGAGGGACCCGTTACAAATTATAAGAGCATCTCCAACAGTTTGCCAAAAGTCACTTGGCAAATGTTGTGTTTTGACAAGTTGCTAAAATAATATGCCAAGTTAAAAATAAGCTCTTTCCAACAGTTCCCTATTTCTAACTTGCCAAAAAAAAGGGCCCACGTCCATCGGTTGTTGACAGGTACCGACTTCTTCCCCTCACGCCGCGATCTTCGTTCAGAAGTGCCGTTTGTGCTTGATTTATTCAGTACCATACGGTATCCATGTTCCATCAGGCCACGACGCCATCCATCAGGCCATGGTACAGAAGTATCCATGTTTCATCAGACCACGACATTTGGAGCAACGAATGACCAGGAGATCTCCACGTGGCATCCAACAGTGGGCACAGCAAATAATTCCCATACTTGACAATGAACTTCGATAATGTTTAAGGTGATGAAATAAATGTTCTGCTAGATATAATTAATAAACTAAAGGTTCTGCTGGATATGAAATAAAGGTTCTGCTGGATATAACTCAAATGAAAACAACTAAATTTAATTTGTAAGACGTCTAGCGACAATCTGCTTTTGTATTGTCTCAAGCCATTGGAGCTACATCGGGTTGAGAGTGGTCATGTCCGCCAACATAATTTCTTTTTCCTCTTTCAGCAACTCCGCTTCAGCTCTCTTTTGTTCCGCATCAGCTTTCTTTTTGTCAATTTGCACCCGCTTTTTCTCCAGCTCTAGTGCTTCTTTATCTATCTCAAGTGAAGCCATGAACCTCTCCTGTTTTGCCTTCTCCTTTTCATTGTCCAAAACCTCCTTCTTTGCCCATATCTTGTCCAAAGCCTCCAAGCAAGCTTCCCCACCTCCTCGCCTAAGATTTTTTTTGCCTTCTTAATCCCATCTGGCCTTTTCCTTGCTTTGGTTTGTTGACCAACAACATCTGTGACTGCTTGTTCATTGTTGGTGCCTTCTTCATCCCTTGGTCTGGACACCTTTGCGCCCTTCTGTTTCTTGTTGCTTTTTTCTTGTTTCTCCAGCTCCGCAAGTTCAACCATCTTGGCTGCCCACTTGTCTTCCCCCTTCAGTATGTTCCAACAAGGCATAAGAGTGATTTTTTTTGTCCTTGTCTAGTTCTGTGTACAGCTTGGATGCTTCTGAAATCTGTACAAGGCATCAATTTATATATCAGTTTCAAATAAAACAAATTGTGGTAAAAGATTAAACACATAATACATACCTTGTCTTGGATAGTATGCCCACTTTGATTCCTACGTTCAATCGCCTCATAACATGAACAAAACTTGTTGACTTGAGCCTGAATTGTCAGCCACCTATGCATAATGGAACTCTCTGTCCGCACAGCTTCAGTTTTTTTGTTCTTCTCAAAATAAGCATGAACTCTACCTCAAAACGTGGTACGATTTTGGTTGGCCCCGTGGATGGGATCTTTGCTAGCGTTCAACCAGCCTGAGCAAACAACTTTGTCTTCCTTCCAATGAAAATTTTTGGACCGCCTGTTCCCTTGTTACCACGACTTGGCACAACTTCCACATCGACATCTTGATTAGTCTGTGTATCTTGAGAGATTGGAATGGTGAGGTCATCCAAACCAGTAACATGGTCATCTTGTCCATTCAGAAGAATGTCTGACAAGAAACCTTCTCCTTCCATGTCGATGAGTCTAAAAAAATAAAACAATGAATACCCACAGCAGGTGAAACAAGTTTATATCATCTATCAGCAACAAACAATATCATCTATTATAATTCACATGAAAGGACTGTTGTAGGCCCCAAATCTTCTCTTCCTATTATAATTCACATGAGAAAGTGAATGACTTGTGATTTTTTCTGAAATTTCAAATCATGGATAAGCTTGTAGTCCTGTCAAACTTGTACCATGTAATAAACTTCAACCGCTTTCATCTAATCCAACATCACATTCATGTTTGAACAGCTTTCACCATAATTTATCCATTAGGATGCAGACACTAAAGACAGGAACTCTCCTAAATTTCAGAAAATGTATTTCCACACTGTTATTAATATAAACGCCCAGCAGGCAACGCCAGGTTAAACAAATGATCAGTTCCTCCCATGACGACTTTGAATTGCTGACTGCGAGACCAGTTCTAGATAGCTACTTTCTGCGACCCAAGCTTCCTGCCGTGGACTTTGACCAGGAAGAAACAGGCCACAAAATGAATACCAAGTGCTTTTGAACTCCAAATCTCTAATGGCCACAATAACACATGAAAGCGATCAAATCCACACATTTCACTGATTATATCCAAATAATATATGAACAATTTACCAAAAAGAATTCCCAGTCTAAAGGAAAAAAAACAATTTCAGATATCATCTATATATGCAGTACAGGTGAAACAAGTTTATATCATCAATATATGCAGTGCAATTCAGAAGAGTATGCATCTCCATGTTCCCAACGATCAGGCAATTTCCCAACCATAGCTAGACAACGAATACCCACAGCAGAACCCTACCACAATGACTACCTACAGAATATACACGCAGGTATATATGGCATCTAGAAACAGTACCATCGATCAACCCTAGTACGCTCGAGTGGATGACATTTAACAATCCATACACAACCCTATACGAAGCAGCAACAGACAACCCTGAACGACGGCAGCACCTGAACACGAGGTGGAAGCCGGGCTAGGAGATCGAGAAGGCATGGAGATCGATGGGGAAAAGATGAAGTACGATACCTGTTCGCTGCGGCGGCCGGGACATGATGCGGTCGCCACGGACCGATAGCGGCGACGGGAGGGTTCTTGGCGCGGCGGCGGCCCGGTCCTTGGCGCAGTCGCCACCAACCAATCGCGAGAGGAAGTCGATGCGGTCGCACAAAATCAGATCGATCCAAATATAGGAGGACATCGGGCTTGGCGCGAGTGGGAAGAAGCCGCGGAAGTGTCCACGCGCGCGCGGGAAGGGAATCGGAGACGCGCAGGCTCGCGATGGCAAGGCAGATACGCGCGCGTAAAGATGTGCGCGCGGCGACGAGAGATAGCAAGTCGATGAAAATGGCAAGTTCATATGGCAAAGTGTTGGAGAGTATATTTTCATGTTTTGCCAAATTTTTATGGATAGCAAGCTCAATTGGCAAACTGTTGGAGATGCTCTAAGACATTTTGACTTTTACTATATATCTACGTATAGTGTATATCTAAATGCATAGTAAAACTTATGTATAATTTGAAATGGAAGGAGTATTTAACTAGCAGGTGGCCCGTGCTAATAGTCATTCATGTGGGCATGCTTCTGAGTGACTTATTTTCTGTTTATCACACAGGATCTTGGTGGGTCATGACCAAGGGTGTGTTTCCATTTGGAACTACGAGACACAGGTACATCTCATCTCAGTATCTATCTATCTATCTATATCCTACGCGAGGCTACGATGAGTACATAGATACTTAGTCGATAAGATGCATGATCGTCATTCATGCTTGCTTATTTGTCCGGCCGGCAGGAAATGGTGATGGTGCTCAAGGTCACGAAAGCAGATGGTACATGTTGCCCTGTTAAGTCGGCCAAATTTATAGCTCGAGAGCAGTGGTTGGCAGCAGGGGATGGTAACGGATGGATCCATGTCTACGCCTACGCTACCAAGGCCAAGGTGGTGGAATTCGAAGCTCACGGTGGGCATCCTGTCTCCTCGTTGGCTGTTCAACCAACGGACTCCTTCATGCTCACGTCGTCTTCAGTTGCCCTCACCTCCACCAAGCTCTGGTACTGGGGGCAGGGCTGGAGATGCACTCGGGAGTTCGATCAGAACAGCGGCGGGGTGTCCCATCTCACGTTTAACCCAAGGGATGACACCACTTTTGCCAGTATTTCCATGGACGGAGACGTAAAGGTTTGTCGTCTGTTTTCCTTTAATTTCTTGCTTCCAGTACACAATTTCTTTTTCTATTTTTATTTAATCAAGTAATCTAGCACTGAACTTTAAAACTATGTTTAGATTGAATGGCATTACCTTATCTTCTACAGTAGTCACTTCCTCTAAGGAAAGCAAGAGCAAAACATCTCTCATAATTAGATGTCAAATTTTAAGGTTCCTCTTGTAATTTCCCTCCTCCAATCCTTCTCTCTCTCGGGCTTTCCTTCTGCCCTGAGGAGGAAGCAAGGGGTGCTTTATATTTTGGGCATCATTTTTAGAGGCAGCTGATATTTCACACCACCTCTGAAAAGAGCCCCCATTAAATTCTCATATGCGTGGCTCGGAATTCCAACCGCCTCTAGATTTTTTTTTCTTTTTTTAGAGGTGGCAAGCAGTATGTATTACCATTTACCAGCTACCTCTAAAAAATGGAGGCTACTTTCTATAAATTGATTTCTAGAGGCCACTCGGTTCATGAGGCCTATATAGAGACGGTTTTAGATGGAGTAGCCTCTAGGAAAAAAAACTGTAACGTCTCTGAAAATCAATTATGTGGTAATGTATGTGGTTTCTTTTTAGGGCAAACATCAAGAGCTTTATTCATCAAGACCTTTAGCCAGAGGTAGTTGTCCAATTACAAGAAAGAGAGGGCACTTGCGCCTAGCAACCCGCTGCTGCATTATATTGGCCTCCCGTTTCACCAGCGAAATCTTATAGCTAGAAAAATTCCCGCTTCACTCTCGAACTTCATGCCATGATAAGCTAGCTACCAAAGATGTGGCATAGCACCATGGTGTATTCGCGTCTCTGGTTATAAATTGTCTCTCATGTTTTCTACAGAACAGACCAGCCTCTAGGACGCGTGTCTTTGATATACTAGAGACGGCTTATAGTAAGACGTGTCTCGGATATTATGTCATTTGAGACGGGCATAGTGGCTATGGGGTTGTGGACTAATATTTCAAAGATGGTTCTTTATGTCACCCGTCTGTACTACTTTATCTATGACGCTAGCTGACTTATCGTCTCTGATGGACGCATCTCTTTTGTTGCTTTCTGACGTAGTGCCAGTCGGTTTCTAAAAATAGCCCCCATTCTCTAAGAACATATCCAAGAACCTTCCTAAATCTCACTCTCTAAATCATCATCTGGAGAGTTATTTGCATAAAAATCGTTTTCTATATCTTTTCACTCTCCAACGGTTTTTCTGTATCTCATGCGCACTCTAGAGAGCAATTCTCGTCTTCTATTTTTGGCTAGCAAAAAATCTGGAATAGAAAATGGCTATATTTAGATGACCATTAGAGAAGCTATTGAAGGGTAGTTTTTCACCAAAATCTCTATACCTAGCATATAGGAAGGATATGGAGTCTCTTGAAGATGTTCTAAGATTGTTTCTTTTTAGAGACTGATAGTATTACTAGCCATCTTAGAAAATATATGCTATTTTTAAAGATAGCAGAAAAATAGAGGTGATATAAATACAAGGTTCGTGTGTAAAGAAGTCTTATTTCTAAGAAGGATAATCTGCCGGTAGAAAATCGATCTCTAGTCCCAGTTGGGAAAGTCTTTTAGTCCCGATTTCACAACCAGGACTAGCTAGGGATTCGAGACTAAAGGACATGACTCTTTAGTCCCATTTGCCTTGAACCTGGACTAAAGGTCCTCTGAGGCTAAAAAAATAATGCCTCTCATTCCTATACGTCGTGGGATTCGGACCCAAACCTCATGAATTGGCTCATGCGTACCTTTCCACCCCACCTACACAGCATATGTGACTTTGAGTGGGATGCTTTCCATTTAATGAACTGTCCCATCGGAGGACCGTTAGTTTGGGTTGATAACACCAACAGGGAAAGGGTCTACGGCCCTGTTCGCTTGGCTAAAAAGATATGGCTGAAAATATTGTTCGCTGATTTGTTATGAGAGAGAAACACTGTTCGTTGGCTGAAAAGTACGGCTTATAAGACAAACGAACATGGCCACATTAATCCAAGTTGGTGTTATCAACCAGGACTAAAGGGTCAAGGCTCTTTAGTACAGGTTGGTAACCAACCTGAACTAATGTAGACCATTTAGTCCGGATTGGTGTTACTAAGTGGGACTAAAGGTCCTCCGACGTCTAAGAAACTTGGACCCGGCACTAATTTTCACATTAGTCTCGCATCCAATTCTATCCGAGACTAATGTGTTGAACCGCTAGTAGCATTGCGTGCGTTGCTATTGCTCTATGGTTCCTAGCAACGACATGAACTAATCATCTCTTTGCAGGTGTGGAAAACTCGCATCTCGCATCCAATCACCACATTGCAGGAGAGGTCGACTGGTGCTTGTTCTTTCTACACCGACACTAGTGATCGGCACTTCCTACTTACTTCTGTTATTAGCCGGGCAGACAAGAGCTGTGCAAGTGCAATGGTACGCGGGGCAAGCATCATATCTACGATCCCTATATGATTAAATTAATTAATACATTATATATGTACTTAAATTCAACATTATTAGTGGCTAATTGATGCTCCTTTAACTTTCAATATTTATTGTTTGAGCCAGACACGGGATTTCCACACACAGAAAGTTGTTCACCAACTTGGCGTTATGGGCCAGTGGGTATTCGACGTTGCTTGTCACCCGACGCTTCCAATAGTGGCTACCGTGACAAGGGACACACAGATTTATTTCTGGAATACCAGGACCTACAGGTAAATGGATCCCATGGGCTAACAATTAACCCTATATTTTGGATGGTAAATAGAAGAACTAAACATGGGCTAAATCATAGCCTAATAGGGCTACAGATGCTAACAGGTGTTTAGAGCCCTTTAGCTTTTTTTTCGAAAACGCAGGAGAGTTACACTTCTTTGTATTAGAGAGAAAGAAAAGGTCGTCATACATCACACACAAATCTCATACGGGGGGCCAAATATGAGAGGTGGTTAAAATAAATTACAAGATCACCTTGAGAGCCCTTTACCTTTTGTTACCCTATTACCACAAGATAGATTTTTTTTGTAAGCCTAGGATCCAAATACCCCTAACTAACGGCTTCCGAAATGCACTAAACCTTCAATAGATGTATCTGAATCCATGTCGGTATTTTTAGATGTATCTGAATCCATGTCGGTATTTTTAGAAAAATAAATGTGAAATATCTTGTAGTTATCTAATGGTTGTCTCCACATTTTATATAGGGTTGAGAAAATTGTTGAACTCAAGGAACATCCCATTCGAGGCATGGTGTTCACTGGCACTGACTTAGCAAGGTAACAATTTTTTTCGGTTAACTTTCTTTTCATCACTAACATGTTGTTTGGTTCGTCAACAATAATGCAAATGGAAACAAATTAGAACTGTGGATATTATGGCAAGACATGCAATTTGAACTAATTTTGTTTCCATTTGCGTCAGCATCGAAGGAACCAAACAGCACGTAAATTCTAGTTAAGCACGTAAAGCGCGCGGCTTGCCTGCAGCAATAATAATATGTTAGTGGACATGCAAGTACGTTACTATTAAGAACTGAACCATGAAAATATATAGTATCATCGTCAGTTATTACAAGAAGTGTACATTTGGAATGTATAATTTGATAGTACATACTTTTCTTAAAATGGTTCCAATTAATAATATCCTCGTTTATATATAATATGTTTACAGCCATATATATTACGGACCTAGCTAGCTTTAGAATTGTATATACGTCAAGTGTGGTCTCTGCAATGAACTGCAGTCTGCAGTTCATCCTCAACTCGATCAATTGTTCTTACACTAGCTATATTATCTGTCTGCTGCATGCTCAATATATTATTATATTACCTTGTTGATTTAATTCCTTCTTCTAATTTCTGAACTTGCACTTATGTAGGCTCATAGTCCCATGTAGCAAAGGGGTATCGATAGTGGAGCTCGATCAATTTGCAGCGCTAGCGACGGACCTATTGATGACAATGGGGGTTGGAACTGATTAGGCCTCCGATCCGGGCGATGTGAGCATGCAACACTCATGTGAGCTAGGCAAAGACAAAAATTATTGATCACAACACATGGGATGATTATTTATAGAAATTCGGCTTTAATTTATTCTCGGCACAAAACATACCACTCATGACTTTCGATCGAATGCCATTAACAATATACATGTACCTTAATTGTTTTGAGATCGTAGCAGTTGCTTGATAATACTCCCTCTCCGTCCTGCTATAGAAGAAGGCGTAACTATTTTATTCTCTCTAGGGTGTGTTCACTTCGCGAAAAGTAGGTGAAAAGTTACTGTAGCATCTTTCGTTGTTATTTGACAAAATTTATCCAATCATGGACTAACTAGGCTCAAAAGATTCGTCTCGACATTTACAGACAAACTATGCAATTAATTATCTTTTTTACCTATATTTAATGCTCCATGCATGCGTCGAAAGATTTGATGTGATGGGTGAGAGAGGAAATATTTTGGGTTGGGATAGGAAATGAACAAGGCCCTAGTCGAATAGAGGGTCCTACGATAGACACAGGCAGCGACGTCGCCTAGGATGGATTCTCGGCCGGCGGCGAGGCATCCTCCGGTGGCGGCGCCATGGACGCGTTGGGTGGGCTTGGCATGTAAGGCCCACGTCCTCGTGGAGAAACGTCAGCATGCAGATGGGTGGAGTCCCGGGCCTGGGCCAATTCAATGTTGTTCCGTCCATGAGACAAAACGGGAGAAGGGATGGATGGGTAGGTGGTCTGGGCCAAGTTTAGGTATTGGGTAGGTTTAGGCCCATCTGGGCTCGAATTTATCCAAACTCACGTATAAAAAAGTAACACGCAACTAAAAATTGGAACCGTGGCTTAAAAGACGACCCAAAACACTTCACTTGACTCATGTCTGGACTCTGGTGAGGAGAATAATACACACACAAGTGTTTACAATTAAGCAGACACATCTTTCACTAGGCAACTGCATCAGGCTTGAACGGTCTTGTTTTATCAAGTCAAGCCAGTATTGATGGCCATGGCCCCCTGAACAGATGACAGCAGCAAAAAGACAAAGAAAGAAATGAGTCAATAATTGCAGCCCAGACTAATAAATAAATAAATAAATAAATAAAGGATAAAGCAATGCAATTTCTTGAAGGTTGTCGACAAACATCGTCTATATTTTTCAAGTGAACATCAATAATATCCACTGATCGAAACATGCACATCGGACGATTGATGCCGCAACAGAAACTAACATAACATAAAATGGGCGCTGAATTAGGTAGCAGCAGATGGATCAAATCCAATTCATTTCCATTACCTAATGTCCTAAAGATCAGCCCATCAGTGAGAAGGGAAATGTCAACAGCAAATAAACCAATGAGCAAAACTTCTAGTAGTACAAATAAATACAGAAGCATAAGACGATCAAACAAGTTAGCTGCCATCCAGGGAATGAACAAGCACGAGGGAAAAGGTCATATACACCACTGATAAAAATACGCTACACCGTGAACATGAATTTCTGCAATCTGCACCAGTGCCAACATTGTACTAACTATACATCAGAATTTAATAACCACCTTTCACAGTGCAAACTTGCAAAGGCCATAATAGCATCAGGCTGCACACTGTCTTAATAACCACGTATATGGATTACTGAACCCAACAGACAACAGCGGCAAAAGAAAAAAGAGAGTAAATAGTCGCAGCCTAGACTATATAATATAAATAAAGGTAGAATGATGCAGATCCCTCATGATTGTGTACAAACAAACATCGTCTGTCCTTGTAGTTAACAGCAATCATACGTGCTGGTCTAAATATGCACATTGGACGGTTAATGGCACAACTGAAACAAATATAAGATGAGTGCTGAACAGGTAGATCTTTCGAAAAAGGGTGCTGAACAGGTAGCACCAGATGTCTCCAATCCAATTCATTCACGTCAGAAGGGAAAATGGCAGCGACAAATGAACCAACGAACAAAGATGGCAGTAAGACAAACTAGGAGATGCACAATATCTCCACCAACCATATTCATCAAGACCAAATGTCTGTATGACATGTACGTTGACACCTGCCTACGCAAATATTTGAGCTGAAGATCCAAGACAGTAGGCACAGCAGCGCATGCAGAGGCAGGCAGGCAGCATGTACAACGTCTCGCGTGGGTCAGTCTGCAGAGCGATAATTAATTATTACTACTTTATATATAAGCGAGAGGAGGGTGAGGGTGCCAATTTATTCTCAAGACAAAGTGTACCTTGGAAGTAACCGCTGACGTTAATGATTCACAAATCTCATCTCCCTTCTCCGATCCTCCCATTCTTTGCATCGCTGAGATAGCTCCTCGCTGCAATTCTCCACATCAAGTCTACATGAAGTGTCCAGTTCCGGCAGCCCTGAGATGCTCGGACAGGACCAGATTCTCAGAGACTTGAGGGAGACGAGGCTTCGCAGATCTGCAGGAAGTGATAGGAGGTTCGGGTAGTCCAGAAACAAGAGCCCTTCGAGGGAGGTGAGTAGCTGGAGCCCTCTCTCCTGTTCCTCCGTTAGGCTCACCATCGGGCTCTTTTTTTTCCATTGAATTCTAGGTATTGTAGAGACGTGAGCTGTTTGCAAAGGGACACGGTAAGGATAGATGCGTCCCCAATCTCAAGATTTGTAAGTCGAGACAAGATCTCATAGGCTTCTTGCTGCTGCAACAAAAGCTCCATCCATGGAGGTAAGCAGGAGAAGGCAGCTACTGTGAAGGACATCAGGTTTGTAATGGACTGGAAGCCTTCGATCAAAGCAAGCGACTCACAATCTTTAATTTCTAACTTTCTCAGTGCTGTGCAGTGACCCAGATGTAAAGATGTCAATTCTGAACTTTCCTGTATCACCAGTTTGGTGGTCATGGCAGGGAGACAGGACATGAGACGGGGCTGGACATTGTCTGTGAGATTCGGGATCTCAAGTTTCTTGATTGACAGAGGAAGCAGTCCAATCTGATTTTCACCCTGTTCTTGCTCCTGTAGCTTTGGATTCCGATCCCATGCAGAAGACAGCTTAGGATTCATCTCGATTTTCATGCTTCGAAGGGAGGTGAGGAATTGCAAGCCCTCCAAGGCACCCAGCTGTTGGCACTTCGAAATTGTCAACCTCCGAAGAGATGTGACGAATTGCAAACCCTCCAACGCACCCAGCTGTCCACACCTGCAGATTCGCAGTTCCCTCAAGGCCGTGCATGAATGGAGCTGTACACACTTCAAACATGGGCTATCCATGAGGTTCAAGTACTTGAGATAGGCCAGGCCTTTAGGGAAGTAGGATTGAAAGTTTTCTGGGAGATTACTAAGAGAAAGCACTTCAAGTGACGGCGGGAGTAATCCAACATCCACATTACTAGTATCATCTTTTGTATCCCTCGCCGACAACAACACCAGCATGGGGCAACCAGAAATGCCTAGCTTCTTAACAGACGGTGGGAGTAATGCAACATCCATGTTACTAGTATCATCATCTTCCGTGCCACTCATCAACAATGAATAACTCAGATTTGGGCACTCACTAATCTCTAGCTTCTCAAGAGTGGCGAATCCTCCAAAGCCTCCCTTGCCACCATAAAACTCTAGATCAACACATCTGGAAATAGCTAGGTGCTTTAGAGAACACAGGATATTAGATGGCACTTTAAATAGTGTTTGGTCTTCTGAAGACAACGCCACTGCTGAAACCAAATTGCTGCTTCCTTCTGTTTCTGTAGGTTGACTGATCGATAACCATTTTATTTGCAGACAGTGACTTAAGTTTAGTGTCTCAAGGGACCACAAATGAGGAAGTATTTTAGTCAACCACCCCCCTGCTATGGCGGAAGAATAAATGTTGAGATATTTGAGAGATGGGAGTGCGGGGATGTTTCCATATGAACTGTTTTCCGAGGCAGCCTTTAACATGATGGGTGGCGTTAGCAAGTTAGAGCAGTTGTGTATGCTCAAAGACACTAAAACGGTGAGCTGGCTGAAACCTTTACTTGAAATAGAAATCAATTACGGACAATGCCTTATACTCAACGCTGTCATGCTCCTAAGGTCATGGAATGCTAAGATCTGGTCATCCAACACACTCAACTCATTGGATTCTATATCGAGTTTTGTGCTATTCATATTTATTGATCGTTTTCCTTTGATGAAAACTTATCGTACATGACCAAAAGGTGGAACAAGAAACAGCACCCTCAGGCTAGGACAATCAAGGATCATGAGGCTACCGAGACTAGATAGGCATACCTTCTGCTCTTCTTGTGAAGATGAAAATAGAGGACCTGTCAGCTCGCTGAACCTTTCCAGGCTTGGCATTTTAATCAAGACCAATTTCTCCAGAGAAGGAACTAACAATTCTCTCACAAGATGCAGATCAATTAACTTCAACTCCTTGAGTGCCAGCATTCCTCCAAGTGAAAGGATTTCCCAGTTCCTGCAATATCATTTATCTAAGTAAGTGTGCCAAAATTTGCAAATGAATACTAATACTATTCAAGCAAAATTAAAGAGGAGACTTACATTATATGAGGACAATAGAAGATGGTCAGTTTGCTGAGAAACAGAAACCATGACTGTTGCTCGGCATGGAAAGAAGAGTAATTCTGGAAAAGAGTGAACTCTTTTAGATGACGACAGCCCTTGATGATAATTACCCTTAGTTGTGAGGCCAATTCCATCCCATAAGTACCAACACATTTTTCCAATCTTGGCATTTCAATCAATACCAACTCTTCCAACGAAGGAATTGAAAGTTCTGTCAAGTTCCACATCCTGACCATTTTGAGCTTCCTAAGGAACGGGAGCAATTGGAGAGGCAGAATTCTCCATTCCTTGCACTTCTCTAAATGAAGTATCTGCAGCATTTTAATAGACACCTTACCAACAAGCCAAGTTGGTGAGTTAGCACCATTGAACCCAGTTATACGTAGACTTTTGAGGTTCTCATGAGGTTGAAGACCCTCAAGCGCATCTTCTGTTCTAGCTGCACAAGGATAAGGCCTACGTTGATATCATTCCATGATAAGGACAACTCTTGCAGATACTCTTTGTCTATCAACCTAGCTGCACTGGCCTGTTCGTTGGTCTTCACATTTTCAAGTTGAGAAATTTCAAGAGTCACAAGCTTGCTCATGGATTGAAGTTGTCTTATATCAAATTCATCAAAATTCGAACCTTGAATTTCAATCTCTGAAGAAAGGTCAACTTGCCAACACCAGCAATCTCTGAGTGCACTTTCTCATGACAAATATTTCGTAAGTTAATGAGATTATTCATACTAGTAGGTACAGAAATATTGCTTCCAATGTCGGCATTGAAGAATTGAAGGTGATAAAATTTTGTAAAAGCGTGATGAAGAACAATATTCTTCTTAAGGTCCACATTTGCCCAAATATTTGTGTCAGAGAAGACACCAATAAATTCAAGATAGCGAAGATGATATGGATTTAACAACTTTGATGTAGTGCCGACGTCGTTATGCGTCACATAAATCCTCACGACTCGTAAACTTTTTGACTTCATAAATAAACTGTGTAGGCACCTTATAAACGTATGCTGCCTCGGCCAAAAACCATCAAGGTCCTCAGTCTTTTTGAAAACCCAATATTCTCTAGTATCTTCTCAAATTTGTCACAAGTGATAGTGCAATGCCCATCTTTCTCATAAGCTGCAATTATGACTAACAAATGGCGAACACTTGGAGGGATGTCCCTAGAGTTGGATCCATTTACAGTGGCACAATCATTTCGCGAAAACATATGAGCCAATTCATGCATTAGGTCATGCATGACATAGTCTGAGCCAACCTTTTGGAAGAAGCCCAAATCCACTAAATTATCCAAATATTGCTTCCCTGTTTCCTCCAATCTCATGGAAGGGTCTTCGCACTGCACAAAATTTTGTGATATCCAAGCATGGACGAGA
The DNA here is from genome assembly GCA_038087645.1 of Saccharum hybrid cultivar R570. NCBI lineage: Eukaryota > Viridiplantae > Streptophyta > Magnoliopsida > Poales > Poaceae > Saccharum > Saccharum hybrid cultivar. The sequence continues at coordinate 3,912,232 of JAQSUU010000746.1, read as the reverse complement.
TTTCCCCCATCAAATTGGTAATCCTCTGGAAACAGAGAGTAGTACGAGAAACAGTGCTGCAGGTGGACTGGTAAAAAATCATAACTTAGCTTCAAGATAATACCATCAATATCTTCTTGAAGAGATTTCCATTTGTTTTGAACTGTCCTCCAGTGCTCGTATGTAAGATTTCTATTCAAAAGTGCACCGACACTCCGTGCAACTAGTGGACAACCCTTTAGTGCTTTAACAATCTGCTGCCCAATGGACTGCAATCTGCTTTAACACCCTATAAGTGCACAGCTGCACTAATATCTGAACTGGCATATTTTCTTGTGTGGCTGTGCAGCACACTCCTCTCTGCTAACCTTGTGTACAAAACAGAAATATCTGCAATTTACCACTCTCAACTCAACGTTGCACATTGATAATGATAACGATTGCCACTTGAGTGAATGGCATGTAGGTCCACCCGAGTCGATGACATGTGGGCCGGGCCAGTGGCCTCCAAAACACTAGCCTGTGATGTCACCTGCCCACTGCTAGTTGTCGTTGAGTGGATTGTCATAGAGCTGCTGCCTGTGATTCTGCAATGCAGTTTCTTGGAAGCTGACTGAGCGAGCTTGGATAACCCCAAGAACTGGTCTTCACTATTGCGACCTTTCGTCCTTGAGGTACTTCCCCTCTGGCCTTGTTTGGTTTGATAGACATTAGAGAGGGTTATTAGGGGGCTACAAAGAGATCCAAGAGAATTAAACCCCTCCTATACAAGTCAAAATCTCCCTCGTCCCTGCGAGGGGATTAACCAAAAATGCCCAGAGGTATTTCAGTATGGCAAATTTCTCGCAGGGCAGTGGACTAATTCTTTGTTGCAGCGGTAATAAACAGGAAACAAGACAAGACCTGAAGAAGACGTATCAGTGTTCACGCCCAAAAACAAGCGCGCGTGCATCAGTGACTCAGTGAACCACCAGACCGGCGCCGCGTCAAGGGAATGGGGATGAGATGGAGGGAGGCAGGCAGTTCAAGAGCTTAGCACTTGAATAAATTAGTTACCTGGCATATGGCAATGGTAGGCCGTTCGTGCGGCTGCTGCGTGGAATCCGGCCGGGGAGGTGGCGCTGGACGATGAGGCCGACGAGCAGAGCTAGCGCCGCACCCCGCTCTGGCACTGTCCTCCTCCTCCGCCGGCGATTAACTACCGGTCCCAGACACAGGCAGCGAGGTCCCCGAGAATGGACTGTTCTGTTCACTCGGCCGGCGCCAGGGCGGGAGGCGGCGGCGCGGCGCCCTCCGCCGGCGGCGACATGGACGCTTTGGGTGGGCCAATTCAATGTTGTTCGGCGCTCGCGACCTGGGCTGTAGCTCCGGCCGGTTCGGTCCATGAGACAAAACGAGAGAATGGATGGGTAGGTGGGCTGGGCCAAGTTTAGGTGTTGTGTAGGTTTTAGGCCCGTCTGGGTTTGAATTAATCCAAACTCAACGTATCACAAAAGAAGTAACATTGCAACTAATTTTTGGAACGGTTTGACTTGAAAGACAACCCAAAACACGTCGCTTGACTTTATGTCTGAACTCTCTAGAGAGGAGAATAATATGCACGAAAGTATTTGTTGGATCAATTAAGCGGCCAAGTATACTATACCATAGAATTTTCCAAAGCCAAATCTTTCACTAGGCGACCGCATCAGGCTTGAACCATCTTGATTTTTGAAGTCAAGCCACGTAACAACAGCAGCAAAAAGAAAAAAAGAAATGAGAAAATAATTGGAGCCCATACTAAATAAAGGATAAAGCACAATGCAATTTCTTGAAGATTGTCTTCTACTATCGGCTATATTTTTCAAGTTAACATCAATAATATCCACTGATCGAAACATGCACATCAGAGGATTAATGCCACAGCAGAAACTAACATAACAAAAGACGGGGGCTGAATTAGGTAGCAGCAGCACACCAGGTGGATCAAATCCAATTCATTTCCATTACCTACTGTGTACTGTCCTAATGATCAGCACATCAGTGAGAAGGAAAATGTCAACAGCAAATAAACCAATGAGCAAAACTAGTAGTACAAATAAACACAGGAGCACAAGACGATCGAACAAGTAGCCGCCATCCAGGAAATGATGAACAAGAACGAGGGAAAAGGTCATATAGGCCACTGACAAAAATATGCATCACTGTGAACTTAGATTTCTGCAATCTGTAACAATGGCAACATTGTATGAACTATATACCTCAGAATTTAATAACCACCTTTCACGATGCAAATTTGCAAAGGCGATCACATCAGGCTACAGGCTACATACGGTCTTCAAATTTCTCAAGCCACGTATATAGCTTACTGAACCGAACAGACAACAGCAGCAGAAGAGAATTGTGTACAAACAAACAGCAGCAAAAGAAATAGTCGCAGCCCAAACTATAAATAAAGGATAGAATAATGCAGATCCTTGAAGATTCTGTACAAACAAACATCGTCTGTCACTGAACAGCAATCATACGTGCTGTACAAACAAACATTGCACGATTAATGACACAACTGAAACAAACATAAGTAATGAACAGGTAGCAGCAGATGGCTCCAATCCAATTCATGTCATTGAGTTGGCAACAGCATATAAACCAATGAACAAAGCTAGTAGTAAGACAAACTAGGCAGCCGCAATCCAATCCAGGGGATGCACAAGAACGAGAAAAGGGTCATATACGCCCCTGATCACAATATCTGGACCAACCATATTGATCAAGACCTAATGTCTCTGTACCATATGCACGTTGACACCTGCCCGCCCAAAAATTCGAGCTGAAGATCCAAGATGGTAGGCGCAGCAGCACATGCAGAGGCAGCATGTACAACGTGTCCTGTGAGTGCAATCTGCAGAGCGATTAATTAATTAATTATTAGTACTTTGTATATAAGCGAGAGGAGGGTGAGGGTGCCAATTTATTCTCAAGACAAAGCGTACCTTGGAAGTAACCGTTGAGGTTAATACTCCACAGTCTCATCATGGATCATCTCCCTTCTCCATTCCTCCCATTCTTTGCATTGCTGAGATAGCTCCTCGCTGCAATCTTGCACATCAAGTCTACATGAAGTGTCCATTTCCGACAGCCCTGAGATGCTCGGACAGGACCAGATTTTCAAAACCTTGAGGTAAGGCTTCGCAGATCTGCAGGAAGTAACAGGAGGTTTGGGTAGCCCCAAAACCAGAGCTGTTGGAGGGAGGTGAGCAGCTAGAGCGCTCTCTCCTGTTCCTCCGTGAGGCTCACCATTGAGCTTGCCGGTGCTATGAACCTTTGGCTGGTCTGTGGCTCGCACTCTAGGCCAGATGGTTCAAAGTAACGACGCCTTGTATGCTCTCTAAAGTCTTCTTAATGAAATATGCGCAATCGCCTCGCTACAATCGTCCACCTCAAGTCTACATCAAGTGTCCTCCGGCAGCTCTGAGACACTCACGAAAAAAAAACTCCCTTCTCCGTAGTTGCCATAGTTGCCATTCTTTGCATCGCTGAGATAGCTCCTCGCTGCAATCGTCCACCTCAAGTCTACATGAAATGTCCAGTTCCGGCAGCTCTGAGATGATCGGACAGGACCAGATTCCCAGGACCTTGAGGGAGACAAGGCTTCGCAGGTTTGCAGGAAGTAACTGGAGGTTCGGGTAGTCCCGAAACTTGAGCTCTTGGAGAGAGGTGAGCAGCTGGAGCGCTCTCTCCTGTTCCTCCGTTAGGCTCACCATCGGACTCGTTTCATCTCCATCAAATTCTAGGCATCGTAGAGACGTGAGCTGTTTACAGAAGGGCATGGTAAGAATAGAAGAGTCCCCAATCTCAAGTTCTGTCAGTCGAGACAAGACCACACAGACCCCTTGCTGCTGCAACAAAAGCTCCATCCATGGAGGTAAGCTGGAGGAGACCGCTACTTTGAAGGACGTCAGGTTTGTAATGGACCGGAAGCCCTCGATCGAAGCAAGCGACTCACAATGTCTAATTTTTAACTCTGTCAGTGTCGTGCAGTGTCCCAGATGTAAAAATGTCAATTCTGGACTTTCCAGTACTGCAAGTTGTGTTATGGCAGGAAGACAGGACAGCAGACAGGACTGGACATTGTTTGTGAGATTTGAGATCTCGAGTTTCTTGATTGACAGAGGAAGCAGTCCAATCTGATTTGCACCCTGTTCTTGCTCCTGTACCTTTCTATCCCGACCCCATGCAGCAGACAGCTCAGGGTTCATCTCGATTATCAACCTTCGAAGAGAGGTGAGGAATTTCAAACCTTCCAACGCACCCAGCTGTTCACACTTTAAAATTGTCAACTCCTCCAACGCCTTGCAGGAATGCAGCTGTACACGCTTCAAAGCTGGGCTCCACGTGAGGCTCAAATTTTTGAGGTAGGCCAAGCCTTTAAGGAAGTAGGACTGCAAGTGTTCTGGGAGATGACTAAGAGAAAGCACTTCAAGTGACGGCGAGAGTAACCAAACATCCACATTACTAGTATCATCTTTCGTATCCCTCACCAACAATGACACCAGCTTGGGACAACCAGAAATGCTTAGCTTCTTAAGAGACGGCGGGAGTAATGCAACATCCATGTTACTAGTACCATTGTCTTTTGTGCCGCTGACCAACAACGAACCCAGCTTCAGGCAATCATCAATCTGTAGCATCTCAAGAGTGGTGCATCCTCCGAAGCCTCTCATGCCACCATAAAACTCAAGATCTACACATCCAGAAATAGTTAGCTGCTTTAGAGAACAGAGGATGTTAGATGGCACTTTCAGTAGTGTTTGGTCTTCTGCAGACAACGCCACTGCTGAAACCAAACTGCTGCTTCCATCCGGTTCTGCGGGTTGACTAATCGATAACCATTTTATTTGTGGACAGTCATGGAGGCTCAACTCCTCAAGGGACCGCAAATGAGGAAGCATTTTAGTCAGCCACCCCCCTGCTATGCCGGAAGAAGAAATGTTGAGATATTTGAGAGATGGGAGGGTGGGAATGGTTTCCGATGCAGCCTCTAACGTGATGGATGGCTTGAGCAAGTTAGGGCAGTTGCATATGCTGAAATACTCTAAACTAGTGAGCTGGCTGAAACCATCACTTGAAATAGAAACCAATTTCAAACAATTCTTTATGGTTAACAAACCGATGCCCCTAAGATTATGGAACGCTAAAATCTGGTCATCCAGCACACTCAACTCACTGGATTCTATCTTGAGCGCTACTCTATCTATATTTATTGACAGTTTTCCTCTGATGGAAATTTTCGTTCTCCATATGCAAGCAGAAGGTGGAAGACGACGGGAGACAATCAGACTAGGACAATCATGGATGACAATTCTGTGAAGACTTGATAGACACACCTCCTGCACTTCTTGTGAAGGCAAAAGTGGAGGAGCTGTTAGCCCACTGCACCTTTCCAGGCTTGACATTTTGATCAGCACCAACTTCTCCAGAGAAGGAACTGACAAGTCTCTGACAAGACGCAGATCAATTAATTCCAACTCCTTGAGTGCTTGCATTCCTCCCAGCGGAAGGATTTCCCACTTGCTGCAATATTATTTATCAAAGTAAATGCACCGAAATTTGCAAATGAGTAGTAATACCATCAAGAAAGTTAAAGAAGAGTAATTACATTATGTGAGGACAGTAGCAGATGGCAAGTTTGCTGAGAAACGGAAACCATGACTGTTGCTCAGCTAGGAAAGAAGAGCAACTCTGAAAAAGAGTGATCTCGTTCAGTTGGGGGCAGTCCTTGATTATCACTACCCTTAGATGGGAGGTCAATTCCATCCGATAAGTTCCAAGACATTTTTCCAATTTTGGCATCTCAATCAAGACCAACTCTTCCAAAGAAGGAATTGAAATTTCCATCAACATCCGCATCCTGATCAGTTTCAGCTTCCTGAGGAACAGAAGCATCTCGAGAGATGGAAGGATTTGCCAGTCGCTGCAGTTCTCTAAGTGAAGTGACTTCAAATTCGTAAATGACACATTGCTGGCAAGCCAGGTAGGAGTAGCACCTCTATATCTAGTTATACGTAGACTTTTGAGGTTCTCATCATGCGGTTGAAGACACTCGAGCACATCTTCTGTTCTCCCAGCTGTACAAGTATCAGGGCCCATGCTGATACCGTTCCATGATAATGACAACACTTCAAGATGCTCTTTGTCTATCAGTCTAGCTCCACTGGCCTCTTCTTTGGTCTTCACATTTTCAAGCTAAGAAATTTCAAGGGTTACAAGATTGTTCATAGATTGAAGTTGCTTTATCTCAAAATTCCCATCATTTTGAACCTTGAATGCTAGTCCCTGAAGAGAGGTCAACTTGCCAACACCAGCAATTGCTAAGAGCACTGCTTTCTTAGCATCAAGCTTCCGCAAATTAACGAGGTTATTCATATCAGTAGGTACCGAAATATTGCATTCAATGCGGGCATCCAAGAATTGAAGGTGATAAAGTTTTGTCAGAGCTTCAGGAAGAGCAATATTATTCTCAGCATCTATGGCCCTGTTTAGTTCCTAGAAAATTTTGCATAATTTTTTAGATTTCCCGTCACATCGAATATTTGGACACATGCATGAAGTATTAAATATAGATAAAAAATAAAACTAATTACACAGTTTAGACGAAATGGACAAGACGAATCTTTTAAGCCTAATTAGATCATAATTGGACACTAATTGCCAAATAACAACGAAAATCGCTACAGTATCATTTTGCAAAAAAATTTGCATCTGAACCGGCCCTATGTCTAACCAAATATGTGTGGTAGAGAAGACACCAATAAATTCAAGATAGCGAAGATGGTGCAGGCTTAAATAATTAATCGTAGAGCGGATGTCGCCATGCGTCACATAAATCCTTACAACTCGTAAACTTTTTGACTTCTTGCATAGAGTAAATAAGAACTTTAGTAAATGTATGCTGCTCCTGCCGAAAACCATCAAGGTCCTCAATTTTATCAAAGACCCAATATTCTCTACTATTTCCTCAAACTTCTTGCTCGGGAAATCTTCAGACATATAGTAATCATTAGTTATGATTGACACATGGCGAACACTTGGTTGAATGGCCTCAGGTTTGGAGCCAGTTATAGTGGCGCACTCATTTAACGAAACCATCTGAGCCAGTTCATGCATTAGGTCATGCATGATATGATGTGAGTCATCAGCCTTTTGGAAGAAGCCCAAATCCACTAATTCATCCATGTATTGCTTCCCTATTCCCTCCAATCTCTTGGTAGGGTCTTCACACTGCACAAAATTTTGCGATATCCAGGCACGGACCAATTTTTCCCCATCAAATCGGTAATCCTCCAGAAACAGAGAGCAGTATGAGAAACAGTGCTGCAGGTGGACTGGTAGAAAATCGTAACTGAGCTTCAAGATAGGTATAATATCATCAGCGTCTTCTTGAAGAGATTTCCATTTGTTTTGAACAGTTTGTAGAAAGATAGGCTTGGGGAAAACACCACACACCCTATTAGGGGGGTGACCTTTTATATATATAGCCAAGTGGCTTAATGTACAAGCATAGTTTACAATACGGTACAATACACGTTAGCTATACATATCTCTAATACCCTCCCGTAGTTGAAGCGGGAGGATCCCGGACGCAAAGACTAGATCTAAAATCAGTAAACAACTGTACAGACAAGCCTTTGGTCATAATGTCCGCGAACTGATGGGAGGATGGAACATGGAGCACCCGAACCTGTCCCAAAGATACCTTGTCGCGGACAAAGTGGATATCAATCTCGATGTGCTTCGTTCGACGATGATGAACCGGGTTAGCCGTCATGTACACAGCATTGACGTTGTCGCAGTAGACCATCGTCGCCGAAGACAAGGGCGCATGAAGCTCCTGAAGGAGCTGACGAAGCCAGCAAGACTCAGCCACAGCATGTGCAACCGCACGATACTCAGCCTCTGCACTCGAACGAGAGACCGTGGTCTGGCGTTTAGAAGACCATGACACCAAATTGTCGCCGAGGAAGACACAGTAGCCAGATGTAGAACGCCGAGAATCAGGACAGTCAGCCCAGTCTGCATCAGAGTAAGCTGTGAGACGATCCACTGGTCCATTACCGATGTGAAGACCAGTAGAAAGTGTGCCCTTGACGTAGCGCAGGATCCGCTTGATGAGCGCATGATGAGGCTCACGAGGATCATGCATGAAGAGACACACCTGCTGAACAGCATAGGCGATGTCAGGACGAGTCAGAATAAGATATTGAAGAGCGCCGGCGAGACTCCTATACTGGGAAGTATTCTCAAAAGGATCACCATCTGTGGCAGACAGCTTGGCACTAGCGTCGACGGGTGTCACTATAGAGTGACATTCAGCCATTCCAGCACGCTGAAGGAGATCCACTGCATATTGGCGCTGGGACAGAAAAAGTCCATCAGTAGAACGAGTGACAGAGATCCCGAGGAAGTGATGAAGCTCCCCTAAATCTATCATGGCGAACTCCGAATGCAGGCGCGTGGTGATGCAGTGAAGAAGATCAGCCGAACATTAGCACGAGGAGGACGAGGAACAAGCCGCCAAGTACCGTTGTCGATGAGTGCCCTGTACTCTTCAACCATTGCAGCGCGCCAATTCGGATCGGCGAGGGCACTGCGGTAGTTAGACGGCAGGGGGGAGCATGAATCGTCGAGTTCGCCGAGAACCCCCAGCGGTTTGGTGGTGGTGGCAGGGAACCCGTCTGAGCCCGAGTGACCGCACGAGATGGTGGCGGCTTGTGCGGTACCGTCACCCATGGCGGCCCAGCTAAAGGCTGGGCATGTGGAATCAGAGACGGAGTCGGGGTCGCCATGTGCCGGAACGGAGTTGGTGGCACCGGGGCATGGATATGCGCCGGGGCACGCCGTTCGTAGACGCGGAGAGGCCGGTGCACACCAGAGGGCGGCCGTTGTGCTCCTACAGCAGCCGACTAATGCACACCAGCGGGAAGACGCTGGGCTCCTGGACGCTGTGCACCTGCAGCAACTGACTGGCGGCCGGTCGTGGTCTGCGAGGAAGAGGACCGGTGTACACTAGCAAGCAGTCGCTGTTCGCCTACAGCAGCCGGCTGGTGACAGGTCGGGGGCGTCGAGGAGGTTGGGGCCAGCTAGAGTCCATCGGTGGCTTGCGTGGCCAGCGTGAAGTCGGCCGGTGCCGGACTGGGGCGAGTCGGGCCATGCCAAATAATGGCAGGGTCCAGGTCGGCCAAATCCAGCTGAGCAGCAGTAGAAGACCGTGGTCGCATGTTGTCCGTGGACAAAGGGTGCACGGTAGAACGATCCTGCACAAGAAAGTCAAGTGAATCCGAAGGCGACTTTGCAGTCGCAAACGGAAATTTAGTTTCATCAAACATGACGTGTCGCGAGATGATAACCCGGCGAGTGGAGAGATCAAGACAGCGGTAGCCCTTTTGGGATGAAGGGTAACCGAGGAACACGCAGGCTGATGAACGAGGAGCCAATTTGTCAGGCGTCGTGGCACTGAGGTTAGGATAGCAGAGGCAGCCAAAGACTCTAAGCATGGAGTAATCTGACAGTTTGTGGTAGAGGCGATGATAGGGAATGTCATTGTTGATGGACGTAGATGGGTGCCGGTTGAGAAGAACAACAGCAGTGGCTAAGGCTTCGGCCCAATAGGATGGCGGCATGGAAGCATGAATCAGTAGGGTACGAACTGTATTGTTCAAGGTGCGCAGCATCCATTCAGCCTTGCCATTCTGAGCGGAGGTGTAAGGGCACGATGTGCGAAGTAGAACACCACGTGCAGCGAGAAACGTAGCTGTGGCGTTGTTAACGAACTCGGTGCCGTTATCTGCCTGAAAGCAGCGAATGGGCAAGCTAAACTGAGTTTGAGCGTAAGCAACAAAATTGACAATATGAGTATGGACCTCTGATTTATGCCTAAGAGAAAACGTCCAACAATAATGACTAAAATCATCAACGAGAACAAGATAATATTTAAATCCAAAAATACTAGACACTGGAGATGTCCAAACATCACAATGAACGAGTTCAAAAGGAGCTGAAGTGCTAGATGACGAGCTAGTAAATGGCAAGCGAAAGTGTTTGCCAAGCTGACAAGCATGACAAAGACCACGAACAGTATGTTTACATGAAATAGCTGATAATTTATTAAGTGAAGCTATGACAGCGGGCGCAGGATGACCAAGACGTGAGTGCCATAATGAGGCAGCAGCGAGATGACAGGCGGCTGGTGGCGGTGCAGAGGGGATGGTGTAGAGGTCTCCATCGCTATTGCAGCGAAGAATCACGGTCTTGGTCTGTGGATCCTTAACAGAAAAGCCAAAAGCATCAAACTCAATAGAGCAGTTATTGTCGCGGGTAAGCTGTCGAACAGATAGCAAGTTACGAACAAGATTAGGAGCGACAAGAACATTATTGAGTCAAAAAAGATGATCAGCTATAGACAAAGTAGAAGTGCCACGACTACAAATTGGTATGAAAGAACCATTGCCAACAGTAATGAAAGACGGCGAATGGGGAAGGCGGGAGAGAAGGATACTGTCATTGGAGGACATGTGCGATGTCGCTCCGGAGTCAAGGACCCATGGGTTGGTGCCCTGAAAAGCCATCTGGTTCAGGGCGGCAATGAGACCCTGAAAGGATCAAGATGCCCAAGAGAGGGGGTGAATTGGGCTTTTCTAAAAATTAATTGCAAGAATTAAATCCTACAAGCCAAACTTCACCCCTAGTGCCTACTTGTGTTCCTTGTGATTTTACCGATAAAAGTTTTGCACCCTAAATTTCAATCCTAGACTAGCAAGGCAATTTTAGGAAAGTAAACAAGCAATGAAAGTAATGCAAGAAAGTAAATGCTTGAAAGTAGGGTATAGGAACATGGCAATGTTTTGCCGAGGTATCGGAGAGTCGCCACTCCCCACTAGTCCTCGTTGGAGCACCCGCGCAAGGGTGTAGCTCCCCCTTGATCCACGCAAGGATCAAGTGCTCTCTACGGGTTGATTCTTTGACACTCCGTCGCGGTGAATCACCCAAAACCGCTCACAACTTGAGTTGGGTCACCCACAATCTCGTCGGATGATCACCAAACTCCCAATCACCACCAAACCGTCTAGGTGATGGCGATCACCAAGAGTAACAAGCTAGAACTCTCACTTGACCACAACAAGCCTAATGAGAAGATGGATGCACACTTGCTAGACTCTTGTCACTAGAGAGGATTCTCAAACTTTGATTCGGAAATCTCTATCCTCACTAGGTCTCTTGCACTTCCTTGCACTCTAAAGGTGTTTCTCAACTGAACAAATGAGCAAGAGACCTCTAAAAGAGGTGGAGGGGATGTATTTATACACCCCTCAAACAAATCCAACCGTTACCTTTCGAAACAGCCAGACGCGCACTGACCGGACGCGCCTGTCGACATGACCGGACGCGCCGGTCAGGTGTAACGGTCGAAAACCGAAACCTGAGCTGAGTGACCAGACGCGCCGATCTGTGATGATCGGACGCGCCGGTCTGAGATGACCGGACGCGCCGATCAGGGATGATCGGACATGTCCGATCATGCAAGAGCTCTCTGGAAAATTGACCTGACGCATGACCGCGTCCGATCATAGGTGACCGGACGCGTCAGGTCACCACTGGACCTTACTGGAACATGACCGGACGCGCCGATCATTTCACAGTCGCGTCCGATTATGCTGTTTACCCTCTGTAACACGTGTCAGACTGACCACCGCGTCCGGTCCTCTCAAGGACCGCGTCCGGTCGATCAGTTGAAACCGCAGTGAAGTGTTAGTACTGACCGGACACGTCCGGTCATGACCAGGACCGCGTCCGGTCATAGGTAAATGGCTCAAACGTCTTCTAAACGCGATGCAACTTGAACCAAGTTGCTTCCAACTGAACTCTGAGCTTTTCTCGAGCTACCTAGTGCTAAGTTTGACAAGTGTGCACCACACCTAAATACAAGACTCACCTAGGTCAAGCTACTCGCTCATGCCCCTCTTTATAGTACGGTCAAAGGAAGAAACAAAGATCCTAACGACTATTCTAGATGTATCTCAACACCTTGACATCCGGAACTAACCGTCCTTAATCTTATCGTTTATCCTTTGAAAACCGAAACGATTTCCATCAAGGAACACGAATACCATATTGCCCAAAGCAGTTATCATCTCCATGACCTAACTTACCAATGTTTCTGCAAAACACACGTTAGTCATGGTAATTATGTGTTGTCATTAATTGCCGAAACCAACACCAGGGCCTAGATGCTTTCAATCTTCCCCTTTTTGGTGATTGATGACAACACTTAGATTTAGAAGATATGAGTTGAGGTTTTCGATCATGTTTGGTTCATATAAGCATAAAGCTGTAAGCACAAGGGGTTAGTCAATGCTTATGTGTTCCAAGCCAACTGAGTGTACTCATAAGATAAAACATGAAGAGTTAGTACACATAAAACATAGCTCATATGAAATCGGAGTAAGGCACGGAAGCACAACCTTATGAGCTAAACACCATTAAGTGACATAAAACAAAACATAGTCTCACAAACTCATAGTCACATAATGCAGGGCGAGAAAAGTAAACATGATGTATGAAGTAGCACACACGAAAAACGAAACCCTCTAACACCAGTCCCCCTGAATCTATGCTATCTCTCCCTCTTTGGCATCAAACGCCAAAAACTAATTTAATGATCTGACGGGGGAACAGAAGTTGTCGTGTCTGGTGCCGAGGAGCGCGAAGTGATCACAAACTGGGTAGCATCCTCCTTAGACTCTGAACTATCAGGCTGACCCTCTGAAGCTGAACGTGGCAGTGAAGTAGACTGGGTCTGTAGAAGTGGAGCAGTGACTGAAGGTAAAGAAGCAACTATCGGATCGGTCACTGTCGCCTGAGCCTGAAAAACCCCTAGAGTGGGAGGATCTGTAGATGCAACTGAAGAAGGCAAAGTATCTGTGGTAGCAGCTCCTGTTACTAGAAATGCAGCAGTCTCTGAAGCCGACATCTCTGAGGTAGACACAAAAGTAGTGTATGACGGTGATGGCTGCCCAGTCAGCTCACTGTATGTAGCACTGAAGTCAGGGAAAACAGTGCCTGGAAGTAGGTGAGGTCCTGGCTAAGCTGGTGGAGTGAATCCTGTCTGGATAGGTGTGTAGCTCGGAGACTAAAATGTCTACGGTATCTGCTGCTGAGGGGAGGTGTACTGAAAACTCGGCTGCCCCTAACTCTGAGGTCCACTGGACTGTAAAGCTGGAGTTAGGATAGACGGCGGTGGTGGTACTCCCACAGTAACAAGGTGGCACAGAAGCTCTAAGTACTGCTGCTGAGTGGCTGCCTGCTGCCTCTGCATCTCAAACTGTTGACGCTGAAACTCGAGCTGCTGCCTTTGAAGCTCGTCCTGGCGAGCCTGAATCTGTGCAAATGCTGCAGCTGAGTCCTGTGCCAGTCGCTGCATCTGTATCTCCTATCGCTCCTGGGCCTGAATCAACCTCTCAAGAATGGCCACCATGGCTGGATCTGAGCGGGAGGCTGAGCCAGAGCCACCGACCTCGTGGTCGTGAGGCCGAGGAGAGCGGTACCGAGGGATGGGCTGGTAGTCTTCATCTATACTGTCAGTGGCCACATCCTTGGCTTGATCAGCCGGCTGAGTATCTAAGTCTGCAAGCTCTGCCTCGGCAAGACCCTCAACGGTCTCGTCCTACTCAGCGGCTGTCTCTGGTACCTCTGGCCTCTGTCTCTGTCCTGGGCCAGGTGCCTGCTCTCTAGTCACTGATGCCCACAGCTAGCGGATGTCATATTCTGGGAATGCTGTGGTAGTATCAGAGATTTCTGCTCTAATCTCTGCAGGCAACTCACAGGCAGTCCTGATAATGAAACAGATCCAGTGTGCATATGGGAGCTGCCTGTGTCCCTTGAACCCCTTTACTAAGGTATCCTCCATCTCACAAAGCATCAGATCCTAAAGGTCGAACGGGGTCTGTGAGACGAGGTGATGTACCACCCATAGCTGCATACGAGTGAGACCCTCTCTGTATCCAAGTCTAGGTAGAAGTGTCTGCCTCACTATGGCATCCAGTACTCTCGCTATGGGTGTCAAACTGGCTGGTGTGTGTCAAGACCCTTCACCAAAAGGCTCATGGAAGCAGGGTCGAATCAGATCTTTAGGAGGCACTGTCCCGCCATGAGGGTGTCTCGGAGGAGCAGTCTGTCCGAAGCATAGCTGATGGATCTTGGTCTCTGAAGCAGGGAGTCTGAGAATCTCCCGTACCCTGGTGCTGTATAACCTGCGGTCACGACCTCTGAAGGCAAAATGGATGAACTGATGTGCAGGGTCAATCCACAGTGACGAGTAAAACTCTCGGACCCAGGTTCCGCAGTATGCTCCAGTCCGTCCAAGTAGATCTGACAGTCCTGGCAGAAAAGATAGATGTGGACGAAGCTGCTCACCAACCACCTCAACTAGTGCCTCTAGTCGACAGACTCTTTGTGGTCTGAAAGCTATCCCATGTCGACATAGGCCCTGTAGAAATCCTCGTGCAGAGGTGTGTAGAAGCCCTCTGACGCCCGGGGATCCCGCTGGGGTGGGAACCACTGAGTGACTTCTACAAACCTGAGGGCCTAAACTTGTCTGGCTGTAGCACCCCTGAGGTCAAAGTGCTCAACTGGGGGTGACCTCTAGCCCTGGGAGGTGGACGGCCTCCACGACGTTGTCCCTCTAGCCTGGGAGTGACCTGAGCACGCGTACGTCCTGAGCGACGACGCTGTGGAGTCTGTGCTGTCTGCTCCTCAGTCTCCTGTGGATCCTCTGAAGGCTGCTCTACAGGGGCATCCACTGTCTCCTCTGTAGCCTCTACTATCTCCTCTATGGCCTCTGTGCCTAGTTGTTGACCTTCAAGATAAAAGCGACTTTCTCCAATGTGAATACCACTGCTCCTGCCACCCCTTTCTGCTGCATCAGCTGCATCTGCCACTGCCTGAGCTATATCTGCCTCTATAAGATTTCTCTTTCTTTTCTTGGCAGCAATCTTAACTCGCTTCCCATGAGCTACCTCTGACCTCCTGGGGGGACTGTCATCCCTGTCACTAGGTGCCCCACCAGCGTTCTTGCATCGAACCATACTGACAAGAGGATGTACTGACACAAACTGAAAAGGCAGATGATGTACTGAACCTTATGAGGCTTGGCCTCAATCCGTATCCGCAGGCTTGGCCTCGGATTCACAGCTGATCACCTGAACCACTCAGCACTGACAGGACAACTGAAACGATAGAATAGATGGATCTACTATAAGCAATATATATATCTAAAAGATAAGTGAAATCCTAGTAAGAGCAAGCAGGTGAGGTAAGATATGAGATGACCGCGATAGCTACCTCGACGAGCGATGATCCGATGACCGGAAGACGATCTCGACGTATTAGGGTTACCCGAAGACGGCGACCAAAACCCTGGAATACAATCGACGATCGAACGACAATTGAATTAGTAATTCACCAGAAAATCGACGGTAAACCCTAATCCAAGGAGAAGATGTCACCTTGCGGAGACGGAGACGATCGCGAGGATTCAAAGATGAAAACCTAGTGACCTAGGGTTTAGGCTTTTTGGAGAACCTTGCAATCTAGGGTTAGGGTTAGGGGTGATGGTGGATGAGGATCTCGGAGCTGGATTTGCGCGGCAAGGAAAAGGAGCTAGGGCACAGGGGAGGTCGTCGGCGGTGAGGCTGTGGCGGCACGCGAGCACGAGCGCGGTGGCGAGCTAGGGCGTAGGCGCGAGTGCGGGTGCGACGGCGGCGGTGCTGCTCAAGGCGCAGGGCGCGGCTACGGCGGCGAGGACGCGGCAGTGGCTGCGGCGGAGGTGAGGGCGCAGCAGCGGCGGAGGCAAAGGCGCGGCAGCAGCAATGGCGCGGTGGCACTCGGGATCTCGGCGAAAAAACGGTGAGACGAAAGAAATCGAGATCCAACCGTACGGTTAAAAGGGCGAGATCCGCTTTTAACGCGATGACCGGACGTGGTGGTCGAATGACCGGACGCGGTGGAGACAGCGTCCGGTCACATTCCAGTAAGCTCCTGGAATGACCGAACGTGTCCGATTATCCACGATCGGACGCTGACAGCGTCCGGTTTTGATTTGCCCGGAAAACTGAGACGGATGACCGGACGCGGTGGTGGTTACCGGGACCGGACGCGGTGGTCGACAGGGGCGCGTCCGGTGCAGCGTCCGGTTAGAGGTTTCGAAGAAAAACTTCGGGAATGACCGGACGCGCTGGTGGACGCTAAGACCGGACGCGGTGGTGAAACTGAACCGCGTCCGATGCAGCGTCCGGTCCAGCGTCCGGTCGCTGTAAAAAGCTCTTTTTCAAACCGTTTTTCGACGCGACTTCTCCCAATCAAGTTCTAATTCAAAGAGACTCAAAATAAACACCAATTGGAACCTGATATGAGTGACCTCACTCAAACCCTCAAAATTTTCAAAATATTTTGCCTTAGGCTAGTATTATTTTTAAGAAAATATTCAATAAACACCCGAGGAGCAACGTATGGCCATGCAATAGAGTTTATGAACCCTTGGGAGCTTCAAATGCTCTCTCTATTCATGGATGAACACAGAGGTTACTCAAAGCTAAACCGAAAAGGAACGACAAAGCAACAACCATGCATATGCAATGCAAAACAAGAAAGGAGAACTAGGTTGCTTGTCAAGTTTGATCCAAGGTTAGGCTTTTTCACTCCTCCAAAAAAGGGTTATCGTAACCGTGTTAGACAAGTCCTAGATGCATTGCGGGAAAATAAACATGGCATAAAATACAATGCAATGCAAGGGACAACACAAGCTCATCTTTTAAAGTTACTAGAATCAAGCACATTTAGTTCACTTCTCAATCTACAAAAAGTACCCTCATCTAAGGGTTTAGTGAAGATATCCGCTAATTGATTTTCACTTCTTACACCTTCTAGTGATATATCATTTTTAGCAACATGATCTCTTAGAAAGTGGTGGCGGATATCAATGTGCTTGGTGCGAAAGTGTTGTACCGGATTATTTGCAATTTTAACCGCACTTTCATTGTCACATAAAAGCGGCACCTTTTTAAGAACAACTCCATAGTCTAGGAGGGTTTGTTTCATGTATAAGATTTGAGCACAACAAGCCCCCGCGGCAATGTATTCCGCCTCGGCGGTGGACAAAGCCACACTATTTTGTTTTTTAGATGACCAAGATACTAAGGATCTCCCAAGCAAATGGCATCCTCCGGATGTGCTTTTTCTATTAATTTTGCAACCGGCATAATCCGAATCGGAGTAGCCAACTAGTTGGAATCTAGCTCCTTTAGGGCACCAAAGTCCGATGCTTGGGGTATACTTAAGATATCTTAGGATTCTTTTTACGGCACTTAGGTGAGGTTCTTTAGGGCACGCTTAAAAGCGGGCACACATGCACACACTAAACATGATGTCGGGCCTAGATGCGGTAAGGTACAACAAGCTACCAATCATTGAACGGTAAAGAGTTTGATCGATTGGTTTACCTCCCTCATCTAGGTCGAGATGTCCATTAGTTGGCATTGGGGTCTTGATTGGCTTGCATTCTTCCATCTTGAATCTTTTGAGAAGATCCTTGGTATACTTTTCTTGAGAGATAAAAATTCCTTCTCTCATTTGCTTGACTTGAAACCCAAGGAAGAATGTTAGCTCACCAATCATTGACATCTCGAACTCTTTTGACATCAATTCACCAAATTCTTTGTAATAGTCTTCATTTGTTGACCCAAAGATGATATCATCAACATATACTTGACAAATGAAGATCTCTTCATTAAATTTCTTGGTGAATAGTGTGGTGTCAACCTTCCCAATAGTGAAGCCCTTCTCTATGAGGAAGTCCCAGAGGCGCTCATACCACGCTCTAGGGGCTTGCTTGAGCCCATATAGCGCCTTGGACAACCTATAAACATGATTAGGATATCTAGGGTCTTCAAACCCGAGAGGTTGTTCAACAAAGACTAGTTCATTTATGAAGCCATTTAAGAATGCACTTTTCACATCCATTTGATATAGTTTCATATCATGGTGTGATGCATATGCAAGAAGGATACGGATGGCTTCAAGTCTTGCAACAGGTGCAAAAGTCTCTCCAAAATCAAGACCTTCAACTTGAGAGAACCCTTTTGCTACTAGTCTTGCCTTGTTTCTTACTACTACCCCTTGATCATCTTGCTTGTTACGGAACACCCACTTGGTTCTAATGACTCTTGCACCTTTTGGATGCTCTTCAAGTGTCCATACTTGATTGCGGGTGAAGTTGTTCAATTCTTCATGCATGGCATTCACCCAATCCGGATCTTGAAGAGCTTCTTCTACATTCTTAGGTTCAAGACAAGAGACAAAAGAGTGATGTTCAACAAAAGAATTAAATTTTTGAGATCGAGTCATTACACCCTTTGTAGGACTCCCTATGATGAGATCTTGTGGATGTGCTTGAAGTAGGGGTGAGTTTCTTCGATCAACCATTTGAGGAGTAGGATGGGGAGCATCAACATCTTGTGCTTGTGCCTCGGCTTGATGATGAGAGACATGGGTGTCTTTATTTTCAACTCTCTCATTCTTGTCATCATCTTGAGGCACATATGATGAAGATGGTGGATTGACAATTTGTACATCGCCTTCATCATCTTTAGGCTTGATATCACCCACCGGCATGTTCTTCATGGCCTCCCTTAATGGTTCATCACCTACATCATCACAATTCTCAATTGCTCCTTGGGAGCCGTTAGATTCATCAAATTCAACATCATATGTTTCTTCAATCAAACCGGTGGCATGGTTAAATACTCTATATGCTTTGGACTTTGATGAGTAGCCAACAAGAAAACCAATATCACAACGTCTTTGGAACTTCCCTAGGTGTTGACGCTTCTTGTAGATGTAGCATTTGCAACCAAACACCCGGAAGAATGAGACGTCCGGCTTCTTCCCATTTAGCAACTCATAAGGGGTCTTGCAAAGGAACTTTTGTAGGAAGAGGCGATTTGAAGCATAGCATGCGGTGTTGATTGCCTCGGCCCACAATTTCTCCGGTGTATTGTACTCATCTAGCATTGTTCTTGCAAGAGTGATCAAGGTCCGGTTCTTTCTCTCAACTACATCATTTTGTTGAGGAGTGTAGGTTGATGAAACTTCATGCTTGATTCCAATTTCATCACAATAAGCTTCAATGTTGGTGTTGTCAAACTCTTTGCCATTATTACTTCTAATTTTCTTTATCTTGACTTCAAATTCATTTTGAGCCCTCTTTGCAAACTTCTTGAAGCAATTTACTACTTCGGATTTGTCATGAAGAAAGAAAGTCCAAGTGTATCTTGAGTAATCATCCACAATTACTAGGCAATAGAGATTTCCACCCAAACTCTTATAAGTTGTAGGACCAAACAAATCTATGTGTAGAAGTCTAGTACTCTTGATGTTGACATGTAAGCTTTGGTTGGATGAGTGTTTGCAACTTGTTTGCCGGCTTGATATGCACTACAAGGTTTGTCCTTTTCAAACTTTACATCCTTCAAACCTCTCACTAATTCTTTCTTCAATAGCTTGTTGAGACTGTTCATTCCAACATGAGCAAGCCTCCTATGCCAAAGCCATCCAAGTGTAGTCTGGGTGAACAAACATGTCATCAAGTTTGCATCTTTGGAGGTGAAGTCAACTAGATAGAGATTATTGTATCTAAAGCCCTTGAAAATCACTTGCTTGTCATCTATCTTTGTAACAACCACTTCATTTGGACCAAACAAGTATTGGTAGCCAAGATCACAAAGTTGCCCAACGGATAATAAGTTGAAACTCAATGAAGCAACATAGAGCACATTTGAGAGAGAATGATCATTTGATATTGCAACCTTGCCTATACCCTTGACTTTGCTCTTTGAATTATCCCTAAATGTGATCTTGTCTTGACATACCCCATCCTCTTCAAGTGAGGTGAACATACGAGGATCACCGGTCATATGTTGTGTGCAACCACTATCAATCACCCAATGAGATCCACCGGTCTTGTAGTTCACCTACACACAAGAGATCAAGCCTTTTGTTTAGGGACCTAAACTTGAGAGGGACCCTTAACTTTCTCAACTAATGACTTGGCAACCCATATTTTCTTAGGCCTATTCTTGTTAGGGGGACCTAAGAACATGACTTTCATCTTTCCACTTGAGTCCTTTCTAAGCATGTAGTGAGCATTGAAGGCAAAGGGTCTAGCATGCTTGGGCAAGGGTTGTGGTGGTGGAGTTTTGCACTCATGAGCAAAATGGCCTTCTTGTCCACACTCAACACATCTCTTTGGCTTGGGCTTTGTCTTGCTTTGTTGTTGTTTAGCCTTGATCTTCTTTTCTTGATTTGCCAAGTAGCCAATACTACTCCTATCCAACTTCATGACGGTGTTCATGAGTAGCTCACTTTGCAAATGTTGGCCTCTTGTGAACTTACTTAGGCCGGTCTTGAGATGCTCTTTCTCTTGCTTTAGCTTCTTGTTTTCTTCAATAAGTGACTCATTTGAAGCTTGCTTTTCAAGAGCCAATAACTTCTTGTTCTCAACTTTAAGCATCTCATTCTCACTCTTGAGCTTGACATACTCATCATAGTCATTGGCCTCAACCACACTCTTGCCTTTGCCGCTAGAGCCTTGCTCAAAGTTCTCAACAATCAAAATCATCACATGATGTAGCTATATCAATCTTAACAATTTGGTTAGTAGCATCATGTGTCTCAAGGGCAAGCTCATTAGCAACAATAAGAGTATCATAATTGATTTTCAATGCGGTGTATTCATCTTTTAGCAAGTTTAGCCTATTGATGAGTTCACCATGCTTCTTCTCAATTTTATCATGTTTATCTCTAAGCTCCTTGTTAGAAGTTTTGAGCTCTTTGAGAGAAGAAGACATAGTTTCATTTTGATCTATGAGCTCATCCCTAGTCTTATGTGCACTTTCAAGCTTAGATGAGAGTGATTCATTTTCATGTTGAAGCTCATCATTTTCATTTCTAGTCCTCCTTATGATTTTAGAATATTTATTTAACAATTTTACTAGTTCATCATAAGAGGGTGCATCATATTTATCATCACTATCACTATCATCATCATCACTATCACTATTTTATACCTTTCGATCACCCTTAGCCATAAGGCATAGATGAGTAGTAGAGGATGATGGTGAAGATGGCGGTGAAGGTGGTGATGAAGATGTCGGTGAAGATGATGATGGCCAATCACAAGTGCGGCGATCTTCTCTTTTTCATTGTCACTTTCATCGCCGGAGGACTCACATGATGATTCAATGTCGGTGAGCCAATCACCAACAATATAAGCCTTGCCTCCCTTCTTCTTCTTGTAGAACTCTCTTTTCTTGCCATCTTTCTTCTTGTATGGCTTGTTCTTTCTTTTATCATCTTCTTCATCACTTGAATCAACTTTCTTACCCTTATACTTGTTCTTGTACTTGTCTTTTGGGGGCTTTGGGCATTGATGAGCTAGATGGCCAAGTTCTCCACAATTGAAGCAATCCATTTCGAAGATTGGCTTCCTTTTGCTTCTAGTGAAGAATTTCTTCTTCTTGCCATCGAACTTGATGCCACTCTTATTGAGCTTCTTTAGCATCTTGGTGGTCTTCCTCACCATGAGTGCAAGTGATGCATCATCAATGTCACTTTCACTAGAGCTTTCTTGCACAATCATGGCTTGGGCCTTCTTTTTCTTTTCAAGGCTAGCTTTGAAGGCCAAGTCTTTCTTCTTGAAAGATGATGAGCCCTCTTCTGGAGTGATGTGCATGTACATCTCATGTGCGTTGATCTTTCCCAATACTTGAGTTGGTGTTGCGGTGGAGAGATCACTTTGGTAAAGTACGGTGACAATGTGTCCATACTTCTCAACGGGAAGAACACTCAAGATCCTCCTTGCAACATCCGATTGACTTATTTTAGTGAGTCCAAGAGCATTGAGATCTTCTACAAGAACATTTAAATGAGTGTACATTTCGTTAGCACTTTCTTTAGGAAGCATCTCAAAAGAATTAATTTTCTTTAAAGCAATATGATAGCGTTCCTCATGCTCACTCTTAGTTCCCTCATGCAGAGCACAAAGATTTTCTCACAATTCATAAGCGTTTTTAGCATTTCGTACACGATTGAAGATATCTTTGCCTAGTGCCCGATAGATTGCATTTTTTGCCTTTGCATTCCACCGGTCGTATTTCTCCTCGTCACCACTTGGGTTAGCGGGATCCCTTATAGGAGGAAGCCCTTCGGTTGCGGCTCTAAGGCACCCAACATCTATGGCTTCGAGGTACGCCTCCATATGAATTTTCCAATATGGAAAATCGTCTCCCTCAAAAGTGGGAGGTGGTCCTTCCCCATTAGACATCTTGCTCTAGGCGGTAAAGCCTAAATTAAGAGCAACACGGCTCCGATACCAATTGAAAGGATCAAGATGCCCAAGAGGGGCGGTGAATTAGGCTTTTCTAAAAATTAATTGCAAGAATTAAATCCTACAAGCCAAACTTCACCCCTAGTGCCTACTTGTGTTCCTTGTGATTCTACCGATAAAAGTTTTGCACCCTAAATTCTAATCCTAGACTAGCAAGGCAATTCTAGAAAAGTAAACAAGCAATGAAAGTAATGCAAGAAAGTAAATGCTTGAAAGTAGGGTATAGGAACACGGCGATGTTTTGCCGAGGTATTGGAGAGTCGCCACTCCCCACTAGTCCTCGTTGGAGCACCCGCGCAAGGGTGTAGCTCCCCTTTGATCCGCGCAAGGATCAAGTGCTCTCTACGGGTTGATTCTTTGACACTCCGTCGCGGCGAATCATCCAAAACCGCTCACAACTTGAGTTGGGTCACCCACAATCTCGTCGGATGATCACCAAACTCCCAATTACCACCAAACCGTCTAGGTGATGGCGATAACCAAGAGTAACAAGCTAGAACTCTCACTTGACCACAACAAGCCTAATGAGAAGATGGATGCACACTTGCTAGACTCTTGTCACTAGAGAGGATTCTCAAACTTTGATTCGCAAATCTCTATTCTCACTAGGGCTCTTGCACTACCTTGCACTCTAAAGGTGTTTCTCAGCTGAACAAATGAGCAAGAGACCTCTAAAAGAGGTGGAGGGGATGTATTTATACACCCCTTAAACAAATCCAACCGTTAGCTTTCGAAACAGCCAGACGCGCACTGACCGGACGCGCCTGTCGACATGACCGGACGCGCCGGTCAGGTGTAACGGTCGAAAACCGAAACCTGAGCTGAGTGACCGGACGCGCCGATCTGTGATGATCGGACGCGCCGGTCTAAGATGACCGGACGCGCCGATCAGGGATGATCGGACATGTCCGATCATGCAAGAGCTCTCTAGAAAATTGACCTGACGCATGACCGCGTCCGATCATAGGTGACCGGACGCGTCAGGTCACCACTGGACCTTACTGGAACATGACCGGACGCGCCGATCATTTCATAGTCGCGTCCGATTACGCTGTTTACCCTCTAGAACACGTGTCAGACTGACCACCGCGTCCGGTCCTCTCAAGGACCGCGTCCGGTCGATCAGTTGAAACCGCAGTGAAGTGTTAGTACTGACCGGACGCGTCCGGTCATGACCAGGACCGCGTCCGGTCATAGGTAAACGGCTCAAACGTCTTCTAAACGCGATGCAACTTGAACCAAGTTGCTTCCAACTGAACTCTGAGCTTTTCTCGAGCTAACTAGTGCTAAGTTTGACAAGTTTGCACCACACCTAAACACAAGACTCACCTAGATCAAGCTACTCGCTCATGCCCCTCTTTATAGTACGGTCAAAGGAAGAAACAAAGATCCTAACGACTATTCCAGATGTATCTCAACACCTTGACATTCGGAACTAACCGTCCTTAATCTTATCGTTGATCCTTTGAAAACCGAAACGATTTCCATCAAGGGACACGAATAACATATTGCCCAAAGCAGTTATCATCTCCATGACCTAACTTACCAATGTTTCTGCAAAACACACGTTAGTCATGGTAATTATGTGTTGTCATTAATTGCCAAAACCAACACCGGGGCCTAGATGCTTTCAGACCCGCCTGATCCCACGAGCGTCGGCGTCGGCGGCGAAACCTGCGGTGGCGCGAAGGCAGTATGTGCCTGAGGAAGCGGCGCCAGAGGTGGGCGCCATTGCTGCTGCTGGGGGCCCCAGACCCACGGGTTGTAACACACCCATGGGCCGGCTGGACACCGGGGCCGGGCTGGAAACTAGGGCGCGCCCTGCCCTGGGAGCCTTGCCCGAACTGCTGCTGCTGCTTGCGGCCACCGCTGCCGCCACCCCCTTTTGTTGCCCTTGCCCTTGCCACCACCACGTGGCTGAGAAGATGAGGACAAGGACGAGGAACCGCACAATGAAGATGTGCAGGCCGCTATCGTTGAGGCAGTGAGGGCGGTGTTGGGGTGGCCTTGGTCTAACTGGCGAGACGGAGTTCCTTGAGGCGAAGCATGTTGACAGCCGAAGTGAAGGACGACAGAGGTGTCGTGTTGGCGATGATGTCGGCGGTGTTGGCGAGGCGCTGGTTGAGGCCGTTCAGGAGATTAAGCACCAGCTGACGGTCCTCGACAGCATGGCCGACGTCGCGGAGGGCGTCAGCAGTCTGCTTCAGTTGCGAAGCATAGGCCTCGACAGGAAGATCACCTTGAGTCGAAGAGGAAAACTCCTGATTCAGGATGACAGCGCGTGGCTCCTGGTTTGCCTAGAACAGATCACGGATGGCGGTGTAGAGGTCGTGAGTGGTCTGTTTTGGTGCCATGGCAAGATCAAGAACGCCATCAGAAACGGAGCCGTACATCCAGCTGCGCACACAAGCGTCCGGCTGAGTCCAAATAGAATCAGTGGGACGGGCGGCGATGGTGCCATCGATGTGACCTAGAAGGCCAAACTTGCCGCACATGGCGGTGAAGAAGGCATTCCACTTGTTGTAGTTCGGCAGCCGGAGGTCAAGCTCGATGGGAACGTGAGTTTTGACGTTGACGGAGGCGTATGAGGTGACGAAGACCGGGACGAGGGAGTCGGAGACGCCGGGCATCGTGCCGGAGGCGGAGCTAGGGCTGGAGGCCGACATGGTGGATGGTTCCGTCGTCATGGGGCGCGGCTGGAGGTCGGCACAGCCTGGATTGGCGACGCGCAGAAGCTAGGGCAGCCTGGAGCGGTGGACGTGCGGGCATGGAGCGGCGGCGCACGGACTAGGGCAGCGGAAGGTTCCAGGAGGCGGCTGATACCATGTAGAAAGATAGGCTTGGGGAAAACACCACACACCCTATTAGGGGGGTGACCTTTTATAAATATAGCCAAGTGGCTTAATGTACAAGCATGGTTTACAATACGGTACAATACACGTTAGCTATACATATCTCTAATACAGTCCTCCAGTGCTCGTAGCTAACATTTCTGTTCAAAAGTGCACCGACACTCCATGCAGCTAGTGGACAACCCTTTAGTGCTTTAGCAATCTGCTGCCCAATAGACTGCAAACTAGGATGGCCCTCATGGTTTTCATTACCAAATGCACATCTCTTGAAGAACAACCAAAATTGTTTTTCATCCAGACCATTCACTTGGACTGGATCCATTGTTCCTAACACTTTTGCAACATAGGGTATCCGAGTTGTTGCTAAAATCATACAACCAGGTACATGATTGTATTTTAGTGGAGCTAAGAGGCTAATCCATGCGCCCTTCTTCCTCCCACAAATCATCTAATACAAGTAGAAATTTTTTGTTCTCAATATTCTCCAGAAGGATACCCTGCAGTTTGTCAAAGCTAGTGATATTTTTGTACTGCTGTCTATCTGGACATACACTCTCCAGGATCTCACGTATTATACTCACTTTGTCGAAGTTAGTGGATACACAAACCCACATTCGCAAATCAAAATGGTCTTTGACTCTTTGATCATTGTACACAAATCTGGCAAGTGTTGTCTTCCCAACACCACCGATGCCAATTATAGGCAGAACTTGTAGGTCTTCAGATTTCCCATTTATTAACAGCTCTATTATCTTTTCCCTCTCTGCATCCCTTCCATATACCTTGTCTTCAGTTGGAACAGAAGTTGTCAGACGTTCGTTCCTAGCCACATACTGATTCTGGTTTCTCATTGCAATGGAGCTTGAGGTCTCTAGAGGAAGAACCTTCTCCACAGAATTGCCAAGTTCTTGTAAACAATTTACTATCCCCTTGATCCTCTCAGAAATGTCAAATTGAATATCGTAAGGCAGCATGGTGCAATGACTTGGATCCTCCTCTCTCTTCCTTTTTCTGCCATGCAAGGCCAAACTAACAACTCGGCTCACAGTACTATATGCTCGTTGCAAAATAGATGGAGTGGAAGAAGACGCAGGGCTCTTCTCAGGATTCGTACAACCATCCCCTGCATAAGCAAATTGGTAGTTGTTATGTGAACAAGCAAAAGAAAGGCACTTAAGAGAAAACAGCCATTATTTTGAAACAGCTAATAATTGGCACAAGTTAAAGCTCGTGAAAAGAAACCGCAAATTTTTCTTAGAGCACGCATAATAACTTCACATCAGTATATTAAAATAGAAGAAACGATCTGATAACTGCCGAATCAGCAGGGATCTGAGTGAGGTACCTTGTTCGATCTGTTGTTGGAGACGGTAGTAGTCGAGCTCATCCATCACATCTTCGGCATCATAAAGCAGGTCTTTGAGATCACGAAGGGACCGGGCCAGTGGCTTGTTCTCAATCCTCCTCCCCTCGGCTGCAGCAAGCACCATCTACACGTTCCTCATCTCAGACTTGAGGTTCTCCACATCTTCAGCAAGCCCGACACCACGAGCCCATGCTTCCATCTTCTCAGTGAAGAAGCTCCCAAGGGTGCTTTGCACCAGCCATCCGATGGCAGCATCCACCACAGCTCCGACCACCCCCATCTTCTCCCAGTGCACCTAAAGCAAGCAAGCAGCAGGCCAATGGAGGGAGAAACCACAGAGATGAGTTCAAAGGAATGAGATGGTATGGTTTGCTGAATGGCTGTGAAGTGTACAAGACAATGGATTGGAGGGTAAAGGCTGGGGAGTGGGGAGTCAAGTATTCAGGCTACAGTAATGACCTGTAACTTTTTCTTGTGTCCAGACCCGCTGTGAGATTCTCTTGTACCAACCCAGCGACAAAATTTGGCAGTGGAGTAATTCATTGTTGCAGAGCAGCAGAGATAAAGAGGGCCCTCGTTTAATTCCTAATTTTCTCCCAAATTGCACTATGCAAAAAGGAGATTCCTCATCACATCAAAATGTCGGCAAATGCATGGAGTACTAAATGTAGATGAAATCAAAAACTAATTGCACAGTTTTATTGTACTTTGCGAGACAAACATTTTAAGTCTAATTAATCAATTTTTGGATAATTTTTTACGCTAAAAAACAAAAGCTGCTAGCCAGAGCCGAATCGGGGCACCCGATTCTGGAACTTAACACGGCCAGGGAACAATACATGAAGAACGCGTTCACTTTCCATCCCAACCCAAAATATTTCCACCCATCATATCAAATCTTTCGACGTATGCATAGAGCATTAAATATAGGTAAAAAAGATAACTAATTATATAGTTTGTCTGTAAATGTCGAGACGAATCTTTTGAGCCTAGTTAGTCCACGATTGAACAAATTTTGCCAAATAACAACGAAAGATGCTACAGTAACTTTTCACCTACTTTTCGCAAAGTGAACACACCCAGAGTGGAGTAACTTGGCAGTGGAATGCTGCTTTTGAATGCAGGCCTTGTTGGTACAGTCTTCCGGTCGGAACACTGTAGTACTTTTGTTTTTTAGTGCAAAAAATTATCCAAAAATTAATTAATTAGACTCAAAATGTTCGTCTCGTAAAGTACAACAAAATTGTACAATTAGTTTATGATTTCATCTACATTTAGTACTCCATACATTTGCAACATTTTGATGTGATGGGGAATCTCCTTTTTTACATAGTGGAATTAGGGTGAATTTAGGTATCTAAACAAGGCCGCAAGCATCGTTTATCAACCAATTCCTGAATGTTAACACTGGCAGACTGGCAGTGCCAGTGTCAACACTGCATCATGGTCAGTGAGGTACGAAAATGGGTTGCTAATGAACACTGCATCATGGCCAGCCTCCCTGATGCGAGGTGTTGAAAGTTGCGCGTTTATTTCTGCTGCAAGATAAAAGGGGATATAGCTCTGTCAAGTGAAAAAGCCAACAGCTGAAGATGCTACTGGTTCATTTGAGAATCAAGATTGAAGTGATCAACGGAATGCAGAGTACACATAGAGTAAACGAACAGAGCACCAAGAAGTTGAATTTCGTCCCGAGAAGCAACACTGCAACAGGCAGGATAGTAGAGTAATGAACAGTGCCTGAAGGAGTGAGCACGGAGGCAGTTCACGGGCGCAGCACTTGAAATTAATTACCTGGTAATGGCGGTCCGTCAGTGCGGCGCCTGCGTGGAATCCGGCTGGGGAGGGGCCTCCGGACGGTGATGCCGACCCCACTCTGGCGCTCTCCTCCTCCACTGCCGCCTTTTAACTCCCAGTCCCAGACACAGGCAGCGAGCTCGCCTAGAATGGACTATGCTATTCACTCGTCCGGCGGCGGGGTGGGAGGCGGCGGCGGCGTGGCACCCTCCGGCGGGCGGCGCCATGGACGCTTTAGGTGGGCTTGGCATCTAAGGCCCACTGGCGTGTACAAACGTCAGCAGATGGGTGGTGGAGTCGCGCCTGGGCCAATTCATGGCAATGTTGTTCGGCGTTCTCGAATTGGGCTGGGCCGGTTCGGTCGGTCCATGAGACAAACACGGGAGAAGGGATGGATGGGTAGCTCGGCTGGGCCAAGTTTAGGTGTTGGGTAGGTTTAGGCCCGTCTGGTTTGAATTTACCCAAAATTTTGTATTGACTCTAGAGAGGACAATAATATACACAGAAGTGTTTGTTCGTTTTGGATCAATTAAGCAGCCAACTATAATACCGTGGAATTTCATAGCTACATCTTTCGCTACGCGACCGCATCAGGCTTGAACGGGTCTTGAATTTTCAAGTCAAGCCACGTATGCACCCGCACACCCCACCCCACACCACATCGGAGGATTAATGACACAACAGAAACAAACACAGCATAAGATGGGGGCTGAATTAGGTAGCGGCAGATGGATCAAATCGAATTCATCTCCATTACCTAATGTCCTAAAGATCAGCACATCAGTGAGAAGGGAAATGTCAACACTCAACAGCAAATTTTTCGGCTGGAATTATAAGCCGGCTGAAAAACACTGTTGGCTGATTTTTCGTGAGAGAAAAATACTGTTCCGGCTGAAAAAACAAGCTGAATAAGACGGATTATAAGCCAGATGAACATGACCAAACCAATGAGCAAAACTAGTAGTACAAATAAATACAGGAGCATAAGACAATCGAACAAGTAGCCGCCATCCAGGAAATGATGAACAGGAACGAGGGCAAAGGTCATATACACCACTGATAAAAATATGCATCACCATGAACATGAATTTCTGCAATCTGCACCAACGGCAACATTGTACTAACTACACATCAGAATTTAACAAGCACCTTTCATAATGCAAACTTGCAAAGGCCATCCGAACAGGCTGCACACTGTCTCAATAATCACGTATATGGCTTACTGAACCGAACGGACAACAGCTGCAAAAGAAAAAGAGAGTAAATAGTTGCAGCCCAGACTATAATATAAACTAGTCAGCTGCCCGCGGGCGAGTGCGAATCATTTCAGGAGAGTGGATTGAAATGTTTTTATGTGGACTGGCGATGACAGAGTGGAGGTGTGAGACGCAAAAGGGCCATTGTACATTACAAAATAAGGATGATAAGAAACAGTAAGGTCTAGTTAGTTCCGAGTAACCGTAGGTAGTAGTTGTGATAATACAATTTTTTATATATAATAAGAATTGAGTTCTAGATGTCGTAGGTTGATGCTAATATGCGGGATCAGGCAGTGGACAAACGTATGCAGTTGACACCTTCCTGTAATCAAAATTGTTGGGAAAGGAAATGTTAGTATATATTTATTTATGGTGCCTGCAGTTATATAGAGCCAGTACTGGGAATAAATCCATCATATTTGACAGGGTTTTAGATTGGTACAAAATATTAGACATGTTTTTGTAAAGAAGGATCTTACTGTACTATATCCAGAAGATAATAATCTGAACTCTAATTCTACCTTCATGTGAGCAAGGAAATCGATCATGAGTGGGATTTCCCACACAAGGCTTGCCCAGTGCCCATAGACTTGCAATGACAGGTACCGTGTAACCTAAAACAAATGCTTTCACTATTTTCCCCTTGAAAATATAACCTCTAATTTTGAACCTTTGGAACATGTCTAAATCCTGTAGAGCTCAATTAGTTTTCCAGCAAAAAGGTGTTAAGAGTAATATAGGGGGTGGGAAGAGGGAGAAGGTTCTCTAGTTCAGGTTAGAATAATAACGCAGAAAGTTGTCCAACATATTCAGCCTATAAAAAAATACAGGTGAATATCTGAGCAGCAACAGTCACAACGTACCAAGTTCTATGAAGGTGGTGTAAGCCCAACACTCTGAAACAGAAGCATTACATCTGTTGGTTTACAGGTATAATCAACAATCTTGTGCAAGAAAAGGAAGCGCAAGAAATATGTTAGTGGCACAATATTGGTTCTCAGGAGACAGTAGTTGTGAAAGGGAAAAAACCGAACAAAAAAAAAACAAACAATCTATTCCAACTCTGCAGTGGAGTAGCGAACCGGACCACAAATCATAAGATATGAACTGAATATCACAGGAGCATGTACGATTGTTTGAAATTTGAGGATATTAATGTCAACGTTAGGAAAAGAGGGATTACAAACATGGAACCTAAAGATGGTCAACCTTAGTTCTATGAAGCCTAGGTGAATTTCTGAGCATCAACAATCAGAACACATCAAGTTTTATGAAGCTGCTGCAAGGTCAACACTCTCAAACAGAGGTCTTACACTTGTTGGTTTACAGATCATGATAAAAGATATTATGCAATAATATGCACTCCGTGGAAACGGCAGCTGTGGAAAGAAAAAGATTGTACCAAAAAATTTGCCAACAATATACTTCAAGTGTCCAGTGGACTAAAGAACCGGGGCACAAATCATAAAATGTAAATTGAATACATGAGACCTTCACAGGAGCATATACAATGGCTTGAAATATGAAGTCTCAGTATCAGCAAAAGAATTAAAAGTCTGGCACGAAGATTTATGTGTGCAGTATAGTAAAAAATGGTGGTTAGGAAGAGGTGTCATGCTTTAGCCTGTATGGCAGTAACCATGGTAAAAAAATCTGGAAATTGCAACGCTTGTTTCATAGCGCTATCATGTATGGAGCAACTTCATAGTGTGGCGATAGCTACTTCATAAGGCAAGTGCATGTTGGATCTTGGTCCCAAATCAACTGTTTTTATACTTGAGCACTGCAACAGCTACTTCATAGAGCAACTTCAGGGACTGGAGAGTAGACTCACATCTACCAATAGTGGTATGGTCCTAAAGCTAAAAATACCACATGCGAGAAGAAATGAAAGTTTTAAATAATAAGCAGGCCAAATTTGGTGGAACAAATCTACTAACCCAAAAATTTGGTACGTTATATGGCGTGCATAAATATTAGAAGCAAAACAGAAAAGAATTATTTATTAAAGAATTCGTTAAAAATAACACAGATCATTAGCAGGCTGGTGTTTTGCTGTGCACAAATTTGAACCATGGACTGCATATTTTTTGAAGTTGTACTGTGCACACATCTGAGCCGTGTGTTTTTCCCATTTATTAACAGCTCTACTATTTTGTCCCATCTGAGCCGTGTTCCAATACCACCAATGCCAACTATAGGAAGAACTTGTAAATCACTAGATTTCCCATTTATTAACAGCTCTACTATTCTGTCCCTCTCTGCATCCCTTCCATATACCTTGTCTTCAATTGGAATAGAACTTGTCACGCGTGTGTTTTTGGCCACACACTGACTCTAGTTTTCCATAGTAATGCGGCGTGAGATCTCTAGCTGAAGAACCTCCCGCACAGAACTGCGAAGTTTGCCCAAATGATCCACTATCCCCCTGATCCTCTCAGAAATGGTGCTATAAGTTGGCTCTTCCTCTCTCTTCCTTTTTCTGTCACCTCTGCACCAACCAACAATTCTGCTTGCGGTACTAGTACATGCTAGTTGCAAAGATGGAGTGGAAGAAGACACAGAACTCTCCTCAGGATCAGTACAGCCTTCCCCTGCATTATCAAACAGGTAGTTGTGATGTGAACAAGCAAGAGAAAGCCACAAAAGCAAGAGCAGATATTGCCTTGAAGCCACTAATAATAATTCACACAGGCTAAAGCATGTCAAATGAAATCAGAATTAAGAAAAAAAAATAAACACAGTAGCTGATAATTTTTAAGAAGCAGAAGCAAGGCAGGAAACATGGAAGACGAGTACAGAACAGCGGGGATCTGAGTGAGGTACCTTGTTCGATCTGTTGTTGGAGCCGGTTGTAGTCGACCTCATCCATCACATCTTCGGCGTCATAAAGCAGCTCTTTGAGCTCATCCAGGGACTGGGCCAGTGGCTTGTTTTCAATCCTCCTTCCATCAGCTGCAGCAAGCACCATCTGCACATTCCTCATCTCAGACTTGAGGTTCTCCACATCTTCATCAAGCCCAACACCACGAGTCAGGGCTTCGATCTGCTCAGTGAAGAGGCTCCCAAGGATGGTTTGCACCAGCCACCCTATGGAAGCATCCACCACCCCCATCATATCTCAGTTCAGACAAGGAAGCAGGAAGAGGGCGGAGACCAAAGAGATGGATTCAGAGGAATGAAGTGGTATTGTTTGCTGAATAGCTTTGCAGTATTCAAGGCAATGAATGGAAGGTTAGGTGCACAATTGCGTTAATATAATTTTTTGATCAAAGGCTCAGCCCAGCTTTATTAGAAAGCTTAAAGTTTGAACCCCCGATTAGGTGATTACCACTAGGGTTACCAGTTTTACAATAATGCAGAAGCAGACAATGGGTAGGAGGTAGGACCAAGGACTAAACCCACCAAACAGACCACTCGACTAGCCCCCGAACTGCGCTAATATAATGAACTGGCGTATTTTCTTGTGTGGCTGTGCAGTACACTCCTCTTTGCTAATGGACATAACTTGATGCCAACCTTATTATTTACAAAATACTAGCTCGTGATGTCACCAACCCACTACTAGTTGTCTCTGACTGGATTGTCATAGAGCTGCTGCCTGTGATTCTGCAATGCAGTTTCCTGGAAACTGACTAAGCGAGCTTGGATGACGCCTTCAAATGGTGATCTTTAATATAGCCAAGTCATTATCAATTTTGCGAAGCCTACTGTTTTGCAGTGACGGACCTACAGGGTATGCCGGGTGGTCCCCGGCATACCCTGCCCAGCAGCAGGCGTAGTATACGTATACTCTTGGAGTATGTACAAAAAAAAATGCTAGCTGATCGGACGCCGCTTTAGGCTCCAGCTGACCGGCTCCACGCCCGCTCGGTAATGGCAACACGCATGCACGCGGCGACGTCTCTCGGTCTCCCCTCGGCTCGAGAAGCGAGTTTGTCCATCAAGATAGCGGTCCCACAATCCACAGTGGCAGAGGCGCACAGCCGATCCAGGCAATTCTATTCTGTAGCATGCAGGCAGCAGCAGCACGGGCACAGAGGCTCCACCGCGCCGCTCTCCGGCTCTGCGCGATCGGTGATCAGCAGCGGCGTCCGGCCGTCCGGGAGTAGCAGCAGCCAGCCTGAACCTTGCTGCCCTTGGGACCTGGCCCATGCCGGCCTGCCGCACTGCACGCTGCACGCGACTGCGGACTGCCGCCTGCCCATCGCTGAATCATTTCTTTCTTTCTTTCTTTCTTTTTTCTTGCGTGCATAATTACTTGCACATTATTTGTGTATTGGGAGATTAATCAGATCAGTGGATCAATTATCACTAGATTACGGATTCGAACGCAGTTCGTCCAACCATATGCTTTAAAGATGATATAATCGAAACATTCATGTTATTCAAAAAGCGACAGATAAATAAGTTAGACAAGTGGTATTGTAAGTCTCTTTTATGGCTATATTCTAAACTATTTATATTTCATTTAAAATATTTATATTGTACTAATTTGTTGTCGTTTCTGCCTTAACCTTTGAATTTAAGGTTTATCATGTTATTTAATGCATGCGATTTTATTGAATTGGAATATAGTTTTACCGAATTGATAATGGTTTTACTAAATTGCATATAGAAATTTTGGTGTGGCATACCTGAGGTAAAATCCTAGGTCCGTCACTGCTGTTTTGGCCGGCAAAAATCCAATTTTCTCCTCTTTCTTGCGTTGCTTCCCGAAGAGAAGAGGTGTATTTGGGTATGACATTGGAGCAACAGGCTGACATGCACAGGGCACAGGACAGTGGATTAGTTCTTTGTTGCAGAGGTAAACAGGGAACAAGAACTAAAGAATACACATCAGAGTGTTGACGCCCCCAAAACACGCGCGCGTGCATCAGTGAGGCACCGGACCGGCGCCCGCGTGAAGCAGGTGGGAGCGAGCATGAGATGGAGGGGGAAAGTTCGCGAGCTCAGCACTTGAATCGATCACCTGGCAATGGCGGGCCGTTCGCGCGGCGGCTGCGTGGAATCCGGCCGGGGAGGGGGCGCCGCGCCAGAGCTCGGACGGTGAAGTCGACGAGACAGCGCCGCACCCCGCTCTCCTCCTCCTCAGTCGATTAACTCTCAGTCCTAGTCCCAGCAGGGAGGTCGCCTAGAACGGATTACTCTACTCACTCGGCCGGCGGCGCGGCGGGAGGGGGCGGCGTCGTGGCGCCCTCCGGCGGGCGGCGCCATTGACGTTCTGGTTGGGCTTGACATGTAAGGCCCACGTCCTCATGGAGGAACAGGAAGATAGGGTGGAGTCGCGGGCCTAGGCCAGTTCCTGGCAGGCCGGTTGTTCGGCACGGGCCGCGGGCCTCGAATCCACGATGATGGTGTAGGGGGGTCCCAATTCTCAGACACGCTCCAACAAGTTCTTAAACAAGGGTTATATTTAGTATTTATTGATGATCTCGGTCAATTGTCTCGTTGGACTAGCTTTTTTAAAGTAGAATCGACGGGAGTTAAGGTCACCATAATTATACTAACATGTAGGAGGGCCTAAGCTAAACAAAACAAAAACAAATAAACAAAACTGTACAAGGGTACCAACAGGCGAGGAATAGTGTGGATTAGGTATCAGGAAAGCACCTAACACTTTAGCATGTTTCTTGATTTTTGCAACGAGCTCGTTTGGCATTGAATATTGTTTGAATTTATTGGTTGAGAATTCGAGTATTCTTTTCCTTCTGTAACTCCTAGAAAAATACAGTAATGTGTTTTGTGTGCTATCGACCTCCGCCCACCACTCATCAACCATGGAGAAAGTGTTTCTAAGTTTTGCCCACTAAAAGGGCTTGCTAGCGAACGGACAGGACGTTCGGACGCCCATGCCTTATGCCTGGAATACCTTTTCCACGCTGTTTCGTGCGCCCACACGAACCCACATCGCTCCGAACGTCACCAATATCGAGAAGAAGAGGAGGGGGTGGCGGATGTCTAGCCGGCATCGGGAGGAGGAGGAGACACCAAGACGAGACAACATAAGACGAGGAGGGAGAGGCAACACCCGTTCTACTTTTAAAATATTCATATGTAACACTTGAAATATATGTCTGAAGACAGATGAAACACTTGAAACATGCATCTGAAACAATTACAAAAACACTTGAAACCATTGCAAAACATGCACAAACACCCAGATAAAACACTTGCAACAAATGTGTGAAACATATGCAACATCTAAATAAACACACTTATAGCATAAGTTTGGAAAACAGATGAAACGTTGGAAACAGCATAAGCTTGCAACATATGCAACATACCGATACTTTTGCAACATCCATATAAAACACTTGCAACATACATATGAAACATCTGAAACACTTGAAATATAGGCTTGCAACATGCGCTTTCAGCATAGCATCTACTTGCTGCTTGGATAAATGGAGGCTCGTCAACGCAGAGCTCGATGCCGTGGAGTATCGCGGGGGAGGGGGGGTTCCAATGTACGGGCGGCTATGCGGGCATCGACGAGCTATTGCGTAGATTCAAGCCAGACTAGGACAAAAGGAGATGTCGCACAGGCCCCACCGTCATCGAACTATCCGTCAAATCCTTTCCTGCACTCTCTGACGGTTGCACATCTTAAGCACGGCCGCGAGTCACGAGGTGAGTCCCTTCGCCTCCACGCGACAGGCAACATCCGCCGCCAATCTTGTTGGCTCAGGCTCTGGCATCGATGGGAGGAGAAGCAGCAGGGGAGAGGACAATGTTGTGTTTGCAAAACGAGAGCAGGGGAGAGGATAAGACTGTGCTGGATCTATAGGAAGGAAGCGACATGCAGATAAACTTGGTGTGGGATTTTTTTATTCATAAGAGGATGTGTTTTGATGGTGGATAAGCCGTCCGATTGTGGCGGGGACGTCGGACTCCCTAAGCATAGCAACTATCGCTGAGATCCAACAGTAGCAATGAAATAGTAATAGAGGCCTGGAGGGCCTCAGCCCTCAGGGCGCTGCAATTCTTTCAGTGGAGATGAAAAAATAGTTATAATTATCAATTATTATACAGCAATATCGTCTTTTAGTTTCCTTAGCTATATAAACATAATAATATTTTTTTTTACCAAGAGATCAAATCCCATGTAACTATTGACTCAGGGGTTATAGCTAAAGTTAAACCGAGCCTGATTTGATTTTTGAACTCGTTCCTGAAACTGAAGTTGGGCTCAACAGATGCCCGGAAGGTAGGGATCGGATTATCCAATCCCATTATGCTAGGTCAGTAATATTTTTTTCTCGATCACGCAAAAGGTTTGCGCGTCTTTGTATTAAGATAGAAATAGTTTAAATACAAGGCCGGGCTTTACATGATTTGCAACGAAGCTTGCACCCGCCCTGGTAGGGATGAAAACGAAAATGATAATCTCCGATTTTTCGAAATCGTTTTCGAGTTTTTTCCGATTTTTATGCCTAAACGAAAATGATAGCGGTAACCGAAAAAACGAAAATGATAACGGTAAAAATAATTGGAAACGAAAGTGAAAATGATTTTGCCCTCTTCCGATCGTTTTTGAAGATTCCCGTATTTAACCGGTAATTTACCGTTTGTAATTATCGATTCAAAGGCCTTTAACTAATGAATCCTTATTTATTTAGAGATATACAACGCATTACACATGCAAGCACACAAGGTAATTTTTTTTTTTGGAAAGGATCACATCTGTACACGCAAGCTGCAAGCACACAAGACAATTTTTTTTTGGAAAGGATCACATCTGCACACAAGGCAAATAATTTTTGAAAAGGAACTATCTAACGGAAGTATTTCATGTGTATAACAAGAAGGCAATCAACACTCGAGGTTCTTTTTTCTAGCCTTTACCTTGTATATGATGTGTTGGTTGCTACCTGCGACACATATATATATTGTGTTTGCTTCTTATTAGCTATATGTTTCGCAGATTTTTATTTCTTATTAGCACTATTGCGCTAATACATCTATTGCTACGAGCCTTACATATCTCCGTACATTAATATGATGCTTGTAACTAACTCATCTACAGTTGCCTTGTATGAGAACTAACATATGTATGTATCCATCACAAATTATGTAGGATGAATACTCAGAATATGTACGGGAAGATGTGGCCGGGGACGACGATGACATGCCTGACGTTCAGGCTATAGCCTCCACTGAAAAAAGAACTCTAATAATTCATGTTTTGATCACTATTTATATCGAGTCAACTTAGAACATGTCGTTTATTTGTATCTTTGTCAAGAATTGTCATACTGTTGCGTGGTTTGCCACTATTTGAGACATAAGATTGTGTGAATTATGTGGTTTCAGCTTATGATCTTGTCAATTGTGGCTTTATTTACTATTGTTATGTGAGATATGTCGAGTTATACGGATCTTCTCATGTTCTACAGTTTGGCGTGTTTATTGTTTTTTAGATACCGTTCTCATGGATTCCAATCGTTATCGATGTATTTTTCGATCGACTACTATCGTTTTCGAAATTACCGGAATATCGGCGCCGTATTCGTTTCCGACAATATCGTATCGATTTCGTTTTCGAGAAAAAGATGTGAAAACGAAAGTGATTTGG
Source organism: Saccharum hybrid cultivar R570 (assembly GCA_038087645.1). Lineage (NCBI taxonomy): Eukaryota > Viridiplantae > Streptophyta > Magnoliopsida > Poales > Poaceae > Saccharum > Saccharum hybrid cultivar. The sequence continues at coordinate 3,873,927 of JAQSUU010000746.1, read as the reverse complement.
CCTCCTATCGATCGTTTCCGATCGTTTTCATCCCTACGCCCTGGCTAGGGACTCTCTAGTGTACTACTCTGGCTAGGATGCAACCTGAAGGACCGAAACGGCGACCAGAGGGGGTTGAATGAGAGCCTCAAATTTCTTTCAAAATTTTCGATCGCTGTCCCAAAATCAACCCCCAAAAGGCACATAAACAAATGCTACGAAAACTCGAGCCACCAAGAGTTAAGAGACCCTAAATACATTCCTCAGATTACTAGAAACCTAACGCAAAAGACGGAACTCGAATCGGAAACCGTACGGGCGAGAAACAGATCGCAACAGCACAAACTGCGAGCCGCGGACAGTCCGCTACAGTACCGTGGACAGTTTGCAGGTCAAAAATCTGAAAACGAACTTCGCAGAAGCAGTTCTGTTCTCGACTGAAAAATAACTGCTACAGTTCCGCGGACAGTCCACGAGTACGGACACCGTGCAGCAATGAAAGCACAGAAAAAATCTCAACTCCCGGACTGTCGCTACAGTACCACGGACTGTCCGCGAATCGCGAAACAGCAGGAACAGAGAGCTCCGAAAATCGCCTTCTCACTTCGATCCACAAAATTGTGGCCAAATCTTCACCAACTGCCACGAAACTTGGTGAGCATGATCACAAAGCAGTAGGGGAGCTACCTCTAAGAGGTCATCGTCCAATTTGATGCCAATTAATGGGAAATCGAAGGGGCACGAAAAACATCGGTTCTTGCAACCTAGACCAAGAAATCGCCCGATCTACTTGCTCGTGAGGAATTGATGGATTTCCTTCGGTGGAAAGATTCTACTCACGTCAAAGCACGAATCAAGGCAACAAAAACGAACCAAAATGGTCTAGAAACGACGAATCGAAGGAAGAACTAGAGGGAAGAAAATGAAGAACGCGAACAACACATCATGAACTCACAAATTGATTTCTCCATCGAACTCCGGAGGACACCGGAGGATTTGGGACCTCCTTCCCTCAAAGATTCATGGTTCTTACACTAATCGATGGATTAGTGGACCTCTCTCTCACACAAGCAACTAGAGGAGGAAACCCTAAAGGAGAGAATGAAAATGGAGGAGGTGAGGGTGATGGGGGCTCTCTCATCCTATTTAACAGGGCTATTACACATTTCTAGTTTTGCCCCTGGATACAAAAGAGCCAAACCATTTAGCCCAAGGGCGTAAAGGTCCAACCCTGTGTCATCTTCATCCGACGGCCACCGCGCCTCCTCACCGGTAGCTTCGCCTCGACACGAATTCCCCGATGCCGCCACGTGTCGTCCGTTCCTCCTCGGAACCTCCGCCTAGGTTTTGAGGCCCAAACTTGTAAACCCGCCTCCGATGGTTTTGAGGCCCAAACCATCAAACCGCTCCACGAGTAGCGTACTCCATACGCGTCCCCCGCCATTCGACATGTGTCACCTCCACGGTCAACACGGTCACTCCTATGTCTTCTTGCGCTTGTCGATGTCCCAAGTGTCAGCCACCATGGCTAGCCACCTGGCCTCTGGGTCCCTCGGTACAAGCCTCACGTTCGTCCTTTACCCCTCCAGTCCATCGGCACGACACGTCCTCCTTGACCTTCACCTCGCCGTCGGCTACCGCCTCCGTGCTCCACACCTGCACAACACAAGCCAAGAGACATGTTGCATACAAGGCTTTCACCAAGGTAGGGTTAGTCACCACTCAACCTACTTCGTGGATTATATTGACAATCACTCATCACAAAACGAACACACAAGGGTACTTGTCAACCTTGTGTTCGCAATCTCCCCCTTGATGAGTGCATTGTCAACACCAATACACGAACAACTTGAGCAAAAGAAAAAGAAGAAGAAGAGAAAATAAAGAGCTCAACCAAATGACCAAAAGCCAAAGAAAGGCCGAAACAGGTCATTTGAAATGAGCAAAACTTGGTCCCCAAAGACATGGGCAACGGCTCGACGCAACCAAGTAAAACAAAACTAGCCCTCAAGAAGAGGCAACGGGCTCAACACCACTAGCAAAGCTCAAAAAGCCGAAAAAACTGTTAGACCCTCCAGAAGAGGCAAGGGCTCAACACATCTAGCAAGCAAAAGCAGCTCAAGTGCAACTCCCCCTGAACAAATGCAATCTCACTCAAATAAATGCATATCTCTACTTTGGGTAGAATTGGAACCTTCTCCCCTTGTTGACAACTTGTCCCCCTTGTTGACACATGCACTTATCAAGCTAGAGCCCAAAAATTGCAACTCCCCCTCAAAACATGCTATGAAACAAAAGATGCTATGAATACAGAAATGCACAAATGCAAAAGCTTCAAGATTATAGCAAGTAGATTGAAAAGATGCTCTAGCTGATACTGTCATGTATACATATCAACAAATACAAGTGCTAGCAAATGCTCAAAGTGATCAAATGAGACGAAATATGGCATTGTAGCAAGTTTGATCAAGTTTGAGCAATTTTAAAAGCGGGTTCACCACCAAAAGAGCACATAGCAAATATAGACAGGAGATCAACCTTGTGCTACACATGTATGCAAAGTGAACTACCCCAAACAAAGTTCACACATCATGTCATGAGACAAACTTATGATTTGATCAAATTTTCAATCAATTGCATTTTATCGAAGTTATGCAGCTTATCACCAATGTTTGTCAAATAAATGTGTGCGGGAGGTTATCGATGCCATTAAAACCTGACTTATCAATCATGTCAAGCCTATGCCAAAAGCAATCAGAAGCTTAAGACAGTGATCTCGGTATCCATTACAGAGCTCAAGTTCACCCTTAAGTGCAATAGGGAGCTGTCTCGATACTCTGACATGGGACAGCAAAGACCCATCCCGATCTTTTCATACCTTGTTTTTTTTCAGTTTTAGCACAAATTCAAGTTTCTCAAGCAAGTGTGTAACTCAAGGTATGAGCCGTAGCAACTAAGCATATATACGAAGCAAAAAAGGGTTCTCGACACACCTATACATGCCAGTTGCTACAAGTAGTGGTGAACATGTTTCAAGTTTCTTCAAGTGTTATTCATGTTCACAATTGAAAGAGGCATTTTTAACTCATATCAAGAGATCAAAGTGAGCCTAAACAAAGCACATCATATATATCCATAACATCCCCAACAAGAGCATAGTATCAATCTAGCTACTATAAGGATGAAGCTCAAAATGCAATATGATACATGATGATATGATATGCAAATATGATACAAAAGCAAAATCAAAAGCTAAACTAAAAACAAAAACAAAAACTAATGTACAAGAACCATAAAATTTCCTCTTCTAAAAAGGATAACAAACCCCAAGTTCTCCTCGCAAGCGAGCAAACTGGGTTTGGTCAAGGGGTTTAGTGAAGATATCTATGAGCTGGTTGTGGGTGTCAACATGAATAAGGTCAATGTCCCCTTTCTCATAGTGGTCTCGCAAGAAGTGAAAACGGACATCTATGTGCTTGGTTTTGGAGTGAAGAACAGAGTTTTTGGCTACACATATGGCACTGGTGCTATCACAGAACAAAGGCACTCGCCTAAACTCTAAGCCATAGTCTCGCAAAGTAGCAACCATCCAAAGCAACTAGGAACAGCAAGCAGCAGCAGCAACATACTCAACTTCTGTGGTGGATTGGGCTACAAAGGACTACTTGCGAGAAGACCAAGACACAAGAGAAGACCCAAGAAACTGACAAGTCCCAGAAGTGGACTTCCTCTCAGTACGACAGCCAGCATAATCCGTATCAGAGTAACCACAAAGAGAAAGAGTGGAGGAAGCTGAAAACCAAAGACCAAATTCGGGTGTGAACCGAAGGTACCTCATTATCCGCTTGACGGCTTGACGATGCGATGTGCGCGGTGAAGACTGAAAACGTGCGCACAAGCAGACCACAAACTGGATGTCCGGTCTCGTTGCCGTCAGGTACATCAATGATCCGATCATGCTTCAGTACTCCTTCTGGTCCACAGCTTCTCCTTCCTTGTCCTCGTCCAGGGCCGTCATGGTCGACATGGGTGTCGAAAGAGGCTTGGCCTCACCCATATCAAACTTTCTCAGAAGATCCTTGGTGTACTTGCCTTGGTCCATGAATGTTTCTTCACGTGTTTGCTTGATTTGCAGCTCAAGGAAGAATGTCAACTCGCCCATCATGCTCATCTCGAATTCCTTGCTCATAGTCTCAGAAAACTTTGCAACAAGAGTGTGAGAGGAACCACCAAAAATGATATCATCCACATAAATCTGAACCAAAAGTGTGTCAGTGCCTTGCTTGAGGAGAAACAAAGTTTTATCTACGGAACCCATCTTAAAGCCCTTAGCAAGCAAGAAGGCTTTCAAACGCTCATACCAGACTCTCGGGGCTTGTTTCAATCCATACAAGGCTTTGTGGAGTTTGTAAACATGGTTGGGATACTTGGGATTTTCAAAGCCAGAGGGTTGTCTCACATACACCTCTTCCTCTATGTACCCGTTCAAAAAGGCGCTCTTCACATCCATTTGATACAGCTTGAACCCTTTCGAAGCTGCATAAGCTAAGAGCATCCTTATAGCCTCGATACGGTCCACAGGAGCAAAGGTTTCTTCAAAGTCTACTCCCTCTTTCTGACAAAACCCCTGAGCCACTAGCCTAGCCTTATTCCTCACCACCACTCCATCCTCACTTTGCTTGTTCTTGAAAACCCATTTTGTACCTATAGGGTGACACTCAGGTGGAGGTGGAACTAAGACCCAGACTTCATTCCTCTCAAAGTTTTTGTAACTCCTCGTGCATAGCATTGACCCAATCGGGATCAGAAAGTGTGTGTCCAACATTTTGTGGCTCAAAATTAGCGACAAAAGCGGAATGAGCGAAATGTGAGATTTCATATGACCTTGAGCGTGTAACATACTGACTGATGTCGCCGATCATGGTTTGAGGTGGGTGGCGACGCTGGATGTGCCGAGGGGCTTCCCTCAAAGATGTCGCCTCCCCCTCAACAGCTGTTGGGGCCTCCTCAGGAGCAGCCGACGTAGGCTGAGGAGGTGGCTCGTGCGGACCCCATGTAGTGGAAGAAGATGGATCTGGTCCGTGAGCCGAAGTAGTTGTCATAGACTCGACTGGAACAGCCGAAGAGGTCAGCTCTGCATCTCCCCAATCAGCATCTTCCTCATTCTCCTCAACGAAGATGCTCTCACCAATCTCCTGATCACCTACACTTTCAAAGACAGGAATAGAACAAGGCATGGTCTCGTAGAAAGTGACTTCACAAGTCTCTATGACTCGGTTAGTTTCAAGATTAAGTACTCGATATGCATGAGAATGTAAAGCATAACCAAGGAAGACACCATCCGAGGATTGAGACTCAAATTTATCTAAATTACCTTGTTTCAGAATAAAACACCTGCATCCAAACACTCGAAAGTGGCTCACCTTGGGTAATCGACCGAATCGCGGCTCATAAGAAGTTTTCTTTATGAAGGCTCGAAGAAAGATGCGATTAGAAACATGACACGCGGTGTTGATCGCTTCGGCCTAATATCTCCTAGGAGTCCTAAGCTCATCGAGCATCGTCCTGGCCATCTCAACAAGGGTCCGATTCTTGCGCTCAACAACACCATTTTGTTGAGGGACATAGGGAGAGGAAAACTGATGCTCAAGGCCCAAAGAAGCACAAAAGGTTTCAAAGTAAGTATTCTTGAATTCTGTGTCATTGTCACTGCGAATCGCTCTCATGGCATTTTTAGGGAACTCATTTTGCAACCGTAGAATCAAATCTTGAGCATGTGAAAAAGCCTCATCCTTACCCTCCATGAAAAACACCTAAGAGTAGCGAGAAAAATCGTCCACGATCACTAGAACGTACCACTTCCCACCCTCTGACCGAACCCGAGCTGGACCAACTGTGTCCATGTGAAGTAGCTCGCTGGGTTTCTTGGTCATGACTTGATTCACAGGTGGGTGAGAAGCGGCAACCATCTTCCCGTGACGATAAGGGTGACACACCAAATCCTTCTCAAATTTCAACTTGGGCAATCCTCGGATTAGATCAAGTGAGCTCAACCTAGCTAGTAAGTCAAAGCTCAAATGACCAAGTCTCCTATGCCACTTCCAAAGCTCAGAGGAGGATCCGGCCACCAAACATCGAGAAGAGCCAAAGGAGTGAGAAAAATCAGCTCAAAAGACACGGCCAAACAGAAAAATCTGGCAAACAAGATTTCCCTGAGAGTCGAGAACTCGAGACAAGCCGGTCTTAAAGCGCACTTCAAAGCCATCTTGAAGGAGTTGCGAAACAGAAAGCAAGTTGAAATGCAAGTTTGAAACCAAAGCAACATCCTTCAAGACAAACTCTCATTGACCTGAATGGTCCCACGAGAAAGCACTTTACCTTTGCTATTATCCCCGAATGTGATGTACTCCTTACATTGCATGGGGTCGAGGCTAGAGAACAATTTGGAACTTCCGGTCATGTGGCGCGAGCATCCGGAATCAACGAGCCATGTGTTCTCCAGACCTCCGTCCTACATCAATAAAAAGACATAGGATGAGCAAATGACGCAACACTGGGGTTAGTAAACTGTGAAGGATACCAGTGTTGGCTCATTTGCCCTGGAAAAGTGTTAGGAAAAACACCAAACATGTCATGTCCCATCTGAGGAAAGCGGGCACCACGTGGGGGAAAACATGGTCCGCTAGAGCTGTAGGACTAACAGCCACTATCACCAGGTCCAAAATCATATTGATCATGATCTGAACCACGCCGGGCACGACCACCATGACCACCGTGTGGTCTAGCAACCTGAGGCCTAGCACCTTGAGGCATTGCACCTCTTGGCCTAGCATTGCGCCTCTGAACAGGCGGCACATGTACGCCATGGGGTAGGCGGTACATGTTTCGGTTGTTCAACTCATACTCCTGCCGCTCATCTCTCTTCCTCCTAAAGCAAAACTCAACAAGGTGACCATCCCTATGGCAATAGTCACAGTGATACCTCACCTCTCTCTTGGGTGGTTATTGGCTCACTTTCCTATGGGTATGTGTCACTCTTGGTAGCTTTCTGTCTTTAGGAAGGGGATCCTCAGAGATGTTCGGTAGAGTGTCAAGTGGGTTCCTGAGATGGTTCAGTTTTGGAACCAAAACTTGTTTCTGAGGTGGAGCTCTTGGAGGCTCTTCAAACACTCCATCTTTCACAGTGGATTCGGTAGGTTTAGGTGGATTGATCTTGATCAATTTGGGAGTAGTGGAAGGTTTCTCACTTGGGCTCAAATCACTGAACTCACCAACTTTGCCATAGACATTTTCACCCTTCCCACCTAGAGCAAAGCCTACTCCCGATGTCCCAGTTCCCCGTCTGAACTGGCTCATCATCATGCCCAACTGTGGTTCACTACAAGACACCCAATTCAAGATGGACCGAAGGTATGTGTTGTCTTCCTTGGATCTCATCTTGTCATGCCTGCAAGACTCAAGCTCCAACACCAAACTCTCACAACGTGCACACTCAACAACAGTGCTATCTGAACTGGCCTTCTCAAGAGCAAGGATCTTGGCATTCTTCTCTGCCAGCTCAGATTGCAAGCCTGAACAAGACTTGCACGCACCCAACAAGCTAGACCTAGCCTTCAGCTCATCGTTCTCATCTAACAAGGTAGCATACTTAGATTGCAACTCAGAAAAGTTAGTCATATGAACAGCACATTCATCGCACTCAACCTCATCAGACACATGAACAACAAGCTTCTTAGCTTCCTCAAGCTCTTTCTCTACAACTTCTAGCTTATCCTTAAACTCTTTCCTCTCTTGAGCAGCACGTTTCAGCAGCTTATCTTGACTCATCAAAGTATCGGTCATGATATCAAGCTCGGCAATAAGAGCATCGACGGAGGGTTTTACCTCGGTAGAGTCGTCATCACCGGGAAGCACGTCCTTGTTGGGTTTCACCCCTTCATCCACAGCCATGGTGCAGTAGCCTCCGTGGATGGACCTGGCGACGAAGCAAAGCCCGGTCAACTTGTCCTCACGCCTCTTCTCAGACTCATCATCGCTCGAGGGAGAAGAAGATTGGTCGTCGTCGGTGTCGTTGTCGAGGTCGCTGAGGGAGGCGAGGAAGGTGCGCTCTTGAGCCTTGGCCTTCTTGAAGTACTTCTTCTTCAGCGCCTCCTTATCGAATCCTCCCTTCGACTTGTGCTTGGAGGTGTACTCGCGCTTGTCCTCGCGCTTGCTGGAGTCGTACTTGTTGAAGGAGTGCTTGTTCTTCTTGGGGCAGTGGGCGACGAAGTGGTCGGGATCTCCACAGCCGTAGCATCCTTCCTTCGGACCACCACCACGTCGGCGATTTAAGCGGTTGTTGTGAAACCGCGAGAACCGGCTGATGAACAACGCCATCTCGTCGTCCCCAAGACTCTCCATCTGCTCCTCTGTGACAGACACCAAAGAAGACAAGGCAAAAGACACCTGTGAAGGGTTAGCCAAAGAACTTGAGCCATTACCTGAGACCAAGGCCATAGTCGGTGCAGAGGGATTCTTGAGCTTGGCTTGGGTCTGGTAGTCGATCTCGGTGGACTAGAGCTTGTTGAAAAGCTCATCCACGGTGAGGGTCTCATACCCCGAAGACTCAATGATGGTGGTCACCTTCACATCCCATACCTTCCGATCTAGGGCATATAGAAGCTTGAGTGCCCTCTCGTGATCGTCATAAGGTAATTGTGCCTTGTTTGCTCGCATCTTGTTAACGATGGTCTGAAAGCGAGAAAACATGGCATCGATGGACTCGCCATTAAGCTGGGTGAAGTTCTCATACTCCCTCTTGTATGTCTCGTAGAGTCTGGTTTTGACCTGTGTGGTCCCCTCGTGATAGCTCTGAAGTCTCACCTAGATCTTCCGAGCGGTAGTACAATCAGAGACTCTCTCGAACTCTGAAAGCGAAAGACTCGAGAAAAGAACTGTGCGAGCTCTGCTATTAGCGTTGTGCCGATCTTTTTGATCTTGAGTGACATGAGCACGGGGTTCAAGCACAACATAAGTAGCATCCTCGCAAATCTCCCAGACAAGCGAATCAATCCCCTGGAGATGAGCAGACATACGGATCTTCTAATAGAGATAATTTGTTCCATCGAAGAATGGTGGTTTGCCGGAACCACGCTCTATGTCGCCTTCGTGGATCATGGACCGATTAAGGTGGAATGATCCTTAACCGGCTCCGATACCAATTGAAGGACCGAAACGGTGACCAGAGGGGGGTGAATGGGAGCCTCAAATTTCTTTTGAAACTTTTAACCGCTGTCCCAAAATCAACCCCCAAAAGGCACACAAACAAACGCTACGAAAACTCGAGCCACCAAGAGTTAAGAGACCCTAAAGACATTCCTCAGATTACTAGAAACCCAACGCAAAAGACGGAACTCGAATCAGAAACCGAACGAGCGAGAAACAGATCGCAACAGCACAAACTGCGAGCCGCGGACAGTCCGCTATAGTACCGCGGACAGTCCACAGGTCAAAAATCTGAAAACGAACTTCGCGGAAGCAGTTCTGTTCTCGACTGAAAAATAACTGCTACAGTTCCGCGGACAGTCTGGTTTGAGGGCCGGACAGTCCGTGAGTACGGACACCGTGCAGCAATGAAAGCACAGAAAAAATCTCAACTCCCAGACTATCTGCTACAGTACCACGGACTGTCCGCGAATCGCGAAACAGCAGGAACAGAGAGCTCCGAAAATCGTCTTCTCACTTCGATCCACAAAATTGTGGCCAAATCTTCACCAACTGCCATGAAACTTGGTGAGCATGATCATAAGGAAGTAGGGGAGCTACCTCTAAGAGGTCATCGCCCAATTTGATGTCAATCAATGGAGAATCGAAGGGGCACGAAAAACATCGGTTCTTACAACCTAGACCAAGAAATCGTCCGATCTACTTGCTCGTGAGGAATTGATGGATTTCCTTCGATGGAAAGATTCTACTCACGTCATAGCACAAATCAAGGCAACAAAAACAAACCAAAATGGTCTAGAAACGACGAATCGAAGGAAAACTAGAGGGGAGAAAATGAAGAACGCGAAGAACACATCATGAACTCACAAATTGATTTCTCCATCGAACTCCGGAGGACACCGGAGGATTCGGGACCTCCTTCCCTCAAAAATTCATGGTTCTTACACTAATCTATGAATTAGTGGACCTCTCTCTCACACAAGCAACTAGAGGAGGAAACCCTAAAGGAGAGAATGAAAATAGAGGAGGTGAGGGAGATTGGGGCTCCCTCATCCTATTTAACAGGGCTATTACACATTTCTAGTTTTGCCCCTGGATACAAAAGAGCCAAACCATTTAGCCCAAGGGCGTAAAGGTCCAACCCTGTGTCATCTTCATACGACGGCCACCGCGCCTCCTCACCGGTAGCTTCGCCTCGACGCGAACTCTCCGATGCCGCCACGTGTCGTCCGTTCCTCCTCGGAACCTCCGCTCGTGTTTTGAGGCCCAAACTCGTAAACCCGCATCCGATGGTTTTGAGGCCGAAACCATCAAACCGCTCCGCGAGTAGCGTACTCCATACGCGTCCCCCGCCATTCGACACGTGTCACCTCCACGGTCAACACGGTCACTCCCATGTCTTCTCACGCTTGTCGATGTCCCAAGTGTCAGCCACCGCGGCTAGCCACCCGGCCTCCGGGTCCCTCGGTACAAGCCTCACATCCGTCTTTCACCCCTCCGGTCCATCGGCACGGCACGTCCTTCTTGACCTTCACCTCGCCGTCGGCTACCGCCTCCGTGCTCCACACCTGCACAATACAAGCCAAGAGACATGTCGCATAGAAGGCTTTCGCCAAGATAGGGTTAATCACCACTCAACCTACTTCGTGAATCACATTAACAATCACTAATCACAAAACGAACACACAAGGGTACTTGTCAACCTTGTGTTCGCACGACCCTCTGGCGCTGGCTTGGACCCAAAGATCCGCTTCGCGCTGGATTGTGGCAAGCAGCTGTGGCACTTGCGTGTTCGCTCCCCCAAAGCATCGAGCATTCCGCTCTCTCTAAAGTTCCCACATGACGAGGAGGAAGATAGAGTCGGCCCCTTCTCTCCTGCCCTGTCCATTGCTGTCGCCAAGCCGTCCACCAGTCCAAGATTGAAGCCGACGGCGCGGTCACCATCGATCGCTGGAGCGCCATGGCAACCTTCCACCAAATCTGCTAATATTCCACTCGCATTTACCAGACTTTTTAATTATCTTCAAATTTCAATCTCAATTTACCAAACTTTTAAATTGTCGAGGTCAGTTAAACACGCCTAGATCCACCCCTGCTTTATCACGGTTGCTGACGAGCTTTTGTTATTTCTCAATTAATTAAACTATCGCTGAGACGTTGACCAAACTCTATCGACAATGACAAGGGTCATTAACAATAATAACGATCTGTGCACTGCCATTTCTATTTTATTTGCAGATGAGACAACAAGTGCAACACCACAGCGCCGCATCATCCATGATCCGTGCCAGTAAAATCCACACCGTCGTCCTGCATCCATTCGTCGCTCCTGCAAATTAAAATTCCTTGGCTCCAGTCATCCCTGACGTCCTAACCCGTGACGGAATCGCTTTGGCGTCCGCGGGGTCACCACACCAAAGACACCAAGCAACACAACCATCGCAATCTCCTCATCCATTCGCCCTCCTCGCTGCTCCTAGCGTACGTTCTTGCGTGCGTTGACTTGGCGGCGGCTCTGCTCCTCTCCTGCTTCTCTTCTGTGAAGACGACTGAAGAGCGGCCGGCCAATGGAGGAGGAGAGCGTCGCGTCGCCATTGCTGCAGGAGGAGGCGGAGAAGGTGTACCACCCAGTGTTAGACCCCAGCAGTCGGCGGCGGCCGGAGATCGGGAAGTAGGAAGTTGGATCGGAAGGAAGAAGAGTGTTCTCGAGTCCTTCCTGCCGACGATGGCAGGATTAGTAATATCACGAAATATAACTGGATTCAATACAATGCTTGCCTGCCCGCTCTAACCTCTCCAAACTATTTATCCTGGCTGGCGCACAGGCACAGCTGGTTACACGCCCATTGTGGGCCGAATATCCTTGAACTCTTGGAGCGGGCTCGTTTACCTCGTCTGGGCCTTGGCTCTTCCTGGGCTTCACCTGGGTGATGGGCGCTGACACCCCCCTCCCCTTGAGGACCGGCATGTCCCCAGGCCGGTGCATGTGGAAATTGCTGGAATAATGCCTCAGCGTCTTCCCAAGTGGCGAGTTCACGGTCCAGACCGGACCACTTGATCAGCACTTGAGCAACAGAACCATCCTGGCGAGGCTGCAGGCGGCGCTGCAAGACCTGTTCTGGAACCTGAAGGCCAAAATCAAACTCAGGGAGGTTGGAGGATACCTGATACTTGGAGGAAGGAGCCGGACATAACAGGGAGACATGAAAAACTGGATGGATTGCCGAGCTTGAGGGCAACTCCAGTTTATAAGCCACGTCGCCAATCTTGGAGATAATCTTGTATGGACCAAAGTATTTGAAACTGAGTTTGTGGTTGGACCTTGGAGCCAAGGAGCTTTGCACATACGGCTGAAGCTTCAAGTAAACCAGGTCACCGACAGCAAATGAACGGTCTGAACGCTTCTTGTCCGCTTGTGATTTCATTCGCTGCTGGGCACGGAGAAGATGTTGACGAACAGCAGCAAGCATAGTGGCGCGTTCAGAGATGAAGGATTCGACTTCAGAACAGTCTGTAGCAGAGTCTGAAGTGAGGCCAAAGTGCCGCGGAGGGTGGCCATACAAAACCTCAAAGGGTGAACGGCCAAGAGCGGAATGTGGAGAAGTATTATACCAATACTCTGCAAGGGAAACCCAGCGGGACCACTGTTTGGGGCAAGAATGCACAAAACAGCGAAGAAAAGTTTCAAGGCATTGGTTGACGCGTTCAGTTTGGCCGTCGGACTGCGGATGGTAAGCGGAGCTCATAGATAGAGTGGTTTGAGCTAGACGGAACAGCTCGCGCCAGAAGGTGCTGGTAAAAATGCGGTCGCGGTCCGAGATGATATGGGAGGGAAGGCCATGCAAGCGGTAAATGTGATCAAGGAAAAGCTGAGCAACTTGCTGGGCTGAAAATGGGTGTAGTAGAGGAACAAAATGGGCGAACTTACTGAATTTATCGACGATGACCATTAAACAGTTCGCTGAGCCGGAACGCGGAAGGCCCTCGATGAAGTCCATCGAGATCACTTGCCAAGACTCCGAAGGGACGGGCAAGGGAGACAGCAAACCCGGATAACGGCAGCGTTCAGGCTTGGCTTGCAAACAGACTGTGCAAGAGGTAACGAATTCCTTCACTGAAGATTTGAGCCCGCGCCATGCAAATAGCTTGCGCACTTTGCTGTAGGTGACTGGGAACCCTGAATGACCGCCAAGAGGCGAAGAGTGAAGCGCCTGCATGATACGCAGTTGCACAGCAGGATTGGCGCCTATCCAGATACGGCCCTGGTACCGAATGACCCCATTGTGCAAAGTAAAGGGGTGGTGGGAATCTGGAGAAACGGAGAGCTCCTGGAGGAGTGACAATGCTGCCGGATCCTGTGAATATCCATCAACCACAGCAGTCAACCATTCTGGGGTGGAAAGAGAGATGGACTGTAACTGTACTGGAGGAGAGGGATGGCGAGACAAAGCATCTGCTGCGACATTAGAATTCCCAGGTTTGTATACCACTCTGTATTGCAGCCCAGCCAACTTGGTGTACATCTTCAACTGCCATGGAGTATGAAGGCGCTGGTCGGTAATATGAGTCAAACTGATGTGATCAGTAAATATGACAAATTCAGAATGCTGAAGATACGAGCGCCACTGCTCAACGGCCACAATAATTGCCAGGAATTCCTTCTCATAGGTGGACAGTCCGCGGGTGCGAGGACCCAGAGCCTTACTGATGAATGCCAGCGGGTGGCCATCCTGTAGAAGAACGGCACCGACGCCCAATTCACTGGCATCAGTTTGCAGCTGGAACACCTTGGAAAAATCAGGCAATGTGAGGACTGGAGCAGTAACCAAGGCATTTTTCAGGGCCTGGAAAGATTCTTCGTGGATGGATGTCCAAAGGAATACTGTCCCTTTCTTCAGCAAGTCATTCAGTGGCCGGGCAATAATAGCAAAGTGTTTCACGAATTTACGATAATATCCGGCGAGACCCAGAAAACTGCGCAGCTGTTTGGCATCAGATGGTGATGGCCAAAATTGGATGGACTGAATTTTTGCCGGGTCAGTTGCTACACCAGCAGCGCTGACGACATGGCCAAGATAGGAGATCCGTTGCTGCGCGAACTGACACTTGGACAACTTAATCAACCATTTGTCCTTGGCAAGCAGGCTGAACACTTGCCTCAGATGCTCGAGGTGCGCCTCCAAGCTTTTACTGTAAACAAGGATGTCGTCGAAGAAGACGATGACACACTTCCGGAGCAGCGGTTGCAGTGTACAATTCATGGCACCCTGGAAAGTATTTGGGGCACCGGTTAAACCAAAGGCCATAACAGTGAACTCGAAGTGGCCCCAATGCGTTTGGAATGCAGTCTTGTGCTCCTCGCCTGGTGCTAACCGTATCTGATTGAAGCCGGCCCGAAGATCCAAACTGGAAAACCACTGGGCTGAAGACAACTCATCCAGCAATTCATCTATGACAGGAATAGGAAATTTGGACTTCACTGTCAAAGAGTTCAACATACGGTAGTCCACACAAAATCGCCATGAACCGTCTTTCTTGCGGACTAAAAGAACTGGCGAGGAAAAGGCGCTGTTACTGGGTTGAATCATGCCGGTTTTGAGCATCTCAGAAACTTGATCTTCAATTTCAGATTTCAACTGAGGAGAGTATCGGTAAGAGCGAACTGCTACCGGCTGAGCGCCTGGAATTAATGGGATCCGGTGGTCACATGCCCGACGAGGGGGAAGCTCAGATGGCTCTGCAAACAAGTCCGCAAAGTCATCAAGCACAGACTGTACCAAGGAGCGGTCCAAAGCTGGCTGTGCTGAAACTGACGAGGCATCAGCTTGGAAGAGCTGGAACAGGGTGGCATCCTCAGGCTCGGAAGAAATTCCTTGTAGCTGAACAGTTGTGGGTCCGTAGGGAATAACCATCCATTTGTGGCGCCAGTGAACCTTCATAGGAGAAAAGGCGTCTAACCAGTCCATTCCAATTATCATATCAAATGTTCTCAGCGGGAGAATCTTGAGAGCAGAATGAAAGGAGTGTCCCTGTACTGTCCACTCGGCCATAGGAAGCTCAGAATCACATGAGAGAAAACCACCATCAGCAACTGTGACTGTAACTGGCGACCGCAGAGGAACACAACCAGGAATCTTGCTGGCAGTCGCTGAGCTGAGAAATGAGTGGCTGCTGCCGGAGTCCACCAAAATAAGGACCTCATGGCCAGCCAATGAACCCCGAAGCTGCAGTGTTCGAGGGTGAGCCGAACCAGAAAGTGCCGCAGCAGACAACAACATGAAGGCTTGATGCTCAGATTCGTCTGGGGACGTAGGCTCGGGCTCTTCGTCTTGAAAGTCTTCCTGACACAGGTTCCACACCTCCTGGAGAGCGTGTAGCTGGAGCTCCGTGGGGCACTTGTGTCCCGGTGCCCACTTGTCACCGCAGCGGATGCACAGTCCGCGTGCTTTGCGGAAGTTGCGCAAAGCGGAAAGTCTGTCATCCACCGAGGCGCCACGGCCACCTTGTTTCTTGTCATCAGTAGGGCGCGGAGCTGGAGGCGGCATGGGCAACGCTCCCTTGATTGTCGCCGTCTTGGAGAAGACGGACGAATCAGACTTCTTAAAGTCACGGCGGTGACCAGGCTCCAACGCTTCCTCCTGTAACAAGGCGAGGGTACAAGCAGCATCCAAATCGACGGGGCGTTGAACCATAATAATAGAACGGATATCATAACGCAAGCCGTCGATGAACCGGGTGGTATAGTAAAGAGGGTCAGGAGAGGTATAGGCTTTGAGCTGTTCCACCAGTTCAGTGAATCGCTCAATGTAGTCCTGAACGGAGGAAGTTTGCTTGATGCGGTACAATTGGCGGATGAGGAGTTCATGCTGGTCACGGCTAAAGCGTTGATGGATCAAGCGACAGAAGGCAGGCCAATCAAGAGAAGGAAGGTTACGGTCCACAGACTGTAACCAACGAGCCGCAGCGCTGACAAAATGATGTGTGGACACCCTAATCCAAACAGATGGTGGAACTGAGTACATTTCAAAGTAGTTTTGAGCGCGAGTGATCCATAGCTGAGGATTGTCACCGTCAAACTGAGGAAAATTCATTTTAGGGAGGCGGCCCAGATTGAGTTCGGGAGGGTTGTGTTGGAATTGGTGATGATTATAGGGAGGACGAGGATGAAATTGGGGGGTAATGGGTGGATTGGGGGGTTGGTGGTAGGGCTGGTAAGGGGAGGAATAGGGATGGGTTGTGCCTGGGTAAGGAATTTGCGGGTGTTGGAGAATTGGATAGGATATGGGAGGGTGATAGTAAGAGTTTGGAGGGTACTGATGAACTGGGTGGGTATTAGGATGGAACGGGTAGGGGATTTGTGGCATGGGTGGAGGTTGGGGATCAGGCGCCGGCTCATGGGAAACGACAGGCTGCGAATATGAATTGAACTGGAGTGGGGGTTCATCGTTCTTACCATTGTTCGGGCTCGGAACCAGGGTCGTAACAGACCCAAAGCCCCGCTCCCGAGCCACAGTTGCAGTGCGGTGCCCGTCGGGCGGTATGAACACAACGGTTGGCGCATCTGGGTGTGCGGCGATGTACGCCCGAGCATGGGAGTTCACCTCGCCTGGTTGCTTCTGCTCGGACTCCAGGAGAGACCGACTCCAGCTCTGCTTGAGACGACGAAGTTCCCAACGCGCATCCTCAAGCGATCCTTCGATGTACGGGCGCCATTCTTCGTACGCCTCCACCGCCGATTCCAGGGCCGAGACCCTGTCATCGCGCTCGTCACGGATCTCGTGGATTCGGATGAGCTCGAGATCCCCAATCCTCAATTCCAACTCCGCGACGCGATGCTCGAAATCCTGCGCGCGGATGTCGGCGAGGACAGCGGCCTGGGAGTGGGTGGAGGCGAACTGGTCCAGCGCGTCGAGGCGGGAATCGGTGGCGGCGACACGCTCGTCCTGCGCCTGGGCTCGGGCAACAGCCGAAGCCGTCGAAGACGCCCCAGCAGCGATGGCCTCCTCCAACTGGTCGACGCGGAGCCCCATCGCGGCATCGCGCTCGACGCGGTCACGCTCCCCCTCGGCGGCTCCCTTCTCGATTCGCCCGCAACGCTCGTCGATGGAGTCGAGGCGGAGCAGGATCTGCTCGAACGCGGTTTTGACGTTGGGTTCCATCACTCCTTGGGATCTCTGGAGACGCGTGAAGTGGGGATGCGACGCCGGATCCAGAGTTCCCCGCCGAGGAACGGTAGCTTTGATACCAGGTGTTAGACCCCAGCAGTCGGCGGCGGCCGGAGATCGGGAAGTAGGAAGTTGGATCGGAAGGAAGAAGAGTGTTCTCGAGTCCTTCCTGCCGACGATGGCAGGATTAGTAATATCACGAAATATAACTGGATTCAATACAATGCTTGCCTGCCCGCTCTAACCTCTCCAAACTATTTATCCTGGCTGGCGCACAGGCACAGCTGGTTACACGCCCATTGTGGGCCGAATATCCTTGAACTCTTGGAGCGGGCTCGTTTACCTCGTCTGGGCCTTGGCTCTTCCTGGGCTTCACCTGGGTGATGGGCGCTGACACCCAGGCTGCCCGGGCTGTGCCAACGACCGGAGGAAGGAGCTCCAGGAGGGCCTGCCGTACAAGGAGTTCTTGTATGTTTGGATCATCTGCCTCGCGACTTGTAAGGAGTTTCTCTGTCCTCCCTGTGTTGTGCATGCCCTTGTCACGTATGTCTCATGGTCATTTGGTGTTGTATGAAAGTTTCTGTTTTTATGCGCTCATTACTGTCTAATTTGGGGTGATCAGATATTCAGTTCAGATAAGTTGCCCATATAAAGCGGCATCACCTGTAGTACCACTACAGTACTAGCTAAAAAGGCCCCTGCTTCCATAAGTCAGGGGTACTTTCCTGTACATGCATAATGACATGTAGACTCATTTGTCAACATGTGGACTCATTTATCAGGGTGTGTTTAGGTCATTCTCAATGAGAGTTTCATGAGAGTTTTATGGGCATTAAATGTGCTGACATGACACTGTATTGATGAAGAGAAAGATGCTGAAAGTTTCATGGGAGCAGAGATAGTTTCATGGGTATGAAACTTTTCTGCATTGTTTCCAAAATATGAGTGCATTGATAACTGGGTCATGAAACCTCCACTGAAATTGGCCTTAGGTAGCCTCCTGAAAATGCTGACATTGAAAGGTGCTAGAGTTTTATGGATACTAAAATTTCATTTTTATGAATGATTCTTAGTTATGAAGAATTATGCACAAACTATGCACATTGAATGATTCTTAGTTATAAAAAGATTTTTCAGAGACGAAGGGCTAAAGAAGCTCGCCTCTAAAAATCGATGTGGGCCGCTTCATCCATCCGCCTCTGAAAATATCCCATACCATTTATATTAACTAACCCTATCCCTTTAAAGAGTTTTATGGATAACTGAAAGGTGCTCTGAAAGTTGCTAGAATTAGCCTAGTGGATAAAATTAATAAATATAGCCATAATCACATATTGATCTGAAAGCATTATTGGTAACTCTGTATTTTATAATTCTTAATAACATACACCTCATTGTATTCTTTTTGCACACATATATATATATATATATATATATATATATATATATATAATTGCATATTTAATACTTCATATTTCCCCTGCCTATAATTTGTCAGCTTTACCGGTGTCATCATTATTCCCCTTCTTGTATTTCATGGTACGTATTTCATCATGTCCCTAATAACTAAAGATATTTTTCTGGTTACTCAACAGTAATTGCTAACTAGTATTATATAGCACTTGATCTGTAAAGATTATTCAATCCATTCATGTTTTATAAAACATATATGTATACAAGCATAGGTGCACATATTTGTAACATTTTTGGCTAACAAGTTTATCACTTACTAGATAAGAGACTTGCATGTTGCAAAAAGAACAGAAGACATTGGGTTCTATGCCGGATTTGTGGGTTAGTCCGCAGAATTGTTGTTTCTCATTTGAGATGGTCTAGTATAAATGGTGTTTTGAACTTTTTTTATGGATATTTTCAGGTGCTTCATTTATGCTTGGTAGATGCTTGACTTCAACCGTTTGGGGAATAGCAGCAGATCGATTTGGGAGGAAGCCAGTTGCCATACTTGGCGTTTTCTCTGTGTTAGTAAAAGAAATTGCTTCTACCACTATTGATCAAAGTGTTATTTTATTTATTCCCATTTTATTTTTTTTCCTTTTTATATGTACTGTGATCCTCTAACTTAATTCTTGTTAATAATCAGGGTCATATTCAATACTTTATTTGGGCTTAGTACTAGTTATTGGATGGCAATAGCTACAAGATTTCTCCTTGGTGCTTTAAATGGTTTGCTTGGGCCAATTAAGGTATTGTGAATTGGGATTTTGTTTCATGTGAGATGTACATTTCGCAAAAAAAAACTAATATACTTATTAATGGTTAAATTTCACAGGCTTATTCTATCGAAATTTGCAGGCCTGAACATGAAGCATTGGGAATATCACTTGTAAACAAAATACAACGCTAAATCTCAACTTTTCTTGTCCTATTTATATTTTTTATTCTGAAGTTCACTCCTTGTAACTCTAGGTCGGCACAGCTTGGGGTATAGGTCTGATCATTGGGCCTGCTCTAGGAGGCTACCTTGCACTGGTACAGTAGACATCCAATATTCCCCTCAAAAAAAAAGTAGACATCCGATAATTTTAGATTGTCAACTGGAAATGCATCATGACCTAATTATATTATGACAGCCTGCAGAAAAATTTCCAAACCTCTTTTCACCTGACTCATTCTTCGGCAGGTATTCTTTTTTCAGTGAAGACCTTATTATATCGTATAACATACTTGATTTCTAGAATACTTACATTCAATAGAAACTTGACAGGTTCCCATATTTTCTGCCATGCTTATGCACCTCACTCTTTGCTACTGTTGTTCTTGTGAGCTGCATATGGATGCCGGTACGTGAAATCACATTAGTTAGAAATATTAGCTTTGGAATTATAGATATACTTAATTAATGAAGGCTATTTACTGACCTTAGTGTAGCTTACCGATCAATCTACAACTTGTACATGATGTTACAAAACAAACTTATCTATTATAGTACGTGTTGTAAATGATTTCATCTGATTACATCCATGATCACAATACAACGATCTATCAAGATTACATAGAAAAACCTCAACTATCTTAATAGATGGTATGCCTCCTTTAACTTTCATAAAAGGTCCTAACGATTCACAAATTAGCCTCCTTGCAAAATAAGTAAGGATAAGAGTGTCTAGAATTTTTTTCCCTAGACCTCACATTGTGTAGAAGGTATCAGCACAAGCTGCACCCGTTTCTTCTAATAAAATGCAAACTGAAGTAAAGCCTGAACGATGAGGGGAAAATCATGTTTAAAATATTTCATTTGTACGATGTTGACCTTTTGTCCCTCAAATTTATTCTTCCTCATTCTATAGTAAATTATCTTGGATGTATTTTAGGAGACATTACACAAGCACAAAGTTCACCAGAATGAAAATAAAAATGTTGAAGCTTTAGAGGCCCACCAGAGTGACTACAAAGAGAAGGATGAACAAATTTCAAGCTTGGATGACAAGAAGAGTTTATTCAAGAATTGGCCCTTTATGTCATCCTTAATTACATATTGTGTATTTTCCTTTCATGATATGGCTTATTCAGAGGTACTGTTCTTGATCTCAATTTCTTAATGTTTTCTAGTACTGAAATATGATGGCTAATTATGCATTCACCAAACATATGCTAAATGTACAATATAATTAGTAGGCATAGATGAAATATGTGTAAACTAACATGATACAAATAGAGAAGAACTTAGTATAACAAAATATAATGTGTTCTTAATAGTACAATTATCTTTGGATGGTTACAATCATTGCGGATACCTGATGATTCTGCAATTAATTGAACTCTTGAACCATTTTAACTAATACAATGATACGGAGCTCTCCTGCATGTTTGAGAAAAAAAAAACTCTTGAACCATTTACGTATTGTCAGACATAGTATTTGATGTTTTCAACACTGATTTTTAAGTGGAACAATATGTATTAATTTCAGCTAGAGTTATCCAGATGTTAGTATAACACAACTTTTAGCCTATAGAATATATTCCTAAATCCTAATATGCAATCTGTACATGTCACAACACAAGACCATATCTCAAAAAACTTGTAACCACAAGAA
The DNA here is from genome assembly GCA_038087645.1 of Saccharum hybrid cultivar R570. Classification (NCBI taxonomy): domain Eukaryota; kingdom Viridiplantae; phylum Streptophyta; class Magnoliopsida; order Poales; family Poaceae; genus Saccharum; species Saccharum hybrid cultivar. The sequence goes on along the minus strand of JAQSUU010000746.1, from coordinate 3,852,524 downwards.
AATTTGACTTGTAGTGTCCAATGACAAATCTACTACATTAATACTACAATACACGTAATAAGCAAACCTTAGATTTTGTCAGTAGTTAGAGTATTGACATTATTTGAAGTCAATTTCAGGTGTTCTCTTTATGGACTGAAAGTGATAAGAAGTATGGTGGCCTCAGTTTATCATCTGAGGCTGTAGGTCAAGTGCTTTCAATTACAGGTAACATTTCTTTTGGTACTTTCACCAGCCTTGCTAGTGCAATGTATGTACTTACCATTATGTCAAACTTAAGTTGCTACGAATTGTTTTTTTTAGTGGATGTTGCTAGGAAATAATAGACCTCAACATTTTTGGCCTACCCCGACGGGCCAGGCCCAGCCCGAGGCACGGTGACCGAACCCCCCAAAAAAACAGGCAAGCCCAAAACACGTATTCCATTTAGTTTATTAACACTAAAAAATAACAATCAGCCCGAGCCCAGCCCACAGCTCCAGCCCAGCAGAGCCTGTGGGACATTATTGGACATGGTTTTCAGGCCAGAAAAATGATGAGTTTTTTTTTTGCCTGGCCCAACTTTTGCACATGTCTCGCAGAACCTCAAGATCTTCTCCCAAAAAAAATCACAGAAGGTCAAGAAAAAATATGGTACTACAACATTAATAATTGTAGCTGGTCTTGATCGATACAAAGTGAAAATTAATTTTAAAATTTTGCCCCAGAAGCTAGACAGAGTATTCAAAGTCTTCCCTGAGCTTAGCTATCCTTTTTTTCCTCTGTCATTTACACCTTACTTTTTTTCTGTTTATTTTATACGTTTATCAATACTTACAAATGGCAGTATTTTTGGCCCTTGCATTTCCAGGTGTCAGTCTTCTTGTATACCAACTCTCTGTATATCCTCATACTAATAAAATTCTTGGACCTATCAAGACTTCTCGAGTTGCAGCTGTAAGTAAAAACTGGTAATGTCCAGCTGCAGATATGGTCTCTCTTCTGCCTGCATGTCCTAATTAAGCTGTGCCTGATCTTGCAGATTTTGTGCATACTTATTCTCTTTGGCTATCCCTATATGACATATCTGTCAGGAACTGGACTATCGATCATTCTGAATATTGCATCGATCTTGAAAATTAATCTTGCTGTGAGTATTTTTCCTTTCTCCATTGCCTTGACAGATTCCATATAACTTGGAGAGCACTTAGGATCTATATATATACTTCATGTTTTTATAGTTTGATCCATGATATATTGTGTCAGGCTACCATCATTTCGAGCAGTTTCATCCTTCAAAATAATGCTGTGGTATGTCCCCATAAGTTAAGATGAATTCAGCACCAATCTTCTATAAAAATGATTGGTGTAAGCATGTAGCTGCCTGATGAGCGCCCAATTGTTTACAGCCTCAAGACCAAAGAGGAGCTGCAAATGGACTGTCAGTGACAGTAATGTCCCTATTCAAGGCAATTGCTCCTGCAGTTGCAGGCACTGTGTGAGTATACTTAGTTTGTTATGTCAGGCTCAGCATTATGTCGGGCTCAGCACCAGGCCTGTTAGTGGGCGTTAGGCCCGTTAGTGGGCTGATTATCTATTTATATATTTCCTTAAAATAGTTTAGTTATTTCCTTAAATTAGGATCTCGTAGGCTATATATTTGTAACGTTGGTTGAGAAATAATCAAGCAAGAGCAATCTATTATTGCTCGGCTTCCCTTAGGGAGCCGGGAGTTTCCAAACCCTAGCCGCCACCCTCCTTCAGCCCTAATCGTGTTTACTGTTCGCGTGAACAGTAACGCGGCACTGTAGCGCGGCCACGGCGCCAATCCGCCGTTCTCGCTTGTTCAGACCTCGCCCATCAATCTCTCACCCCTACAACCTTCGCAGCCAGCCCGGTAGGATCCGTAATCCTATCAATCTGGTATCAGCATTGCCAGGCACGATGACGTCTGCTCCACCGAGTTCCTCCATCCCGGCGTCCACTTCGCCGCTGCCCGCGGCGTCGTCCGATCTGTCCGAGACCTCCACCGCCTCTGCTCAGCCCCTGACGCTGGAATCCTTGGGGGCCAAGGTGGATATGATCGCCAACGCGTTGACCTCCATGCAGCAGGCGTGGGCCGCCCTGCTCCGGGCGCCCGCGCCACCGGCGTTCTCTGCACCACCACCGCCGCCTCCGCCGCCGGTGCCCACGGCACCGATTCCAACTGGCGCTGGAGTCCCGCTCCATCTCATGCAATGGCCGGCCTCGCCATCACCCTTGCCGGCTTGGCTGCAGCCGTCCGTGCCGCGCGTCGGCTCCGATCTACTCGATGGCCACGTCGCCCTCCCCGACAGCCTACACGACGGCGGCGGCGACAACGGTGTCCTCCCTACCCCCCGCCAGCACTCTTTTCGGGGGGGTGGACGGGCCGCTGTTCTTCGGGGCGCCCTCTCCCTCGGGCGGCCAGCCGCAGGGGGGGCTCGACCCAGCCCTTGCTGCTGCCCTCGCGGACGCCCAGGCGGGGCCCAAATTCTACAAACTGGAGTTCCCTACGTACGACGGTTCGACCGATCCCCTGAATTGGTTGAACCAGTGCGAGCAGTTTTTCCGCGGCCAGCAGACGCTCGCCTCTGCTCGCACATGGCTCGCGTCCTACCATCTTCGGGGTGTTGCCCAGACATGGTACTACGCCCTGGAGCAAGACGAGGGTATGCCTCCTTGGGAGCGCTTCCGCGAATTATGCTCGCTTCGCTTCGGGCCTCCTGTTTTGGGCACTCGGTTGGCGGAGCTTGCCCGCCTTCCTTTTGGTTCTTCCGTTCAGGATTACTCGGAGCGTTACAACGCCGTCCTGTGCCATGCCCACAACCTCTCCGCTCGCCAAAAGGCGGAGTTGTACGTGGGTGGGCTGCCGGACCACCTCCGTAAGCAGGTTCAGCTCCGCGCACCGCCCGACCTCCAGTCCGCCATGTACTTGGCACGGGCGTTCGAGGAATGTGAACCTCCACCTGCACCGCAGCCTCGCGGCGCCCGACCGCCCCATACCTCGGTGACTACAGGCGCTACACTGGCTGTTCCCGCGCCACTACCCGCTCCAGCTCCCTCGTTTCGTCGTCTCACACCGGAGGAGCTGTTGGAGCGCCGTCGTCAAGGGCTTTGTTACAATTGTGATGAGCCCTACGTCCGCGGACATCAGTGTAAGCGACTGTTCTACTTGGAGTTGGCTGACTTCCTCGACGACGACGTACCAGCTGCGGTAGCGCCTGATGCAGTGTTCCAGCATGACCCCGGTGTTGGTTGACGATGCTTCTACCAGGTTTCAGCTCGAGGACGAGCTGTTTCTCCAGGCGGGGAGAGATGTTATGTCAGGCTCAGCATTATGTCGGGCTCAGCACCAGGCCTGTTAGTGGGCGTTAGGCCCGTTAGTGGGCTGATTATCTATTTATATATTTCCTTAAAATAGTTTAGTTATTTCCTTAAATTAGGATCTCGTAGGCTATATATTTGTAACGTTGGTTGAGAAATAATCAAGCAAGAGCAATCTATTATTGCTCGGCTTCCCTTAGGGAGCCGGGAGTTTCCAAACCCTAGCCGCCACCCTCCTTCAGCCCTAATCGTGTTTACTGTTCGCGTGAACAGTAAACGCGGCACTGTAGCGCGGCCACGGCGCCAATCCGCCGTTCTCGCTTGTTCAGACCTCGCCCATCAATCTCTCACCCCTACAACCTTCGCAGCCAGCCCGGTAGGATCCGTAATCCTATCATAGTTACTAACCACTTCTGTGAGAATAAACTTTGGGTTTGTAGCACCAAATCCCTACTTCTATGTTGACTCCTAAAGCCATTGCGCCAAACTTCTTTGGCATTTTATTTGGATCCTCATGACTTGTTAATTACCTACAAATGCAGGTTTTCTTGGGCACAAGCACGGCAGTATGCTTTCTTCTTTCCAGGTCAGTTTTTTTTAAGTACTAGAGGTAATGCAAGATTTTAATGTGGTGTAAACTTTCGTCTTATTCGTCCATGTACACAGGTGATCAGATGGTGTTCTTTCTTCTGAATGTCATCGAGTTTCTTGGACTCATCCTCACATTCGAACCTTTCATGGCCGCACCAGAGTCCAGAGCAGTATGATAGGAATTAGTCTTTTTTCTTCTTCAGGAACATTGAATCATTCAGATCGATTATGGTGTATATGATTTGACGATTACCAACTAGGCAAATGCTAGTCGGTGCTCGCTAAACTGGGATGTCATGTCATTATTATGCCTACCCAAAGTTGAGCTATTAGTATGGGATCCATTACGTGGCCATCAGCCCATCAACATACATACATATAGCCATTAGCATAGTGGGCTGTAGAACCCGGCAGGTACCAGCAATTCGGCCCACGCCGGAGACCCAGGCAGCTGGGCTACTGACGGGGGCCTTCTTCGCTCGAAACAAATCGCAGTGTTCCAGTCAAACGCAGGAAGAAGGTCTGTCAAAGAAGAGGGAAAAAAAAGGAAAAAGTCTATTTTTCCTCACCCAACTTTCAGCAAAGTCCATTTTTCCTCCCTCAACCTTAAAACCGGAAAAATCACCTCCCTCAACTTTTCAAACCGTGCATTTTACCTCCCTCGAGCGGTTTTGAGGGCGGTTTGCTACAGTAAAAGGCGGTATGCTGCAGTACAATTTTTTTTTGTTGTAGTTTAGATCTATGTTTTTCTATAATTAATTGCAATAATTCATAGCTGCAGCTTCTATAATTATTTTGTTGGACTAAAGCATACCATATTATATGTTTACTATCTAGATCTACTCATGTGGAGTCCAACAAAATTGGATTTTCTATTTTATGATTTTTCTGTGATTTACTATGATTTTTCAAAGATTCAGCCAAATAAATAAAAAAAGAAAAAGACAAAACCTTCATAGCAAAAACTTTGTACTAAAGCATATCATATTATATGTTCACTTTGTAGATCTACTCATGTGGAGTGCAACAAAATTAGATTTTCCATTTTATGATTTTTCTGTAATTTACTATGATTTTTTAAAGATTCAGCCGAAATAAAAAAAAAAAAGAAAAAGACAAAAACACGGGCACGGTAGCAAACCACCGGTACTGTAGCATACCGTTGTTTACTGTAGTGAAACCGCCTTCAAAACCACTCGAGGGAGGTAAAATGCACGGTTTGAAAAGTTGAGGGAGGTGATTTGTCCGGTTTTGAAGTTGAGGGAGGAAAAGTGGACTTCGGTGAGAGTTGGGGAGGAAAAATAGACTTTTCCGAAAAAAATGACCTGCGTCCTTGTAACTGTTACTGTCTGCCACTCTGCCTCGATTAATCAGCAATGTCGTCCTGCTAATTCTATCGTACAGTATACTCCTGTATCATATCTGTAGCAAGTGACGTGACGTGACGTTGCCCAGCTGTCGATCGAGAATATTTAAGTGGCTAACAATGCAACCCTCTTAATTACTGGGTGATAGGCGAATGGCTAGTTATTACTTTGAAAAGACCAATGTAGTAGTACTACTGAGTATGCATGTATGCGTATACGTGTCTGATTAGGCTAAGGCCGTGTTTAGTTGGCCTGATTTGGGATGACCCAAATCTGCATAGTGTCAGATTCTATACTGTAGCATTTCGTTTGTATTTGTGAATTTTTGTCCAAACATTGACTAATTAGGCTCAAAAGATTCGTCTCACAAAGTACAACTAAATTGTGCAATTAGTTTTTTATTTTATCTACATTTAGTACTCCATGCATGTGCCGATATTTTGATGTGATGGGGAATCTTCTTTTTGCATAGTAGAATTTAGGGGGAAATTTGGGATCTAAACAAGGCCTAAATTAATAGACAGATGCTTCTCTGGTGTCAAATGGTCACGTAAGTACGCTTTGCTGAAAAGCCAGTCTGAAATATATTGTTTGCTGATTTATTGTACCATGGCTAATAAGAGCTGATTTGTTATGAGAAAAAAAAACAATATACCATGACTGATAAGGCAGACTGATAAGTTTAAGCGAACATGTTGTTATCTCTTGCTCACTGCCCTCTCTGCGGCCATAGTATGTATCTGCACCATTCAATTCATAACGTGTTCGGCGGCCGCCGACGCCGACGCGACGCTCCTCGTCGACGTTCACCATCCACCTGCTAGAAAATTAATCATACAGGTTGTTGTTTGATGTACAAACCAGCTCACCTTGATGCCGACGATGTTTTATTTTTCTAAGGCAGCTAGATTTGGCTCTCCATAATAAATTCGGCCGCTTGCTGGGCGAGACGACGAGAGGAGGCAAGGCAGCGAGAAAATCAAACGTGCCCGGCCGATCCTTGGAACCGTACACTACACCCACCTACACTTGTCCCCACCGTCTGGATCTCTGATGCCTCCTCCCAGCGACCCGGGGGTGTTTAGCTGGGGAGAGAATTTTTTTTTTATGTGTCAGAAAGATATCGAAAGGGGTTTTCGGATACTAATAAAAAAATAAATTACAGAAACGGTTAGAAAACTGCGAGACAAATCTAATAATATTAATTAATCTGTTATTAGCACATGTGAGTTACTGTAGCACTTAAGACTTTTCATAGACTAATTAGGCTTAGGGTGTGTTTAGATGGTTGTAAAGTGTGTGTAAAGTTTCTGTAGCACTTTTAATTGTTATTTGGTAAAATTTATCCAATCATGAACTAACTAAGCTCAAAAGTTTCGTCTCGACATTTACAGACAAACTGTGCAATTAGTTATTTTTTTACCTACATTTAATATTTCATGCATGCGTCCAAAGATTTGATATGACGGGGAATCTTGTAAAATTTTTGGAATTTTGAAGAAACTAAACACTGCCTTAAAAGATTCGTCTCATGATTTTCCCGAGAACTGTGCAATTAGTTTTTTTTCGTCTACATTTAATACTCCATGCATGTGTCAAATATATTCTTTTACTGCATAGGCGAAAAAAAACTAAACACTGCCCCAGCCGCAACGCATTAAATCGCGTGCTCACTCAGAGCAGAGCACACGCGATTGCTACTATTGATATTGAGAAATGGAATGAGAATAGTCGTCGTCCTCGTGACACACGTGCTGCTGCTGTGCTTATGTGAGGACTCTCTCCACTTTAAATTATAAGGCATTTCAAGAATCTTGAAGAGTTAAAGCATCTTAAGTTTGACCAAAATTATGGAAAAAATTACAAAAATTTATAACATCAAATAAGTATACTATGAAAATATAATTAATGAAGAATCTAATGATACTTAATTGATGTCATAAATATTATTATCTTATCATATAAATTTAGTTAAACTTAAGATCCTTTGACTCTTCAAGATTTTTAAAATGCCTTATAATTTAGGATGGATAAAGTACATTACACGGGCAACACGTCCGACAAAAAGAGATGCATCCCTGTCACATCGCTGCTTCCCTCTCCATCGAATCATGCATGCATTGCCCAAACCGTCCGATTAACTAAAAGTACTGTTTACTGATTTGTTATGAGAGAAAAATACTGTTAAATAATTGATTGATTTGGCTGATAAGCTTAAGCGAATAAGACGTACGCTCGGTAGCTGGCCGCCCGGCTCTTGCATTGCATCAAGCAGTAGAGTAGTTAGGTGGCTGTTTTCCATCCTCGATGTACGACGGACGGCTCCGTCCGCGGACCGCGCGGACTGGAGTAATTAGCCATCCATCTGGAGACTGGGGATCGGAGTAGTGCAAGTTCATTGCGACTCTTCCTCCTTCCTCTGCAGTAGTAGGAAGGAGAGCATCTAATCAGATCAGATCACATCGAAATTATATTGAGATGCATGCATGATGATGAAAGTGAAACGACCACAAGGATACGGTAATATATAGTAAGATGCATGCCAGCCAGCGGTAGGGTTGAGCGAGCGAGCGAGCAACAAAGCACGACGCACCTTTCAACCAAACCAATTTCTTGTCAAAAAAAAATCAAACAAATTAAGCAGCAGCAGCCAGCGACGGCGCAACAGCAGTAGTACCCAGCACGCAAGCAGCAAACAACCTCGACCTGGCTGCTGTGTCTCTCGCTCCCCTGGTGATGACGCAAGTGCTGACGCCACCGTCTGGTATATACAGTATGGTGGTACTGTACTACTGGCGTCCGTGTGTTGGTGCGACCACGACGGCTGGCCGCTACGACGACATTCCTTTGCTGTACTATGCAGATAGGCTACGCACGCTACTCAGCGTGACTAGATCAATTAAATTGACACAAAAGTATATATATATATATATATATATATATATATATATATATATATATATATATAACCACTAGATCTAGCTATTAGATCGAGCTCTCACACACGCATCTAGATCTAGATCTAGACCACCATAAACTAGCACTATAAATATCTTCTCTTTTCTCTCTCCCCGCATCATTAGAATTAGATCTAGACCACCAGAAACCCATCAAAAACTTGGAAAAGAGCATAGAAATAGGATACGAGGGCACATTTCAAGCTCCTATGGCCACCTCCCTCAGAGAAATCAAGATCAAAATCTCCCTCCTTGAAAAATTGTGTTTTTTTAGAAGAAATAGAGATGTCCACCCAATAAAAATAAATAGGTGAGCTCATGGAGGAAGAAGATGGAGGTGATTATGGTGTATTTATAGCATGTCATTAACAGAAGTGGGCATTGATGCTCCATTAGCAGAAGCAGCCGACTAATGATGCCCGTCTCTATTGCTAGAGCATTAACAGAGGTGGTCCTCTTAAGACGTTTGCCTCCGCTAATGATCAACAGGGGAGGGCATTTGTCCCTAGACACCTCCTACATTAACAAAGCCGGCGCCCTTTTGTATCTCCTCTGTTAACCAAGACGCCTATCTCTCAAAATCTTTTTGTGGGCAGTATGTGGACCATCTGCATGGAGGTAGTTGTGGACACCTATTGTGAATTCATGACGTGTGTGTAGGCGCAATCATCAACAGATGTGAATGGAACATAAATTTAGGAGGTAGTTGGAAAGAAAAAATGCGCACTTGCCGTGACTGCAACAGAGGACCACGGATGGCATATTACGAGAGTTGTGACTGAATTTTTTCTGTCAAAAGAAAAAAAAATTTATGAAGAGAGAACAATGTGTTTCCTTAGAAGAAAACTGAGTGTATACAGTTTGCTCGATTAAAAAAGGTCGTTGAAGCTAGCATTTTTTGAGAGCTGTAGAGAGAGGGCTTTAATTAGTTCTTGTTAAGATCCTATAGACTCACAAATAGCAGCTAATTAAAAATTAGCTCTCTCTTTATCTAAATAGAAGGGCTTTATGGGTAATCTAATTTTTAGCCAAGATCGTCTTAATTATCTAGTTGTTAGCCTACTATTAGCCAAGTAAATAGTTCATTGTTGTTTATGTATGCTCCTATCTGCAGGGATCCACACGGAATAATTTAAAACACTCTCGCCGATCGACGAGAGTAGTCCAATCCAGAGGATGGATCGGAAGCTGTGGAAGGAAGTATTTAAGGAAACTGGATCTGTTGTGGGTTTTTCTGGTTCAGCTTTACCTAGCTCGCTCCCGTACATGCATCTTTGGTCTAATGGTACTCATCATATTGATTGTGCTGGCTGCGCATGCAAAGGTTAATTATGTACTTGGGCGCTACGGAAATAACAATAATTAGTAGTAACAAAACCACCGCATGAATGAAGACACGTGTGGCCATTCTATCCAAGGAATTGAACAAACAACTCCTCTCTCTCGCGCTCGCTCTTTGTTAAAGCAAGCTGGTCCATCCTCCATATATAGCGAGCGAGCTGTTACGTTGTACATGGTTCTCGCTCGCTCGTCGTCTCAGCTTCTGCAGTGCCGCAGGCCGGCAGTGGTAGGGCCACGGCGTGCAGCTGCGCGCATGTGCAGTAGCCAGTAGCTAGCTATAGCTCGGAGTATCGCGATCTAGCTGATCGAGTAGGCACCCATCAGCAGACTGAGCGTGCGGGCGGCACTAATTCCATCCATCGAGAGATCGATCGGATCCACCGATGGATATGATGGGTCGGGGAGACTCGGCGGCGGCGCCGTTGCTGGAGAAGACGTCGGCAGCGGTGGAGCAGCAGCCGTCGTCGGTGGCCGCGGAGGCGGAGGCGGAGGGCGCGTACTACTACGTGGACGGGTGCCCAGGGTGCGCCGTGGACGGTCACAAGGCGGCCAACCCGGGCATCCCCTACGCCGGCTTAATCTACGTCTGGACCGTCACCCTCTGCACAAGTACGTCTTGTATTTTATGGTATGTGTAATTAGCCAGTACAATTAAATTGACACAGAAAATATGCATGCATACCAATAATTATGGCGCTATATATATGACACAAACTAAACCAATATAAACTAGATTTATATACACCACTATTAGACCTAGCTACTAGATCGAGCTCTCACACACGCATCTACATATAGATCTAGGACACCATGGACTAGCACCATAAATATCTTCTATTTTCTCTCGTCCTAACATTAGAATTACTCAAGCAAAAGGATATGAGGGGCTTGAGGGCACCGGCTTTTGGAGTAGATCTAGACCATCACAAAAGCATCAAAAACTTTGAAAAGAGCACCAAAAAGGATACGAGGGGCTTGAGGGCACATACCAGGATCTTACGGCCACCTCCCTCGAAAAAAAACCAAGATCAAAACCTCCCTCCTTAAAAAATAGTTTTTTTAGAAGAAATAAAGATGTCCACCTCATCAAAGTAAATGGTGAGCTCGTGGAGGAAGAAGATGATATGGTTGGGCTGTATCTATAGCATGTCATTAACAGAAGGGGGCATTAATGCTCCTCCATTAACGGAGGCGTCTAACTAAGGATGCCCATGTCCGTTAAACGACTGATAAGGTAGTTGTCTTACGTGGCCCGCCTCCATTAATAGAGCATTAACGGAGACGGTCCTTTTAAGATGTCTGTCTCCATTAATGAATAACAGAGGCGGACATTTCTCCTTGGATACCTCCTCCATTAAACAAATGTGGCACCGTTTTGTTCCCGCTTCTATTAATCTCCCAAAATAGTTTTTTGGTAGTGCGTGGACCATCCTCATGGGATAGCTGTGGACACCTGTTGTGAGTTCATGACCTATGTGCATACTCAATTGTGAATAGATGTGAATGCAACACAAATTTAGCAGTAGTTGGAAAGAAAAAAAAACTACATCTCTCATATGTTGGATGATTACGTATGCACACTTGCCATGACTCTACAATATATGACCACGGTCGCCATATGAAGAGAGTCCAACTGAATTTTTTTTGTATGAAAAAGAAGAAATTTATGAAGAGAGAAAGGAATGTAGTGTTTCCTTCGATGAAAACTGGGTGTACTGTTTGCTCGACTAAGGAAGTCGTTGAAGCTAGCTAGTAGTAATGAGAGCTAAAGGGCTTTAGTTAGTTCCGGTTTAGATCTCGTGTGCTCAGAACAAGCAGCAAATTAAAATGAATCCTAGTTCATTCTAAATAGAAATGTTTTATGGATAGGCTAGTTTTAAGCTAAGCCTTAGGTAGTTGTTAGCCTATTAGCCAAGTGAATAGTTCGTTGTTGTTGATGTATGCATTATTATTCCGATAATGCTTCAGCTAGGACGTCCGTCCCATGTCGGTTGCGGCTACCTAGGCCTGCGACCGGCCAATAGCCTGCGACCGGCCGGCATATGGAGTTCCTAAAAACAAAATAAAATAGAGCGACACATCATTCATCATTTCGCATCGGCTGCTGTGGGCGCCTCCACCGCACCGCCGCCCTTTGCTCGCTTCTTCTCCGTCGTTGCGGCCGCGACCCTCTCTCCCACTCCATGACGGCTGCTCCCCCACTCCCATGGTGGCTCGAGCAAGCTTCCTCCCCTCCTCTCCATGGATCCAGCCACCCCTCCTCCACGTGCGTCTTCCCTCAAGTCCGACGGCCTCCATGGCGTCCCCTCCCCCCACTCCATGGCCGCCGCGACCCTCCCCCGCGTCCCACGGGATCTGGCCGGCTGATTCGAGCAAGCCATTGGCGCGTGACACTACTACAAAATTTTTAACTGAGGCGGGCAGAATGGCTTTACCAAGGCGGTTTTTGTAACCGCCTCGTATCAAAGGTCACGGTTAATGCGACCTTTTCCGAGGCGGTTTGCTGGCTGCCTCGGTTAATACAATAAAAAAACAAAAAAAATCCGTGAGCCCGCCGGTGAGCCCATTCCTGAGCACACCGATGAGCCCGTTCCTAGCTCACGCGGCGGAACCACCGGATCCGCCGGCGGCGGCCTCCTCCTCGCCAGATCTGCGCCGTCGTGGAGCCATGGAGGGAGGGGAGGAGGGGGAGAGGGGAGGAGGCTAGGGCGCAGGCCGGATCCATCACTGGTGGGCTCCATCCCGCCAAATCCGCCGGCGGCGGCCTCCACCCCGCCAGATCCACGCCGCCCGGAGCCATGAAGGGAGGGAGGGAAGGAGCCCGGGAGGTGGGCCGGATGCGCCGCCGGCGGTCACCATCCCGCCGGATCCGCCGCTTGGGGCTTCGTCCCCACGAGATCCGTGCCGCCTGGAGCCATGGAATGAGGGAGGGAAGGAGCCCGGGAGGTGGGCTAGATCCGTGCGGCCGGGCACCATCCCGCCGGATCCGCCGCCTAGGGCTTCCTCCCCACGAGCCGCGCCGCCTGGAGCCATGGAGGGAGGGAGGGAGGGGAGGAGCCCGGGGGTGGGCCGGATCCACGCCGCCAGGCACCATCCCGCCAGATCCACCGTCTGGGGCTTCCTCCCCACGAGATCCGCGTCGCCTGGAGCCATGGAGGGAGGGAGAGGAGGAGGCCGGCGCCGTTGGAGAGGGAGTGGGGGCGCAGACGTGAGGGAAGGGAGAGGGGCGCGCGAGATAGAGAGGGCCGGTGTGGAAAGAGGAGTGGATGGGTGGGACTGAAACCCTAAAGGCTAAGTGTTGTGTATATATATGATGAGCGTGTTATCGGGCCGAGATGGGTTGTTTAGGCTCCGAGATGGGCCAATATTAACTAAGGCGGGCCTTATAGCGTGCCCGCCTCGGTTAATATGTTTGTGTTAGAACAACCGTCTCGATTAATTGGTATTAACCGAGGCGAACATTTTAAGGTGCCCGCCTTGATTAATCGATTTTGCGAGGCAGTTTTTGGCAACTTCCTCGGTTAATAAAAAATGACCGCCTCGGTTAATGCCTACCATTAACCGAGGCGGTTGAAAATGCTGCCCGCCTCCGAGGGCCATTTTGAAAGGTGACGGTTAATAAATTTTGTAGTAGTGTGACTAGCGGGCTCAAGCAAGCCGCTGACCCTCCCCAACCCCAGCCGAGGCGCCCTCCCCAGGTCCGGCAGCGTCTCTTCTCCCTCGGCCGATGGTGGGCATGGCGGGGGCGTGCGGGCACGCACCATCCAGCAAGCCTGCGCCACCGCAGTTGCCCACCAGCTTGGTAGGTCATGGTCGCACGGCGATACTATGTTTCAAGTGTTTCTGAACGCTTTTCAGACATGTTGTAAGCCCATGTTTCAAGTGTTTTCAATTGTTTCAAATGTATGTTTTAATTGTTTTATGCAGATGTTGCAAAAGTAGACTGGGATATTGCATATGTTGCAATGGTTTCACATGTATGTTGCAAGCGTCTATTCCTAGTGTTTCATCTGTTTTTTTGTACACGTATGCTATAAGTATTTCAGATGCATGTCTCAAGTGTTTTATCTGTCTTTTTTTTGTATGTTACAAGTGTTGCATCTTGATGTTTCAAAAAGTAGATCGGGATGTTGCATATGTTGCAATGGTGTTTCAACGGTATGGTCCAAATTTTATGTGGTTTAGATGTACTCCCTCCGTCCCTAAATAACTGTCGTCATTGGTGTGCGTGCCAAAAGTTTGACTCGATTTGTAGAAAATGCTTGCAACATTTACGTCTTCAAATAAATTTATTAAAAAATTAGATTCAAATATCTTTCCAACGATGCTAATTATGTATAAATATTAATATTTTTTAATATATATTGAGTCAAAGTTGTTTCTCAAAAAGTGAAAACGACACATATTTAGGACAGAGGGAGTATGTTGCAAAGGTTTTATCTTGACGTTGCAAAAGTAGACCCGGGTGTTGCACGGCGCGGTTGGTGGTTGCTGCTGGGCCGCAACCTATGTTGCAAGTGTTTTACGAGAAACTATCGCAGGCGAATGTGGTCCCCGTGGGCACTTTCTTTCCTGTTCAACATTTCTTTCTCCTGATTGGATAATAGGTTTTAGGCTTTAAGAAACTCTGGAACGTACAGTACAGTGCTAAATAAATTATAAGAAAGCAGAGGAGTAAAGAAAAGGCGACGGACGTCCGGATGCGCGCTGCTCCGTCGAACCTCTGGCGCTAGTCTGACCCTTTATTATTCGCCAGGATCTAAATATACACCGGAACTAGTAGTTATTACCTGTCTAATTTGCAAATATCTATTTTATAGCTTCGACTAATAATAATTAGCTGTAGCTTTTTTTCTGACTAATAATTAGCTCTAGCTGATCCAATTTGATTTACACTTGTTCCTTCAAAAGTGGAAACAACCACCGGACGCGAAGTAGCAGGGTTATTGGCTCTATCACATAATTTTCGAAAAAAGAAGTTCTTTGATTTTTTGAAAGTATGTAAAAATCCAAAAAGTCATCAAAGCACGCTGGTTAAATCCCGTGCGTCGCAATTAAACGACGTCGCGTTGTAATTAATTAAGACACCAGACGGGATAATATAAAACTCTCGCCGATCGACGAGAATAGGCCAGAGGATGGGATCGGAAGCTGTGTGGAAGGAAGTACGGAGTAGCATGGAACTGAAGCCAAGCAAGCAGGCGAGAAAGTTGCGAGTAGCGATGGGCAAGTGGGATTTGGCATCGATCTCCGACCCTACCACAACGATCTGTGTCGTCGTTGACAATCAAATTAACAAATATTTTACGTCACATGCATGATGATGCCGCCGTAACAGCTATCCGTGTCGTCGTCGTCGTCCTCTACTGCCGTGCGGTGCCGCCGCTCATCATCATCAAAACCGAAACCTGGATCTGTTGTGGGTTTTTTTACCTGGTTCAGCTTTGGTGGGTGCTTGATCCACCGATTAAACTTTAGCTCCTTTCACTCACACGTCGATGTTTACATGCTAACTAGGAGGACTAAACATAAGCTAGTTACAAAACTGATTGCATAAGTTACGACTAACTCGCGAGACGAATCTATTAAGCTTTAATTAATCCATAATTAACCCATGTGATGATGTGACAGTAAACATGCATCCTCCTCGCCCCTCTCGATGGATGTTGATGTTTTGGTCGTCTATGGTGCGGATGCTACTTGAGCGCTACGGAAGTAGTAACAGACACCTGTGGCCATTCCAGCGGTAGTCAAACAACTAGGAGTACTCTTTTCTGTTGTAAAAAAAACAAAAAAAAAGAACTAGGAGTACTCTTCCTTTCTTTCTCGCTCTTTGTTAAAAAAGAAAAGCCGGTCCATCATCCATATATGGCGAGCGAGCGAGCGAGGGAGCTGTACATGGGTCTCGCTCGTCGTCGTCTCAGCTTTTGCAGCAGGCAGGCAGGCAGGCAGTGGTAGGGCCACGGCGTGCAGCTGCGCGCATGTGCCATAGCTAGCTAGCTAGTAGCGCGGAGTATCGCGATCTGATCGATCGAGTAGGCAGCTAACATAGTGAGGCATTCGATTCCATCCATCGAGAGACCGATCGATCGAGCAGCTAGCAGGTAGCAGCGGATCGGATCGATCGGTATGATGGGTCGGGGCGACTCGGCGGCGTCGGCGCCGTTGCTGGAGAAGACGGCAGCGGCTGCGGCTGCGGAGGCGTCGGAGGCGGGCCGCGGGTACTGCTACGTGGAGGGGTGCCCAGGGTGTGCCGTGGACCGGCACAAGGCGGCGAACCCGGGCATCCCCTACGCCAACTTCATCTACGTCTGGATCGTCACCCTCTGCACAGGTACGCGCGCGCCCGCCCGCCAATCATCGCCATGCCATCTCATGTTTGTACACCTCTGCGCCTGCCATGCGTATGTACGTGCTTACCTTGGATCGATATATTTCCCTGGCCGCCGCCGCCGGCGGCGGCGGCGGTGGCGGGTGGCCTAGCTTGTTCTTCGATTCTCTCTCTTTCTCCCTCCACTAGACTTTAGCTCCGTCAAAGCCGCCAGCGAATTGCAGCGAGCCATCCACGTATATTCTGTCTAAAAGCATCTCTAAAAATCTTTTTAAATCTTACTCTCTAAATATCGTTTGAAAAGTCATTTGCATAAAAAATGTTTCTATATCTTTTCACTTGCCAACAGTTTTTCTATATCTGGTGCGTACTCTGGAGAGTCATTCTCGTCTTCTATTTTTGGCTAACGAAAATTTCAAAATAAAAGATGGCTATATCTAGATAACTATTTAAAGAAATTGTTGGAGAATAATTTTTCGCCAAATCTCTATTCCTAACATTTAAACATTTAGGAAGGATACAGAAAGTCTCTTCAAGATCTCTAATTTTGAGCTATCTGTTTTATAGCTCTAGCTAACAATTTGCCTTAACCGATCATGTTGTATGCTTTTTTCTTTAATTGTGCAAGCCCTGGAACACCAAGTAGTATGATTGGGTTTTATAACTATCACATGATTTTTAAAAGAATGAATGTGTCGATTCTTTTCTTGTTGAACAATGCAAAATCCAATTAACAAATATCTAAAAATCCAAAAAGTCATCAAGCCACGTTGGTTAAAATGCCGTGCGTCGCAATGCAATTACACGACGTGACATTGCAATTAGTAATTAAGAAAACCACACGGAATAATATAAAACTCTCGCCCATCGACGGGAATGGACGAATGGTCCAGAGGATCGCGGAAGCTGTGGAAGGAGTAAGGAATTCCAGCAAATGCAAGGAGAGCGAGCGATCGAGGAGGAAGGAGCAGTCTGTAGTCGCGATGGGCAAGTCGGATTTTGGCATCTCTGATTAATTCCGATCCGTCCACGGCACATGCATGTACCGTCCGTCCGTCACATGCATGATACCGTAACAGCATCCGTGTCCGTGTCGTCGTCCTCTACTGCCGTGCGGTGCCGCCGTCCATCAAAATCAAAAATCAAAACCTGGATCTGTTGTGGGGTTTTCTGGTTCAGCTTTACTACCTCCGGTACATGCATGCATCCTCGCCAGAAAAAGGTTAATTATTGTGCTGGCTGCGCATGCAAAGGTTAATTATGTACTTGAGCGCTACGGAAATAACAATAATATATACTCCCTCTTCCCATGAAAACATGCACCTATATAGGTCGCGTGCTAGAAAAAGTAGTTCATATTTGATCAAGTTTCTAGTAAATAGTATTCATATTTATGGCTCTAAATTAATTTAATATAAAAATACATTTTATAATTAATTTAATGATATTTACTTGATATCATAAATATTGATACTTGTTTATCCATAATTAGTCAAACTTATAAGATACTAAAACATGATACTATACTAAAATTGTATATTCTCCTAGACGAAGGGAGTAATATAAGTAACAAAACCACCGCATGCAGACACGTTTGGCCATTCTAGCGGTAGCGCCGTAGATCGTTCAATATATCGATCAGCTAGCAGCGGCGGATCGGATCGATCGATCCATATGATGGGTCGGGGCGACTGGTCGGAGCAGCAGTCGTCGGCGGCGGCGGCGCCGTTGCTGGAGAAGACGTCGGCGGCCGCGGAGGCATGCAGCAGCAGCACCGGGTCAAATCACGTCTCCTAGTGAATACGGAGTAACAACTAGTAGTAACTAGTTCCAAAAAAAAATCACGTAACAACATTTACAACTCTAATAAGTTTAATATAAAAATATATTGATTGATTATTTTTATAATATTCTATAAATATTATTGTTCGAGTATATATTTAGTCGAGGTTAAAAAGATTTAACCTCTACGAGAGACGAGAAGAGTATTTTTTTTTACGGGACAAAGGGCGCTCCTCCAGTACTACCCCTGATAATCAGACAGGTGGCCACGAATCGCGTGTGCATACGGCGTGCGCGAGTCAATTTAGCTGCATCCATCTCCGTCCGTCCGTCCATCCATCCATCCATCCATTCGTCCAAATTTATTCTTTCCATCTCCATCCATCATCCATCCATTCGTCCATTTCTTCTTCAGCAGTACTCCATCCGTCCCAATGAATATGTAATTCTCGCATCCCGAGAACTCAGCCATCACAAATTTTAATTAAAATTATATAAAAAAATACTAACTCTTATGAGACAAAATAAGTACCGTTAGATTGGTTATGAAATATATTTTCATAATAAATTTATTTTGAGACATAAATGCTAATACTTTTTGCTATAAATTTGATCAAAGTTGACACAGTTTAAACGACACGTTTTCCAATCAATGGGACGGAGGGAGTAGTAGTATAGTACTAGTACTTGCCAACTGCCACCATCAGCATGTGCTATTGCGCAGCACAGCATTGCCGCTCGCTCACAACGACTTGTACGTGCATTCGTGTGTTATTGACTTATTGGTAATATAAAAAGGACCTTTATATAGTTTTGTATACTCCTCCAAAAAAAAAGCAAGGAGTATATACATAAGTAAAAAAAAAGAAAAGGAATTCTAGAGGTGATGTTTTTTTTCCTCCTTGTCGGGCGGGCCCGCATGCTCCGTCGAACCTGCGCTCTGAGCCAAGCCATGGCGTGATGCATTCGGTGCTGGGGCCCCAGGCAGTGTGTCCTCCTCCTCCAACGGACAAGGGTGGGTAGGTCCGTCGTCCGGGGACCGGAGGAGGAAGAGAAAGAGAAAGAGAGGTCGCGCGCCGTCCCATGCAGGATGCAGCCGTCCACACCGCACGAATCAGCTACCACCACCCCGAGCCAAAGGCAATGATGCATTGATGCCCGATTCCCGACGCGGGAACTCGGACGGACGCTCAGATTCACGCCAGTTGGCGCTGCCGCTGCCGCGCCCGGCGCCTCCCTCCGTCTTGGTTGGGTTGGGGTCCCGTACCACCGTCCACCCACCACCACCAGAACGGGTGCCTAGGACGGAACGGAACGCGGAGGGAAAGGGCATGGAGTGGACGAACGACGACGCCACTCGCCTCCATCTGTACTATGTAGCACCACCGATCCATTGGTGCTCGTTCGTTGTCTGCCCAATCCATTTGCGTTCCTTGTCTGGCCTGGGCGCCTGCCTGGCTGGCCATCGGCATTGGAGGAGGGTGCGTAGTAGGCGACGAAGGAAGGGAGGCCCTCGCCCGTCGCCACCGCCAATGGGGGACGAGGAGGAGGAGGAGGAGCGCGGCGGCGCCGACGCGCGGCCCGCGGCGCCCTTGCTGCGCAGCAGCAACGACGACAAGGCCGGCGGCGACCGCCGCCCGGAAATGGAGTGCCCCGGCTGCGCGTACGACCGGCGGAAGGAGGAGCTCCGGCTCCGGAACGCCAAGCCGTACCGGGAGTTCCTCTACATCTGGATCATCTCCCTCACCGCCGGTACGTCTTGACCGCTACCGCCCGCGTACGGCGTACCGCGTACCGCCATTCATTCTCGGATTAGATTCTTTCCCTCCTTTGCATTGCTCTGCCTCTGCCTTCTCTTGTCTCGTCGTTGCTCTGCCTCAGCCCTGTACAATAGGTTCCGGGAAAAATTCTTAATTTTTGCCCCCCAATTACCCGAGAATTCCATGACCTGTGTAGGCGAATGCCAACCGTATATAGTGCACATACATTAGTTGCCAACACATGCATGAAACCGTACTGCAATATGAGTGACTCGAATTGAAATTTCCCAATGGGCATGTTGTGGATATATATATGTAGGTCCATGGTCAGTTGTGCGTGCCAAAGTGTCATATTCATTCACTACTACTAGGGGGGACTGTACATACTGTGTGCGTGACAACAGCGATGCAATTTCTGTGTTTCTTTCTTTGGTTGCCATACTTGGAAGGCTCCTTGTTGTCCCCTCGCTCTATAGTACGGCTGCAATAGACTATGCATGAGTACGCAAACACAATTGGATTTCTACTGTCTCAAGATATATGCTTCCAATGAGACAATGACAGCGTCGGCGTGTCATACCCAGTTTGCTTTTCTTTCTTTCCCATACCGCTACCTGGGTGCACTATGGATGATGGTGTAACGGCAAAACTCCTTAATTTTTAACTAAGACAGTGAATTTGTTGAGCTTTGGAGCATTGTCCGTGTGAGCAACTCATTTAAGTTAGCAGAAAACTTCTCTGAAGATTCACTTCCAGGGAAAGCGCACACACCTTACAGAAAGTTGCAACATCCAGTTTCCTTTGAAATGTAATTAATGCCTGTTTATTTACTGAAAATTTTCAGATTGTTCCAAGTAAGCAACACATTGCGACATAGTAAGAATTTTATGCGTACTGATACATTAATTCTTCATCATCTCTCGATCCTTAATTCAAGGGCGATTTTTTTATATTCAATCTTTAATATAGCTGAAGTTTTATGAGTGCCTGAGCGCTTCTCTCAGGTCTTATTCAATGGTTTCTTAGTCACCATTTACTGAACTAGCTTTCAACACATCTGTGCCAGCACTTGTGGCCGACGGAAACATGCATGATTGACATTTTTTTTCTATGTTGTTATATAATTCCTATCCTTTTCACTCCCTTTCTTCTTTCAATAAATATCACCCATTGTACTTTACTGTTTCTGATTTTTTCTTATTTGTTTTCAGCTTTACCGATATCATCGCTGTTTCCGTTCTTGTATTTTATGGTATGTATATATTTTGTTCTCCTTTTCTGGTTATTCTTTCAGGGCTTTATGTTATATCCAAATAATTAATTAGCCAGTACAATGATGCTGATTTTTTATACCTCTCTCCTCTGCCAGCACAAGTTAAGTGCCTTTACCTAATAAGTGTTCATGTCTTCTCTTACTATTTTACAGATAAGAGATCTGGGGGTTGCTAAAAGAACAGAAGATATCGGGTTCTATGCTGGTTTCGTAGGTTAGTTTTGACGAATTGCTCATTCAAGTTCACCATGGTTTTGTTTGGTTTTCACAAATGGTTAATGTCTTGTGATTGAGATGAGCAACTCCATATGCTGGATGTTTCCAGGTGCCTCATTTATGTTTGGTAGATGCTTGACTTCAACAGCCTGGGGAATAGCAGCTGACCGTATCGGGAGGAAACCTGTTATTGTGTTTGGCATTTCCTCTGTGTTAGTAACATTTTACCTCCATTCTATGTAAAACGAAATGATGACTAACTGTGCACTTGTTAACTTCTGTCCTTTTCTTATTCAAATACTTGAGTCTCTGAGTTAAATCTTTTTAATGTCCCAGGGTTGTGTTCAATACATTGTTTGGTCTCAGTGTCAACTATTGGATGGCAATAGCTACGCGATTTCTGCTTGGTGCTTTAAATGGTTTACTTGGACCAATAAAGGTACGATGAATTTGTGAGCTCTTGTGTGTTAGAAGATAAATGTGATATACACATATCATTAGTAACTTGATACCCGATTTTGTACAGGCTTATGCCATTGAAGTTTGCCGACCTGAACATGAAGCGTTAGCACTATCACTTGTAATATACAAATTTTATATTGATTTGCAACTATGTATTTTCTTATTTCAATGATTTTGAAATTCACCTTCTTGTAATTTTAGGTCAGCACAGCATGGGGAATAGGTCTCATTATTGGTCCTGCTCTTGGAGGTTATCTTGCACAGGTACTTCTTTTATTTTTTTCTTCAAATCCAAAAAATTCTCTTCTTTAAAAATCTTAAATTATATCTAATTGTCGATCCTAATCTGATTAACTATGTGGCAGCCTGCAGAAAATTTTCCAACTGTCTTTTCAACTGACTCAATCTTTGGAAGGTATCTTTTCACATAGCAAAACTAGATAATCTCAAATAATTCACTTACAGAGTACTTATTTTGTATGGAAACTTGTCAGATTTCCATATTTCTTACCATGCTTATGCACATCAATCTTTGCTGCTGTTGTTCTCATAAGCTGCATATGGATGCCGGTATGTGGGATTGTATATTCATTAACCATTTCCATACCTTTTGAACCAAATTTTGATTCCTCCCCTGCCCATCTTAAAGCATCTCACAATGCATTTTAGGAGACTTTGCACAAGCACAAAGTTCATGAAAATAGAAGTCAGAACATTGAAGCTTTGGAGGCCCATCTGATCGATTCAAAAGAAAAGGTTGAAGAAAGTGGTAGTTTAGATACTAAGAAGAGCCTATTCAGGAATTGGCCATTGATGTCATCAATAATTGTCTATTGCATCTTCTCCTTCCATGACATGGCTTACACAGAGGTATTTGTTTTTTGTTTGTTAGTTATGACACTGAAGTTTTGGAACTTTTGAGTACGATGCTTTAACAAGCTTGGTAGAATTAATGCATGTTATGAACATAATTACTCTATTCAAGACTTGAAGGATTTACTCTAAACTGTGTGTAAGTAGAATTTTAACATGGATCCTATTAAACATCGGTTGTTGTCAGCCAAGAAAAAATTTTCTTGCAGCCTAAGGGTGGTTTGCATTGCTGTGAATATCTGTTATTTCTTCTTGTTTTGCATCGTACATATATCCTTCTGTACCAACATATAACTGTTGTATTACTTTATTTATTAGAAAGCTACCACAAGTTATGTAGATGTATGCTGTGTGCTCTCTATTACAGATTTACAGTACCTATCTAGAGGAAATTCTAGCATGTTTCGGAGCACTAATAAAAACTAACTCTAGGTGTTCTCTCTATGGGCTGAAAGTGACAAGAAGTATGGTGGACTGAGTTTATCATCTGAGGATGTTGGTCAAGTTCTTGCAATCTCAGGTAAATTTTTTCACTGTTGTTAGTGTCATTAACGTGCAGAAACGCATTGTTGTCTAAAGTTCATGTACTATATATAATTGTACCTACCCACCTTTTGACCTGTATACGAAAAAAGAGAAAACTTAATCATTCCCTGACGATGAACATAATCTTCAAATTCTGTCATCAGTCCAGTACCATCGTTGTGGTTCTCAAAACTTCGTGCACCAACTTTTTGTTATTTGTAATACCAGCATTTACAGTAGTTTACATCTTCCATTTCAGGTGCCAGTCTTCTTGTATATCAACTCTTTCTATATCCTAGTATCAATAAGGTTCTTGGGCCTATCAAATCTTCTCGAATTGCAGCTGTGAGTAAAATATTTCGTTATTTAATTATTGAATTCCTTTTGTTCTCACTGCATATCTTAACTGCTGTGCTTGACCTTGCAGATCCTGTGCATACCTATCCTCTTTGCCTACCCCTACATGACATACCTGTCAGACCCTGGATTATCAATCATTTTGAATATTGCGTCAGTGATAAAGAATAATCTTGCTGTGAGTTTTTTTTTCATCTTTTCATACTTATTTGAACTTTCAGATTCAAATAAGTACATAGAAGGCAATTTTGGTACATTTAGAGAGTCTACAATTACTCTGCTCTGAAGAAAGGAAAAGAAAATAAACTCTGTAGTTACTGCAGATGGTTGACAAATATCAGCCATGTCGATCATGTGTACTTAAAAAAATTCCTCAAAAAAAAAAGATCATGTGTACTTGCCCATAACTTAGGAGTTCACAACTTTTTTTCCCTTTCGAAGAATAAGAGGTTTTGCGATTTTTTTTTCTTGCTGTATTGAAGTTTATTTGATTTTAACTATTTTCATCATTGGTGTGCAATATTAGGTTACCATCATTACAGGCACTTTCATCCTTCAAAATAATGCTGTGGTATGTATCAATTTATTCAGTTCAATTTCAAAAATATTTTAAAACATCTGTCCTGCTAATCTGTGATTGACTGATGACCATGCAATTAATAACAGCCTCAGGACCAAAGAGGAGCTGCAAATGGACTGTCCATGACAGGGATGTCCTTTTTCAAGGCACTTGCTCCAGCAGGAGCTGGCATTGTGTGAGTATAATCTGATCCTTACAGCTACCCTTAATTTTCTGTACGAACCCTTATGGTTTTAGTTAAAATAAACTTGCTATCCACATTACTGCTTTGGCAACTATGCTTAAATGGAATGTGCTTGAAGCTTCAAATGTTTGAGTCCTGAGGTGCTGTGTATTTTGATAACTAGTGGTCCACTGTTGCTAAATTTAAGCTTCACAAGTAGGAAGGCTGAGGTGCATTTGTACTTCTAATTTAGCAATTTTGCCATTTTGAAAATTTAACTAGTGCTCCACAGCTGCTATTCAGCACCAAAAGTAGGAATGCTGAGATGTACTGTGCATTGGATCTAGCACCTGATTGTTTATGTATGAATACAGGTTCTCATGGGCACAGAAACGCCAGCATGCCTTTTTCTTTCCAGGTAAAATTTGTTACCTCTTTTGAGAAAAAAAAAATTCCAGGTCCATTTCGTATTCTTTTTGGCACTTCTCTCGCCTAAGTTTCCTTGCTCCACTCATACAGGTGATCAGATGGTTTTCTTCCTCTTGAACATCGTCGAGCTGGTTGGGCTTCTCCTCACATTCAAACCCTTTCTGGCAGTACCAGAGCAATTTGATAGCAGATAGTTCTTTGAATGAACTATAAAAGTTTTGGGATATTCAAAATTCATCGTGTACGGCTGTACAAGTGATGAGAAGGGTGAAAGCACACCCTTGCGCCGCGAAGGTCTACAGAGACCTAGGAAGAAGCAAGAACTGTGTACTTTTAATTGTAAGTGGTGTATGTAGTATCAGCATTTCTGCATAGGAAATGCACATGTATAGGTGGTAATTACTGTAGCCAGTGGATCGATAGTTGCTGCGCTGTAAGTAGTAATAATGTATGGTTCAGCGACTCACAATTATTTGTTGGAAATGAAATTAGTAGCCATTTGTACCCTTCTTGTTTATCTGGTTGTTGGATTCTCTTAATTCTTCAGAGTAATCTTTTGCATCATGTTAGAAACACAATGACGGGACTATGGGAGGCCATTCTGATTCCTGAAAATGCAATGTTTTTTCTTCTTTTAGATAGAAAAAGGGAGGGAATTATAAAACTGCTGACGCAAAAATTGTAGCTTGGCCCTTTTAGCAAATGAGACCTTAGCTTGGAGCACATGAGGATAGCCTTCTTCTGCAGGTGAGGAACCGCTATGCTTTGGCGGTACAACGAAGTTTCAATCGTGTTTGAAGCTGACAAGTTCAATCCTAGTCGACCATCACAGATTGGACGGCTCGTTGAACGCATGCTCTGCAGTCTGCAGCAGCCGACAGCCGTGTAGCGTCGCACTGTCCACCCAAGTGACGCTACAGTCTTGATGCACTGTCGGTTTCACGCCCCGTTGCCAAAGAGGCGTCCCCAAAGATAGGAACCTCGATATATTGTCACAGACCTGGGTAGTTAGGGAAGGAATTCAGGGTAGATAGCAAGAGATTTAGGAGGAATTAGGCCGGGATTAGCAAGAACGGAATCAAGAACAGGGAGACTGAACAGAGGTAGAAGACAAATTCAGGTTCAGGAGTTCAATTCATCGATACCCCGTACAAGGACAGACTTAGCGTATATATGTCATGCCGGCTCCTGACTTGGGCTCAGCCCATACATGGCTACGGCTCGCAGGCCCAGCACACACACGCATACGTATCAGATGGACCCAGCCCAGGTCATGACATATATCAATCTTAAATTTGTTATATGTATTTTGAGTAATAATTTTGTTTATAGAAAAACTTCTTTTAACTTTGATCTGTTTAAATCCCACAGTTAGATCTACTAACAGTGATATTAGCCGAGACTTAACTAAAACGAGAGAATCACTTTGTCCTTTACACAACATGAAAATAAAAGGAGTTAGGGAGAAGTAGCGACCATCAGTTTTATGCGCCGAGGAGCTGGAGTCCGCCATGGCGAGGAAGGAGGCGCAGTGGCGGCGGAGAAGAGCTTCCCGTCACTTGTGCGGTCCCTGTGATCGGAGTAGGGTCTAGGGTTTGTTGGTGGGAGTAGTGGCGGCCGGTAGAACTCAATCATCCGTGCCCCGGCCTCCCACCTCTATTTATGTACCGCACGTGACAGGGGCCCTCCAACCATAGGTGGGTTGGACTGCCCCGATCAAGGAGCGGATCAAGGTCCCTAATGGGCCGTTGGGTCCAATAGGAGGAGAGATAAAAAACAAACCCTAACATTCTCCCTCTTGATCTCTTCTAATAACTTATCTCATCCTTGTCTTATTCTTAATTTAAATACCTAACTTAAATGCTTAGCACTTAACTCCGTCTCATTATAAAGAAATGCGTAGAGCGCGTCTCATCGTCACAGAAACAATTTCTATTGGACTTGACGGCTACAGTACATCTCTCTAATTTGAGACAGAGTTCTAACTAAAGGGCCCTAAGTGTTCAGGAATCATAGGCTTTCCCTTAACCCCATGCCGGCTAGCTGTTTTCTAAACACGCTGGGTGGTAGGCCTTTTGTGAGCGGATCCACTAACATATTATCCGTCTTAATATACTCAAGACTTATAACATGATCCTGAACTTTCTCTTTCACAATATAGTACTTGATGTCAATGTGTTTGGCAGCACCACTTGACCTATTGTTGTGAGCATATTCAACTGCGGGATTATTATCGCAGTATAACTTAAGTGGTCTCTCAATGCTATCTACCACTCTTAATCTGGGCAAAAACTTCTTAAGCCAACTCACCTGCCCTAAGGCCTCATAACATGCTACAAACTCAGCGTACATCGTCGATGACGTGACGAGAGTCTGTTTGGAGCTTTTCCACGATATGGCTCCACCTGCGAGGGTGAATATGTAGCCTGACGTGGATTTCTTTTCATCCCCCGCATAATCTGAATCTGAGAACCCCACTATCTCAAGGGAGTCCGTCTTATTATAACTTAGCATGAAGCCTTTAGTGCCCTGCAAGTAACGCAAGACTTTCTTAACTAACTTCCAGTGTTCTGCACCTGGATTTTTCTGATATCTACCAAGTAACCCGGTAACAAACGCTATGTCAGGACGAGTACAAATTTGAGCATATTGTAAGCTTCTGACGGCTGAAGCATAAGATACTGATCTCATTTGCTCGAGCTCGATCTGATTCTTGGGACACTGGTGTTCTCCATACTTATCGCCCTTGACTATAGGTGCAGGTGATGGACTGTACTTGTGCATACTATATTTTTTAAGAATCTTTTCTATGTATGCCTTTTGTGACAGCCCTAATACCCCTCTATTTCTATCACGGTGAATTTCAATCCCTAGAACGAAAGAAGCTTCACCGAGGTCTTTCATGTCAAAATACGAGGACAAGAACTTCTTAGTCTCCATTAGTAGGTTGACATCGTTGCTTGCTAGCAAAATATCATCCACATATAGAACTAAGAAAATGAACTTAGAATTCTTAAACTTTACATAAACGCAATTGTCCTCTACATTTGCCTTAAACCCAAACTTTCTTATTGTATTATCAAACTTTAAATACCACTGTCTTGAAGCTTGTTTTAGTCCATAAATGGACTTCCTTAGGCGGCACCCCATGTTCTCTTTTCCGTCCATGACAAAACCTTTCGGTTGTGCCATGTAGACATCTTCCTCAAGATCCCATTTAGGAATGTCGTCTTAACATCCATCTGATGTAATTCTAAATCAAAATGTGCTACTAGCGCCATTATTATTCTAAAAGAATCTTTACATGAGACCGGAGAGAAAGTCTCATTGTAATCAATTCCTTCTCTCTGAGTAAAGTCTTTTGCCACGAGTCGCGCCTTACGTCTTTCAACATTCCCCTGGGAGTCATACTTAGTTTTATAAACCCATTTACAACCAACCTTCTTAGCTCCCTTAGGAATTTCCATCAGTTTCCAAACTTTATTGGAATCCATGGACCTTATTTCATCTCTCATGGCTTCTAACCACCTCTCACAGTGTTCGCTTCTCATGGCTTGTTCATATGTAGTGGGATCATCCTCCATATAAAATTCTTCGGTTTCATAAACCTCATAATCATCTGAAATAGCTGATCTTCTAACTCTTTCTGATCTTTTAAGATTCTGATTGTTTGGCGCTATTTGGGGTTGTTGTTGTTGTTCTTCCTGATGCTCGACGTGTGGTTCTAATGGATCTTGAAGGACAGGTTCCAGATTTTCATTGGATGTCGGCAACGGAGAACTAACAACCGGTGCTGGCACTACAGTGTCTAACACTGTTGGTGCAACAGCTATGGGTAGCACAAAGAATTGTTCCTGAAGCATTGGGGTAGGGGCATAAACCCTTTTCTCCTCTAGACTAATCTCTTGTGCTATCTTGCTCCCTCTTATCGAATCATCTTCTAAGAACTCAACATGTCTGGTTTCCACAAACTTAGTATGCCTGTCAGGGCAGTAAAAGCGGTAACCTTTTGACCTATCTGGGTAGCCAATGAAATGGCAACTAACTGTCTTAGGATCTAATTTCCCTAAATTTGGGTTAAATATCTTAGCCTCAGCAGGACAGCCCCACACCCTTAAGTGCTTAAGTGAGGATACTCTGCCGGTCCATAGCTCGTACGGTGTTTTAGGCACCGACTTACTTGAAGCACGATTAAGAATGTGAATGGCGGTTTTCAACGCCTCCATCCACAAGCTTACCGGTAGGGTGGAGTAGCTAATCATACTTCTTACCATATCCATTAAGGTACGGTTTCTTCTCTCAGCCACTCCATTCTGCTGAGGATCTCCTGGCATGGAATACTGGGCAGCTATGCCATTTTCCTGAAGGAACTTTGCAAAAGGTCCTGGAACTTGGCCATACGGGGTATGTCGCCCATAATATTCCCCACCACGGTCTGATCTTACTATTTTAATCTTCTTATTATGCTGATTTTCTACTTCTGCCTTGAATATCTTAAACTTATCTAATGCCTCTGATCTTTCTTTTATTGGATAAATGTAGCCAAAACGTGAATAATCATCAGTGAAAGTTATGAATGAATCATAACCATCCACACTCTTAACAGGAAATGGACCACAAATATCTGTGTGAATTATTTCTAAGTTTCCTGCACTTCGTTTGGCATCTTTCTTAACTTTCTTAACATACTTACCCTTAATACAATCTACCCACTGATCTAATTCTGAGAGTTGTAGTGGCGGAAGAATTTTAGCCTTGACTAATCTATCAATTCTCCCCCTCGAAATGTGGCCTAATCTACAATGCCACAATTTCGAAGAGTCAATCTGAATTTTCTTACGCTTTCTATTTACATTCGTAGACGTTGGAACTTTTTCATTCTCAACGGATATAGCATTAATATTCTCAGAAACTGATAACAAATAAAGTTTGTCTTGTCGGAAGGCAAGACCAACACATTTATCATTATAAAGTATCTTACATCTGCCATTTCCAAAATGGCAAGACAATCCATCATCATCTAACTTACTAACACTTATTAAGTTTCGATGCAAAGAAGGAACATAGAGTACATCAGAAAGCCTAAGTACAAAACCATCTAATAATGCTAAAGTCAAATCGCCAATGGCTTCGACGTCGGCTTGTACTCCATTTGCCACCTTAATTGTTCTTTCGCCTCTTTGCAGGGTTCTCCTCGTATGGAATCCCTGTAAAGAATTGGCAACATGAATTGTTGCACCTGAGTCAATCCACCAAGTAGATTTAGCATAACTAATATACAAGGATTCATCTACAAATGTAACTAAATCCTTACCATGCT
This sequence comes from Saccharum hybrid cultivar R570, assembly GCA_038087645.1. NCBI lineage: Eukaryota > Viridiplantae > Streptophyta > Magnoliopsida > Poales > Poaceae > Saccharum > Saccharum hybrid cultivar. Next base: position 3,822,873 of record JAQSUU010000746.1, on the reverse strand, counting down.
TGTTGAGGTACTTCAAGAAACCAAGACAATCCTTTTGCATGTGTCCTGTTTTCTCACAGAACATGCACTGATTTGGTGCTAGCCAAGGCTTCTTGCGTAGTGGGTTCTGTGGCCTGTTTTGGTCCTGAGCCCCATTGTTATTTTGAGCAGTCTGAGGGTGAAATGTCCTGGTTTGGTTTTGGTAATTGAGTGACAACCTTAGGTGGACTAATTGTGTTTAATGAGAAATACACAGGAGATTAGTCCACAGGTGATGGTGTCATGGAGGAGCTCATTGCATATGAGACATGACATGGAGTCATGTGGCCAAGGTGGCAAAGATCAAGATGAGGCTTGGCTCGACAGACCTGTTGCAAGTGTGAAGGGCGAGTCGGAGGCTTTGGAGCGATGGACCGCGAGGCGGTGAAGCTTGAGCAAGGCTTGGCGCCGATGGACCGATGCAACGGTGAAGAGCAAGTGAGGTCAAGATCGATGGACCAAGGTCACATGATGATATGAAGTGGATTATATCATTTGGTGATTGGTTGGTGCATGTGTTGCATCAACGTCGGAGGAGATGGAGTGGAATGCGCAAGGCAAAGGTATAACCTAGGGTATTTCCATTTCACCGGTCATAGGTGTGTAGAGAAGTTTATGACCGGATTTAGGATAGATGGCCGTACTATCAAGAGGGGCAAACTTGTTTGCATATCGGTCATCTAGTGCCACTTGAGCGATCTAACTGTGCATACGTGTTAGGATCGAGTGGCGTGGCAAGTTGAGTGGTTAACTCCTTCGGTAAAATGATTATGAAAATGCTAACACACGTGCACAAGGTGGTGGTCACTTGTTGGTGTTGGCACATTTACGAAGGCGATGAAGTTTAAGCGGTAGAGAGGATTTGGGTTTTTGAGAAGTTTTTGAGAAACGGAAGTCGGAAGTCGGAAAAGAAACAGAGGCGAACGGAGATCACAGAGGTGACCGGACGCTGCACCGGACGCGGTCATGGTATGACCGGACGCGTCCGGTCAGTACAGCGCAGGCGCGGGTGCTAGGGTTTGCAACCGGCGCGTCCGGTCACTCGCGGGACCGGCGCGTCCGGTCAGGTATCCAGAGGAAACTGAGTACGATCGGACGCGAGGCGCGTCCGGTCACACATGATCGGACGCGTCCGATCGTCAAGGGAGCTTACTGGACTCAAACCGGACGCGGGCACTATCGCGTCCGGTCTTTGCGAGGGGCGCGTCCGGTCGTTGCTTCGCGGGCGCGCGGAACAGCGCGATCGGCGCGTCCGGTCGTTTGACAGGCGCGTCCGGTCGTTGCCTGGGGTGCGTCCAGTCGTTTTGAGAGGCGCGTCCGGTCATGGGATTTGACCGTTGGCGCAGTGACCGTTGGAGGATCTAACGGTCGCGTTTGAATTCGAGGGACACGTGGACGTCGCAGGGCGACCGGACGCGGTGAAGCGCGTCCGGTCAGTTACGACTGGCGCGTCCGGTCGTCCCGAATTCTGCCCAGTGAAGGGGTAACGGCTCTATTTGACCGTGGGGTTATAAATAGATGCCTTGGCCGGCTATGGCCGTAAGCAGAGCACACTTTAGCCTTGGTGGCTTGTGTGGTAGTGCTTGGGAGCCCTCTAACTCACTCATGCTTGATAGTGTTCATCGGATCGAGTGAGAGAGCGATTCTAGTGCGTTGCATCGAGAGGATTGCATCGAGTGGCACTAGGTGATCGTGTTGCAAGCCGGTGGTGCTTGTTACTCTTGGAGGTTGCCACCTCCTAGACGGCTTGGTGGCTTGCGACTCCGTTGAAGCACGCGTGGAGATTGTGCGTGGCTCCGGAGGAGGATTTGTGAGGGGGATTGTGCTCACCCCGCGGGGATCGCGAAGAGCAACTCTAGTAAAGCTCGTGGCTTAGAGGATCCCCATCTTGAGAGTGGATGTGCGGCACCCGCTGAGGGTTTGACTCTTGATAGTCAATTAGCTCGTGATCCATCAAGTGGGTGTATCGCCACAACGGGGACTAGCTTGGTGGCAACCAAGTGAACCTCGGTGAAAAACCGCCGTGTCAACATTGTGTACATCTTCTCGGTGGTTTGCTTTCGATTCACAAGCTTGTATTTACATTCATATACTTGTGCTTGTGTAGTTGCTCTTGTAACTAGTTTGCTTGTGTAGTTAGCTAGTTACCTTCTTGCTTGTGTAGCATAGAAGTAGCTCCCGTTGCGTGGCTAATTTGGTTTGTGTAACCTTGTTAGTCATATTGCTTAGTTTGTGTAGCTAAGTAATTTGCGCTCTCTAGTTTGGCATTAGTTGCCTTGCTATTGAGTATTGCTAGTGAGCATAGGTGGCTTCGTGCTTTTGCTTACTAGAATTGTGTAGGAGCTCCCCGGCTTTGCTAAAGTACTAGTGCATAGGTTTGTGTGACCTTGCTCTAGAATTGTTTAGGAGAGCTCTTGCTAAGAAAAGCACCTTAGTTACATATTTAGGATCTTTGTGAGGTGCTTGTAAACTTAGATAGAGGGGTGTAGTCTTGGCTAGACCGATAGTTTTAATTCCGCATTTATTTCGGTTTGCCGACGTGATTTATTTTAGAAAGGACTATTCACCCCCCCCCTCTAGTCCGCCATCTCGACCCTTCAGAGGGTTCTGAGGGGTTTTGCCCTGAGAGTTTGATGCCTGAGCATTAGAGGAAGAGCTACCATCCCATTTGGGTTTCCCTTGTGGTTTGGAATTCTTATGGTAAAACTTCTTATTGTTGTTATGCTTCACGAAGAGAGCAGAGTCTCCCCGTGATTCCTTAAGTCTTTCCTCCTCCTGAGTGGCTTGCCTAAGGAGCTTCTCAATGTTCCAGTCCTCAGGTGCCATGTTGTAGTGCACAACAAAGGCTTCAAACTCCTTTGGCAAAGAAGCTATGATCACATGAACGACAAATGGATCTGGAAGAACCATCTTCATTGATGCAAGCTTAGATGCCAAGGTGTTCATCCTCAGTATGTGCTCTCTAACACCACCACTAGTGTATTTCTTATTGATAAACTCTCTAATAAGCACACTGGCTTGAGTCTTAGTTGTACCATGAAACTGAGTTTTGACTTTTTCTAAATACTCAGTGATGGTGGTGCACTCAGGCAGTGATCCTCTGATGGGCTCTGAAATAGTTGCTTTAGCCAATGTCAGACATTTCTTATTGGAGTTGTCTCATTTTTTCTTAGCAAGATCATAGGACATCCTCACTGACGCATGCTCACGCTTGCGTGCAGCAAACGCTTCATCAGTCTCATTTTGTGCAATGACCGGTTCCTCAGGTTCCTGAGGGCATGGTTCATTGAGAGCTAAGTCATTATCAGTCATGACAAGGGCTAATTCATACTGCTCACGCCACGTCTTATAGTTGGTCCCGTTCAGTTTCGGGACCATCTGTACCCAGTTGGTGAGACCTGAAATTCAGATACAAAAACTATGAGTAAACTTAGTTTAAGAAAATAACTGATATTGAAATTGCATGTATTAAAACAACGTTGGTCAGTATTAATACATACAATCCTCTGTGCATTAAATCTATATCACCGTTGGGCAAATAAAGAAATAATGCACATTAACTGATGGACAAAGCAATTATAATATTGATATAATCAACGCTGGTCAGAAAATAACAATATTATAAAATTTTCTAATTTATTAAATTTGCCCCATAACTAAATCTCTCGTTGGTTCGAATTTAATTAAGGAGCAAAATATACTTACTGAGCAGCGGAAAACGTGACTAATGTGAACTAATTTTCAATTCCAGAAATATGTCTAATATTGCCACTAAAATTTTATCACATTTGAACAAAATTTGACTAAATCCGATACATGAAAATTACACAAGCTAAAAATATTTCCGGAAAAAGAATAAAACTTTGCTAATTGATGTGGGCTATTGAAAACGGCAAAAGCCGGCTTGACTCGGCCTGCTTGGCCCATCAAAACGGCACGCGCGCTGCCTCCCGCGCCCCAGGCCGCAACATGGGCCTGGGCCGGGAAAGCGGCCGTGGGCCGCATGCCCCCCGCCGGCCTGTCCACCGGTTCGGCCGATCTCGGCCGTCGGCTTGGATCTGACGGCTGGTCGCTGTTTTCGCGTGAATAAAAACGACGGAGACGGCCGAACCGTAAACCCTAGCTTCTTTCCCCTTTCCCTTTCTCACACTCATCTGCAGCAGCCGAAGAGAACGTCGCCGAGAGCTCCCTTCGCCGTCGGAGGAGGATGGCGCCGCCGTGGGCCCCCTCGCCGGCACGCGTGCTCGCCCACGGCTGAGCACGCCGCCGTCGAGTGGCTTCACGGGTGGTGCCAAAGAGCACCTGCGCGAGGCTTATCTAAGTCGGCGGCGACCGAAGGTTCGCCGGCCGGTTTTCTTACAGCCGGCGGCAGTTTAAGCTCCGGTAAGGTACTTTTCCAACCCCTTTTGACCGGTTTTCGCTTTCTTATCACTAAGCCGCACGGGTTAGGGTTAGGGTTTTGAACTGTAAATCCCATTCTTCTAATTTCTAAGTAGCCCGGGACGATGCTCGTGGCATGTCGCTCGGCGGCTAACCTTAGTTTAGGGTTTCTTATTACTAATTTAATCCCGATCTAATCCACTGTTAGGTGGCTTAGCCGATACCATTGTTTAAATCCCACAGTTAGATCTACTAACAGTGATATTAGACGAGACTTAACTAAAACGAGAGAATCACTTTGTCCTTTACACAACATGAAAATAAAAAGGAGTTAGGGAGAAGTAGCGACCATCAGTTTTAGGCGCCGAGGAGCTGGAGTCCGCCATGGCGAGGAAGGAGGCGCAGTGGCGGCGAAGAAGAGCTTCCCGTCACTTGTGCGGTCCCTGTGATCGGAGTAGGGTCTAGGGTTTGTTGGTGGGAGTAGTGGCGGCCGGTAGAACTCAATCATCCGTGCCCCGGCCTCCCACCTCTATTTATGTACCGCACGTGACAGGGGCCCTCCAACCATAGGTGGGTTGGGCTCCCCCGATCAAGGAGCGGATCAAGGTCCCTAATGGGCCGTTGGGTCCAATAGGAGGAGAGATCAAAAACAAACCCTAACATGATCACGCTTATAAAAAATACATGAACATCTACAATATCAAATTAGTTTTATTAAATTCATATTGAATATGTCTTGATAGTGAATCTATTTGGCATTATAGATGTTAATTTTTTTTTAATTTTTATATATAGGCATGTTCAAACCTAGTGATCAACAATATACCATACCATAGGATTCCAAACCAAAAAAAACCCTGTGCCAAACACCCATCCCTCGTGTTGGGCCCAAGTTGAGTCTTCTTCCCGCGTGGGCTTTGAGCTTCCGCCAGGGAGGTTGTTTGGCACAGGGTTCGGGTTTTGTAATTTTTTGTTTGTTTGTTTTCTTCTCTCTCCTTTTCCTTGCATGTATTTAATTTAAAATTTTCTTTTACTTATTTCTCTCCATTTATTTATTAATTTATTTCACATGGCTCCTATTCTTTATTTATTTTTATATTCATGTGTTTTAAATATGCTTTTATTTTATTTATATTTTTTTATTTCCATCTCTATTTCTTATATTTGTTTCTAATAAATACTAATTCTACAATATTTTGTTCTCACCAACCTGGAAACATTTCTTGTGAAGGTAAAATGTTCTTTCTTGTGAGGCTAAAATATTTTGCTCCAGAAGTTATAACATTTTTCTGGTGAACCAAGAATATTTTGCTTCCGAACCTGGAATACGTTTTGGTTCCTCTAGAAGACGTACTGGAACGTTATTCTCCTGGTCCTAGAAAAAGGAAAAAATAAAGGTGGTACCCTTGGAGACTTGAGAGTGGGACAGATGCCGCAAGGACTTGTATGTTTAGCCACAGTGGCGGACCCAGCCGGATTTTGGGTAGTCCCAGGACTACCCTAAATTCCCGGTGACAAGGTAACATAACACTGTAGCGAGAACTGTAGCATACTGTGGAGCACTGTTCCTATACTGTGTGTCTACTCAAAGAAATGATTCTGGGTCCGCCACTGTTTAGCCACATCCGAAGCGTTTGTTTGTACTGTAGTGGAGTTCATCTTTCCACTTGTTTAGATGACATCAAAATTCCAAGTTTTTTCACTCTCTCTCCATCACATCAATTTTTAACTGCTTGCATGGAGTATTAAATGTAGGTAAAAAAAATAACTAATTACACAGTTTAGTTGTAAATCACGAGATGAATCTTTTGAGCCTAGTTGGTCCACGATTGGACAATATTTATCAAATAAGACAAAAGTGGTACTATTCATCGGTTTGAAATTTTTTCCCAATCTAAACAAGGGCTTTGTCGTCGAACGATCCTTCGGCGCTGGAACCGATATATTATATATTTATTATATATAATTCCGGATTAGCTAGTGGAAGAAGCACTAGAGTAAAAAACAATTGCAGATATATATGATCCACACATGTATATGGAAAATAGGTTCCTGGAGCCTTGGTGATCGTTTTTCATACACAGATCATCGATAAAGAAGATTGTTGCACACTTGGCAGTTTTAATATAAATTTGGCGAGCAAGTTGGTTGCATTCCCAAGTCTGTGTGTCCGGCCTATATTAATGAACATTGTTAGAGGAGCCATATCTGAGATGGAGTTTGTCTCCTTGCTGTTGATTCTATTATCATTGCTATTTGGCATCATTGTAGCATGCAAGTTGTTAATTAGAAATTAATGATGCTGCAGATCAGTAGTACACTTTTTCCTGTAATCGCAAATATAAAGGATCCAACAGGGCATTAATTGATACAGTCTTCGCAATTTGACTAACAAAATCAAGAATTAATCAGTGGACAGGAGCGAGACCGATGTCGTCGTCGTAGTACCAACAGTAGCACGTGAGAGACCGATGCCGTCGCCGTTCGTCGCTGTGAGGAAAAGTAGAAAACTGAAGGAAAAATAAAAGGAAAGAAAGATGAAGGGAAAGGAAACAACGTGTTTGTTTACCTGGTTCGGTCGCTCTCTATCTCTTTATTTTAATTTCCTTCTCTAGAGTCTAGATAGACGATCTCGAGTGCTATCTTCGTGGACGCTGCACGCCGTCTTCTCGTCGGAGCGTCCAGACTAGGGCGTTGCTTAGATGGCAAAAAAATTTGTCTGCAAAGTTCTATAGCACTTTTGTTTATACTTTCTCCGTATTAGATTTAGAAGTCGTTTTGAATAAGGTTTGAGTCAAACATTGGAAATATATATCATCAATAACTTTTAAGTTGTTAAGTTTGCAAATGTATAATTATATGAATAGTTTTTTCTTGAAAAATACTTTCATAAAAATATACATATATCACTTTTTCATAAATATTTTTTTATAAAAACAAGAGGTCAAAGTTGTGTTTTGAAGACCGTTTCGCTGTCCTAAACGACTTCTAAATCCGATACGGAGGGAGTATTTGATAATTATTATCTCACTATGGTCTAAATAGGCTCAAAAGTGTAACACCCTAAAAATTTGAAAAGAAGAAAAATAGGAAAAACATGATTTTTATATTTATTTTGTGAAGCATGCAAAATTTAGAATAAGAATAATTTTGATAAATTTAAAAATAAATATAAGGGTAGAAACATGTTTGTGCACTCATGCTGTTGCATTTGAATTTTTGAGATGAGTGGTTTGATTCAAATTCAAATTTGATTCCAAAATCATTTGAAAATGCTTTGAAATAATTGAAAAGGAAAAAGAAAAAGAAAATTTCCTTTCTTCTTGTTTTTGGCCCAGCTCAGCCGGCAGCCCACTTCCTCCCGCGCCCGCATTCTCCTCCTGGGCCGAGCCCGAGCCGCGGTCAGCCGGCCCAACCCGCGCGAGCGCTCGCGTCGGCCGCGTCTTCCGCCTGAGTCGCTGAATGGTGGGTCCCGCCTGTCAGTGACCGTTTCACCTTTCCTTCTTCTTCCTCCGGCGCCTTCCAAAAACGGACGCCGTCGTTTCCTTCTTCTCCGATCCGAAGCCGCCGCGTATCTCCCTCCCTTCCTTACTTAGCGGCGCCTCCGGGCTATAAAACGGAACCGCAAGACTCCCTACTTCTCATTGAGCCGCTTAGACCCTAGCCTCGACATCCCGGGAAGGTCACCGTCGGAGCTCCACCTCCACCGCCGCCTTGACGAGTTAGCCGTCGCCTTCCGGTCGCTCTTCCGCTACATTCTCGCGCGGGGTAAGGTCGCGGTGATGTGCTCTTTCTTTTGGTACTTTCGGTTTGGTCATTTTCACAAGTCCGGCCATGGCGCCGCCGCGGGAAGTCGCCGTCGGGGTCAAATCCGGCCGGAGCGCCGCCCCGTTTCCCCCGATCCAATCTGGACCGTCCGATCTAAATCTAACGGCTAGAATTAGAAGATACCGGTTCGCTGGTGATTTTGCAAAAGAAACCCTGAAGTTTTTAAGTATAGAACCCGCAGTCCTAAAACGTAAACCTCAGAGTACGCTTTGATCGGTTGAAAACGTATTTCGTTTCGGTAAATGAAAAATACGCTTTCTGATATTTACAGTTTTGCCATTCAGATTGTTTTAGTTGTAGAATTTTTGTTTTAGCTCCGATTTGATCCATTCAAATTGCGTTAGATTCATATTTGCGAGCTCTACATGATGATAGAACTGTACAGTAGGTTTGAGATAATTTATTTTCAAGTTTATATTAAAGTATTTATTTTTCTATAAGAAATCTTTGGAAATTCATAACTTTGTCGTTTTAGATCCGATTTTCGTGATCTTCGCGTCTGTATGATCCTAGCAAGTTGTAGATTCATTTTAAAGACTTTTTATTTTATTTTCTTACTGTTGGTGTATTGTTCTAATTATAGTCTTGTTTGTTTATGCATGATTGCCTCTGGATGTGTGTTGTTGATATGGTTGATCGAGTATAGACGGTGAGAAATTCGTTGGAGATCAAGAGCTTTACTACGAGCAAGATCTTCAGGACCAGTTTGAGCAAGGCAAGTATAGCATGGGATTATCCTTGTTGTCCTATTCACCTTATGCAATTAATATCATTATGCATTTATTCCTTGTTAAGGATGACTTAGTGATTGATCCTTTACCTTGGTACCTATTAAATTGCATTGAGTAGTTTGGCTAGTGCTTAAACATGGACTATGATCATGTAATTTGACTAATGGAATATGCAATAAACATTAAAAGATGATTTTGATTAATGTTTAAAGGGGATTAGAGCATGGGGGTTACTTTTGATGCTCTAATTGCTCTCCATAAGGACTCATCTATAAGCGACAATCCGGGATTTACAGTACAACTGTGGGGGCTATATGGCTCTGGCTTTAGTCATATAGAAGGACCTTTTCTAGCTTGTTAGAGGTATTCCTTTATGGCGTAAGAATGGCTTGACGAATCGGGTATAGTGCGGCCTCTGTCCTCATGTGTATAGGCTGCGTGTTATTGTGCCATCAGGAAGGGGGGCTCTACATCTGTTTGCCGAGTGAAATCTAATGACCCTAACTTGTTAGACGAACCTTCGAAAGACTTCATAGTGTTTACCCTGCCTGCTCACCTTGGTAGTGTTTTGGGAGTAATTAACCCGGGCATTTGGGTAACACGACTCACAGTGAAAGTGTACAACCTCTGCAGAGTGTAAAACTGTTATAACAGCCGTGCTCACGGTCACGAGTGGCCTTGGACCCTTATGGAATAGTTGAATAATTGTTTATAATTATGTTTTTGCTATTCGTTAATCATTTCACATGGATCATATGTTTAATGTTTATATTGAGACATTTTGATGCTATTATTATGCTAAAATCATGCTAATTAAAAGCTACATGCTGATAAACCAATGAATATGCCTTTTTGAGCCTCATGAACCCCATGTTACACTTGTTGAGTACGAGATGTACTTACGCTTGTTTATTTCTTTTACTTGGATAAAAATCCCGGATGGGTAACAGATGGAGGTAATAGTGACTACTACGCCTACTTCCCTGAAGATTACTAGTCTTGCTGTCAACCAGTCAATGTACCTGTGACTGGAGCTACCACGAGAGATTTTTATTTATACTTCCGCTACATTTGTGTTAAGACTATGTGTTTAAATATCGTGATGTAATAACATTGGTGATGATACTTTTGTTATAATTTGTGAACTTATGTGTGATTGATCTCTGGGCGCACATAAGGGTATGCATTCCATTTGGTCGATAAATGGGTGTGACAAATTGGTATCAGAGCTCTTGTTGACTGTAGGACGCAAGCCTAGCTAAGAATGGTCGATTTAGTATCATCTTTACACTATTTTTTATGCTCACTATCTTGCTCTTGATATTTGATAAATTTTTATGCTTCTTATGTCACATTCTATTATGAAATTTTGCCTCTATTCTAACTTCATCCAAAAATTCTGTAGATGGCCCGTGACCGTAAGACTGCCCGCATTAGCTCTGGAGGATACTACCCACCTCGTGCTCTGCATGCAACTGAAGAGCCACAAGAGCCAGAACCTCAGGAACAGGAGCAGACTCCTGTAACACCAGTCCAAGCACCAGCACCTCCCCAGGAAGAGCCTGAAGAAGATCCAGAAATCGTCAAGATTGAAGATGATGAAGAGGAAGCTAATGGAGGAGTACAACCCCCACCTCCATCATATGAAGCTCCCGAAGATATGCCACCTGCTCCAATGGGGTGGACTGTGAGGATCTACCACAGGAATGGAGGGAATGCTGTCTCTCATCTTCGCCTGGTGGGGATGCTCACTGATTACTTCGCTGACTGGCATCCAGCTGTGGAGTACGTCTGCTGGGAGTACACTCATCCACTGGAGGACACGTACTGGAAGGCAAGGGCAAGCATCTTTGCCCACAAGGAAGACAAGGGAGCATATCAGCTGGACAGGATGTTCTCTCACGTGGGACATCGAGCTACTATAGAGGATAGCATTGAAGATGCTGCTTTTGAAGCATGTATGGGTCTCCGCTATCTTCGCTATAACCTTATGAAGCATGACATTTATCGCTTCTTTCCTCGTGCACACCCCGAACTTGGATGGGCTATGACAGATCCAGTGCAGCTAGAGCCACTACCTCGGGTGATGGTGAACTTTGTCTATGATATGATGGATAGGAAGCTGCAGTTAGAAGAGATGGTGAAGGCACAAGGGAAGACTATCAAGAGGTGCCAAGCAACCATTGATGAGCTCCGAGCAAACCAAGGCATGCCCAAGATTTATGAGACATTAGAGCATGAGCCACTTCCTTAAGAAGTAGGAGTCCTTTATGTAATAAGAACGTTCTTAGTAACGTCAGTTGAGTCAGTCGAGTCTGTCGTGTGGTTTGAACCTTGGTGTGCTAGTTGCTTTATTATTATGCTTATGTGTGAGTTGGATCTTTGTTTGAGTGTCGGGACTTGTAGGCATGTCTACAAGTTCCATTCTTAAGAATAATAAGTTTAATAGTCAAGGAATAATAGTTGGGTTTGATATTATCACGTTTCTGTCCTTGCTGTTTTCTGGAGCAGTCTTCAATGTTTCTGATATAGTTTAAAAACGGTTCGTGCAACATTTATGAAATTTTTATGAGAGAAACTAGACTCAAGCATCTTTCAAATGCCACTGGAATCACCTTTTTATCTGATCTGGTTCGAGAGATATAATTTTTACAAGTTAAAGTTTCTGCACAGACTGGAATCTGGAACAGTTTCTGTTACGCCTTATTTTTCATAGACTTAATGACAGAATTTGATCTTGAGGTCTGAATAGAAATTGTGGATAAGAAAGATGGAACTCAGAGGATGTGTGTAGATTATCGGTCTCTTAATGAGGTTACTATTAAGAACAAGTACCCATTGCCTAGGATTGATGACCTGTTTGATTAGTTGAGAGGAGCTTGTGTATTTTCCAAGATTGATCTTCGTTCTGGATATCATCAGTTGAAGATTCGTGCTAGTGATGTACCAAAGACAGCTTTTACCACACGGTATGGGTTGTATGAGTATACAGTGATGTCTTTTGGTTTGACTAATGCCCCTGCATACTTTATGTACTTAATGAATAAGGTGTTTATGGAATATCTGGATAAGTTTGTAGTGGTATTCATTGATGATATTCTAGTATTTTCCAAGAATGAGGAAGAACATGCGGAACATTTGAGGTTGGTCTTGCAGAAGCTCAGAGAACACCAACTATATGCAAAGAGGAGTAAATGTGAGTTTTGGTTGAAGGAAGTTTCTTTTCTAGGTCACATTGTTTCTAATGGAGGAATATCAGTAGATCCTGGTAAGGTGAAAGATGTATTGAATTGGAAACCACCTATCAATGTGAGTGAGATCCGTAGCTTCTTGGGATTAGCTGGTTATTATAGAAGATTTATAGAGGGATTTTCAAAGCTTGCAAAACCAATGACTGCATTATTGGAGAAGAATGCCAAGTTTGTATGGTCCGAGAAGTGTCAGGCCAATTTTGAGGAGCTAAAGAAGAGATTGACGACTGCACCCGTCTTAGTTTTGCCAGATCTGAGTAAACCTTTCTCTATCTATTGTGATGCATCTCGAGTGGGTTTGGGATGTGTACTGATGCAAGAAGGTAGAGTTGTGGCATATGCATCAAGGCAGTTGAGGAAGCATGAGTTAAATTACCCTACTCATGATTTGGAATTAGCTGCAGTAGTTCATGCATTAAAGATATGGAGACATTATTTGATTGGACACAAGAGTGATATATACACTGATCACAAGAGTTTAAGGTATATCTTTACTCAAACGGATCTGAACTTGAGGCAGCGTAGATGGTTGGAGTTGATAAAAGACTATGATCTAGAGGTGCATTATCATCCAGGAAAGGCCAACGTTGTTGCTGATGCTCTTAGTAGGAAAAGTTATGCAAATGAAATATAAGTAATGCCTATGCCAAAGGAATTATGTGCCGAGTGCAAGTATTTGAACTTAGGATTTACTACCAATGCAGTGGAATTAGTATTAGAGCCTACTCTAGAGCAAGAGATCCGTAAAGGTCAGCAGAAGGATGAAAAGTTGAGAGAGATAGCTGAAAACATAGCGAAAGGTAAATCTCCAGGGTTCCGTAAGGATGATAATGGTACGCTATGGTTTGGAAAAAGGCTGTGTGTGCCTGAAGATAAGGATATCAGAATGGTAATTCTGCGTGAAGCTCATGAGTCAGCTTATTCCATACACCCGGGGAGTACTAAGATGTATTTGGATCTGAGAGAGAAATATTGGTGGTATGGTTTAAAGAGAGATGTTGCTGAATATGTTGCTTTGTGTGACACTTGTCAAAGGGTGAAAGCGGAACATCAGAGACCTGCAGGATTGTTACAGCCTATGCAGATACCCGAATGGAAATGGGAAGAGGTTGGTATGGATTTTATAGTTGGGTTGCCACGGACTCAAAGAGGATACGATTCAATTTGGGTGATAGTGGATCGTCTGACTAAGGTTGCTCATTTTCTGCCTGTGAAGACTACATATAGTAGTGCAAAGTTGGCAGAATTGTATATGGAAAGAATAGTGAGTCTACATGGGGTACCTAAAAAGATTGTGTCTGATCGAGGTACTCAGTTTACATCTCATTATTGGCAAAAGATACATGAATCATTGGGAACCAAATTAAATTTTAGTACAGCTTATCATCCTCAGACAGATGGTCAAACGGAGAGAATTAATCAGATATTGGAAGATATGTTGAGAGCTTGTGCTTTACAATATGGTACTAGTTGGGATAAGAGTTTGCCTTATGCAGAGTTCTCTTATAACAATAGTTATCAGAAGAGTCTTCAAATGGCACCGTTTGAGGCTCTGTATGGACGAAAATGTAGAACCCCGTTATTCTGGAATCAGACAGGGGAGAGTCAAGTGTATGGGCCTGATGTATTAAAGGATGCTGAAAAGAAAGTGAGAATGATTAGAGATAATCTAAAAATAGCACAGTCTAGACAGAAAAGCTATGCTGATACTCGCAGAAGGGAGTTGACTTTTGAGGTAGGGGATTATGTGTATTTGAAAGTATCGCCAATGAGGAGTGTGAGGAGATTCAACATGAAGGGTAAATTGGCACCAAGATATATTGGACCTTTCAAGATTATAGAGAGACGTGGTGAAGTGGCATATCAGTTGGAATTACCTGAAAGTTTGGTAGGTGTACATGATGTGTTCCATGTGTCTCAATTGAAGAAATGTTTACGAGTACCAGAGGAGCAGATTCCATTAGAGGAACTTACTGTTAAGGAGGATCTTACATATGAAGAGTTTCCGGTTAAAATTTTAGAGACTGCGGACAGAGTCACAAGAAGTAGGACAATCAAAATGTGTAAAGTACAATGGAATCGGTACACTGCAGAAGAGGCTACTTGGGAACGAGAAGAGGATCTGAGAAAAACCTACCCGCAACTGTTTGAGTAAGCATCGGTCGAATCTCGGGACGAGATTTATCTTAAGGGGGGTAGAATTGTAACACCCTAAAAATTTGAAAAGAAGAAAAATAGGAAAAACATGATTTTTATATTTATTTTGTGAAGCATGCAAAATTTAGAATAAGAATAATTTTGATAAATTTAAAAATAAATATAAGGGTAGAAACATGTTTGTGCACTCATGCTGTTGCATTTGAATTTTTGAGATGAGTGGTTTGATTCAAATTCAAATTTGATTCCAAAATCATTTGAAAATGCTTTGAAATAATTGAAAAGGAAAAAGAAAAAGAAAATTTCCTTTCTTCTTGTTTTTGGCCCAGCTCAGCCGGCAGCCCACTTCCTCCCGCGCCCGCATTCTCCTCCTGGGCCGAGCCCGAGCCGCGGTCAGCCGGCCCAACCCGCGCGAGCGCTCGCGTCGGCCGCGTCTTCCGCCTGAGTCGCTGACTGGTGGGTCCCGCCTGTCAGTGACCGTTTCACCTTTCCTTCTTCTTCCTCCGGCGCCTTCCAAAAACGGACGCCGTCGTTTCCTTCTTCTCCGATCCGAAGCCGCCGCGTATCTCCCTCCCTTCCTTACTTAGCGGCGCCTCCGGGCTATAAAACGGAACCGCAAGACTCCCTACTTCTCATTGAGCCGCTTAGACCCTAGCCTCGACATCCCGGGAAGGTCACCGTCGGAGCTCCACCTCCACCGCCGCCTTGACGAGTTAGCCGTCGCCTTCCGGTCGCTCTTCCGCTACATTCTCGCGCGGGGTAAGGTCGCGGTGATGTGCTCTTTCTTTTGGTACTTTCGGTTTGGTCATTTTCACAAGTCCGGCCATGGCGCCGCCGCGGGAAGTCGCCGTCGGGGTCAAATCCGGCCGGAGCGCCGCCCCGTTTCCCCCGATCCAATCTGGACCGTCCGATCTAAATCTAACGGCTAGAATTAGAAGATACCGGTTCGCTGGTGATTTTGCAAAAGAAACCCTGAAGTTTTTAAGTATAGAACCCGCAGTCCTAAAACGTAAACCTCAGAGTACGCTTTGATCGGTTGAAAACGTATTTCGTTTCGGTAAATGAAAAATACGCTTTCTGATATTTACAGTTTTGCCATTCAGATTGTTTTAGTTGTAGAATTTTTGTTTTAGCTCCGATTTGATCCATTCAAATTGCGTTAGATTCATATTTGCGAGCTCTACATGATGATAGAACTGTACAGTAGGTTTGAGATAATTTATTTTCAAGTTTATATTAAAGTATTTATTTTTCTATAAGAAATCTTTGGAAATTCATAACTTTGTCGTTTTAGATCCGATTTTCGTGATCTTCGCGTCTGTATGATCCTAGCAAGTTGTAGATTCATTTTAAAGACTTTTTATTTTATTTTCTTACTGTTGGTGTATTGTTCTAATTATAGTCTTGTTTGTTTATGCATGATTGCCTCTGGATGTGTGTTGTTGATATGGTTGATCGAGTATAGACGGTGAGAAATTCGTTGGAGATCAAGAGCTTTACTACGAGCAAGATCTTCAGGACCAGTTTGAGCAAGGCAAGTATAGCATGGGATTATCCTTGTTGTCCTATTCACCTTATGCAATTAATATCATTATGCATTTATTCCTTGTTAAGGATGACTTAGTGATTGATCCTTTACCTTGGTACCTATTAAATTGCATTGAGTAGTTTGGCTAGTGCTTAAACATGGACTATGATCATGTAATTTGACTAATGGAATATGCAATAAACATTAAAAGATGATTTTGATTAATGTTTAAAGGGGATTAGAGCATGGGGGTTACTTTTGATGCTCTAATTGCTCTCCATAAGGACTCATCTATAAGCGACAATCCGGGATTTACAGTACAACTGTGGGGGCTATATGGCTCTGGCTTTAGTCATATAGAAGGACCTTTTCTAGCTTGTTAGAGGTATTCCTTTATGGCGTAAGAATGGCTTGACGAATCGGGTATAGTGCGGCCTCTGTCCTCATGTGTATAGGCTGCGTGTTATTGTGCCATCAGGAAGGGGGGCTCTACATCTGTTTGCCGAGTGAAATCTAATGACCCTAACTTGTTAGACGAACCTTCGAAAGACTTCATAGTGTTTACCCTGCCTGCTCACCTTGGTAGTGTTTTGGGAGTAATTAACCCGGGCATTTGGGTAACACGACTCACAGTGAAAGTGTACAACCTCTGCAGAGTGTAAAACTGTTATAACAGCCGTGCTCACGGTCACGAGTGGCCTTGGACCCTTATGGAATAGTTGAATAATTGTTTATAATTATGTTTTTGCTATTCGTTAATCATTTCACATGGATCATATGTTTAATGTTTATATTGAGACATTTTGATGCTATTATTATGCTAAAATCATGCTAATTAAAAGCTACATGCTGATAAACCAATGAATATGCCTTTTTGAGCCTCATGAACCCCATGTTACACTTGTTGAGTACGAGATGTACTTACGCTTGTTTATTTCTTTTACTTGGATAAAAATCCCGGATGGGTAACAGATGGAGGTAATAGTGACTACTACGCCTACTTCCCTGAAGATTACTAGTCTTGCTGTCAACCAGTCAATGTACCTGTGACTGGAGCTACCACGAGAGATTTTTATTTATACTTCCGCTACATTTGTGTTAAGACTATGTGTTTAAATATCGTGATGTAATAACATTGGTGATGATACTTTTGTTATAATTTGTGAACTTATGTGTGATTGATCTCTGGGCGCACATAAGGGTATGCATTCCATTTGGTCGATAAATGGGTGTGACAAAAAGATTCGTCTCCCAAATTACAGACAAACTGTACAATTAGTTATTTTTTACCTATATTTAATGCTCTATGCATACGTGTAAAGATTTGATGTGATGAAGAATCTTGAAAAGTTTTTAACTTTTCACCCGAACTAAACAAGGGGTTTGTTTAGTTCCTAAAAAATTTCTCAAAAAACTACAGTAACGAATCTTTGGACACGTGCATGGAGCATTAAATATAGATAAAAAATAAAACTAATTACACAGTTTAGCTGTAAATCACGAGACGAATCTTTTAAACCTAGTTAGTCCATGATTGGACACTAATTACCAAATAACAACGAAAATACTACAATGATTTTTTACAAATTTTTTTGGAACTAAACAGGCCAAGGCCTAGTAGACGGTTTTGCACTGTAGTTAGTAGTACGTCAGAGTGTCAGACGATTTGCATTATTGTACACGTCAGGCGATTTCAGGTCACTTTCTTGGATGCAACGAACAGGCAGTAGCACGCTGCCTTTACCAAAGCTCTGAATTGTATACATAGGCCTGGTTGACCCGGCATTTACTACGTTTTGGACTAGCTACTCGTCCTTCCTCCATGAGTTCGCTGCTGACGACGTTGAAGTAGTCAATTGTGTCTGCTGGCTTCCAAAAAAAGGAACTTTAATTATGAGGGTAAGTACTTAAGGCCAATCTCAACGGGGTTTCATCAGAGTTTCATGAGTATTAATTGTGCTGATGTGGCACCATATTAATGAAGAGAGAGATGATAAGAGTTTCATGGGAGTAGAGAGAGTTTCATGTGGATGAAACTCTTCTGCACTGTTTCCAAAATCTGAATGTGTTGAAAACAGTGACATGAAATCCCCACTGAGACTGGCCTAACGAAGGATGATGGCCGATTATGAACACTCTAGTCTGTATCTAGTCATGTAGTATTATCAGACTGCGATGTACTAACGACAACTTGTTTGCTTAAATCCGGTGCTGATGCCTACTATGAAAAATGACCAGATAGAGAGAGAAATAGAGAGACAGTAGTGCGTCGAATGTGGGGTCATGAATGGAAGGAGAACTATTGATATGGTTGTTAAATACTACTAGCAAGAGACAAGAGCACTGGCTCAGTAGTGGATTGTGGACTGTGCTTGGCTCTAATTATGTTGACATAGCTTGTCTTATAAACAAGTACTTGGCTCTATTGTTTTTTCTCTCTCTCCAATACGTAGGAATAATGTCGTGTATCTTTATATTAAGGTAAATAAAGTCTTGTACACAACATGATTGGTAATCCAGTTGCTAGATCAATCGGTGTCACGTTCTAACCGATCGTGGCGATTACATGATGAGCTATAATATGCAGATAGTCATGACTAATGACTATTCATTTTCTATTAAAAAATACCAAGCCACTACTGCAAACAACATTTTTCCCTGTGTGCCTGCTATTTTTTTTTGACGGCATCTCGTAAGCACACAAGAAAATGTCATCACGTGAGCGCCTGAGCGGTGTGAGCGAGGGCAGTCCCAAACGAAAAGCTGTTAGACGGTTTTCATACTTGTCATGCATATCATGTTGACGCTACACAATTATATATCCCAGTGCATGTTTTCTTCAAAATAAAATTTCAGGGCCTGTTTAGATGCCAAAATTTTTTGGCTAAAATTCATGTAGCACTTTTTGTTGTTATTTGACAAAATTTGTCCAATCATGGACTAACTAGGCTCAAAAGATTCGTCTCGATATTTACAGACAAACTATGCAATTAGTTATTTTTTTACCTATATTTAATGCTACATGCATGCATCTAAAAATTCGATGTGACAAGTACTGCACAAAATTTTTTTGGCTCATTTTGGCTATCTAAACCAGGCCTCAGCCAATCTTTGCCTTCTCTCATATTATCTACGTACATGTTAGGCTACACATCTTCCTATCTTAGTTCCGCGTAGACGTAGTTTTATCTTGTATAATAAACCAATTTTCTTCTCTCTCCTTCTTAATATTGTGGGGTCATTTTGCTTATTTAACTCTCTAGTTAATGACATACAGACCATCCTAATGTTCCCCAAGGCACTTTTAAAATTAATATATGATGGTACTCTCGGCACTCTAACTTGTTATTCCCTCCGTCTCTTGATAAATCAATTTCTAAAGTTGTCTTAATAAATAAAAATTTCAACTTTAACTAAATTTATAGAAAAGAGCATATGACAACAAATTAGTATCATTACTCCATAAGAAAATACCCCCTCCTTCAAAAAAGAATGTAATCCTCCATTTCAAATCTTGTCTCAAAAAGAATTAAATTGTAGGCATGAGACCAACTTTTCCAATAGAACCAACCTATTAAAATATCACTACTTTGTCTATCCATAAGAAGAACATTCTAGAATGCAATGATTATTTTTCAGTTTTTACTTGTGGGGAGAATGATAGAGGAAGGGTAAATACGTAATTTTATACCTACACTAATCTTACCTCGAAAAGCAAGATTTACATCATTTCTGGGATGGAGGTAGTATTTTTATTTGATTATGTACTGTCAAGAATATTTATGCTCTTTTCTCTAACTATGTTTAAACATAAAAAAAAATTGACTTAACATAATTCTAGAACTTGATTTATTTAGGAACGAAGGGACTAGTATTTATTGTCCTGCATACCTCTTCTTTTCGCTTTGGTGTACTTCCTTTTTATCTATAATAGACTATGTATACACTACTGGAATCAGGCGCTTTGCCGAGTGTCCAGGGCACTCGGCAAAGCCCTAAATACACTCGGCAAAGAGCACACGGTAAAAAAGCTGTCGGCAAAGTGGCCTTTTGCCGAGTGTCTTTTATCGGGCACTCGGCAAAGGCTTAGTGCCGAAAAAATCTAAAAAAAGGATTTTTTTAAAATTTTTTAATTAGAGGAGGGACCCACCAGCCAGTCATATGGCAACTACTCCCAAGTGACCAGCCAAAGCAATTTTTTGAAACTTCGCGTCCAGCGAGAATCAAACCTGCGACCTCTCACACACGCGCGAGCTCCTCTACCACTACACCTCTCTTTTATTTGTGTCTATATTCCATTTCAGTTCCCCAAATATTATACCAAATCAAATGTAAATTGATTGTCTGAGGCCCTAAATGAATTCAAATCAAAAAGTTGTCAACTACAAAGTTTCATAACTTTTCGAGATCTACAATTTTTATTTAGGAAGTTTCTCCATCCGAGGTTGTTTGAAAAAATCAAATTTTAAAATTTTGAATTTCAAACATAGTTTTGCATGACAAGATGAATTCAAATCAAAAAGTTGTCAACTACAAAGTTTCATAACTTTTTGAGATCTACAATTTTCATTTAGGAAGTTTCTCCATCCGAGGTCGTTTGAAAAATTTAAATTTTAAATTTTTAAATTTCAAACGTAGTTTTGCATGACAAGATGATTTCAAATTAAAAAGTTGTCAACTACAAAGTTTCATAACTTTTCAAGATCTACAAAGTTTATTTTGGTTTTTTTTCCATTCGAGGTCTTTTGAAAAAATCGAATTTTAAATTTTTGAATTTCGTATGCAATTTTGCATGACAACATGATTTCAAATTAAAAAGTTGTCAACTACAATGTTTCATAACTTTTCAAGATCTACAATTTTATTTAGGAAGTTTTTCCATCTGAGGTCATGGTTCTAATATTATTCACAAATCTTATATATCTCTCTTGTAGTTTCATAAAACTATATGAGAGACATATAGATTTTGTGAACAACGTTACTATCGCTTTGTCGAATGAAGAAATGACCAAAATAAACTTTATTGATTTTGAGAAGTTATGAAACTTTGTAGTTAAAAACTTTTTAATTTGAATTCGTTTAGAACTTCAAAATGTGCTTTGAAAAACTGCTTTGTCGAGTGTAAAAAAAAACACCCGGCATGGCACTCGGCAAAGAAGATCTTTGCCGAGTGTTTTTTTTTTGCTGAGTGTTTTTTATTTAGCACTCGGCAAAGAGCTTCTTTACCGAGTGCTCGAAAAAAAACACTCGGCAAACCACGTGGTACCCAGCAAAGAATCGGATTCCGGTAGTGCCAGCTAGTGCCATATCTTTGTTGACCTGCGTGCACTGCATGCGGTCTCTAATATAAGTATCCCTCCACAGGAGTTATTTGGAGAGCACCTTTGACACTGTTCATCACTGTTCATGACACGAGGTCAATATTCAATGTTCACTTTTAGTTTTTTTGCTCGGGCAAATTTAAAATAATTTCTCCAAACACGGCGCGGTGGCAACACGTCCAACCGTGCTAGTCTTATTATTGTGAAGGGAATAAAGATGATTCAGGGGACGGTGACAGCTCCCAATATTACCCTACTTAGCCGGACCCTTTAAAGTTTATATAAGCATAATAAGCATGCATGCATCATGCATGTGCTACAATAATTACATAGGAGTCGTCTAAAAAAACAATTACATAGGAGTATAGTAGTAGTAATGGGAGATTAGTGGGCTTTGCACAGCAGTGATATATATATACAGCTCGAAATATGCTTTAGGAGGATGATTCCACTGCGATGATAGCACATCAAGTTATATAGTACTCATTAACATGCTTTCGTCGCCAACATGTGGTAGATTATTGTGTCCTTTTTTTAAAAAAAAAGGGTATCGTGTCGTGGGCTCGTGGGTGAGTATTATCTCGGGTCACAAATAGGAGACGTGATGTTGTGTTTAGGTTGTCTAGCTAGAGCCGGCCATCTAAATTCTGATTAGAAAATTACGTTTTTGTGTGTTAAATCTAATAATTAGTAAATATCTCAAATTAGTATGAATAGATATTATTTTTATCATAATATAAAGTGGTTTAATAATAACATTCGTTCATTTCCTATGTACTACTACTTCTATCTACAGAAGAATGCAATTCTACGCGCATTCTTGATTAACGTATCTAAAGTTTGATCAAATATATTGATAAAAATATTGATATTTGTAACATCAAATAAGTATAGTATTGCTCATGACAAATCTAAAAATACTTATTTGATAGTATAAATATTAATATTTTTAATTTATAATTAGTCAAACTCAAGATACTTAAACTTGATATTATGTTAAAATTGTATTCTCTCGTGACCGGAAGGAGTATGTGCTAGGAAAAAAATTGTAGGGAAAAATTATCATTATCTCGGAGAACAGATCGATCCATCGATAACATGCGAGATGTCACTTTTTGTAAATAAAATCTAGATAAAGCCCCATTAAAACTAGCCTAATGCAAGGATGGGAAACTATTTGTAATGCTAAATTACTAAGTAATACTGTACGAATAAATGATTAATTACTGCTAGTAGACTGGCCTGTAATGCAGGGTGTATGATCGGCAACTGCGCTGTCAGTGGCGCTGTGGGGTGGCTGTTGACTGTGGCCAAAGCGTCCTTGTCGATCTGGGGCTTGTTTAGAGGGCTACTTTTTTTTTATCCGGGCTACTGTAGTATTTTCGTTTGTATTTGGTAATTAGTGTCCTATTATGGATTAATTAGACTCAAAATATTCGTCTCGCAAATTACAGATAAACTGTGCAATTAGTTATTTCTTTTATCTACATTTAATGCTTCATACATGCATATAAAAATTTGATGTAATGTAGAGAAAGTAAAAAAATTTCAACTTTAGCCTTCTTCTAAACAAGTCCCTGGTCCTCGACGTCAAGACCATTCCGGCAGGTGTCGAGCGGAAGAAAGTCGACCGCCAGGAATTTCGAGCACGTTCGACGACGATGCAAACACCGATCGAGTAGTAGACTAAAAATTACGTTTTTAGTTGTTAATTTCATTAGTAAATATATCAAATTAGTAGTAGATATTTTTTATCATAATATAAAGTGGTGGTTTCATAATAACATTTGTTCATTTTCTATGTATTGCTACCTCTGTCCATAAAAAAAATATACAATTCTATGTATATTCTTGATTAACATGGCTAAAGTTTGATCAAATATATAGACACATTTATTAATGTTTACGACATTAAATACGTATAATATGGAAATACATCTAACAATACTTATTTGATAATATAAATATTAATATTTTTTATTTATCATTAGTCAAACTAAAGATTAACTTGATATTGTTCTAGAATTGTATCTGTCCTTTCTGTGAACGTAAGGAGTATGTGTTAGGAAATTATATTATAGAAAAAAATTTATCATATCTTGGAGAACAGATGCATCGATAACATCCGAAATGTCACTTGTTTCTCACTTGTGAGTTGTGATGAGTGGAGGAAGGAGCTAGTTCATTTTCATTTTCTTTTTTCCATGAACAAGCCAAAAAGTTCTATGATCTATAGTAGGACAAATTAAATAAAGTGCGCACTAGAGACCGCATGCACTGCGCGTCCTAGCAGTAAGACCACTGTGACAATATGTTTTGTCTACGTAGGAGTAGAACTTTCTTTATGTCTCTTATTATAATTAACCTGTCAAGCCATCAATACTGTTGTAATGCTAAATTAAAACGGACGTAATGCAAGGCTGGGCAACTATTGTAATGCTAAGTTACTAATTAATACAAGGCAAATAAACAGTTAACTACAACTAGTAGTAGACTGGACTAAGGATAAATGTCTTGTATAAGTTGTGGTGCAAGGCCCCGATGCAGGGTGTATGACCGGCAAGTGTGCTGTCAGCTGTGGGGGTGGCTGTGGCCAGGCATGTCCTTCAGCCTGTTCGCTTGAGATTATCAGTCAGATCAGTCAGCCATTCAGCAATATTTTTCTCTAAAAAAATCAGTCAGATTAGCCAGATTTTAGCCGAATGAGATCGACGTGTTCCTCAAGTAGTCAAGTCCATTCAAGCAGGTGTCGAGCAGAAGAAAGTTGACTGCCAGGAATTTCCAGCACGTTCGACAACGATTTCTAGGACTGGAAAAATATGAGTAATAAAAATTAAACATGTCAAAAGTAAAATATATTATTATGTTTTTTTTATCCATATTTAATACTTTATACATGTGTACGAATATTTGATGGGACAGGAGGACTAAACAACGCCCACCCCCCACGCACATTAATCCTTATCCTTGGGACGGAATGGGTTGTGTAGTGTAGGCGTGTAGCAACCAAGGTAATAAATAGCGGCGGTAGCGGCCGCAATTGCACCCGCAATAGCGGTAGCGGTCCATTGTCGCTATCGCTATGAGGTAGCGCTCTGAACTTTGTATTCTGGAATTTTGCGGCCGCGATTCTGAATAGTGGACCGATATTGCGGCCGTAATTGTACGTAGCAGGCCGCAATAGCATGGAACCAAATATTCCTAATTAGTCTAGCCCACTGTGACTCACACCACAAATTCAAATACTTACGCATCGGCTATGAAACTTAAAATTATTCATGATATATGTACTTAAAATTATTTATACTCATTATTCATGATATATGTACTTAAAATTATATAGGACTATCGGGTGTCGCAATCCGCTACCTCGACGTCAATCTGCTACCAACCCGCTATACGCTATTTATTAGCTTGGTAGCAACTACCAATCGCCTCTCCCGATCCGCCGCCATTGCTCGAAGTCCGCCGCCCGCCGCCGTAGCTCTCCCGGCGTTGCACAGGCGAAAGCCACCGCATTCTTTCTTCCCTTCACTTCGTCCCGCCTCGATCGTCCACACAGGCGCAGCGCGCGCTGACGAGTGACGACTGACGACGCCCGACGTGGACGTGCTTCCACGACCGCAGCAGGCCCAACTCGGCGGCGGCCATCTGTCACTCGCGCCGTCCCATCTCTTCGCTTTGGCCGTGTTTAGTTAGGCCTCGTTTAGTTCAGAGAATTGGGGAGAAAAACACCGTATCAGAATTTTTGTAGCATTTTGTTTGTATTTGGTAAAAATTATCTAAATTTTGACTAACTAGGCTTAAAATGTTCGTCTCGCAAAGTGCAACAAAACTGTGCAATTAGTTTTTGATTTCATCAACATTTAGTAATCCATGCATTTGCCGACATTTTGATGTGACGGGGAATCTTCTTTTTGCATAGTAAAATTTGGGGGAGAATTGGGGGAACTAAACAAGGGGTTACCCGAATCGGGTGACGCCGATTCTGCACGGTACTGCACTGTATCACTGTATCACTTTTATTTTTATTTGCTAATAATTGTCCAAATATTGATTAATTAGGCTCAAAATGTTCGTCTCGCAAAGTAGAACAAAACTGTGCAATTAATTTTTGATTTCATCTACATTTAGTACTCCATACATATGCCGATATTTTGATGTAATGGAGAATATTTTTTTGCATAGTAAAATTTAAGAATGAATTTGGCTATCTAAACAAGGCCTTTGTCCTCATCCCATCTCATCTCTCGGCCGCCTGTGAAAGGAAGGAAGACGATCGAGAGGTCATCACATCTTCACTTTGTCGTCACCCGTCTCAATCTATCGGACTATCGGGGGCCGCCTCCGTCGGTCCGCCCGCCTGTGGAAGACGAGACGAGAGGTCGTCACATCACATCTGGTAACGCGCGGCCTACCAAGGGCCCGGGGCCGGGGCCACCATCAGTGCAGGACACCGCGTCACCGCCCTTCGTTTCCTTCCACGGCTCTCCAGTTTCCACTTCTCCGTCCTTCCCTCCTGCAGTCCTTGCTCTGTCTTCTCTCCGCATATCCTCCTCTGTTCTGACGCCTCGATCGAGACCATTCACCGATCGAGTAGTAGACCAGTAGTCGGACGGGCAGAGCCGGTCGATCGAAATGGGGGAGGAGTCGCCGTCGCCGCCGCCGTTGCCGCTGCCACCGGCGCCGGCGAAGGTGTACTACGACGGGTGCCCCGGCTGCGCCATGGACCGGAAGAAGGAGACCCAGTCCGGCGTCCCCTACAAGGAGCTGCTCTTCGTCGCCACCACAACCTTCGCCTCCGGTACGTCCACGTACTACTACATACTCTCGCTCCTCCTCCTTCCATTTCTTTATCGATCCATCCATTCCAACTGCCACCCAGCATGTGACACAGAGGCCAGACACACCATGTCGTCCGACGGTCCGAGGAAGGACGACAGACGGTCTTATTTTACTGCCTGCCTGCCTGCTACTCTCTTGTTCGATCTGTGTATTCTATACCAGTACATGTGACAGTTTCTACCAGATTTGGCTTCTTTTTTTTTCTCTCCCTTCTGCTGGACTGGACATTCGTTCTTCTCGGCCAGGCCGGCGGTGCCATGGCAGCTACTGAATGAATACGACAGATGCTTCTTAGGCCTCGTTTACTTTGCAAATTTTTTTCAACCAGATGAATAGTATTACTTTCGTCTTATTTGATAAATATTATCCAATCGTGCACCAACTAGTATCAAAAGATTCATCTCGTGATTTCCAACTAAACTGTGTAATTAATTATTTTTTATCTATATTTAATACTCCATACAAGCGGCTAAAAATTGATGTGATGAAGAGAGTGAAAAAATTCAACTTTTAGGTGCATCTAAACAAGGCCTTATTCTTCTTCTGAAACGTTTGTACTCTGCTGCTCAACTGATTTCTCAACGCCACTGCTCTTGTCCTTTTTTTTTCAGCTCTGCCAATCACGTCCCTGTTCCCCTTCCTCTACTTCATGGTGAGCCTGCCTGCCTGCCATCATTCTCTTGGCTGGCATATTTGTCCTCTCAAATCATCAAATCATCTATGCATTTTTTTGGCAAATAAAAGATGCTGATGCCTTTTCCTTTAATTAATTCCCCCTGATGGTGATGAAACAGATAAGGGACCTGCATGTCGCACCAAGGGAGGAAGACATTGGATTCTACGCTGGTTTCCTAGGTATGCTTTTCTTGTCACTCACACAGTCACACTCAACCCAACCCAAGTGCCAATGGCTGACAGAAATCCATGCGTGTTTCTTTATGCTACTTGTTCTTCCTTTTTTTTCTGGTCCACGTGAAATCTCTTTCTCCTCCTTTTTTTCCCCGTCTTTTCTTCAGGCGCGGCATATATGATCGGCAGAGGTGTCGCGTCGGTCTTCTGGGGTGTGGCGGCGGATCGTGTTGGCCGAAAGCCTGTCCTCGCGTTCTCTGTCTTTTCGGTGTAAGTGCTCCATCCATCGCCGTTTTTCTTTCCTTCTTTTCTTTCCATAACAAACAGCTACCACAAAAAAAATTATCCATAATTAGTCAAAGTTAAATCTTAGTAGTAATATTTTGATCCCTTTATTTATTTATTACTAATTCATTTCCAATTGAACCTATGTTTCAGCATTGTGTTCAACACTCTGTTTGGACTGAGTGTCAAGTACTGGATGGCGATTGCTACAAGGTTCCTTCTTGGTGCACTCAACGGCTTCCTTGCACCGGTAAAGGTACGTACTCCTACTCTGTTGTTAGAAACTTGAAAGTGCCAGTTCCTAGCTAAGAAGAGACAAAGGAACTATGTCACTGTCAGTTGCTCTGCCCTGATTCCAGCAAAAGCCCAGTCAATAATATAAAGTGAACGTGATTATTGCTTTCTTCTTCAGGCTTACTCCATTGAAGTTTGCCCACCTGACCAACAGGCCTTGGGTATAGCAGTTGTAAGCTCCAGCTCTACACATAAGCATACAACACTTACTTATACTGCATAGTACTGTATAACATAATTACTGACTACTACAATACACTCTGTTTGATCCATTTAATTTAATTTAACTTGATTTAGGTCAGCACAGCATGGGGAATGGGTGTTATAATTGGCCCGGCAATTGGGGGCTATCTAGCACAGGTATCTGACAAAGATTTTTTTTTATTGTTTGTCAACCATTTGGATTACTTACTTTTCACCTTCTCTGTCTTCCTTCCTTATTACCAGCCTGTCAAACAGTATCCACATCTGTTTCATGAGAAATCAGTGTTTGCGAGGTAGTATTCCTTTTGACCGGAATTAAATTATTTTGTCAACACTAAGTTAGAATGTTTTTTTATTTGATCTTCTTGTTCCAACATCATACAGGTTCCCATATTTATTGCCGTGTCTATGTATATCATTTTTCGCTACCTTGGTTCTCATAAGCTGTGTATGGCTCCCGGTAAGCACAACCTGCTCTCTATATGAATGTATGCTTTCAGATTTATTGTTGTCATGAAGGGTTTTTTTATGTTTTTTATGATTTTTTACGCATAAATATGTCTTCTTGTTGGCACACTAAAATAGCCAAGTCCATGTGAATATGCTATCCTACTACCTTATTAAATTGCACAAAATTCTGTTTGTTAATTTTGCACTTTGTTGTCGGCTTATTTCTATTGTCATTCTCGAGTAACTAAACTAAACTAAACAGGAGACCCTACATAAGCACAAAGGCCTTGAGGGAGCAGTTGAAATGGTAGAAGGTACTACAACTCAAGAAAGTGCAGAGCCACCTAAGAAGAGCTTACTCAGAAACTGGCCACTGATGTCCTCCATTATATCATACTGTGTCTTCTCCCTTCACGACACCGCATATTCTGAGGTACCACTTACCGACCACAACAGCTTCTACACTGAAATGAATTGTTATAAAAGTTGGATAATGTGGCGATTCAACATCAGATATTTTCTCTATGGACCGTGAGTGACAGAAAATATGGCGGGCTTAGCTTTGCATCTAAAGATGTGGGCCAAGTTCTTACGGTCGCAGGTAATTCCACTCCAGCCAATTACTTCCTAAAAACTTTAAAAAATCTGAGGCATCCACTTGATCAGTTGCGTGTTTTATGGTTATAATAAAGTCTGTACACTGTAGTAGTAAATGCAATTTCTGGATACATCGTCAATACTTGTCCTCTGCTCAACTGCAGGTGTCAGTCTTCTAGTATATCAAATCTTTGCTTACCGTTGGATCGATAAAGTCCTTGGTCCAATCAATTCCACCCGAGTTTCATCGGTTAGTTATCAGTCGCCATTATTGTTTGACATCTTGCAGTGTATCCACAGTTCCATACTTATGTTTCCCTATTATTTCTTTTCAAAATTGTTTATAATTCTTATCAATTGACCAACAAGCATCGCAGGCACTATCTATACCAATAATTGCTGCTTATCCCTTCATGACACACTTGTCAGGAATAAGACTTGATGTACCTCTATACATCGCAGCAATGCTCAAAAGCGTTTTTGCAGTAAGTACTTCACTATGATTAAGCACGTCACCAACCACTAAATGGTTAAACACATTTACTGCTGTGTAGAATTAGAAATTCAGGACAAAAGATGCTGGCCATGTATTTTGCTTTAGTATGCTGCCGTTGTGCTTCATTCAAATGTTCAGCTTTGGGATACTAATGTCTAAGTATGTTGATCAGATCACTAGAACTACCGGCACTTCGCTCCTGCAAAACAATGCTGTGGTACATGCCCAACTTATGCTAGTTATATTGATTATCATCCGATGCCCTTCCAAGAACTGATCAATAATTGTTTTTTTTAACGTAGACCAGTAATTGTTATCAGTGTCGATGTCAATATGTCAGATAAACCTAACATCTGAACCGGATGCTATCTGCAGCCACAAGAACAAAGGGGCGCTGCAAACGGGATAGCTACAACGGCGATGTCTCTGTCCAAGGCGTTCGCTCCAGCCGGAGCAGGCATCCTGTATGTGCAAAGCTAGCAGTGCTGCCTAACCCTCTTGTTATTCGTTTGATGTTCATCGTGGTCCTGAAAATGTTGCTAGTTAGTCTACCGTTCCTAGCTTATAAGTGATTGCTTGTTGTGTGATAAGCATGAAAGCATGGGCCAGGCAGGACAAGCTAGTGTATGTGTATGTGTATGTGTATGTGTATGTGTATGTGTATGTGTATGTGTATGTGTATGTGTATGTGTATGTGTATGTGTATGTGTATGTGTATGTGTATGTGTATGTGTATGTGTTTTGAACAAGAAGCTCACCGCTGAAACGCCTCTGGTTGTAGGTTCTCATGGGCACAAAAGCGTCAGCATGCCGCGTTCTTTCCAGGTAAATTTATATATATGCAGTTTTGCACTATGATCTTTCAAGTAGTTACTGCAGTAAAACCACATAGAGGATTCAGATCTGAATGAAAGGTTAAAAGGGGATTGTGATTAATACCCACATTTTTTCGTATATATAAACATGCAGGCGACCAGATGGTGTTTCTGCTCCTGAATCTGACAGAGGTCATCGGGCTGGTGCTCACCTTCAAGCCTTTTCTTGCAGTTCCCCAGCAGTATAAACAATGAAACTGTGAAAGCATGCTGCAAGCATATAGAGGGGTGTGTGGGCGAGACGAGGGTGATAACATGAAGTTAGAAGTTTGCCGTAGCGTGCCAGCCATGCATGCTGTAAGTGCATACATACATACACAAGACTGAAAACAGAGCCAGGTGTGCAACGGAATTCAGTTTTGAGTCCATCGTTTGATGCCGCTGTTGTTGACTTGTGTAGTCGACAGAAAAAAAAAAGGAAAGCTTTTTGACTAGTTCGGTAAATGGGTTACTTGTCGTACTGCCTCGATTTCACTCTGTTGTTTTTTGAAGCGATTTCTCTCTGTTCTTGCCTTTAGTTGTACTCCACAGTACTCGGCTGCCCCGTCCTAACGTAGATCAACTTTTAGAGTTGCTTATTAAGTCAAAACTATTTTTCCTTTTGTACCAAAATGATATAGGAGCTGCTCTATAAACTTCAGCTGCGCAAATGCATGCCACCTTTTCTGCTATAGTGGTGGGACTTGGCAGGTCTCCCAGTCCCGAGAATAAAATGCACCGGTGGCCTTTAAACTTGGTAGAGGATGTCACATAGGTTCCTAAAATTTTAAAATACACGTCAGGGTACGTCACAGGTTCAAACGGGTCCAGACTAATGTGGCGGTCCAAGCTGGCACTAGCGATGCTAGACCCTTTCTAAATGCACATCCACATCCATAGTTTAAAATATATGGAGGCCCGTGTCGTACTCGTGATGGCACTACGGGTCGGTATTGAGGCCCATGCACGGGCACGGTGGCGAGCCAGGTCAGGAATAGGCACGAGAAGGCTGTGTCACACCGGGCTTGGGCTGCGTTTTTGGGTCCGGACCCGTGGTCCAGCGGGCCTGGCCCGTTTGGCCAAGTATATGCGCCACCACCAGATCCCTGCCCACGTTGCCACCAACGCCGGATCCCCGCACGCGTCATCAGCACCCTGCTCTCCTACCTTAGGCTAGGCATATTCACACCAAAAACCGAACCAAATGTCAGGTTTTTTGGTTTTTGGTTTCGGCTTTGGTTTTGACTTTGGTTTTGATATCCTAGAAGTTTGGTGTTCGGTGTCAGCTTCGGTTTTGACCTAAAACCGAACCGCAGAGCCGAACAACCGAGCAATCACCGAATACACTGGCTCCCAACGACCCAACCTTCGTCACTCTGCTCCGTGCAACAAGTCCAACAAGCCAGCAAGTAGCCCACCACACCTCGGTCGGCCCATAACACTACACCCTCCTTGTCCCCACTCCCACTCAAGTCAAAACCTAATCCACGAAGCAGGCGAGCGGCCGCTCGGACTCCCAAGTGTAGCGGGCGCATCTTAAGCAGGGGGCACTCCGCGCTCGCTAGGGTAGCGCGGCTCCTCAGGCCTCGACAGCGGGGACACGCCTGCGCAGGCGGAGTGGCGGGCAGCAGGGGTTTGCCGGCACGGGGGTGGTGTGGCTGCTCAGCGGGCGGCGGCGGCTACTCAACGGCGGAGCGGCTCACGGGCTAACGTGGGGCGATGGCTGCTGGGGCTCCTCTGCCGCGACACCACAGTGGGCGGGCGGCGCATTTGCAACTACGAGCGACGTAGGAAGCGACTCCTCTCTTCTCTTCTCTTCTCTGTGTCTACTGTTATGTTCGGTTCCAACCGAAAACCGAACCAAAAAACCCGAAGCCGATATTGTCGGTTTTATGTTTTGTGACAAATCGATCGATCATTTGATGCTAGAAACTGAAGTTTTTGAAAACCGAAGAAACCAAACTGAATTTTTGGTTAAAATAGAATGCCCAGCCTAACCCCTACTCACCGGTGTTTTCTCTCCTCTTTGTCCTTCGCCACTGGTACTCTCTCCTCTTCTCCTTCACCAGGCACATGTCATTTCCCCTCCATGGCGGCGCCAAGGTGAGCTCGGGCTTCGGGTGTGCATGGTGGCATGCGAGCATGGTGGAGTTTGCTGGTGAGATCAGGGCGTGAGCCATGATGTCGGCAACAAACTCAGGCTAGATTTGGCCCATGTCACGGGGACTGGGTCGGCGATGCCTACCACAATGATCGGCGGTCGGCTTCCTCAACAATGGCAATTGGACCTCCCGCCAAAAAATCTCATGTATTGGGGGCAGAATTTCCTTCTTAACTTTGAGGGGTTGGAGGGAGGATTTTGAGGGGTTGAGATTTTATTTTCTCATTATCGACCGGAATAGGGATCCGCTAAACCAAGCTAAATTCCTCGGATGGTAGTTTTTTCTCATTGGGGATGAGAATAGGGATCACTGGATATGCTCTTAGTCGTTGTTACAGGGAACAAAGACAGATTAGGTTTAGACCGACGTGGAAGCAATTTGAAGGCAAGGACTTACATTTAGGCCCTATTTGGATTCTACGTTACTTTAGAGCTTAGACCACTTTAGCTCTTAAGGCTCCAAACAAGAGGTCCAAAGTGTTGTCTAAAGTTTAGACCATTTCTTTAGCGCAATAAAGAAAAAAAATTTAGACCATCTCTCTAAAATTTTATTCTTCAACTTTAGACCAAATAATCTAAACAGGCCTTGCCTTACGCTAATTATACTACAGGGAGGTCATATATTTTTTAAAAGGAAAAAGGTTATATAATGCATCATATAATAGTTTTTATATACTCCCTCCCTATTTCTAAAGGAAGTCGTTTTGGACATTGACACGGTCTTAAAAAACAACTTTGACCACTACTTTTTGCTATAAAATGTTTATAAAATATAATCAATATATACTTTTATAAAACTACATTTTGAGATGAATCTACCTACGTCACTTCCATGTTTTCAATCTCAACCCAAAAGAATTTATTTGTAGTCAATGTTCAAAATGCTTGACTTAAGACAACCCCAAAACTATCTTTAGCAACAAGGAGATGGAGGGAGTAATGGAAATAATTTTCGTCTTCTTCCTCACAAATGAGGAATCAAATCAGCATCCTTAATTAGAAAAGGAGTTTCCACGCTCTGACGTTCACACAGCAGGGCTCACACACACCATGAAAGTTCAAAAGGCAACACCTTAGTGATCTAATTCAAAGTAAATGTAAACTGGCTACTGTTGAATCATATTTATTTATTGAGTGCGCTATGAGTAACTCGATCTTATGCAATTTGAAAGGGAGTAGTATATCTATCTCCATGCTGAACGAAACAAATAGCATTCCTCCTTACTCGTTGTCTTTGTTAGGGCTTCAGTGAGAAGCTGTAAAAAAAATCTGGCAAAAGATATAAATATAAGTTTAATTTTTATGAAACCAAATTTTTTAAAAATGTTTGCTTTTAAAGCAATTCAAACTTGCTTCTCAGAGAAAGTCTTTTTTTAATTGATTTCTCAGAGATAATGTTGCAATTCAACATCAGATATTTTCTCTGTGGACCGTGACAGAAAATATGGCGGGCTTAGCTTTGCATCTAAAGATGTGGGCCAAGTTCTTACAGTCACAGGTAATTCCACTCCAGCCAATTACTTTCCCAAAACCTGTAAAAAATCTGAGGCATCCACTTGATCAGTTGCTTGTGTTCTATGGTTATAATAAAGTCTGTACACTGTAGTAAATGCAGTTTCTGGATATATCGTCAATACTTATCCTTTGCTCAACTGTAGGTGCCAGTCTTCTAGTATATCAAATCTTTGCTTACCGTTGGATCGATATAATCCTTGGTCCAATCAATTCAACCTGAGTTTCATCGCTGAGTTATCAGTTGCGATTATTGTTTGACATCTTGCAGTGTATCCATACTGATGTTTCCCTTTTTTTTCTTTTCAAAATTGTTTATAATTCTTATCAATTGACCAATAAGCATCGCAGGCACTATCTATACCAATAATTGCTGCTTATCCCTTCACGCCTCTCTACAACGCAGCAATGCTCAAAAGCGTTTTTGCAGTAAGTACTTCACTATGATTAAGCTCTGAGATTCAACACATAAAACACATTACCAACCACTAAATTGTTAAATACATACACTGCTGTGTAGAATTAGACATTCAGGACAAAAGATGCTGTGTTGTGATTAATCCCAACAATTTTTCATATATATATACATGCAGGCGCCCAGATGGTGTTTCTGCTCCTGAATCTGACAGAGGTCGTCGGGCTGGTGCTCACCTTCAAGCCGTTCCTTGCGGTCCCCCAGCAGTACAAGCAATGAAAGCGTGCTGCATGCGTATAGAGGTATAGGTAGCTAGTGTGTGGGCGAGACGAGGCTGATGAACATGAGGTAGAAGTATGCCGTAGCGTGCGCGCATTGCATGCTGTCAGTGCATACATACACAAGACTGAAAAACAGAGCCAGGTGTGCAACGGAACTTAGTGTGGAATCCAACGTTTTCATGTCGTTTGTTCATTGTAGCCGACAAGAAAAAAAAGTTGTTTGACTCGTTCGGTAAATGGGTTATTGCCTTGATTTCATTCTGTTGTTGGCTGTTAAGAACATCTCGAGCAAGGTCCCTCAAAAACCAAATATAAAAGTCAGAGAGAAAAAATGAACTCCAACAGGGTCTCCGGCCCTTTCACCAGCGCGGCTCCTTGGACACGCTCTCTCCTCCTAGCAGCTTCTCCCTCGCTAGTGTGCCCCTCAGCTCGTCTGGCTGGCCTCTTCGACGGCCCCCCTTTCCTCAGTGGTTGCTCCCTCACCCAGGGGTGCGCCTGTCACCCAATCTGGTTGCCCTCTTCGGCAGCTCCCTTCCTCGGTGGCGGCTTCCTAACCTAGCGGCGCCTCCCTCCCCGACGGCTCGCCTGGACCTGGCTGTCCTTCTCGCCGGCTACCTCCGCAGCGGGACACCCTTGCCCGGATTTGGGATTTGTTGATATGTTCATCCTCCTCGGCGGCTAAGTGGGGGCGCCCTCTCGCACGGATTTGGGATTTGGCGATTTGGCTATCCTCCTGCTCTGGGGGCACCCTTGGACACCGGTCGGGTCTGGCGAGACAAGGCCAAGTTAGTCGATGAGGAAGAAGATAAAAAAGAGGGTGACTTACATGTCCCGTGTGTGCTAGAATGAATTTGAGGACCCTGTTTTGAGGGTCATTGCTGAAGTATAGCCGAAAAAAATATAGCTCTCAAAGGTAAGAGAAGCTCTCTAATCAAAAGTAGGAACTCTAATTTTGAGCGCTCCTAATAGAGATGATGATAGCC
Organism: Saccharum hybrid cultivar R570; assembly: GCA_038087645.1. NCBI lineage: Eukaryota > Viridiplantae > Streptophyta > Magnoliopsida > Poales > Poaceae > Saccharum > Saccharum hybrid cultivar. Next base: position 3,787,433 of record JAQSUU010000746.1, on the reverse strand, counting down.
TGGTTGTATTCCATAGTCCATAGTACTTGGTGCTGCATCCTACAATAGATCAACTCTTAGAGTTGCTTAATTAAGTCAAGCTATTTTCCTTTTTTTTTTGTCCACGATGATATAGGTGCCGCCGCTGCACCGACTTGAGCTACACATGCATGCCACTTTTTTCGCTAGAGTGGTGGAACTTGGCAGGCCTCCCGGTCCCAAACAAGACCTTAGTCGCTGTTACAAGGAACAAAGACGACTTAGGCAGGCGTGGAAGCAACCTGAAGGAAAGGACTAGAGTTTAATCTTACACTAACTATTATATGACAGGGAGGTCATACATACTTGCAATGCGTTAGCATTTCTGAAAAGGAAAACATTATATAATTCATATAGTGGTTTTCAAATGATGGAAATAATTTTTGTCTGCTTCCACACAGACGAGGAATCAAATCAGCATGTTTGAGTACAAAAGGAGTTTCCACGCTCTGACGTTCACACAGCAGGAGCAGGGCTCACAACACCATGGAAGTTCAGAAAGCAATACCGTACCTTATAGTGATCTTAATTCGGAAGTCAATGTAAACTGGCTACCGTTGAATAATATTTATTTATTGAGCTACTATAGGTAATAAGAAGGTTATACTAATTAATAAGAAGGTTACACTTGAAGGGGCCGGCCGGGACTGCAAATCCATTTCTTGCACGCAAGTGTGTCGCAAGGTCCCCGGGTTAAAAGGATTGTTATTGACTACCGACCGACCTAATTTCACTGTGGACGTCTCACTCAGCAAGATGATGAATGGACGACAGATGTTCGTTATTAGTTACCTTCCTGCACGTACATTCTTAAATCTTTCCCGCGTAACCATTGGTGCTTAAGCTTTTATATACACACACACACACACCTAGCTAGCTACATACGTCTTTGCCTGGTTCGGATGAATTTGTGCGTGATGGTTCATCCATCTCATCTCATCTCATCTCATCTCACTGCAAGTGCGTGCATGCAAGCAAGCCAGCCTCAGTCCAGTCCAGCTGCTTGCTTTACTCCAAAGTCCAAAGGCAAATCTTCCTTATTAGCTTGCATGCATCCACAAGGCAAGCAACAAATCAACGAAGACAATGCGCGTACTCAATTACAACTACTGAACACTGGTGTATCACTAAGCCTATTTATAATGCATGCATGGAGGCAGAGATCGATATCTCACACCAAAGGTAGAGGCGTAGTAGAGCTAGAACTAGCTAGAAACAATGGAGGAGGCTGCGAAGAAGAAGAAGATGCTGGCCACCCTGGTGGGGTGCAACTACGCCGGCACGCCGTACGAGCTGCAGGGCTGCATCAACGACGTCCACGCCATGCGCGCCATCCTCCTCGACCGCTTCGGCTTCGCGCCGGGCGACGTCACCGTGCTCACCGACGACGAATGCGGCCGCGACGCCGGCGTGCTCCCGACCGGTGCCAGCGTCAGGCGCGCGCTGGCTGACATGGTGGCGCGCGCGGCGCCCGGGGACGTGCTCTTCTTCCACTTCAGCGGCCACGGCACGCTCGTCCCGCCGGTCAGCGGCAGGCCACGCCGCGGCCATGGTCACCGCGACGACGAGGCCATCGTGCCCTGCGACTTCAACCTCATCACAGGTCCGTGTCTACGAGGCCATCGCATGGCGCGTACGTCGTCGTTCGTTCCTGACCAGACCTGACCTCTGTGCTGACTGACATGCTTGCATGCACACGCACGCCACGCAGACGTGGACTTCCGGGAGCTGGTGGACCGCGTGCCGGCGGGCGCCACCTTCACCATGGTGTCCGACTCGTGCCACAGCGGCGGCCTCATTGACCAGGAGAAGGAGCAGATCGGCCCCGACGCCGTCGCTCACCCCGACCTCCACGCCGGCGCGCGCGCCGCCCGGTTCCTCCCGTACGCCGCGGTGCTCGTCCACCTGTCCGGCGCGTCGGGCGTTGGCGCGTCGCACCACGTCGCCGACCACCTTCTCGCGCTCTTCGGCGCCGACACCAGCGCCAAGTTCCACCTCCACCGCCGCGACCACGAAGGCAACAGCAGCGGCGCCGCGCGCACCGACGACGCCGGGATCCTGCTGAGTGGGTGCCAGACGGACGAGACGTCGGCGGACGTGGCGGGGGACGACGTCGCGGCGGCCGGCGGCAGGGCGTGCGGGGCGTTCAGCGCCGCGCTGCAGGCTGTGCTGGCGGCGCACGCGGCTCCCATGAGCAACCGGGAGGTGGTGCGCCGCGCCAGGGAGGTGCTCGGCGAGCAGGGGTTCCAGCAGCACCCCTGCCTCTACTGCAGTGACGCCAATGCCGACGCGCCGTTCCTGGGCCAGCAGGAGACCAAGGCCAAGAGCAACTGAGGAGGAAGCCGCCGCCGCCATGCTCAAGACCTCTGGTAGTGTGTAGGCGCCGTTCCTGCTCTCATGCTTGATCCCCTGCGATTTGTGCGTGTGCTTGTTATTATTTAGTATTCTAGCAAATATGCAACGGGGTAAAATAAGCTATTGAATATATATGAGAAATGAGAACATAAATGATATGGTTTATTCTTTTAAGAAATTAGTCATCTATAATATAAGTTAATATATTGGCAATAATAGAACAATGTCCTATACGGTGTATATCAAATTGATACAATTTTGCTTTTGCTAGATTCATTCTTCCATGCAAATAAAAACACAAAATATTTACTTCCTATCGAGGCATCATGCCGAACAACCACCAGACAGACAGGACATGTGATCTAAGATAGATGAAAACGACTTATAATCGAGCATCACAGTTAGTTGCTACGTCTACGCCAAGCCCGGTGAGCAAGGATGCCGATCGAGCCTTAAAACAACGCACAATGCACGCCGAGTCCTAGGCCCCGTGGCGACAGATGCCGAGTCCCACACCTTGTGGCGATAGATGCCAAGTCCCGTGCCCCGGTCCTACGTGAACCCGGCCCGTATTCACATAGACGTCACTATTCATTCGGCCACCGGTCGTTGCCAGTCATCGGTCTTCAGTCTTCATTTAGACGTCACTCTTCACTCATCGCTCCTCCATCACATGACCTGGCTTTCCATGGCAGGAGTCCTCGCCAAGGCGGTCGTCCGACACCGTGATGCTGACGCCCTCATTCACCTTTCTGATGAGCAGATCACGGAGATTCTCAGACGCCGATGCTGGCACCCGCGGGTCACGCACCAGCACAACGTTGGAGTTCACGGGGGCACCCGATGATGCACACCATCCTCCGGCCCTTTTGTTGATCGACTCGAACACGTCCACCCAACACCGACAAGGCTCGTAGAACCTGCCATCCGTGAGCTAGATACACGACACAAAGTTGGCAGCGACCTGCGCGTTCTTGTACAGCTACACCCATGCACGTTCTCGTACGGCTGCATCTGGCATCCGCGGCGCTGTTTGAAGAAGGGTACTGTACACCCATACAATGAAGAAAACAAATATAAAAATAAGGATATATATATATATATATATATATATATATATATATATATATTAATGTATGGAAATAATCCATGATGAAGAACAATCTCGCCATGGTACGACACACTAACGAGTCCTAGACGGAGACACACCGTCAAACAAAATCAAAATCATATTTGGTAATATTACCAGCAACAATATAGGGACTCTCGGAGGAAAAAAAAATATAAACATGTGAGGGTGCTTGGCCGGCAATAGAGCAACAACATTCAATCGTATTGATTAGGATTTGAACTATCTACTTTACGTTATAAGTGTGTCCAATAATAATCATATAAAAATATAGAGCAACAACAATCAATCGTATTTGATTAGGATTTGAAGTATCTACATTACATTATAAGGACTCGTGTCCCGTAATAGTCATATAAAAATAGGAGAGACCTTATAAGAACACGTGTCCAATAATAATCATATAAAAATATAGAGCAACAACAATCAATCGTATTTGATTAGGATTTGAGAACTCGTGTCCAATAATAGTCATATAAAAATAGGAGAGTTGACGAATATATTAACCCAATACGTTTTGGAATTGAACTCCGTATCCACGGGATATATATAAGTCCGAATGGAAGAAACTCTCCATTGTCCGGTAGTTAGAGGGAGACGGATCAAACAAATGGATAGACGAAAAAAAAGAGCCTAAAATTTTGTCTCTTTATTATTAGGTATAGATTAATGAAATAACTACGTGTGTATGCGGAGAGAAATACGAGCCCTGCAACATGGTTATGCCATGACATAATTCTCCTTTTATTGTCCGCTACTAGGAAATATGTTTGTGCGTTGCTACGGGTATCCTACTATCACAAATCTATAGTGTGAAAAAGGTAACGATACACAACATAACATTTACCATGATTCAAAACTGTAATAATAATATAAGAATAAAAAGACCAATATAAATCACAATGCTCACAAAAACTTTCAATCACTAGTGCGCTGCTCATATCAGTTAGCTCGTCATAGCAAGCCGTGTTAATGAAGTAAGACATAATTAATTACTACCCCAAACAGTTTTGGCACTCAAAAAAAGTGCTAGATCGGAGATCGGAGTTGCACAACCCACTTGCTGCAGGCATGGTCCCAACCCACAAAGCAGCACAGCTCCAAATGCTAGAAAGAAAATGTTCAAGTTCAAGATATAAAGTTAAACTGATCCAAGCACAACACATCTGGAACATTTTCCATGCGCCTAAGGAACCCACGACCAAGAATAATTCTAGCAAGAAGAGAACATTAGGGCTTTGCTCTGAACTCTGATGTCCACTCTACAGTAAGTGCAGACAATTAACCACGCATTTAAAAAACAGAATATATCATATATCCATAATTCTGTATTATTATATTTCATGACGAATAAATTTAAGAACCAAACTTAACTGCCAGTTAGAAAATCACCCTGTTCGCTTGTGCTTATCAGCGCTTATCAACCAGTCATTTAACAGTGTTTTTCTCTCATAACAAATCAGCATCAGCCAGAATCAGCCAGCCAGAAACCATCTAGCGAACAGGGTAATTATCAGAAAGTGAAAGCACAAAGAGCACACCGTGTGATTTAATGCAAAAGAGTTAAAATACAAAAGCTGTCAGCATAACCCCGTCTCTTATCGTCAAAACTCAAAGCAGCCACAGTCCCTCAATCTAACCAATAACACCACGGCTACACCATGAAATCGATCTTCGATTGTTTTGTTCGGCCTCTCATACCTCTCTGTTTTCTTCCACTGAGGCCTTGTTTAGTTGGCAAAAATTTTGGCAAAATACAATTGTAGCACTTTCGTTGTTATTTGGCAATTAGTATGCAATCATGATCTAATTAGGCATAAAAGATTCGTCTCGTCCATTTTGTCTAAACTGTGTAATTAGTTTTATTTTTATCTATATTTAATGCTTCATTCATGCGTCCAAAGATTCGATGTGACGAGGAATCTACTGTTCTTTTGCAAAAATTTTTTGCATCTAAACTGGGCCTGAGCACTGCAACCCAGGCACCCATCCGGTTCGGCTCCTCTCTGTTCTCCCCAACTCATGCCCATCTGCAAATTTGCTTTTAAATTTACCAGCGCCATCTCATCTGCACCAAAGGATAGCAACTCAGTATACGCACACACTCTCTCTCCTATAACTATTCATCCCTTCCCCCAAATCAGAAAAGAGTCTCCATCAAGAGTAAAGGAAAGCAAATACTGCACCACCACAACTTAATCCAAGCCGGCCGCGTGCATCTTCGCACATGCGTAGCGTGGCGGCGACCTCCTGCTCACGGATGTTGCAGATATGGAGCTACTGTTCCTCAGGATGAGGATGAACGGCAGAAATCAGAAGGAGAAGAAGCGAGGCGCAATGCTACTACAACACAGGTGAGGCAGATGCACATCCAGCTATGAGCAGGGCATCAGTTGAATGATCTCACGTTGCCACCACCGGGATCCGGCTCACCTCGCTAGTGCTGGTGGCCGCGCCCCGCTCGCCAGCTACGGTACCGCCTCCGCACCATTGGCACCTCGGCGGATCAGGCGGATTGCGTATTGAAGCGAGCGTGAGGCCCTCGGGTAATTTAAAATAGAGAAACGGAAGGAGTCCATAACGGACATACCAGGAACTTCGCTTTGGATTCAATTCTCATTTATACCATGCCAATGACACACGGCGGCGATAAGACGGACTCCAAATGTAGCGGCGTGGCACCAGACCGGAGGTGCGAAGCCAGAAGGAGCAGTCAGCGGGGCAGACCTCTTCGTCAGCTGGGCTAGGTGGGATGGATGCGTGTCACCGCCAATTTGGTCGGCAGGAGCGTACTTCCACCAATCCACAATGGTGCGCTGCCGCATCGAGGCCAACATGGTGGCGAGGCTATTGACTTGGGGAGGGAGGCAGACGCAGGTCGAGTGGGCGCCTCCGTGGCCACCTCCGGTACAATGCTGCCCCACGACGAGATCATGTGCTGCTGGAGCAGGGGAGCAGCCGAGCTAGGGCGGACAGGAGCAGGTGGGCAGGGTGCGAGCATATGCCATGTGGGGAGAAGGCAAGCCGCGCCGCGCTGGTCGGCTGTCCTTGGCTGCTTCCCGTCGGTCTGCGCAGGGCCGACGGGCAGCCGTCCGCCACCGCCAAGGCTTCGCCGCGAGCGCTGATCCAACCTCCGAAAGAGTTACGGGCGTGATTTGAGAAAAACTGAGCGGCAAGCGCTGATCCAACCTCGGCTTTGCGACTCGTGATGCGAGGAAGAGGAAAGGCCGTAAGGGGCGACAACGGCTTCGATGCCTGTACGCGTCGCCGCATGGGCTTTGGCCTCTGGGCCTCTCGACGGTGACTGTTCTGCTCCGGCGCCACTTGCGGCTACTTCGCTGGCCATGGAGTCACAGAGAAGAGGACGATAAGGGGAAAAAGAAAGGGTACTCTGAATCTCGCCGGTCGGTAGCTGGCCTGCTTGCTGGTAGGATGCGCGCGCCCTTGCTGTCACGTGCATAGCCTGTTGGGGTTGCTCGTCGGGCTCGGGCGGACGGGGAGCCGGGATGTGCCTGTGCTGGAGTAGATGAGGACCGGGCGAGCGTGGGCGGGCGAAGGATGCGGGGAGCGGCCGGAGCCAGACTGGGCAGAGGAGCAGGCGAGCGAGCTGCGTGGGTGAGCAGGCCGTGCGGGTAGAAGACCAGTAGGGTGGCCAAGTGGCTGTGTGGTTAGACTAAATAGAATGGGCCAGACGAAAAAATGGCTCAGACAAAAAAAAAGACTAAAATTTCTTCTTTTTATTAATATTAATATTAATAGGTATAGATATATCTGCAATTCTGCATACAACTATATCTTCATACTAAACCAAAAAATACTCCATCCATTACAAATTTTAAGACGTATTACTTTTCTTGATACATAGCTTATATACAGTAAAAATAATATATTTGAAAAATTAAAATATCTTCCTTCTCAAAAAAAGTCTTTTATAATCGATTTTCATTGCTTTATACCGGATTACGCTGTGCGTACGTGTCGTGTGAATGTGATGATTCAAAAAAAAAAGAAAAAAAAGAAATAACACAAGATCCGGGGTCTGCGCCGTCCACACATCACCGGCATCGAGAAGAGGGAGAGGGGGAGGGGGTGGCACCCCCTGTGCCTCTAGTTCTGTAGGATCCGCGGTGTGCCCTGGCCATGGCGTCGTATCGGATGCCCAGCCGACGCCAGGAGGCGGGAGACACCAAATGGTGGTGTGGCCTGGCAGCAGCCAGCTACGTCTGCGCCTGGCCTAGGCCCGACCAGCGACGGCCCTCTCTCCTGGCCGCCTGGCCACACGCGGCGGTCGCCGCCTACGCGGCTGCTACCGGGTTAGCCCGGCCAGCCAGCAGCGGCGAGTGGCTAGACCCCGACGACGGCGAGGAGGCACAGTGAGGTACGAGAAGCGTAGTGAGGTAGCAACTCAAAGCTCTGCTCTCCCCAACCACGGCGGACGCAAGGTTGAGAAACAAATACTGAAAGAGATATCGGTTGGGGGCAAAATGAATTGATGATTGCTTGGGCTAAACTATGGCCCTGTTCATCTGGCTTATAATCCGTCTTATTCAGCTTGTTTTTTCTGCCGGAATAGTATTTTTCTCTCACAGAAAATTAGCCAACAGTGTTTTTCAACCGGCTTATAATTCTAGCCGAACGACTCCTATGAGAGCAGAGTTCTGACTATTTATTGCTATCTATTGCTTGATGAGTTTAACTTTTTCTCGTGCCTTTTGTGCCCCTGTGCACTTATGTGTATCCTCTCAATGAAGGTGGCAGCAAGAACAGTAAAATGCTGAGGAATGACCGTTGGAGCATCAGCAAGAAAAGCAGACAAGCATTACTGCAGGGGTGACATGGAGCAAACTGCAGCTGCTTAGCTTGGGCCTCATCTCTCCTTGCCCGGACCCTCTTTCTGCTCACCCTGCTTTCTTCATATTTCTCTGAAACTAGTGGTGGATCGATGCTAGTGGAGCACTCAAGGTTTCGGATTTTGAATTGAGCACACTATCTCAACAAGTCCATGTAAGTAAATTGTCTTTTCCGATAAACAAGTGGGTGAAAACAATATTATTAGGGCATAGTAGAGGTTAATTACTGAAATCAGCCTAATTTTCAAGACATCAGAAGCGGTAACTGTCCAAACACTGTCAATTACTACTCTGTTCTGAAACATAGGAAACAGTTAAATTCTTTGTAGTTAAAAATCCTCAACTGAGTGGTAATGTCTATCTCATTCTCTATTTTGCTGGCCATGTTGTGCTGTCACATTCGCTGGCCATGTTGTGCTGTCACATTTGCTGAACTACCTCAAATTCCGCCTAACTTTTGTATTTACTTTTGTGTTAGACCATCCTCCTTTGGCTTGCACTCTCCTAACATCATGTCATTGATTCCTTGCAGCTCCATGTCTATAAAGAGAGGTCGAGCATTGGAAGTCCCATTATGGCCTTCATTTGTGGTGCCAAGACTTCTAACCATCCTGGTTATCTGAACTGGAGCAGTTTGGTTTGTTAATGGCATCTGGAGGCTGGAGCGGGGGGTTTAGCAAAGACCTGATTGTTTAACATTATTTTTGTGCATTACCTTCAAATATAAGCATACCAAGCTATATTCGAACTCTCAGATCATTGCTTAATAGAACTCCCAGTTCACTGCATCATATTCGAGCAGCTGCTGTCACTATTGTAACAGCATGAACAAGAGAATATCTAGAGGCCCAGTGGTAACATTATTAGTAATATCATTACTAATGTCACCTAAGATATGATATATATGTAGGACCTAGTTGAAAGTACTCTGCTTTCTCTCAGAAGACTTCCTGAAACTTTAGTCGAAAGTACCCTGTATGAAGTATGAATTATGGCTCCAAGGTTGAAAAATGCGACATTCCATATTTTCTCACAACCATATTTGATCCTATCCACATCGAGTACAAGGGATCGAGAGGATTTACAGATGTTTAAGTTTCTTACTGTTTTTTTTAAACTCATACAAGTTCATTTGATCCAATCTGCAGCTAAGACAGGATCTTTTTTTCTCAAATACGCAGAACTGCGTATCATTGTATTAATAGTAGAGAACAGGAGTCCTGCAAAGACCCAAACACACACAAACACACACACCCACTTACTAACTGAAACTAATCGCCTATGACTGAGATGAAAGACCTGACCAAAGACCCTCTAACCATCATCCCGAGCTGTGTGCAGGGACAGTTCCTTAGCACCAGCTATAGACCATAAAAGGGCTTCCTCCCGAGCAAGATTCAAAGCCGTAGACAGTCTAGGGGCAGCTCCATCGAAGACGCAGTCGTTTTGATGCTTCCATATGGTCCAGACACCTAGGATGATGAGGGAATTCAATCCCTTTCGCGCATCTCCGCTTACTGTCAGGACCGCCTTATCCCACCAGGCATCAAAGGAGGAATCGAACTGGCTGCAGGGCAAGTGCTGCAAGACCGATGCTATGTAGGATGGGCAGAGGAGCAGGCGAGCGAGCTGCGTGGGTGAGCAGGCCATGCGGGTAGAAGGCCAATAGGGTGGCCGAGTGGCCGTGTGGTTAGACCTAAATAGAATGGGCCAGACGAAAAATGGCCCAGACAAAAAAGAGGCTAAAATTTCGTCTTTTTATTAATATTAATATTAATATTAATATTGATAGGTATAGATATATCTGTAATTCTGCATGCAACTATATCTTCATACTAAACCAAAAAAATACTCCATCCATTACAAATTATAAGACATATTACTTTTCTTGATACATAGCTTATATACCGTAAAAATAATATATTTGAAAAATCAAAATATCTTATAATTTAGAACGGAGAAAATCACATTTATTCTTATTGGCCGTGTTTATTTGGGCTTTCACTGAGAAGCTGCAAAAAAGGCAAAAACTATAAATAATACTCCTGTTGTCCCAAAAAGAGTATCGCTATGGAATTCATGCTGGCCAAACTTCCTTAAATTTAACTAGATTTATAGAAAATATTAACAACATTTGTATTTCAATAAGTTTATTATAAAAATATATTCAGCTATTCATCTAATAATACCAATCATGCACCATAATATTAACATTTTAAAATAAATATTTGGTTAAAGTTAATAATATTCGACTTCTCAACAAGCAATAACGACACAATTTATAGGACAGAGGGAGTAAGTTCACTTTTAAGAGATAAATTTGTAAAAGATATTTGCTTTTTAAGAAAATACCTAACTTTTGAATCTTCCTTCTCAAAAAAAGTCTTTTATAATCGATTTTCATTGCTTTATACCGGATTATGCTATGCGTACGTGTCGTGTGAATGTGATGATTCAAAAAAAAGAAAGAAAAAAAAAGAAATAACACAAGATCCGGGGTCTGCGCCGCCCACACATCACCGGCATCGAGAAGAGGGGGAGGGGGTGGCACCCCCTGCGCCTTTGGTTCGGTAGGATCCATGGTGTGCCCTGGCCATGGCGTCGTATCAGATGCGCAGCCGGCGCCAGGAGGTGGAGACACCAAATGGTGGTGTGGCCTGGCAGCGGCCAGCTACGCCTGCGCCTGGCCTAGGCCCGACCAGCGACGGCCCTCTCTCCTGGCCGCCTGGCCACACGCAGCGGTCGCCGCCTGCGCAACTGCTACTGGGTTAGCCCGGCCAGCCAGCAGCAGCGGTGAGTGGCTAGACCCCGATGACGGCGAGGAGGCACAGTGAGGTACGAGGAGCGTAGTGAGGTAGCAACTCGAAGCTATGCTCTCCCCAACCACGGCGGACGCAAGGTAGAGAAACAAATACTGAAAGAGATATCGGTTGGGGGCAAAATAAAATGATGATTGCTTGGGCTAAACTATGAGAGCAGAGTTCTGATTATTTATTGCTATCTATTGCTTGATGAGTTTAACTTTTTCTCGTGCCTTTTGTGCCCCTGTGCACTTATGTGTATCCTCTCAATGAAGGTGGCAGCAAAAACAATAAAATGCTGAGGAATGACCGTTGGAGCATCAACAAGCATTACTGCAGGGGTGGCATGGAGCAAACTGTAGCTGCTTAGCTTGGGCCTCATCTCTCCTTGCCCGGACCCTCTTTCTGCTCACCCTGCTTTCTTCATATTTCTCTGAAACTAGTGGTGGATCGATGCTAGTGGAGCACTCAAGATTTCGGATTTTGAATTGAGCACACTATATCAACAAGTCCATGTAAGTAAATTGTCTTTTCCGATAAACAAGTGGGTGAAAACAATATTATTAGGGCATAGTAGAGGTTAATTACTGAAATCAGCCTAATGTTCAAGACATCAGAAGCGGTAACTGTCCAAACACTGTCAATTACTATGTTCTGAAACATAGGAAACAGTTAAATTCTTTGTAGTTAAAAATCCTCAACTGAGTGGTAATGTCTATCTCATTCTCTATTTTGCTGGCCATGTTGTGCTGTCACATTCGCTGGCCATGTTGTGCTGTCACATTTGCTGAACTACCTCAAATTCCGCCTAACTTTTGTATTTACTTTTGTGTTAGACCATCCTCCTTTGGCTTGCACTCTCCTAACATCATGTCATTGATTCCTTGCAGCTCCATGTCTATAAAGAGAGGTCGAGCATTGGAAGTCCCATTATGGCCTTCATTTGTGGTGCCAAGACTTCTAACCATCCTGGTTATCTGAACTGGAGCAGTTTGGTTTGTTAATGGCATCTGGAGGCTGGAGCGGGGGGGTTAGCAAAGACCTGATTGTTTAACATTATTTTTGTGCATTACCTTCAAATATAAGCATACCAAGCTATATTCGAACTCTCAGATCATTGCTTAATAGAACTCCCGGTTCACTGCATCATATTCGAGCAACTGCTGTCACTATTGTAACAGCATGAACAAGAGAATATCTAGAGGCCCAGTGGTAACATTATTAGTAATATCATTACTCGCCCTGTTCGTTTGGACTTATCAGCAGAATCAACAGTCATCCAGCAGTGTTTTTCTCTCACAACAAACCAGCGAACAGTGCTTTCAGCACAATAAACCAGCGAAACGAACAGGCTGACTAATGTCACCTAAGATATGATATATATGTAGGACCTAGTTGAAAGTACTCTTCTTTCTCTCAGAAGACTTCCTGAAACTTTAGTCGAAAGTACCCTGTATGAAGTATGAATTATGGCTCCAAGGTTGAAAAATGTGACATTCCATATTTTCTCACAACCATATTTGATCCTAACCACATTGAGTACAAGGGATCGAGAGGTTTTACAGATGTTTAAGTTTCTTACTGTTTTTTTTAACTCATACAAGTTTATTTGATCCAATCTGCAGCTAAGACAGGATCTTTTTTTTTCTCAAATACGCAGGAGAATTGCGTATCATTGTATTAATAGTAGAGAACAGGAGTCATACAGAGACTCAAACACACACACAAACACACACACACCCACTTACTAACTGAAACTAATCGTCTATGACTGAGATGAAAGACCCGACCAAAGACCCTATAACCATCATACCGAGTTGTGTGCAGGGACAGTCCCTTAGCACCAGCTATAGACCATAAAAGGGCTTCCTCCCGAGCAAGGTTCAAAGCCGTAGACAGTCTAGGGGCAGCTCCATAGAAGACACAATCATTTCGATGCTTCCAGATGGTCCAGACACCTAGGATGATGAGGGAATTCAATCCCTTTCGCGCATCTCCGCTTACTGTCAAGACCGCCTTATCCCACCAGGCATCAAAGGAGGAATCGAACTGGCTGCAGGGCAAGTGTTGCAAGACCGATGCTATGTAGGATGTCATACCAGAATTGTCTTGCAAACACACATCCATTGAGGAGGTGCTGGATGTTCTCTTCCTCTTGATCACATAGTAGACACCGGTCCAGGCGAGGAAGACCTCACCGAGCTAACCTGTCTGCTGTCCAACAGCGATTGTGAGTCACCAGCCACATGAAGAAGCGACACAGCTAAGACAGGATCAGAGTACACAGATTTACTCCATTCAAAGAAAGCATTAACTCTACACATTTTTCCAAAACTATATTACTTATTCTTATGTTTCAACAACTTAACTAGATTGCTAATTAGTGACAGAAAAGCCATTGCCAGAAGATTACTCCTTCTGTACTGATTTATAGGTCACTTTGCCTCCCGTACTTGGCCATCAAATAAATGATTTGTTTGGTTAGGACTCGGCTAGTTTCTGATTTGCACTCTGGTTTGTTTTGCTTCCCATCCATGTTGATCTGTCCTGAAATTTTCCCACTCTCTGCTTGACTTGGCCAGCTACAGACAAGCCTGCAACCATGGGTTGTTGTTATTGATGATCCCCAATTCTGTAGGTAAGCAAGAGTACTTCCTTTCTCACTTCTCAGAATGATCTTTTTCTACTGCTCACCCTTCATGCAGATTGAAAGTTGTTTATTTTTTCGAGCTCTGTTAGGCAAATGAGCTTGTGATATCCACAACAGTAGAAAAGGTAAGGGGAAAAAAATCTCAAAACCGAATTATCTGCCTTTCCCATTGAGCAATACCTTTTGGGTCCATAATATATTGATGATTACTTGGGCTAAACTATGAGAGGGGAGTACTGGCTATTGGTTGCTATCGGTTTTACCTTTTCTCGTGCTTGTTGTGTCCCTGTCCACTTATGTGTGTCCTCTCATGAAGATATGACCAGCAAGAACAGTAGAACTCTCAGGAATGACCACGGGAGCATCAGCAAAGAAAAGCAGTAGTGCAGGGACGCCATGGAGCAAACTGTGGCTGCTCAGCTTGGGCTTCATCTGTCCCTGCCCGGACTCTCCCTCTGCTCACCCTGCCTCATATTTCTCTGAGACAAGTGGCGGATCAATGCTAGTGGCACACTCAAGGTTTCAGATTTTGAATTGAGCACACTATCTCAACAAGGCCATGTAAGTAAATTTGTCTTTTCCGATAAACAAGTGGGTGAAAACGATATTCTTATGGCAATTACTGAAAACAGCCTAATCTTCAAGGCATAAGAAGCGGTAACTGTCCAAACCCTGTCAGCTACTACTCTGTTCTGAAACACTAGAAACAATGAAATCCTTTGCAGTTAAGAATCTATGTGGTGCATACAACAGGAATATGATTGGAGTGCATAAGATAGGAATCTTAACTAGTCATGTTTTTGTGTTTTGTATGTCATCAGTCCCAAATTGACAGAATTTGTGTTTTTCTTTTTCATGTAATCATGGATTCCAGCCCTACTGAAAGTGCTAAAAAGGAGAATCAATCATAGACGCTGATGGAAGAAACCTTTTCTTGGATCTTACATTGAGTTCAGATTCTGCACTGCACTGCACTGCTGGAGTAGCAGTACCAAGACATAAAACGTGGCATGTGGGCGTCCCTTCTCTTTGCATTCCGTAGAACGCAGACTGCTATGACTGTGACGACTAACCACAGCTATATTCATGTGACTTGCAATTTGCACGCACCATTTTCAAGACAGCTAAGTATTATTACTTACAAATTATATTACTAGGAGACCTTTTCCTTTGAATTTTTTTAAGACGCTTCCATAAGTATCCTTACCCTTAGCCATATACATGTATCTCATTAGAATTGCCTGTATCTCGATTTCTTCCTTCTGTTTTCAGATTGCCTCTTAGGAGCTAAAGCATGGAGTGTTTGAGGTCTCCTTGGCTGATCTAAAGTGATGAGGATCAGACTTACAGGATCAGACAGGTAACAGTTCTAGAGACATCTCGTGTTTATGGGAATGTTGAGAATAAAAGTGGCTAGTTTTTTTAAGTAAAAGTTTGCTCCAACTCTAGATATGGAGAATGGATTTGGGGTTTTAATCGTATGGTTCCTGACCAATTTCAAACCAATAAAGTTTCTAAATGGTGTAATGTTACTTTGCTGAATATGCAGGGAACCCACCTGCGCCTGACTCTCAGCTCAGTCAGCCGATGTATTAGACCAGTGAGTGGCGAGGCAGCAAAAGATGGACATGCGACATGCCGTGCTAGTTTAGTCTGTCATTGTGTGAGGACAAGCTTAGATTATGTCCTTTACATGTTTCTTTGAACAAGAAGCTCACGGCTGAAACGCTGTGGTCGCAGCTTGTCAGAGCATCTCCAGCAGTTCCCCAATAAGACCCTCAATCCCCATAAACCTGTCATATTGGGGGAGATAAGACAAATTTCTTGCTCCAGCAGCTCCTCAATATGGGCCTAAAAAACAGTCCATCTCCCCTCAAATGAAGGGGGAGTTGCATCTCACCCAAAAGCTGGAGCCCACCCCCAACTGTCACTCTCCTTCCTCCTTCCTCCTCTCTCCTCCCTCTCTGCCATGGCGTCGAGAACACCGCTGCCGGCGCTGCCACTCTCCTTCGCCCACCCTCTCGCCTCTCTCTCCTCCCTCCTCCCCTTCGCCCACTGATGCCACCATGGCCATGGCCACCGCCGCACCTGGCCAGGCCCGCATGCCGCTCGCCTCGGCCCGTCGTGGCCATGGCCGCCCTCGGCCAGTCCCGCGTGCTCCCGCGCTGTGGCCGTCGCGCCGGCATGGGCGACCTCGGCCAACCACGGGGCTACCTCCTCTTCGACTCCGGGCGAGACGAGACAAGCCGCGACTACCTCCTCTTCGACTCCAGACGAGATGCGACGACCTCGCCCAACCACGGTGAGACGAGTCGTGCCTACCTCCTCTTCAACTCCGGGGCCAGGGCCAACGTGGCGGGGCCGAGGCCGACACGGCATGGGCCGAGGACAAGGGCGGTGGTGGGATTGGGGCCTGATCCAGTGCACGGGGAGAGGTCACGACGGGGAGAAGCCAAAGGTTGAAGATTGTACTGACATCCAGGGCTCACGTGTAAGTGCATATTGAGGTGATGTATTGGTCATCTGCTACAGCAACTCTCCCAATAATCAGAAAAGGTAGTATTGGTGGCCACCAATACTACTCTATTGGGGATTGATTATTGGGGGGACCGCTGGAGATGCTCTGGACACAAAAGCACAAGCATGCCGCGTTCTTTCCTGGTAAACCTATATACACGCAATTTTACAGTACTAGCATCCTAAAGGGCGTATCCAGTGCAGAAAGCTCCCGCTCTGTGCGGAGTTTGGGGAAGGGTGTCAGTGGCAAGCCTTACCCTTGCCTGTGCAATGCGAGGAGACCGCGACTTGAACCCGGGACCTTCCGGCCACAGGCGGTAAGACTCTA
Organism: Saccharum hybrid cultivar R570; assembly: GCA_038087645.1. NCBI lineage: Eukaryota > Viridiplantae > Streptophyta > Magnoliopsida > Poales > Poaceae > Saccharum > Saccharum hybrid cultivar. The sequence continues at coordinate 3,770,785 of JAQSUU010000746.1, read as the reverse complement.
CCGCTTGCACCAGTCCTGCCCTTCACAGTACTAGCATCCTAATAAAACCATATAGAGGATGCAGATTTGAATGAAAGGTTAGAAAGGGATTTTGATTAATCCCCACATTTGACATTTTCATATATATGCATGCAGGTGACCAGATGGTGTTTCTGCTTCTGAATCTGACAGAGGTTATCGGGCTCGTGCTCACCTTCAAGCCTTTCCTTGCGGTTTCCCAGCAGTGCAAACAATGAATTGCATGCATATAGAGGTAGCTTAGCTAGTATGTGGGAGAGACGAGGGAGATGAACATGATGTAGAAATATGCCTTAGCGTTCGTGCACTGCATGCATGCTGTCAGTGCATTCATACGCAAGACTGAAAACAGAGCCAGGTGTGAAACGGAACTCTCAGTGTGGAGTCCAACGTTTTCATGCCGTTTGTTGACTGTAGTCGACCAAAAAAAAACTGTTTGACTCAGTTTGGTACAAGGGTTACTGCCTCGATTTCATTGTTGTTCTCTGTTAGAGCATCTCTAGCAGGGTCTCTACCTGTCCCTCAAAACCAAATACGAGGGCCGGAGAAAAAAAACTCTAACATGACCCCTACTAAGGACATCAAATTTGAGAGGGCTTCCAAATTTGTCTCCCACCCCTCATTCCTGGGCTGTTGCCGTCATTCATCTCTCGCGTGCACGGAAACGTGCTCGTCCATGTACATCCGACCTCATGCCACCTCCTTCCCCGTCTTCGGCAAGGCCCTTCACCAGTGTGGCTCCTTTGGCATGGCCCCTCCTCCTAGCAACTCCACACCTGCCAACGCGCCCCTCGCTCTATCTAGCCGCCCTCTTCGGCGACTCATTTTTTCCGATGTTGTCTCCCTTACCCCGGCATGTGCCCCTCACCTGATATAGCTGCCTTCTTTGGCGGCTCCCTTCCCGGTGGCAGCTTCCTCACCCCGGCGGAGCCTCCCTCCCTCATGGCTCGCTCAGGTCTGGACATCCTCCTCGGCGGCCGCCTTCCTTAGCGGGACGTCTTGGCGATCTGATCCCCTCCTTGGCGGCTCCCTTCCCCAACGGGGTGCCCTCGTCCAAATTTGCGATTTGGTGAGACACCGCCAGGATCTGGCGAGACAAGGCCAAGTTAGTCAATGCGGAAGAAGATAAAAAAAGGATGACAAATGGGTCTCACATGTCATTCTTTACCAAAATAAATTTGGGGGACACTGCTAGAGTGCAGCTAAAAAACAGAGTTATCAAAAGTAGAAAGAGGTAAAGAGCCCTCAAATCTAAAGTAGGGGCTGATTTTTGGGCTCAAATCTAAATTAGCGGCTCCGATTTTTGGGCTCCTAGCGGAGATGCTCTTAGCGGTCTAGTTGTACTCCATAGTACTCAGCTGCTCCGTCCTAAAATATATCAACTTTTAGGGTTTCTTAAGTCAAACCATTTTTTCTCTTTTCCCCAAAATGATATAGGAGCTGCTCTACAGACTTGAGCTGCGCACATCCATGCCACTTTTCCTGCTACAGTGTGAATGACCAGAAAAGGCGATCAGAGGGGGAGGGGGTGAATGGAAGCCTCAATTTTTTTTCGAAACTTTGGTCCTCGGCTCAACAAACAACCCCAAGAACAAACTCACACAAGATGCAGGTGATACACGTGCTAACTGGTAGCAAGGTATCCCACGCGAAATCTTAGGCACACCGGAAAACCCCGAGAGACGATGGAAACAAGCCCTCAAAGAAATGGGCAAGACAGACTTTTCCTGTGCAGTCCCGGACTGTCCAGACTTAGGGGGCAGACTGTCCGTAGGACAATACTCGGACTGTCCGGGTCCCCTTCGTGGACTGTCCGGCGGCACGCAGCTGACGGACAACAAAAACTGCTCTAAAACTTGACCACAGCGGCGGATTGTCCGCGGTTTTGCGCCGGACTGTCCGCATGTCACTTTTAAGAAAACACACCGAACAGATAAGGTTCTGGACACGCCTCAGTGGTAAACGGTGGACTGTACGCGGTCTAGGCCCTGACTGTCCGCAGGTCAAAATCCGAAAACCCACATAGACTCGAACCAGTTCTTGGACACGACTCGAAAAATGAACTGCGGGACTGTCCGCGGTCTAGGTGCGTACTATCCCCAGTACAAAAATCAACAACACCAGAAAACTCTCAGAAACTGTCCCGAAGACACCAGACTGTCCGCGGTTGGGCCCCGGACTGTCCGCCGGTCAAAAATGAAAAACCACACGACGAAACAAGGGTGCTAGAGTGCTCGATCCCAACTCCTGGACTGTCCGCGAATCGCGCAGACAGATGAACAGAGCACCCCAAAAATTGCCTCCTCACTTCGATCCATAAATTTGTGGCCAAATCTTCACCAACGGCCACGAAACTTGGTGAGCATGATCACAAGGCAGTAGAGGAGCTACCTCTAAGTGGTCATCGCTCAATTTGAAGCCAATCAACGAGAAATCGAAGAAGAATGAAAAACACTGGTTCTTGAGACCTAGACTAAGAAATCATCCAATCTACGAGCTCGTGAGGAATTGGTTTATTTCCTTCGGTGGAAAGGCTCAACTCACGTCATAGCTCAAATCAATGAAAAAGAACAGATCAAAATGGTCTAGAAACAATGAATCGACTCAAACGAGAGGGGGAAGGAGAAGAATATGAAGAACACATCAAGACACACAAATAGTGATTCTTCCGCCGAATCCCGGAGGACACAAGAAGGATTCAGGACCTCCTTTCCCACTTAAAATCTTGGTTCTTACACAAATCACAAGGATTGGTGGTCCTCTTTCTCACAAGCACCTAAGGGGAGGGGAAACCCTAACAAGAATGAAAGAAAATGTCAAATGGAGGAGGTAAGGGAGATGGGGGTTCCCTCATCCTATTTAACAGGGCTATTACACAATCTCAGTTTTACCCCTGAATACAATTGAGTCAAACTACTTAGCCAAAGGGCGTTATGGTCCAACCCGGTGTCATCTTCATCCGACGGCCATCGCGCCTTTTCATCAGTAGCTTCGCCTTGACGCGAACTCCCCGATGCCGCCACGTGCCGTCTGTTTCTCCTCGGAACCCCGCCCAGGTTTTGAGGCCCAAACCCGTAAACCCGCCACCGATGGTTTTGAGGCCCAAACCACCAAACCCACTCGCGAGTAGCGTACTCCATACGCGTCCCCCGCCGCTCGACACGTGCCACCACCGTCCTCGACCGCCCGGCCGCCAAGTCCTCTGAGTCCCACTCGACTTGCACGTCCTCCATCTTGACTCGGTCAACACGGTCATTCCTATGTACACTTACGCTTGTCGATATCCCAGATGTCAGCCACTGCGGCTGGTCACCCGGCCTCCTGGTCCCTCGGTCCAAGCTTCATGTCCGCCCTTCACCGCTCCCGGTCCATCGGCACGGCACGTCTCTACTTGACCTTCACCCCGCCGTCGACCACCGCCTCTGAGATCCACACCTGCACAACACAAGCCAAGAGACATGTCGCACACATAACTTTCGCCATGGTAGGGTTAGTCACCACTCAACCTTCTTCGTGGATCATGTTGGCAATCACTCATCATAAAATGAAACACAAGGGCACATTTCAACCTTGTGTTCGCACAGTGGTGGGACTTGGCAGGCCTCCCAGTCCTGATCTTAGTGCTTGTTACAAGGAACAGAGACGGATTAGGTTTAGGTTGGTGTGGAAGCAAGCTGAAGGCAAGGACTTGTGTTTAGTCTTAATTACAATAATTAATTATATGACAGAGAGGTCATATATATTCGTAAAGAAGGTTATATAACTCATATAATAGTTTCTAGATAATAGAAATAATTTTCGCCTTCTTCCTCACAAATGAGAAATCAACCCGCATGCTTATTAGGAAAGAAGTTTCCACGGTCTAACGTTCACACAACAGGCTCACATCACCATGGAAGTTCAAAAAGCCATATTTCAAAAGAGAAAAGTTCAAAAAGCAATATCTTGGTGATCTTAATTAGGAAGTAAATGTATATATTAATTGGCGGACGGAGGTAGTATATATTAATTAATAATGTGGCAGATTTTGTATATTATTCCAAACAAAGCATATTCTTCGATCTGATTGATGTTGAATATATCTCACTACCCATACAAGTATTTTTCAGCCCTATTCGCTTGAGCTTATCAGTCAGAATCAGCCAGCTATTCAGCAGTGTTTTTCTCTCACAACAAATCAGCATCAGCATCAACAGCAGCTGCAGAAACGATCACCGGTATAACACGTGAGATTCCTGATTGCGGCACTGCAATGAGATGCATGTTCTATATATTGTATTAATTGACTAACTACTGCCAATTCATTTGATTGATTTATTATTCTCCCTGATGGCAGGCGCGATCTGTACAATATGCATGGCCACTGACAACTGCAGTAGCTTACCATCAGTGGTTGGATGGGATCGTTGCAATATGGCCACTGACAAACTGCATGAAGTAGCTTCCCATCGGTGGTTGGATCGGATCAGAAATGAGGAATCAAACCATGCAGCATGAGGAATCGAACCAGCATGCTTATTAGGACAGAAGTTTCCACGGTCTAACGTTCACCAACAGGCTCACGTCACCATAAAACATAAAAGTTCAAAAAGCTAGCCATAGTTTCAAATAAAAAGTTCAAAAAGCAATATCTTGGTGATCTTAATTCGGAAATCGGAAGTAAACGTAAACTGGCAAGATGACGAATGGACGATGGATGTTTGTTTGTTCGTTCGTTCGTTATCTTCCTGTACGGTACGACGAGGCTGTCGTCTTTATGAAATCTTTCTCGCCTAACCATGCATTCATGCTTAAGCTGACATACAGTACGTCTTTGCCTGCAGGTTGGGATGAATTTGTGCGTGATGGTTCATCCGATCCATCTGTGATCTGACTGCAAGTACTGCAAATGCATGCAAGCCGATCGAGCACGCAGCAGGTCGATCTCGACTGGGATATATATGGCATGGCAGCCACCTCCAGTCCAGTCCAGCTATGCTTGCTTTAATTTACTCCAAAGTCCAAAGGCAAATTGTTCTTTATTAGCTTGGATCCACAAGGCAGGCAAGCAAGCAACAGATGAACGCGCGTACTCAATGAACACCGGTGATCAGGCACGTAGCCTATGGGTGCGTTCAGTTGATGAAAAGTGTTAGAATAGATCTCAACTGAATTGGCCCAACGGCCAATTCGGACCCTTTGACCACGTCCTGATCGGGGGCATCCAATCCAACGAGGTTGGTGGGCCCCCGTCGCACAGTGCCATATAAGAGGGAGTGGGGGCCACGGGCTCAAACCACGAGGTTCAGTGCCCAGCCGCCACCCCACTCCAAACCCTAGCCGATCTAGAGGGCGGCGCTGCCAGCGACGGGAAGCTTCACTGCGCCATCGCCGCCACTGGACCGGCGACTCCACTACACTGCTCCGTCTTCCTTCACCGAACGTCGCTGCCCGTGCGCAGCCCTTCTCCGACGAACGCGATGGTGACCGCCGGCTCCAGCTCCTCTTCGGCCCTACTTGTTTGTGTGCTTCACACCTCCCTCTCCTTTCTTCCTCTCCTTGATCTATCATCGATCTATGGCGTTTTGTCACGAACAGAAAGGAACTACCCACTCGATCTACACCCTAATGATCTTAAAAATCTAACAATGGTACCGGAGCCAGTTTACCTAGGTGTGGATCTAGATCTCGGGAAAGAAGAAAAGAGCCGATTCATTTTTCAGATCGGATAACACACGAATCCCTAACCCTAAAAGAACAGAGAAAGAGAGAAGGGCCGGCGGGACCTAACCTACCTGCTGGCCGCCACCGCCGGTTGCCGCATGGCGCCACGCGGGAATGACAACCCGAGCCACCGCACGATGCTAAGCTGGGAACAGGGCACTGTCTCGCGGCCGCTCGATGGCGGCGCGCTCACCCTCGGGCGAGCGCGCGCGCCGGCGAGAAGCCTCGTGGTGGCGCCGTCGTCCTTCCTCCGGCCGTCACGCGCGGCCACCTTGCTCTTCAGTTGCTTCATCGAGGCGCTGAATGAGAAGAGGACGGGAGAGACCAAGGAATAGAAAAGGAACAGGGGGTGCCGATGCGGGGGCTAGCACCGGCCATCCCGGCGGTGACCTCACCGGCGTCAGTGGCCGACGGCCACCATGCTGTGTTTGCTTTGTGACTGAAGAAAGAGGCTGCGGCTAGAGGAAGAGATATGGAGAAGCGAGATGGGGAGCCGGCCGGACCGGCGGCGCCTTTTGCGCCGGCGGCGACGCCATCTCCGGAGGCTGCGTGCGGCTGGAAAGCAAAGCAAATAGACTTAGGGTTTTGGGAAGTCGCCACCTGCTGTTTTGTTCCACCGAAAAGGCAGCGCAGCCGTCCGATCTTGATCTGCGGCTGCGATTGTCCCAGCATTAGATGGGCCAGCGGTGAACAGAGGCCCGAAGGCAGTTTCCTGGCCCAGGCCCAGGTTGCGGCCTGGGCGCAGGGGAGGGCCGCGCGCTGCTGCCGTTTGGGCCGCGCGCCCGCACTGTTGGGCCGCGGGAAATGACAAGCTGGCTGCTGCTGCGCTCTGGAAAGCGGCAGCTCGCGCGGGCCGAATGGGCCAAGAGCGCACAAGTGCGAATGGGCCGCAGGCTGTTTTCGGTTTTGGGCTGCGGCAAAACGCCAACGCGAGCAGGCCTCGGGCCGAAGAAACAGTTAAGAAGAGAATCATATTTTACTAATTTTTTTTTCAGAAGCATTTTTTTTGAACGAATTTTGTTAACTTTAAATGCTAATCTCTACTCAAATTTGAACCAACGTCATAATTTGTTTAGAGAGGAGTAAAGTGAAATGCTTCTGAAAAGAGAATAAAGTATATTTTTTTTAGAGAATAGTAAAGAATTCTAAGAGTATCTGGAAAATAGAATTATGGAATTTATTATCGTTTTCCGCTGCAAAGTTAAAGATGATTGTCTTCTCATTAAATCCGAACTAACGGAAGGATTTAATTTGAAGAGCAGTTATAGTCATTCAGTAAATGATGAAAAGATTATCCTCTAATTAAAAAAAATTGGAGGAATAGTTGATTTATGGTTAATATAAATTATAATATTGTTATTTTCTGACCAACGTTGATGATAATAATATTATAAGTTTATTTAAGAGTTTATGTTTAAAGAAAATTATGATATTGTTATTTTCTGACCAACGTTGATGATAACAATATTATAATTCTATGAGTTTTATGTTTAAAGTTTAAATCTCTGATGAATTTTGCATCAAAGTGATCAATTTTCAGAGAATAGATAAGAGACGATAGATGCTCCAGAGCGAGCAGAATGTATTGTATTTTCATGCTTCCGCTGCAATGATGATGATGATCTTCTAATTAAATTCGAACCAACGGGGGAATTTAATTTTGAAGATGGTTATAAGATAATTGAGTTTTCATATATTAATTTCATTTCTGCCCAACGGTGATGTGGAATTAATATAGAAGAAGGTTATTTTATTCTATTTCTGCCCAACGGTGATATAGAATAGAACATAAAGTTTTTAAAAGTTTAATGAACATTATTGTTGATTATTGATTAATGTTTTCAGACAAAGAACTTCATGCCTTTATTCTTGAAGGGTGAAAAGAAAATGAGCTGGGTACTTGTGACCAGGGATGAAAACGGTACGGATATTTTCTGACCGTATTCGAGACCGAATCCGTTTAGAGGAGTTTTAATCCGTCCGTATCCGAGTCCGGATATTTAACATCCGATACCGTATTCGTATCCGAATATTTAAATCACATATTTATGATGTCGATATCCAATCGTATCCTATCCGGTATTTTTTATACTATCCGTATTCGAATCCGAATCCAGACATAAGTATGAAAACAAATACGATATCAGTGATATCCGTCCGTATCCGATCCGTTTTCATCCCTACTTGTGACTCAGAAGATAAAAGTGCAATTTTTTGCAGAAAGAAGACCATTGTGTAAGGGACTACGGTCTCTTTAAAGAATAACTTTAAAAGAAAGAATTCCAGGATATTGATCCAAGAAAGAAATAGAGCAATAAGAGCTTAGTTTAAGAGATGCCTTTTATGTACTCCTTATGAAGAAGAATTTAGTTTTTAGTTTTTATCATCATGATAAAAGATGTAATAAGTAATATAATTTTAGACTTAATCATCTTGATTTGAAATGGAATAAGTGACATGCATGTTTATTTTGACCAACGTCAGATTAAGCATGTGTGTTAAAGAGTATTTGATTTATTTCTAAATTTGATTGAATATGAGCCAATACTGACATTTATATCCCTTCAAGAAAATTATCTCGCATGGCGGGAAAAAGTTTGTGATAGTACCCGTATGACGGGAAAAGTTTGAGAAAATACTCGCATGGCGGGGTAAAGTTGGCATGATACTTATGTTAATAAATCCTGCATGGCGGGAGAAATTTGACATAGTATTTATCCTGCATGGCAGGAGAAAATTGTAATGACTCATGTGCTTTGAGTGTATTCCGCACAGGGAGAAAAGTTAAGGATAGCTCTTATGTTATCCTAATATAAGTTTAAGAAGAACAGAAAGTTACAGATGAACCTCAAGATAAGAATGACATGCAAGCGTGACTTGCGAAAGTATCAATGATAAAAGACTCTATTGAGTTCTTGAAATGAAATAAGGGAAAAGTACTCCCAACGAATTAAAAAATAATTTCATTTGCATGATGTAATCATGTGGATGAAGAAAGTAATCAAAGTTTCCTCATTCACAAGAGTTCTAAATAGTTTTCGAAATTGTGGTAGAAAAGTTCGTACCACATTTCGAGGGGGAGAAATGTGAGATCAATTAAGAAAGATACTTCCCCATTATTCAGACAATGCGATGCATACTAAAGTGATCTATAAAAGATGAATGTGATCGTCGGGGGAGTAAGACGGTCATAATATCGATACCCCTAAAGTAAAGAGTTTTAGCATAGTCAGCCAGTATTCATACTGGACGTGTTCAGAGTTTTAAAGGCGGTGCTAAATACACCATATGAGTTTTAGCAGATTGAACCCAAAATAAGAAAATTAAAGATGGGACAATCCGGAGGAAGCGTGGTACAAAGAAACCTGACTCCGCAAGGAGGATGAATAATGTAAACAAGGATCTTGTTACACAGGACCTTATAGAATCAATTGTCTTTTGGCAATAAAGGTCAAGAAATGCTAGTAACTAAGGCCCCAGAAAGTCTCAAAGAATAAAAAAATCAGATATTTCTGACGATTATAAAGTCTATATTAGTGAATTTCAAATGGAGGGTAATCCCACCTAATTTGAAGAAGTCATGAGAGGCGTTCACTCGTCCAAGTGGCAAGAAGTAAAGGAAGATGAAATGAAATTGATAATACCAATAATATTTTTTGGAATCTAGAATAAATTTCTAAGGAGCCAAAACAGTAGACTCTGATGGGTCTACAAGACAAAATATGACTCAAAGGGAAATATGTAAAGATGTGGAGCGCGACTTGAATCAAAAGTTTTGCGCGAAGCGAATGAATAGATTACAACGAGTGCTTGTGGCACATCATGATCTGAGTTATATCAGATGAAAGTAAAGATGACATTTCCCAATGGGATTTGTATGAAAATAATTACGTGGCACAACCCAGAGGTTTTGTCATGAAAAGAAAAGAATGTAAGGGATGCCACCTGTAGAAATCTCTTATGGACTGGAGCAAATCTCTAGACAGTGGCATTTAAAGTTAAAGAGTCAATTAAGAAATTTTGGGTTAAAGAGAATGAAAGGACAATTGCGCTTGTACAAAGTTGTAGAAGGGAAAATTCATTCCCTAATCTTGTGTGGATGACACCTTAATTGTTAGTAGTGATGTCAATCTACTGCATGAGAAGAAGTTGTTGTCCTCAAGGTTAATAAGAAAGTTCTCGGTGAAATGTCTCTCGTATAAGGATTGAAACTCACCGAGATAGAAGAAAAGGGGTATTAGAATTATCGCATAGGCATGCTAAGAAAAGTCTCTAAAGAAATAAAGTACCTATGCGGGTAAACCTACGTCTGTTTCCATAGTCAAGGGTAATAGTTTTGGGAACTTTAGTGTTCCAAAAGGTAATGTGAGATTGTTATAGATGGACGTCCTATATGCTCTAGCTGTTGAAAGCTTAATGAGTACACAGATAAGATATTGCCCTGACATAGTTCATATATCCGAGTTATTTTGGTAAAAGTCCAGTCCAGATATAGATCACTGGAATGGAGTTAAGAATGTCGGCCTCATGCTAAGAAAGAAAGAACAAGTACTCTCGAGTAGTTGTGGGTACAAATGTTAAATTTTGGCGAGATGTTTAGTGAAACCCACATAGTAGCTAACACTCGCAGTTGGAGTTTTATTGTGGAAAAGCTCCAAAGAAATAGTTTTAGCATCGTCAGTGATGCAAGGTTATAGTATAGCATGATATAAGGCTGCGGGACAGGCAAAATAGTTAAAGAACTTTACCCGGAATGGATAATGGTTGTCAACAGCAATGACCATTTGAATAGTTGCTCCTAAGACAACGGGTCAAGTGTACTGCCAAACACGTTGACATTAAAGTTATACGTTGTAAAGGAGAAAGTCCGGAATCATACTAAAAGGTATTGAACATATAAGTAACAAGAAAAGCTTGTGGATCCGCTTACCAAGGCTTACCACCCAGTGTGTTCAGAGAACACACAGTCGACATGGGTTTATGGTATAGCCTATGCTTTCCGGACAATAAAGGGCCCAAAAGTTCAATAATCTGTTTCAGAACAGAGACATGTATTGTAGCTGTTAAATCTATCGGCAATTGACCGTGACGATGAAGCATGCTCTATACACTAATCTGTGATGAAACAAATAAGAGTGAAATCAATTAAAGTCAAAGTTTAAAGTTAAATGATAAGTTGAGATCAAAAGGGAGAATGTTAGAATAGATCTCAACCGAATTGGCCCAACGGCCAATTCGGACCCTTTGACCACGCCCTGATCGGGGGCATCCAATCCAACGAGGTTGGTGGGCCCCCGTCGCACAGTGCCATATAAGAGGGAGTGGGGGCCACGGGCTCAAACCACGAGGTTCAGTGCCCAGCCGCCACCCCACTCCAAACCCTAGCCGATCTAGAGGGCGGCGCTGCCAGCGACGGGAAGCTTCACTGTGCCATCGCCGCCACTGGACCGGCGACTCCACTACACTGCTCCGTCTTCCTTCACCGAACGTCGCTGCCCGTGCGCAGCCCTTCTCCGACGAACGCGATGGCGACCGCCGGCTCCAGCTCCTCTTCGGCCCTACTTGTTTGTGTGCTTCACACCTCCCTCTCCTTTCTTCCTCTCCTCGATCTATCATCGATCTATGGCGTTTTGTCACGAACAGAAAGGAACTACCCACTCGATCTACACCCTAATGATCTTAAAAATCTAACAAAAAGTGGCTGAAAAGTTACTGTAGCATCTTTCGTTGTGGTTCGGTAAAATTTGTCTAACCATGAACTAACTATGCTCAAAAGATTCGTATCGACATTTACAGACAAACTATGCAATTAGTTATCTTTTTTACCTACATTTAATCCTTCATGCATGTGTCCAAAGATTCGATGTGATGGGTGGAAGAGAAAATATTTTAGGTTTGCATGTGAAGTGAACACACCCTATATATAACAGAGGCAGAGAGATCTATATCTCATCTCACTGAAGCACGCACCAGATCGAGGTAGACAACAATGGTGTTGGCAGGGGGGAAGAAGAAGATGCTGGCCACCCTGGTGGGTTGCAACTACGCCGGCACGGAGAACGAACTGCAGGGCTGCATCAACGACGTCCACGCCATGCGCACCGTCCTCCTCGACCGCTTCGGCTTCGCGCCGGGCGACGTCACCGTGCTCACCGACGACCACAAGCCCGGCGCCGGTGTACTCCCGACCGGCGCCGCCGTCAAGCGCGCGCTGTTCGACATGGTGGCGCGCGCGACGCCCGGGGACGTGCTCTTCTTCCACTTCAGCGGCCACGGCACGGTCGTCGACCAACCGGTCAGCGGCCATGCCGCTGGCGCCCGCCACGACGAGGCTATCGTGCCCTGCGACTTCAACCTCATCACAGGTCCGTGTCTATGCACGTCCAAGCACTCCTCCCATGAACGCATGGCTGGCATCTGAGTACTGACTGACATGCTCGATGGCATGACGCACCGCACGCGACGTCGTCGTTCCGGCAGACGTGGACTTCCGGAAGCTGGTCGACCGCGTGCCGCGGGGCGCCACCTTCACCATGGTGTCCGACTCGTGCTACAGCGGCGGCCTCTTCGACCAGGACAAGGAGCAGATCGGCCCCGACGCCGCCGCTGACCCCGACCTCCACGCCCACGCCGTCCACACCGGCCGGTTCCTCCCGTACGCCGCGGTGCTCGCCCACCTCTCCGGCGCGTCGGGCGTGGGCGCGTCGCACCACGTCGCCGACCACCTCGTGGCGCTCTTCGGCGCCGACGCAAGCGCCAAGTTCCGCTCCCACCGCCACGACCACCACGGCAACAGCGGTGGCGACGCCGCGCGCACCGACGACGCCGGGATCCTGCTGAGCGGGTGCCAGAAGGACGAGGAGTCGGCGGATGTGGCGGGGGACGGCAGCACGCCGGCGTGCGGGGCTTTTCAGCGCCTCGCTGCAGGCCGTGCTGGCGGCGCACCCGGCGCCGATGAGCAACCGGGAGCTGGTGCGCCGCGCCAGGGAGGTGCTCGGCAAGGAGAGTTTCCAGCAGCACCCCTGCCTCTACTGCAGCGACGCCAACGCCGACGCGCCGTTCCTCGGGCAGAAGGAGACCAGGGCCATTAGCAACTGAGCAAGGAGAAGGAGGCAGCCGCCGCCATGCCCACGCTCTCATGATTGATTATTGTTCCCATGCTATCTGTGCGTGCTCTTATTATTATTTCCTAGTAAAAATGGCCATGCTTCGCTACGGGTGTTTTTATTTTTAAATATCTTTTCTAAGTTGGATCATTAATGTAATATTTCATTTTGGACTTGCTTCTCAGAGAAAGTTTTTTTTTCCTCAATTCATTTACATCGCTTTAAACCGGAGTACGCCGTACGTGTCATGTGAATGTGATGGAAAAAGAAAAAAGGAAAAAGAAACAGTACAAGACAGAGCCAGAGCAAGTGAGCAAGACAGAGCCCGAACGCCCAGCGGCAAAGCCTGGGAATGGGCTCTCTGAACCCGAGGGCCGAAAGGGGCCCCAAACTCACGGGCCTGCCTTTACGGATCGTATTTGGGCCATGCAGAAGGATCGAGTTGGATTGGATTGGCTTGTAAAAGGGCTGGGCTGTAGACATGGCCCGAGTCGTCCGCACGGATCGTAGACGGATTCTGGTTAGGTCCGTCTTCCTGGCCCTTTGCGTCTCCCTCGCAGACTCGCAGTCGAGGGGCGGGTCGTCGGAGCTGAGTCGGGCGGGTCCTCGGAGTTGAGGGCAAGGGCGGCGCAGGTTGACGCGGCGGCAGCGGTTGTGCGTGCGAGATGGTTCTTCGTCAAGATCTTTCACTCGCCATTGCAGCAGCTTGAGGGCATCTGTTCCTGGGGGCCGTCGCTTCTTCGCTCCTCGCCAAGATCTGTCCGCCGGCTTCGCCTCTCCGCCGCCGGCCACTGTACGCGAGTGAGATCGTCTCCTCTGATCTGCTCCGCTATCTCTGTTGTCTTCTTTCCTCTAATCAATGGCATCTGCTCAGCCCCGAGTACCAAGGCCTCGGGAAAAAAAAGGAGCACTGGTGACCTACACGGCTACACCTACCCATCCTCACTTGCGCTGGTGCCTACAGGATCTAGAGGTGAGTGGATGCTGCCTCGTGTGCATGCTGCCTTATGTGCTTCATTGAACAAGTGCATGCTGCCTTATGTGCTTTATTTCAGTTGCTGCAGCATCTACTAGAGATGATGACGAATTTGTCATACATTCATTGCATCTACAGGTTGTTCACCTCTTCCTCCTTTTGGAATACTATATGGATTCCTAATTGTTTAATCTTCAGTCTTCAGAACTGCACATTTACACTATCTACTAATTCACTAAAATTGTCAATTGGTTAGGGCTACTTTAGGTGTAAGCAGGCATATAGTTGCAGTCACTGCAATCATTGCTTTCACAATTTACTAAAATTTAAAGAATCGGATTGGATCGGATTATATCTTATAATTTCAAGTTGGAACAGGAGCGGGCTTACAACCTAATCACACAGGAATGAAGTGGGGCTTGGAGCGGATCACAACCCATTCCCAGGCTTACCCAGCGTCCCACGCCAGCATCTGCGCCCGGCGCCCAACCCACGCCCCCACGCTGCCGCCTGCCAGTGTTCCAGCTCCTATGCTCACATCCTCCACGTCCAGCACTCACGGCTCCGCCCACCTCACATAAGCTGCTCTGCTACACCCATCCCGGGGGCGGACACAGCACCGTCCGTGCCTCTCCCCATCTGCACCGGGACAGTAGCTAGGCACGCGGGCCCTCCGTCGGCATGTCCCGCCACGCGAGTGCTGTCAGCCACCGGTGCTTGGAGCTGGAGCGCGTCATTGTGGACCGAGCAAGGTCAGGGAGCCTTGGCGTCGACGACGCGCTCAAGCTGTTCGACGAATTGCTGCCACACGCCAGGCCCGCCTCGGTTCGTGCTTTCAACAACCTGCTTAACGTTGTCTCTCGCGCCCGATGCTCTTCAACGTCTGAGCTCGCTGTCTCCCTCTTCAAGCGGATGGCCCGCGCCAGCTCCAACAAGGTGGCTCCTAACCTGTGCACATACAGCATCCTCATTGGATGCTTCGGTCGCATGGGACACCTGGAGTATTGTTTCTCCACCTTTGGCCTCATCCTTAAGACAGGCTGGAGGGTCAGTAACATAGTCATCAATCAACTGCTCAACGGCCTCTGTGACGTGAAGAGGGTGGACGAGGCCATGGACATATTGCTCCGACGAATGCCTGAGTTTGGCTGCACGACGAATGTAGTTTCCTACACCACGGTTCTTAAGGGTTTATGCAATGAAAAGAGAGCTGAGGAGGCACTTGAGCTGCTGCACATGATGGCTGATGATGGACATGGAAGCTGCACACCAAATGTTGTGACATACACCACGATGATTGATGGCCTGTGCAAAGCTCAAGCTGTTGACAAGGCCGAGGGTATCCTTCAGCAGATGATTGATAAAGGTGTCAAGCCAAATGTCCAGACATATACCTGCCTGATCCTTGGGTACCTCTCTACAGGACAATGGACAGAGGTGGTTCGAATGCTCGAAGAAATGTCCACCCGTGGTCTTCAGCCAAATGTTGTTACTTATGGTTTGCTGCTGGATTATCTTTGCAAGAATGGAAAATGCTCAAAGGCCAGAAAGATTTTTGATTCCATGATTAGGAAGGGCATAAAACCTGATGTAACCATGTATGGCATTCTTATTCATGGGCATGCTGCAAAAGGAGCCCTTGCTGATTTGTCTGATCTCCTAGATCTGATGGTAGCAAATGGTATTTCACCTAATGATTACATCTTCAACATAGTGCTCTATGCATATGCTAAAAAGGCAATGATAGATGAGGCAATGCATATTCTTAGCAAAATGAGGCAGCAAGGATTGAGTCCTGATGTAGTCACTTATGGAACATTAATCGATGCACTTTGCAAGTTGGGAAGAGTGGATGATGCTGTGCTTAAATTCAATCAGATGATCAATGAAGGAGTGACTCCAAACATTGTTGTTTTTAGCTCCCTGGTTTATGGACTATGCACCGTTGACAGATGGGAGAAGGCCGAGGAATTATTTTTTGAAATGTTGGATCAAGGAATCCGTCCCGACGTTGTGTTCTTCAACACAATAATGTCTAATTTATGCAAAGAAGGACGGGTCATGGAAGCCCAAAGTGTCATTGACTGGATGGAACGTGTAGGCATGACACCTGATGTTATCTCGTATACTACATTAATAGGTGGCCACTGCTTAGCTGGTAGAACTGATGAAGCGGCAAAGTTACTTGATGGTATGGTCTCAGCTGGCTTGAAACCAAACATTCGTTCCTATGATACATTGCTTCATGGCTACTGTAAAGCTGGCAGGATAGACAATGTATATTGTCTTTTCCGAGAAATGTTGAGGAAGGGAGTTACGCCTGGAGCTGTGACTTACAATACTATACTGCAAGGTTTATTTCAGACTGGGAGATTTTCTGAAGGAAAAGAACTCTACCTCAATATGATTAAAAGTGGAAAACAGTGGGACATTTTCACATATAACATAATTCTAAACGGGCTTTGCAAAAATAATTGTGTTGATGAAGCATTCAAAATGTTCCAGAGTCTGTGTTCTAAGGATCTTCGACCTGACATCATTACTTTCACCATTATGATTGATGCTTTGTTCAAAGGCGGTAGAAGGAAAGATGCCATGGATTTGTTCGCTGCTATCCCTGGCCATGGTTTAGTTCCAAATGTGGTAACCTATCACTTAATGATGGAAAATCTCATAAGAGAAGGGTTGCTAGATGAGTTTGACCATCTATTTTTAGCAATGGAAAAGAGCGGATGCACTCCAAACTCAGGCATGCTCAATGCT
Organism: Saccharum hybrid cultivar R570; assembly: GCA_038087645.1. Lineage (NCBI taxonomy): Eukaryota > Viridiplantae > Streptophyta > Magnoliopsida > Poales > Poaceae > Saccharum > Saccharum hybrid cultivar. The sequence continues at coordinate 3,754,219 of JAQSUU010000746.1, read as the reverse complement.
ATAGTTAGAAGGTTGTTGGGTGGAGGTGAGATAATGAGGGCTGGGGCTTACCTCTCCAAAATTGATGAAATGAACTGCTCACTTGAGGCTTCCACTACTTCCTTGCTAATATCACTTTTCTTGAGGGAGGAATATAAGCACCATGCAAAGTGCCTACCTGAAACGTACCATTTTCTTGCGGAGGTCAACAAATGAGGATTATGGCAAAGGAAATAAATCCTCAGCTGAGTGGTAATGTCTACATCATGCTCTAATTGCTGGCCATGTGGCGTTGTCATTTGATGAAATTCTCTACGGAAGTGTTGTACTGCTAGTGCGTGTCAGCATCCTGTTTATCTCCTATAAAATTATCTTGTCTTCAGTCCTAGTTATCTTTACAGTGGGATTCAATTTTCAAACTATTTGGAGCAGATAAGTTTCTTCCTTTTGTTTTCTTAGTTTGTAAGATATTCTTAACAACCAGGAATGAAGTCAATCATCTTGACTTCTTGATGGATTTCTATACACTAAGCTTCGTGTTTTTCCCCACTGTTAGAAGTATCCCGCCCCCCCCTCCTGAGTATCTATTGTTATCAGTTCCTTTTTTCACACTAATATCTACTGTTAGCAGTGTGTGCTGTTCCTGCCTGTAGTTCCATGGATCAGGTAAATCCAATATATACTGTGTTGCTTTTGTGGTCTATTTCTGGTTCGCCACAATCTCCTGTTCCTATGTCTTCACTTTTTTTTAGAGGGAGCCTATGCTGAACTACCTCAAATTCTGCTTAACTTTTGTTTTAGACCATCCTCCTTTGGCTTGCCCTTTCCTGACATTCATGTCATTGATTCATTGCAGCTCCATGTCTATAAAGAGAGGTCGAGCATTGGAAGTCCCATCATGACCTTCATATATGGTGCCAATACTTCTAACCATCCTGGTTATCTGAACTGGAGCAGTTTGGTTTCATGATGGCATCTGGAAGCTGGAGTGGGGGTTTTAGCAAAGACCTGAGTGTTTGGCATTATTTTTTGTGCATGACCTTGAAATACAAGCATACCAAGCCATCTTCAAACTCTCAGATCATTGCTTAATAGAACTCCAGGTTCACTGCATCATATTCGAGCAGCTGGTGTCGCTATCGTAACAGCATGAACAAGAGAAAAGGTAATAAGGAAAAAAAAAGCTCAAAACTGAATTCTCTGCCCTTCCCACTGAGAAATACTTTTTGGTCCATAATGAATTGATGATTACTTGGGCTAAACTATGAGAGCAGAGTTCTGATTATTTGTTGCTATCTGTTCTTGATGAGTTTTACCTTTTCTCGTGCCTTTTGTGCCCCTGTCCACCTATGTATATCCTCTCATGAAGGTGGCTGCAAGAACAGTAAAACGCTGAGGAATGACTGTGGGAGCATCAGCATGAAAAGCAGACTAGCGGTTGTGCAGGGGTGACATGGAGCAAACTGCAGCTGCTTAGCTTGGGCTTCATCTCTAGTTGCCAACAAGAGAGGTTTTTTTAACCAGCTCTTTCTACTCACCCTGCTTTCTTCATATTTCTCTGAAACAAGTAGTGGATCGATGCTAGTGGAGCACTCAGAACGTTTTAGATTTTGAATCGAGCACACTATCTCAACAATTTGCACACCATTATATTCATGTGACTTGCAATTTGCACACCTTTTCTCGTGCCTTTTGTGTCCCTGTCCACTTATCTGTGTCCTCTTGTTGGAGTATATGTATATGTGGCCCATGAGGCTAGGCCCATGAGGCCCATGTATGTTACACTATATAGCTACCCTTCTAGGGTTATCCCAATATAGAAAATTCACTTCCAAAAAAAAAAGAATACACATACGAGCCCCCCCACAGACGCAACTAGCCACTGGTGATGTTGAGGCTGGAGCGGAAGTCGGCGCCTCGGCCATCCTGGACGTGATGCCCTGATGCAGCTTAGACATAGCTCAGACATTCGTTGTACTCGAGCTCATGATGAGCATTTGTGTCACGCGTGCCAAATGGGCCGTCATATTCGTCTTCCTTTTTCTAGTTCTTCACATGCGGCTCGCATTTTTGATCTTGTTCATTGCGACCTATGGACGTCTCCTGTACTCAGCATTTCTGGCTATAAGTACTATCTTGTGGTGGTTGATGATTTTTCTCACTATTCGTGGACTTTTCCCTTACGTGCCAAGTCTGAGGCATTCCCCACGCTTCATCACTTTTTTTCTTGGGTTTCCACTCAGTTCGGCCTCACCATCAAGGCCGTCCAGTGCAACAATGGCCGTGAGTTCGATAACTCCACATCACGGGCTTTCTTCCTCTCTCGCGGTGTCCAGTTGCACATGTCTTGCCCGTACACCTCTCAGAACGACAAGGCTGAGCGCATGATTCGCACCACCAACGACACCGTGCGTACGCTCTTACTCCAGGCCTCACTCCCCGCTCGTTTCTGGGCTGAGAGCCTGCACACCTCCACCTATCTCCTTAACCGCCTTCCTTCCGCTGCTTGCCCGGCTCCCACGCCTCACCACGCTCTTTTCGGTACCCCTCCTAGGTATGACCACCTTCGAGTCTTCGGGTGTACGTGTTACCCTAACACCACGGCCACCGCTCCGCACAAGCTGGCTCCCTGGTCCACTCTCTGTGTCTTCCTCAGGTACTCCCCAGACCACAAGGGGTACTGCTGCTACGACCTCACCTCTCGTCGGGTCCTCATCTCTCGTCATGTGGTGTTCGATGAGTCTGTCTTCCCCCTTTCCACCACCACTACCCCTTCCACCTCCACCCTTGACCTCTCCTCTTTATTTCCCACTGACGCGGTGGTCGAGCCACCTTTGCCGTTGTTTTCTACAGGTACTGCGGCCCCGTGCCCCAGCTCACCGTCGGCCGGTGACTCCCCCGACCCTGCTCCCCGTTCGAGCATGGACGGGTCACCTTCCGGGCCTGCCCATGTCATTCCGCCTGATGGGGGTCCCAGGCCGTCACCTCCAACTCAGCCTGCGCGCTTCGCCCAGCCGGTCCTTGTGTACCAGCGCCGGGCCCGGCCTGCACCGGCACCTTCGCCACCGCCGGTGGCCCCTTGTTCGCCGGGGTCACCAACGGGGGCGTCTTCCTCTCCGCCGGGGACACCGGTACCGCCGCAGCGGCCTCCGGCCGCCCGTGTCGAGACCCCGGTGTACCACCCGCCGCTCCTTCACCGCCACCCGCGCCATGTTCACCCTATGGTGACACGACACGCGGTTGGGACCCTGCAGCCCCGGGCTCTTGCGACAATGCCCGGTGACTCGCAGGTCTCTCCTGTACCCTCTTCCGTCCGCGAGGCCTTGTTGGACCCTCACTGGTGCCACGCGATGGAAGAGGAGTACGCGGCTCTCCTCGCCAATCAGACCTGGGATCTGGTGCCACGTCCGCCGGGCTCCAACGTCGTCATCGGCAAGTGGATCTGGACACACAAGCGCCGGCTGATGGCACTCTCGAGAGATACAAGGCTTGCTGGGTTCTCAGGGGCTTCACTCAGCGGCCTGGTGTTGACTATGATGAGACTTTCAGTCCAGTGGTGAAGCCGGCTACAGTCCGCACGGTGCTCTCACTAGCACTCACACGCTCCTGGTCCGTGCATCAGCTGGATGTCAAGAATGCTTTCCTGCATGGTCTTCTCACTGAGACAGTTTACTGTAGTCAGCCTGCCGGGTTTGTTGACTCCTCGTGTCCTGACATGGTCTGCCGGCTCAACAAGTCTCTCTACGGCCTCAAGCAGGCCCCACGGGCATGGAACCATCGCTTTGTTGCTTTTCTGCGGACACTGTGGTTTGTGGAGGCCAAGTCGGATACGTCCCTGTTCATCTACCACCATGGAGCTGAGACTACATACCTACTGCTCTATGTTGATGACATTGTCCTCACGGCCTCCAGTGAGTCACTCCTTCGCCGCATCATCACCTCTCTCCAGCAGGAATTTGCTATGAAGGATCTGGGTGTGCTCCACCTCCTTGGGGTCACAGTTGTACCTCATCCTGCTGGGCTACTTCTTCACCAGCGACAGTACACTCTTGATATCCTTGAGCGAGCTGGGATGACAAACAGCAACCCCTGCTCTACTCCAGTTGATACACAGGGCAAGCTGTCAGAAGCCGAGGGTACACCAGTGATAGATCCCACCGTGTACCGGAGTCTTGCTGGTGCTCTGCAGTACCTCACCTTCACTTGACCGGACATCACTTATGCAGTTCAGCAGCTGTGCCTTCATATGCATGATCCGAGGGAGCCCCACCTCACTGCCCTCAAGCGCCTCCTCCGCTACCTCCGCGGCACTGTGCACTACGGCCTGCTCCTTCACCGCCGGTCCTCCACCGAGATGGTTGTCTACACTGACGCTGACTGGGCCGGATGTGCGGACACTCGGCGCTCCACCTCCGGCTACGCTGTCTTCTTGGGCGGCAACCTGGTGTCCTGGTCGTCCAAGCGCCAGCAGGTAGCCTCCCGCTCCAGTGCTGAGGCGGAGTACCGCGCCGTGGCCAACGGCGTGGCTGAGGCCTCCTGGCTCCGAAAGCTCCTAGCTGAGCTCCATAACCCTCTTCTCCAGAGCACGCTTGTCTACTGCGACAACGTCAGTGCGGTCTACCTCTCCACCAACCCCGTGTAGCACCAGCGGACCAAGCATGTGGAGATTGACCTTCACTTCGTCCGTGATCGGGTTGCCATCGGCGAGGTGCGGGTCCTCCACGTACCGACTACCTCCCAGTTCGCAGACATCTTCACCAAGGGCCTCCCATCGTCGACCTTCACCGACTTCCGCTCCAGCCTCAACATCACCAGTGGCTAGTTGCGTCTGTGGGGGGCTCGTATGTGTATTCTTTTTATGGTGTCCAATCTGACTCCGCTGCGTCGGTAGTTCAGACTGCGGGGGGGGGGGGGGGGGGGTGTTGGAGTATATGTATATGTGGCCCATGAGGCTAGGCCCATGAGGCCCATGTATGTTACACTATATAGCTACCCTTCTAGGGTTAGCCCAATATAGAAAATTCACTTCCAACACCTCTCATGAAGGTATGACCAGCAAGAACAGTAGAACTCTCAGGAATGACCGCGGGAGCATCAGCAAGAAAAGCAGTAGGGCAGGGATGCCATGGAGCAAACTGTGGCTCCTGAGCTTGGGTTTCATCTGTCCCTGCCCGGGCTCTCCCTCTGCTCACCCTGCTTCATATTTCTCTGAAACAAGTGGTGGATCAATGCTAGTGGCATACTCAAGGTTTCAGATTTGAATTGAGCACACTATCTCGACAAGGCCATGTAAGTAAATTTTCCTTTTCCGATAAAACAAGTGGTTGAAAACAATATTATTAGGACATAATAGGGTGAATGACTGAAAACAGCCTAATCTTCAAGACAGCAGAAGCAGTAACTGTCCAAAAGCTGTCAGCTCTACTCTGTTCTGAAACACAGGAAACAGTGAACTCCTTTGCTGTTAAAGTTTTATGTGGTTCATACAACAGGAGTATGATAGGAATGCCTAAGATCGCGATCTTAACTAGTCATGTTTGTGTGTTTTGTATGTCTTGATAGTACAGTCCGAAATTGGCAGAATTTGTTTTTTTTAATGTAATCATGGATTCCGGCCCTACTGAAAGTGCTAAAAAAGAGAATGAATCATAGATGCTGATGGAGGAAACTTTTGCTTGGTCTTGCATTCAGTTCAGATTCTGCACGGCACTGCTGGAGTAGCAGTACTGAGACATAAAATGTGGCATGTGTGCATCACTTCCCTTTGTGCTTTGACTCTGACGGCTAACCACCATTATATTATGTTGCTAGGAGACCTTTTCTTTTCATTTTTTTTAAGACACTTGCATACGTATCCTTATCCCTACGTATATTTGTGGCGGCTGGTCCACCTGCACTGCACTTGCATCGCTATCATTATAATTGTCCACTTATGTGTATCCTCATGAAGGTGGCAGCAACAACAGTAAAACTCTGAGGAATGACCATGGGAGCGTCAGCAAGAAAAGCGGACAAGCAGTAGTACAGGGGCGACACGGAGCAAACTGCAGCTGCTTAGCTTGGGCTTCATCTCTCCTTGGCCGGAACCTCTCTCTGCTGACCCTGCTTTCTTCATATTTCTCTGAAACTAGTGGTGGATCGATGTTAGCGGAGCACTCAAGGTTTTGGATTTTGAATCAAACACACTATCTGAACGAGTCCAAGTAAGTAAATTTTCTTTTCTGATAAACAAGTGGGTGAAAATAATATTATTAGGGCATAGTACAGGTTAACTACTGAAATCAGCCTAATGTTCAAGACATCAGAAGCGGTAACTGTCAAAACGCTGTCAGCTAAAAATCTGGTCTGAAACACAGCAAACAGTGAATTCCTTTGCATTAAAAGTTTATGTGGTGCATACAACATGATTATGGTGGGACTGCATAAGATAGCAATCCTAACTAGTCATGTTTTTGTTTTGTATGTCTTGATAGTACACTAGTACAGTCCCATATTGCCACAATTTGTTTCTTTTCAAGTAATCATGGATTTCAAGTAAACAAGAGAATGAATCATAGATGCTGATGGAAGAAACTTTTTTTTAGATCTTGCATTCAGTTCAGATTGTGCACTGCACTGCTGGAGTAGCAGTACCAAGACATAAAACGTGGCATGTGTGCATCCCTTCACTTTGTGTTCCATGGAACGCACACTGCTATGACTATGGCAACTAACCACCATTATATGCATGTGACTTGCAATTTGCACTCGCCATTATATTCATTTGATTTTTTTCAAGACACTTGCATACTATGTTACATGGATACGTCCAGGAAGGCACGTATCGCGTATCCGATACGTATCGGATACGGATACGTGTCCGATACGCCTCCGATACGTATCCAAGGAGTATCCGGGAAAAAAGAAAAAAGAAAAAATCAGATACGCCATCTGATACGTATCTGGCTTCCTGATACGGCCCAGTCCAGGAGCAGCGGTCGGCAGTCGGCGCCACGGGGAAGGAGCAGGGGCGCTGCCGCGCGCCGGGGCGGGGAAGGAGGGGCGCCGCCGCGCGCCGGGGTGGGGAAGCAGGGGCGCCGCCTGGCCTCTCCGGCTCTCAGCCGCCTTGCGCGCTGCTGCTGGGGGTTGCGCCACCGCCGCGTGCGCTGCTGGGTCGCAGATGCCGCACGCTCCGCTGCCCGCATCCGCGACATCCCCGTTCGGCGCTCTCGGCTCCGAGCTCTCCGATTCGCCTCACAGGTACTGCCGCGCCGCTCTCGGTTCCGAGCTGCTGCTCGCGCTGCCGCCGATTCGCCTGGCCCAGAGAGCCGCTGCCATCAGCCTCGACTGCCGATTCGCCGGAAGCTGCGCGCCGCTACCTCCACTCGCCTGGCACCGCACGCCGCCGCCGCCGCTTGAAGCTGCTCGCGCCGTGCTCTGAGGCCGGCCTAGGGTTAGGACCTGAGAGCGGATTGGGGATTTGGGGCTGGCTGAAGTCACGAGTGGTGGCGTGGTGCCGCTCGGGGCTGGCTGAAGTGAAGTCTGCTGTTTACGTGGACTTTGGTGGGCCGTCGCTGGGCTGGACCTGAGCGGATGCTGCTGTTTCTGTGGTCGCCTTTCTGTGCCTGTTCAGCTTGCGAACTATACGTCAGTTCTTCAGTGGATCAGTTCCGTCGGACTTAGTTAATTGCGACGTTTTATTGTTAGCAGTTTTAAATTCAGATCTGCATTATTTTTATTTTTTTATTTTTTAAATAGTAAACGTATCCGCGTATCGGGTTTTTTGGGAAATTGCCGTATCCGCGTATCCGTATCCTTCCGATACCGATACACGTATCCGTATCCGTGCAACTTAGCTTGCATAAGTATCCTTACCCCTTAGCTGTATACATGTATTTGTAGCGGTGACTAGATTATCTGAGTTATACGCTGCATCTCTGGTCCACCTGCACTGCGCTCTCATTAGAATTGCTTGTATCTCAATCTCTTCCTTCTGTTTTCAGATTGCCTCTGAGGGTCTAAAGCACAGAGTGTTTGAGGTTTCCTTGGCTAATCCAGAGCGAGGAAGATCAGGCTTACAGGATCAGACAGGTAACAATTGAGAATAAAAATGGCTATGGGATTTTCTTTCAAGTAAAAGTTTGCTCCAACTCTAGATATGGAGAATGCAATTGCAGGTGGCCAAAGCACAGTGCCCTTTTAATTGTATGGTTTCTAACCAATTTCAAACCAACAAAGTTTCTAAATGGTGTAATGTTGCTTTGCTGTATGTGCAGGGAACCCACCCTCCTGCCTCTCAGCTCGGTCAGCCGATGTACGAGACCAGTGAGAGCGATGAGGCAGCAAAAGATGGACATTGCCGTGCAGTTGTGCACTACAGTGGCGCAGCATCACCTCAAACAGGCCCAAGGAGTGCCACAGATATGTGGCTACCTTCACTCATCTGCGTTTGTTCTGTCATAGGTACACTGTAGACCACACCATTCCAGCACCTCCCGCCAAGTGAGTGCCGCTCGCAGCCGATGCTCCTGGAGTTGCTGGCCTACTGTGTGGGACTAATTTGTCGAGCAGCTTGGGCCTCAGCCACGTGCTCCAGCTACTTGGCAAATTGTCCCCTCATACCAGGTCCTGTCTCAGTCACCCTATTCGCCTTCAACCACCAGTCTATAGTGTGAATGAGACGATTTCCAGTCAGCTGCTCAAAAGTGACTAGGCAGATCTGTTGCAGTGATTATGTCTGGCTCCTGCTCTTTCTAATTTACTGGCCATGATCCGTGGTCTTCTTTTTGTTTGAACAAACTCTGGACAAATGTTGTCCTGTTAAAGTTAAAAAACGATCTTATGTTCAGTCCCAGTTCACTAACTAAATGTATACATGTGCAACACATACTGGTTGGATTTGCTCACTTGTAAAACACAAGAACTCTTAATTGGGGATGGATGGATTCTTCACTAGCACATAACCATTGCTATTCCTTATATTCTTCTAGTAGCGTTTATTCAATTTATATATGGTAATAAGATGTCACTGTGATTCAATTTATCTATGGTAATATGATGTCATTATGGAAGTTTGATGCTCTGTGGAAACTAGTATGAGAGTGCTATGAGTCTCTACACATATCCCTCTTTGTTAACATAATAATATTGTTGGTCTTATTGCTTCCAATAGGCTGAATGCAGCTTGAAGGCAAGACCACTCATGCAGTTCATCAGTCCAGTTTTTAACAGAACATGGCTAATCAAAGCATATTTCCTTTTTTTTTCCTAAAAAACTGTACTGGTTATTGAGTCTATCTATGTAATGATTTGAGAAGGTTAGGGTGAATGTAAACTTAAAAAGGCTTGACGTGGTGATCCCACTTTGCTTGTTCTTGCAGGCTTGCCACTAGGCCCTGATTATGTATGTCCAGACTTCAGAGCCTATGTTCTGATGGTTGCTCTTGACCATGGCAAAGCCTGTATCGTCGCTGTTTACTAGTGTTAGAGATTGAGATTCTATATCTCTGGGCTAACCCTAGAAGGGTAGCTATATAGGTAACCATATATGGGCCACATGGGCCTAGCCTCATGGGCCTAATACACTCACATTCCAACACCCCCCGCAGTCTGAACTATCGGCGCAGCGGAGTTCGAGGCTAAACAAGAAAGAAGAAATGCCACACACACGTCCCCCCACAGACGCAACTAGCCACTGGTGACTGAGGCTGGAGCGAAACTCGGTGAAGGTCGAGGACGGGAGGCCTTTGGTGAAGATGTCCGCGAACTGGGAGGTGGTCGGGACATGAAGGACCCGGACGTCGCCGATGGCCACACGGTCATGGACGAAGTGTAGGTCGATCTCCACATGCTTCGTCCGCTGGTGCTGCACGGGGTTGGTGGAGAGGTAGACCGCACTGACGTTGTCGCAGTAGACGAGTGTGCTCCTGGTGAGAGGGCGGTGAAGCTCAGCCAGGAGCTGGCGGAGCCAGGCGGCCTCGGCCACGCCGTTGGCAACGGCACAGTACTCCGCCTCGGCACTAGAGCGTGAGACCACTGGCTGGCGTTTGGACGACCAAGAGACAAGGTTGCCGCCGAGGAAGACAGCGTAGCCGGAGGTGGATCTGCGGGTGTCCGGGCAGCCCGCCCAGTCAGCGTCGGTGTAGACAACCAACTCGGCAGTGGAGGACCGGCCGAGGAGCATCCCGTAGCCTAGGGTGCCACGGAGGTAGCGGAGAAGCCGCTTCATAGCAGCCAGGTGGGGCTCCCGCGGAGCATGCATGTAGAGGCAGAGCTGCTGTACGGCATAAGTGATGTCCGGTCGTGTGAAGGTGAGGTACTGGAGCGCGCCAGCAAGACTCCGGTAGGCGGTAGAGTCCGCTGGTCCAAGCATGGGACCCCCAGCCTCTGATAGCTTCCCCTGGGTGTCAACCGGGGTAGAGCAGGACTTGCAGTCAGTCATCCCTGCTCGCTCCAAAATGTCACAAGTGAACTGCCGCTGGTGGAGGAACAGGCCTGAAGGTCGGGGCTCAACAGTGACGCCGAGGAAGTGGTGGAGCACCCCAAGATCCTTCATAGTAAATTTCTTCTGGAGAGAAGCAATGATGCGGTGGAGCAGAGACTCGCTGGAGGCGGTGAGAACAATGTCATCCACATAGAGGAGCAGGTAAGCAGTCTCACCCCCATAGTGGTATATGAACAGGGAGGTGTCAGACTTGGCCTCCGTGAACCCAAGAGTCTGCAGGAAGGTAGCGAATCGAGAGTACCAAGCCCGGGGTGCCTGCTTGAGCCCGTAGAAAGATTTGTTGAGCCGGTAGACCAAGTCAGGACGAGAAGAATCCACGAAACCGGCCGGCTGACTGCAGTAGACCGTCTCAGTCAGAGTGCCATGGAGGAAGGCATTCTTGACATCTAGCTGATGCACAGGCTAGGAGCGCTTGAGAGCCAGTGAGAGGACGGTGCGGACTGTAGCTGGCTTCACCACGGGACTGAAGGTCTCATCATAGTTAATGCCGGGCCACTGGGTGAAGCCGCGGAGGACCCAGCGAGCCTTGTAGCGCTCCAAGGAACCATCAGCACGCCTCTTGTGCGTCCAGATCCACTTGCCGGTGACAATGTTGGAGCCCGGTGGTCGGGGCATGAGGTCCCATGTGTGGTTGGCGAGGAGGGCCGCGTACTCTTCCATCGCGCGGCGCCAGTGAGGATCCGCCAAGGCTGCGCGGACGGAAGAGGGTACAGGAGAGATCCCCGGCTCGCAGGCGGCGGTGGTGAGGGCCTGCGGGCGAGACGCCTGCCTCGTCACCATCGGGTGAATGTGACGAGGGTCCCGGTGAAGAAGAGGCGGATGGTACACTGACGTGTCGGCGCGAGAGCGCGGCGGGGCCGGCGGAGAACACACTGGTGGCGAAGGCGACGACGCCGGAGCCGGCTCCCGCCGCCGCTGGTAGACGATGCTGAAACGCCCTGGAGGAGGTGGGGGCGTACCCGGCTCCTGGCGGCGCTGGTAGACGAGGCCGAAGCGCCCGGGAGGAGGTGGGGTCGGGGCGCTCGGTCCCACGATTGGAACGTCAGCGTCGGGCACAACGGGAGGCAGCGAAGCCACAGGGAGCAATGGTGGAAGCTCCAGTCCGGCCTCGGGCGTAGCAGGCACGGGAGGAAAGTCCTGGTGCGAGGCCGGCAGGGGCGGAGTGGTACCACCATGAGGGCGCGCCGGAGTAGTACCTGCAGGGTAGAGGAAGAAGGGTGGCGGAATCACCGGGTTAGTGGAAAAAAAGGAAGCCTCCGCAGGGTCAGCAGGAGGTGTGGAGGTAGAGGTGGTGAAGTAAGGGAATGCTGACTCATCAAACACGACATGGCGAGAGATGAGGACACAGCGAGAGGAAAGGTCGAAGCATCGGTAACCCTTGTGATCCGGAGAGTATCCGAGGAAAACACAGAGGGTCGATCGGGGGGCCAGTTTATGAGCGGTGACGACGGTGTTAGGGTAACACGCACACCTGAAGACTCGAAGGTGGTCGTAGCGAGGAGGGGTACCGAAAAGAGCGTGGTGAGGTGTGGGAGCCGGGCAGGCAGTAGAAGGAAGACGGTTAAGGAGATAGGTGGATGTGTGCAGACACTCAGCCCAGAAGCGAGCGGGAAAGGATGCCTGGAGCAGAAGGGTGCGCATGGTGTCATTGGTTGTGCGGATCATGCGCTCTGTCTTGCCGTTCTGAGATGAGGTATACGGACAAGACATGCGCAGCTGGACACCGTGAGAAAGGAAGAAGGCACGTGAGGTTGAGTTATCGAACTCACGACCATTATCGCACTGGACAGCCTTGATGGTGAGGCCGAACTGAGTGGATACCCAAGCGAAGAAGTGGCTGAGAGTGGGGAACGCCTCGGACTTGGCACGCAGGGGGAAAGTCCAGGAGTAATGGGAGAAATCATCGACCACCACCAAGTAGTACTTATAGCCAGACATGCTGAGAACAGGAGAAGTCCACAAGTCACAATGGATAAGAGCAAACACACAAGTGGCATGTGAGGAAGAAGACTGAAAGGGAAGACGAACGTGACGGCCCAGCTGGCACGCATGGCACAAGTGCTCATCGTGAGCCCGAGGACACCGAATGTCTAAACTACGACTGAGCTGCACGAGGGTATCCCGGCCAGGATGGCCGAGGCGGCGGTGCCAAGTAGTGGGGGAAGTAGTAGCGGCGAAAGCGGCTGAGGAGATGGGAGGCGAAGAGGGTGAAACAGACGCCGGAAACCGAAGTGTGTAGAGGGGTCCAGTGCTGTCACACCGGAGCAGAGGACACCGGGAGGCCAAATCCCGCACGGTGAGACCAGAGGGGTCAAACTCAACCGAACAAGAGTTGTCGGTTGTGAAACGGCGAATAGAGAGAAGGTTGTGAACCATACCGGGAGCCACAAGAACATCAGGGATATGAAAGGAGCCGTGGGAACTGGCAGTGCTCACGGAGGAGACAGGAATGCAAGTGCCATTGGTGACCATGATGGAAGAGGGACAGGAGGGGTGGGGAGGACGAAGAGAAGAAAGTAGACTCGCATCGGGCGTGGTGTGGAAAGTGGCGCCCGAGTCGGCGATCCAATCAGGACTGGCTGATCGCAGCCCTGCGGCAGGAGGAACTGCGGGCGGAGGGCTGGGGGTGGTGCTGAAGGAGTAGGCTAAGGCAGCTGGGTCCCAACCGACAAGCCCGGGCGATGTGGGGTGAAACATTGGAGGAGCACCAGTGAGCATGGCCGCCGACGGGCGAAGCTCACTCCGTGGAAGCACCGACGACTGTGAGGCATGGAGGTGGAGGAGTGGCTCCGTCTTGGCAAGTTGGGGCGGAGGGCTGGGGGTTGTGCTGAAGGAGTATGCTAAGGCAGCTGGGTCCCAACCAAGCCCGGGCGATGTGGGGTGAAACATTGGAGGAGCACCAGTGAGCATGGCCGCCGACGGGCGAAGCTCACTCCGTGGAAGCACCGACGACTGTGAGGCATGGAGGTGGAGGAGTGGCTCCGTCTTGGCAAGTTGGGCGGGCGCACGGACCCGGGCCTCGGCAGCCGTGCCCGACGGCAGTAGGAGGGCATTGGCGGAGCCTGGGCCCCCCGCGGCCATGGTGGTGGCGGCGCCTGGAAGATGGCCCGGCTGCGGCGGAGGGTAGGGAGCCGACGAGGCCCTGCGCGCGACGTGGCGCCGGCACGTGGCACGAGAGTATGCGGCGCTGGTGCTGCGCACTCCCACGTGCCAGCCAGCCGCGGCCAGGCCTGCAGGGGCAGCGGCGCCCACAGGGGCTCCAGCAGCGCCCAGGCCAGCAGGGACAGCGGCGCCCAGACCTGCAGGGGCAGCGGCAGCGGCGCCCACAGGGGCTCCAGCAGGGGCGCCAGCAGGGGCGGCCCCGCCAGCAGCGGTTGCGCCAGGAGCGCCGGCGGCCGCGCCAGGATGGGCAGCGGCTGCGCCCACAGCGCCAGCAGCAGCAGCGGGAAGGCTGCGGCGGTGGTGCCGCCCGCGGCCGCTAGGGCGGAGGCGGCAGCAGAGGCAGCCACCACCGTCCCCCCCCCCCCCCCCCCCCCCCCCCGGTGTCCGCCTGGACGGGCGTGCCCGCACCTGGAGCGCCGGTTCCTGCAGCCGCCAGGGCGCTGGCCAGCGCGGTTCCCAGCGGCAGTGGAGGAGGCGCGTGGCCCTGTGGCGGCGGTGGGGGAGCAGGCGCGGCAGCGGCGCTGGCCCCAGCAGCGCCTAGCAGGGGCGCAGCGGCGGAGCCAGAAGCAGGGGCTGGGGCTGGAGAACGAGTGACCTGCACCTAGGAAGGAGAGGAGAGGGGAGGGAAAGAGGTAAAGGAAGAGGGAGGGGGAGGAGGGCGGCCAGCCATGGCCACCGGCGGCAGGGGAGCCGGCGGCTGCAGGTGGCGGCGGCGGGTGGAAGGGAGGAGAACTAGGCTGCTGATACCATGTTAGAGATTGAGATTCTATATCTCTGGGCTAACCCTAGAAGGGTAGCTATATAGGTAACCATACATGGGCCACATGGGCCTAGCCTCATGGGCCTAATACACTCACATTCCAACAACTAGAAAGTGGGAGATTCTAAGGATCTTCGACTTGACATTATTACTTTCACCATTATGATTGATGCTTTGTTTAAAGGCGGCAGAAAGAAAGATGCCAGGGATTTGTTCGCTGCTATCCTTGCCCATGGTTTAGTTCTGAATGTGGTGACCTATGGCTTAATGATGGAAAATCTCATAAGAAGGGCTGCTCGATGAGTTTGAGAATCTATTTTTAGCAATGGAAAAGAGTGGATGCACTCCAAACTCAGGCATGCTAAATGCTTTAGTTAGGAGGCTGTTGGGTCGAGGTGAGATAGTGAGGGCTGGGGCTTACCTCTCCAAAATTGATGAAATGAACTTCTTACTTGAGGCTTCTACTACTTCCTTGCTAATATCACTTTTCTCGACGGAGGAATATAAGCACCATGCAAAGTCCCTACCTGAAAAGTACCATTTTCTTGAGGTCAACAAATGAGGATTATGGCAAATGAAATAAATCCTCAGCTGAGCAGTAATGTCTACATCATGCTCTAATTTGCTTGCCATGTGGTGTTGTCACATTTATTTGTGAAATTCTCTAGGGAAATGTTGTACTGCTAGTTTGTGTCAGCATCCTGTTTATCTCCTATAAAATTATCTTGTCTTCAGTCTTACTTATCTTTACAGTGGGAATCAATTTTCAAACTATTTGGAGCAGATAAGTTTGTTCCTTTTGTGTGCTTAGTTTGTAAGATATCCTTAACAGCCAGGAATGAAGTCAATCATCTTGACTTCTTGATGGATTTCTATACACTAAGCTTCGTGTTTTCCCCCACTGTTAGAAGTATCCCCCCTCCCCCCCTGAGTGTTACCAGTTCCTTTTTTCACACTAATATATACTGTTAGCAGCGTGTGCTGTTCCTGTCTGTAGTTCCATGGATCAGGTAAATCCAATATATACTAGTGTTGCTTTTGTGGTCTATTTCCCATGACTTGTTTTCTTTGTTCGCCACAATCTCCTGTTCCTATGTCTTCACTTTTTTTTTTCCCTCGAACACGCAGGAGAGCTGCGTATCATTGTATTAATAGAAGAAAAAGAGAGTCATACATAGACCCGAACCCCACACACCCACCCACCACTACATAGACACTGGATCACCGGTTAAGAAAGATAGAAAGACGACCCTACAACAGTCCATTAGGCTGATCCTCCAGCAGTGAGCAGGGAGATTCCCTTGGCTCCTGCCAGGCTCCACCAATGAGCCTCTTCGCTAGCCCAGAGCCAAGTTAACATTTGGGGTTGCCCCATTAAAAACACAATCATTTTATGCCGCCAGATGCTCCAGGCTCCCAAAATGACTAGGGAATTCAGACCCAACCTAAAATCTCCACTAGCAGCACTATCAACTTTTCTCCACCAATTATCAAAGGATTGGTCAGAAGGCTGAGGAGCAAATGCTGCAAAACCAAAGCGCGATAGGAGGGAGAACCAAAAGTCTCTTGAGAATACACAGCCCACAAGAAGATGTTGAATGTCCTCTTGATCACATAGAAGGCACTGATCTGGATGAGGAAGCCCCCTCTTTGCCAATCTGTCCACTGTCCAACATCTATTATGAGTGGCAAGCCACATGAAAAATTTGCATTTGGGGCGGGGGGGGGGGGGGGGGGGGGGGGGCTAGGATTACTTCACTTTTTTTAGAGGGAGCCCATGCTGAACTACCTCAAATTCTGCTTAACTTTTGTGTTAGACCATCCTCCTTTGGCTTGCGCTTTCCTGACATCCATGTCATTGATTCCTTGCAGTTCCATGTCTATAAAGAGAGGTCGAGCATTGGAAGTCCCATCATGACCTTCATATATGGTGCCAATACATCTAATCATCCTGGTTATCTGAACTGGAGCAGTTTGGTTTCATGATGGCATCTGGAGGCTGGAGCGGGGGTTTAGCAAAGACCTGAGTGTCTGGCATTATTTTTGTGCGTGACCTTCAAACTCTCAGATCATTGCTTAATAGAACTCCAGATTCACTGCATCATATTTGAGCAGCTGCTGTTGCTATTGTAGCCGCATGAACAAGAGAATGAAATCTAGAGTCTCAATGATATATATGTAGTACTTTGTCGATAGTACTCTGCTTTCTCTCATAAGGCTTCATGAAACTTAGTTGAAAGTACACTATGAAGTATGAGCTATGGCTCCATGGTTGAAAATCACAACATTGTTATTTTCTAACAACAATATACATGCAGGCAACCTGATGGTGTTTCTGCTCCTGAATCTGATAGAGGCCATCGGGCTCGTACTCACCTTCAAGCCTTTTCTTGCACTTCCCCAGCAGTACAGACAATGAAAGGATGCATAGGCTAGGGGTGGATCACAGAGGGAGAGCCTGACCTGCTTGGTGGATCACAGAGGAAGGCTAGGGTGAACGTTAACTGATAATGCTTGACGTGGTGATCCTACTTGGCTTGTTCTTGCAGGTTTGCAGCTAGGCTCTGATTATGTCTTAGTCCACTGAGCAGATATTAAGTTAGTTTGCCATGTTTTCATGCATTTCCATTGCGTGATGCAAATTGATTGATTACTCCTGGCTGAACTAATGAGCGATTGTCTGGTCACTTGGTATTAGTCAATCTTCATTGTGCCTTTCTGGAAGAATCTACCAGTGCTACAAACGAGTGGATTCTGATGGTTGCTCTTGGCCACGGCAATGCCTCTGGTCTGTTCGTCGCTATTTACTAGAAAGTGGTAGATTCATCCGTTGTGAAGATCATTGAGCTGGATGACTAGACACTAGTCTACTATGGGCATATTTTGCCCATTTTTCTACTAGGTCGAAACTTGTTGGCTATGAAACCCTATAACTTTGCAAACTGAGCAGTTTTTCTTATGATCACATCATAAGATTTCTTTGCAATTTAGAACTCCTGTGTTTGTACTGAGACTAAAACCAGTCTTACAATGTGAACTGGAATTTCCCTTTCCACTAGGTTGGTGCTGAACTATGTTTTCTGTGTCCACTTGCCTTGTATCCTGTCCTTGGTTGTGCTGCTGACATTCATTGTTACGTTTGCATGCTTAATGATTTAATTGTACCCATTTTTTTTTCTGGCAAAACCTCTTATCTCTATGATGGATTCATGTTCTTTTGTTTAACTTTGTTTTTTCATTTCTTTGCCAACTGCTGGAAGAAAGTGCCTTATTCTTGTTTGCCTAATACTCCATAGAAGGGGCAAAAAAATTACTGTTTTCTATAGTTCTTTTTCATGACGTGTTCATTTGAAATACTTTTGAGCTTTGTATTTTTGCTTCAAGAACATTTTGGTAATTCTGCATCTTTATCTGTTGGACCACCTGGCCTCCTGTTTAATTAACGGTAAATGAGACTTGGATGAACGACAGTTTGGACGGAGCAGAGTTCGTAGTGGTGGCGCCATGGCAAACTACTCTGCATTTGACATGGGTTCGCTTTGGATAGATACGGTATGGATCCAGACAATGCTGAATATCACAGAATTATCCAGAATCGCTTCATGTCAAACAAAGAAAAGATGAATGCTTATGGCAATAGGGATCTTAATGCTTCCTAAATGTCTGATTCTGATCTTTCAGATGCTTTATCTGGGTTAAGGTTGTAAGAGCATCTCCAATACTACTACCTAAAACACACTATCTAAATCTCTATTTGGGTAGCCAGCTATTTCTATACTACTTATTTTTGTGCCTTCAACTCCAACAGCACTACCTAAAATAGACTACCCAAATTCACTTGCAGAGTCAATGACATGTGGGGCCGTGATGTCATCCTCTCATTCTTGTTCTCTAAGCCGGTGAGGACATGCCTGGAGGCAGGGAAGGCCGCCGCGGGGAGGAGGTGCGCCCTCGGCGAGGCGCACGATGGCCGTGGAGGATAGGGCGGAGGAGCGCGCGCTCGCTAGGGCGGAGAAGGATGGCCATGGCGGACGGGCAGAGGAGGCGCGCCCTTGCCGGGGCTGAGGACGACCGTGGCGGACGGGGCAGAGGAGGCGCGCCCTTGCCGGGGCGGAGGATGGCCTTGGCCGCCACGGGGAGAAGGCGTGCATCTGGCCGCGGGACATCCGGCCGTCGGGGAGGACCATCGTCAGGGAAGAAGGTCAGCGCCTGCGATGGGGGACGCCGCCATGGCCGTCCGCGTGCAATGGGGGAGCCGCTTCGCCTAGTGCCCTCGCAGAGCCGCACCCGCTGGGGAAGCCCGTGCTTCCTCCTGCAGCGGCATGGCCATGGAGCAGCGCCGGCATGGCCACGCCTGCCAGGGAAGCCCATGCTTCCACTCGCGTCGGGGATCTAGGGCTAGCCGAGGCGGCGGGATCTAGGGCCGGAGGTGGCCTGTGCTGCGTCGGACTTCCTGCATCGGCGTCGAGCTCTCCTTCGGCTCGGTTGCGGCTTCCTGTAGTGGCGGTATCGGGCTCCCTGTGTCGGGCTCGGGCGGAGAGAACGACTCGTGCGGGGAAGAAACAATCAGACGAGAAAATAGGTAGTCTAGGTAGTCCCTGTTGGCCCAACAAAAATAGGTAGTGGAAGGGAGAATTTGTTAGGCCAATAAATTTAGGTAGGCTGATAGGTAGCCTGTTGGAGTGGTGTTTTTGACCCTTACTACCCAAATATATGATAGGTAGTGGGTTTAAATAGCCTGTTGGAGATGCTCAATAGTCCAGTAATTGGATCAAATAAATCATGGGAAGAGCTACTCAAGCGCCAAAGGGATTTCTCCAAAGGAATCATGCAATGATCTGGATCTCATTTTTATCTGAACTCGAGGAATCATGGTGATCGGCAATCACGACTCGTCTCCCTCGATAAAAGGCAACGGGCAGCTACTAGAAAGATATTTGTTTTGTGGATATCTATCATTTCGGTCCCCTTTGCTCTTTTTTTTATATTTCTATTCACTGTAATGGGGGTAGCTGGGGACTGGTTGGAACGAAGGAACGAAAAACAGAGGAAAGAAAAAAAGTACAGGAAAGGGATAGGAGTAAAACCGCAAAACAGAGAAAAGGAAAAATATAGGAAAGGATTTAAAGAGGTGTTTGGAACACAGAAATACAAACATAGGAACTAGCTAGGGTAACATATAAATTACTATCGGCTGAATACTGAGCAAGAAGCCAAGAAATAGAAGCAAACAATTACTACTGATTAATGGTGTTTTTCTTTCCTAATATCTGTTGAACCCAGGGCTCATGGTCATGGTCCATAGACTTGGCTCATCCACCGCCCACTTTAAAAGCAGCTAACATCACAAAGCCAATTGCTAGTCTCTCACGGTCTCACTCATGGAGTTTTAGAGTTCATGGCGCCGCTATTAGTCTCTCACCCATAGAGCGCTCCTGGCAGGCGGCAGCTCAACTCGAGTTCGTGGCGCTCCTGGATTGGATGGTCCGGTGGCAGCTCAGCTTGAGTTCATGTCGTTCCTTGTCTTCTTTTTTTTCTTTCCTCTCAGTTTACAAAGGGCCGGTTTAGTTGCCAAATTTTTGGCAAAATGACACTGTAGCACTTTTCGTTGTTATTTGACAATTAGTGTCCAGTCATGGTCTAATTAGGCTTAAAAGATTCGTCTCGTTTATTTCGTCTGAACTGTGCAATTAGTTTTATTTTTTATCTATATTTAATGCTTCATGTATGTATCTAAAGATTTGATGTGTGGGAACTAAACGGGGCCATACGTGAAATCAACGCTGCAACGAGCTTGGTTAGCGCACGAGCATTGCAGGAAAGTTTTCCAAGAGGTCTGACCACATTCTTTTTTTCCTCCAAAAGTACACGCCTCGGCCGTGTTTGAACTAGAGGAATTTCATAGGAACGGTAAGGGCCATTTGGAACAAAGAATGTAAAACAGAGGAAGAAAAAAAACACAGGAATAGGATATAGGTGTTATGGGAAAACAGAGGAAAAAAACACAGAAAAATTTAGATTGGGATGTTTGGAACACAGGAATTATAACACAGGATTCCAAACACATGAGATATGATTAAAAGATATGAACACTGATCACTTCAAAAAAAATGAACACTTGTTTTATTATTCAAATATTTGTCATTACAATGTAAACATTTAATCAACAAATAAACATATGTGATTACTACTTTGACAGGTACTATGTGTGTCAGGACCAAAAATATATAAATTTGATTTATAACCATTGGAAATATTTTCTTTAGGATTCTATGTTTGTCAATTAAGGTGAAAGCATCTAGGCCCCGGTGTTGGTTTCGGCAATTGATGACAATGCATAATTACCATGACTAACGTGTGTTTTGCAGAAACGTTGGTAAGTTAGGTCATGGAGATGATAACTGCTTTGGGCAATATGGTATTCATGTCCCTTGATGAAAATCGTTTCGGTTTTCAAAGGATCAACGACAAGATTAAGGACGGTTAGTTCCGGATGTCAAGATGTTGAGTTACATCTGGAATAGTCGTTAGGATCTTTGTTTCTTCCTTTGACCGTAATATAAAGGGGGGCATGAGCGAGTAGCTTGACCTAGGTGAGTCTTGTGTTTAGGTGTGGTGCACACTTGTCAAACTTAGCACTAGGTAGCTCGAGAAAAGCTCAGAGTTCAGTTGGAAGCAACTTGGTTCAAGTTGCGTCGCGTTTAGAAGATGTTAGAGCCGTTTACCTATGACCGGACGCAGTACTAACACTTCGCTGCGGGTTCAACTGATCGACCGGACGCGGTCCTTGAGAGGACCGGACGCGGTGGTCAGTCTGACACGTGTTCCAGAGGGTAAACAGTGTAATCGGACGCGACTGTGAAGTGACCGGCGCGTCCGGTCACGTTCCAGTAAGGTCTCGTGGTGACCTGACGCGTCCGGTCACCTATGATCGGACGCGGTCGTGCGTCAGGTCACTTTTCCAGTAAGCTCTTGCAAGATCGGACGCGTCCGATCATCCCTGATCGGCGCGTCCGGTCATCTCAGACCGGCGCGTCCGGTCATCACAGATCGGCGTGTCCGGTCACTCAGCATAGCTTTCGATTTTCGACCGTTACACCTGACCGGCGCGTCCGGTCATGTCGACCGGTGCGTCCGGTCAGTGCGCGTTTTGCTGGTTCAGCAGATAACGATTGGATTTGTCTGAGGGGGTTATAAATACATCCCCTCCACCTCTTTTAGAGGTCTCTTGTTCATTTGTTCAGCTGAGAAATACGTTTAGAGTGCAAGGGAGTGCAAGAGCCCTAGTGAGGATAGAGATTTGTGAATCAAAGTTTGAGAATCCTCTCTAGTGACAAGAGTGTAGCAAGTGTGCATTCATCTTCTCATTAGGCTTGTTGTGGTCAAGTGAGAGTTCTAGCTTGTTACTCTTGGTGATCGCCATCACCTAGACGGTTTGGTGGTGATTGTGAGTTTGGTGATCATCCGACGAGATTGTGGGTGACCCAACTCAAGTTATGAGCGGTTTTGGATGATTCACCGCGACGGAGTGTCGAAGAATCAAGCCGTAGAGAGCACTTGATCCTTGCGCGGATCAAGGGGGAGCTACACCCTTGCGCGGGTGCTCCAACGAGGACTAGTGGGGAGTGGCGACTCTCCGATACCTCGGCAAAACATCGCCGTGTTCCTAACCCTTACTTTTAAGCATTTACTTTCGTGCATTACATTCATTGCTTGTTTACTTTCCTAGAATTGTCATGCTAGTCTAGGGTTAGAACTTAGGGTGCAAAACTTTTATCGGTAGAATCTCAAGGAACACTAGTAGGCACTAGGGGTGAAGTTTGGCTTGTAGGATTTAATTCTTGCAATTAATTTTTAGAAAAGCCCAATTCACCCCCCCTCTAGGGCATCTTGGTCCTTTCAATTGGTATCAGAGCCATGTTGCTCTTAATTTAGGTTTCACCGCCTAGAGCAAGATGTCTAATGGGGAAGGACCACCTCCCACTTTTGAGGGAGACGATTTTCCATATTGGAAATTTCATATGGAGGCGTACCTCGAAGCCATAAATGTTGGGTGCCTTACAGCCACAACCGAAGGGCTTCCTCCTATAAGGGATCCCGCCAACCCAAGTGGTGACGAGGAGAAGTACGACCGGTGGAATGTAAAGGCAAAAAATGCACTCTACCGGGGCTTAGGCAAAGATATCTTCAATCGTGTGCGTAATGCCAAAAATGCTCATGAATTATGGGAAAATCTTTGTGCTCTCCATGAGGGAACTAAGAGTGAGCATGAGGAACGCTATCACATTGCCTTAAAGAAAATTAATTCTTTTGAGATGCTTCCCAAAGAAAGTGCTAATGAGATGTACACTCGTTTGAATGTTCTTATAGAAGATCTCAATGCTCTTGGACTCACTCAAATGAGTCAATCGGATATTGCAAGGAGGATCTTGAGTGTTCTTCCCGTTGAGAAGTATGAACACATTGTCACCGTACTTCACCAAAGTGATCTCTCCGCCGCAACACCGACACAAGTATTGGGAAAGATCAACGCACATGAGATGTACATGCACATCACTCCAGAAGAGGGCTCATCATCTTCCAAGAATAAAGACTTGGCCTTCAAAGCTAACCATGAAAAGAAAAAGAAGAAGGGCCAAGCCATGATAGTGCAAGAAAGCTCAAGTGAAAGTGACATTGATGATGCATCACTTGCACTCATGGTGAGAAAGACCACCAAGATGCTAAAGAAGCTCAATAAGAGTGGCATTAAGTTCGATGACAAGAAGAAGAAATTCTTCACTAGTAGCAAAAGGAAGCCAATCTCTGAAATGGATTGCTTCAATTATGGAGAACTTGGCCATCTAGCTCATCAATGCCCAAAGCCTCCAAAAGACAAGTACAAGAACAAGTACAAGGGCAAGAAAGATGATTCAAGTGATGAAGAAGATGAGAAAAGAAAGAACAAGCCATACAAGAAGAAATATGTCAAGAAAAGAGAGTTCTACAAGAAGAAGAAGGGAGGCAAGGCTTATATTGTTGGTGATTGGCTCACCGACATTGAATCATCATGTGAGTCCTCCGGCGATAAAAGCAACGATGAAAAAGAGAAGATCGCCGCACTTGTGGTTGGGCCATCATCATCGTCATCGACGTCTTCATCACTACCTTCACCGCCATCTTCACCGTCATCATCCACTTCCTACCTATGTCTCATGGCTAAGGGTGATCGAAAGGTACAAAATAGTGATAGTGATGATGATGATAGTGATAGTGATGATGAATATGATGTGTCTTCTTATGATGAACTAGTAAAATTATTAAATAAATATTCTAAAATCATAAGAAGAACTAGAAATGAAAATGATGAGCTACAACATGAAAATGAATCACTCTCTTCTAAGCTTGAAAGTGCACATAAGACTAGGGATGAGCTCATAGATCAAAGTGAAACTATGTCTTCCTCTCTTAAGGAGCTCAAAACTTTTAACAAGGAGCTTAGAGACAAACATGATAAAATTGAGAAGAAGCATGGTGAACTCATCACTAGGCTAAACTTGCTAAAAGATGAATATACCGCATTGAAAATCAATTATGATACTCTTATTGTTGCTAATGAGCTTGCCCTTGAGACACATGATGCTACTAACCAAGTTGTTAAGATTGATATAGCTACATCATGTGATGATTTGATTGTTGAGAACTTTGAGCAAGGCTCTAGCGGCAAAGGCAAGAGTGTGGTTGAGGCCAACAACTATGATGAGTATGTCAAGCTCAAGAGTGAAAATGAGATGCTCAAGAATGAGAACAAGAAGTTGATGGATCTTGAAAAGCAAGCTTCAAATGAGTCACTTATAGAAGAAAACAAGAAGCTCAAGCAAGAGAAAGAACATCTTAAGACTGGCCTAAGCAAGTTCACAAGAGGCCAACATTTGCAAAGTGAGCTACTCATGAACACCGTCATGAAGATAGATAGAAGTGGCATTGGCTACTTGGCAAATCAAGAGAAGAAAGTCAAAGCTCAACAACAACAAAGCAAGTCAAAGCCCAAGCCAAAGAGATGCGTTGAGTGTGGACAAGAAGGCCATTTTGCTCATGAGTGCAAAACTCCACCACCACAACCCTTGCCCAAGCATGCTAGACCCTTTGCTTTCAATGCTCATTACATGCTTAGAAAAGATTCAAGTGGAAAAATAAAAGTCATATTCTTGGGTCCCCCTACCAAGAGTAGGCCAAAGAAAATATGGGTTGCCAAATCACTAGTTGAGAAAGTTAAGGGTCCCTCTCAAGTTTGGGTCTCTAAACAAAAGGCTTGATCTCTTGTGTGTAGGTGAACTACAAGACCGGTGGATCTCATTGGGTGATTGATAGTGGTAGCACACAACACATGACCGGTGATCCTCGTATGTTCACCTCACTTGAAGAGAATAGGGGTATGTCAAGACAAGATCACATTTGGGGACAATTCAAAGAGCAAAGTCAAGGGTATAGGCAAGGTTGCAATATCAAAATGATCATTCTCTCTCAAATGTGCTCTATGTTGCTTCATTGAGTTTCAACTTACTATCCGTTGGTCAACTTTGTGATCTTGGCTACCAATGCTTGTTTAGTCCAAATGAAGTGGTTGTTACAAAGATAGATGACAAGCAAGTGATTTTCAAGGGCTTTAGATACAATAATCTCTATCTAGTTAACTTCACCTCCGAAGATGCAAACTTGATGACATGTTTATTCACCAAAACTATACTTAGATGGCTTTGGCATAGGAGGCTTGCTCATGTTGGAATGAACACTCTCAACAAGTTATTGAAGAAAGAATTAGTGAGAGGTTTGAAGGATGTAAAGTTTGAGAAGGACAAACCTTGTAGTGCATGTCAAGCCGGCAAACAAGTTGCAAACACTCATCCAACCAAAGCCTACATGTCAACATCAAGAGTACTAGAACTTCTACACATGGATTTGTTTGGTCCTACAACTTACAAAAGTTTGGGTGGAAATCTCTATTGCCTAGTAATTGTGGATGACTACTCAAGATACACTTGGACTTTCTTTCTTCATGACAAATCTGAAGTGGCAAATTGCTTCAAGAAGTTTGCAAAGAGGGCTCAAAATGAATTTGAAGTTAAGATAAAGAAAATTAGAAGTGATAATGGCAAAGAGTTTGACAACACCAACATTGAAGCCTATTGTGATAAAATTGGAATCAAGCATGGAGTTTTATCAACCTACACTCCTCAACAAAATGGTGTAGTTGAGAGAAAGAACCGGACCTTGATCACTCTTGCAAGAACAATGCTAGATGAGTACAACACACCAGAGAAATTGTGGGCCGAGGCAATCAACACCGCATGCTATGCTTCAAATCGCCTCTTCCTACAAAAGTTCCTTTGCAAGACCCCTTATGAGTTGCTAAATGGAAAAAGCCAGACATCTCATTCTTCCGGGTGTTTGGTTGCAAATGCTACATCTACAAGAAGCGTCAACACCTAGGAAAGTTCCAAAGACATTGTGATATTGGTTTTCTTGTTGGTTACTAATCAAAGTCCAAAGCATATAGAGTATTTAACCATGCCACCGGTTTGGTTGAAGAAACATATGATGTGGAATTTGATGAATCTAACGGCTCCCAAGGAGCAATTGAGAATTGTGATGATGTAGGTGATGAACCATTGAGAGAGGCCATGAAGAACATGCCGGTGGGAGACATCAAGCCTAAAGATGATGAAGACGATGTACAAATTGTCAATCCACCATCTTCATCATATGTGCCTCAAGATGATGACAAGAATGAGAGAGTTGAAAATAAAGATACCCATGTCTCTCATCATCAAGCCTAGGCACAAGCACAAGATGTTGATGCTCCCCATCCTACTCCTCAAATGGTTGATCGAAGAAACTCACCCCTACTTCAAGCACATCCACAAGATCTCATCATAGGGAGTCCTACAAATGATGTAATGACTCGATCTCAAAAGTTTAATTCTTTTGTTGAACATCACTCTTTTGTCTCTTGTCTTGAATCTAAGAATGTAGAAGAAGCTCTTCAAGATCCGGATTGGGTGAATGCCATGTATGAAGAATTGAACAACTTCGACCGCAATCAAGTTTGAACACTTGAAGAGCATCCAAAAGGCGCAATAGTCATTGGAACCAAGTGGGTGTTCTACAATAAACAAGATGATCAAGGTGTAGTAGTAAGAAACAAGGCAAGACTAGTAGCAAAAGGGTTCTCTCAAGTTGAAGGTCTTGATTTTAGAGAGACTTTTGCACCCGTTGCAAGACTTGAAGCCATTCGTATCCTTCTTGCATATGCATCACATCATGATATGAACTATATCAAATGAATATGAAAAGTGCATTTTTAAATGGCTTCATAAATAAACTAGTCTATGTTGAACAACCTCCCGAGTTTGAAGACTCTAGATATCCTAATCATGTTTATAGGTTGTCCAAGGCGCTATATGGGCTCAAGCAAGCCCCTAGAGCGTGGTATGAGCGCCTCCGAGACTTCCTCATTGAGAAGGGCTTCACTATTGGAAAGGTTGACACCACACTATTCACCAAGAAGTTTAATGAAGAGATCTTCATTTGTCAAGTATATGTTGATGACATTATCTTCAGGTCAACAAATGAAGATTATTGCAAAGAATTTGGTGAATTTATGTCAAAAGAGTTTGAGATGTCAATGATTGGTGAGCTAACATTCTTCCTTGGTTTTCAAGTCAAGCAAATGAGAGAAGGGATTTTCATCTCTCAAGAAAAGTATACCAAGGATCTTCTCAAAAGATTCAAGATGGAAGAATACAAGCCAATCAAGACCCCAATGCCAACTAATGAACATCTCGACCTAGATGAGGGAGGTAAACCAATCGATCAAACTCTTTACCGTTCTATGATTGGTAGCTTGTTGTACCTTACCGCATCTAGGCCCGACATCATGTTTAGTGTGTGCATGTGTGCCCGCTTTCAAGCGTGCCCTAAAGAACCTCACCTAAGTGCGGTAAAAAGAATCCTAAGATATCTTAAGTATACCCCAAGCATCGGACTTTGGTACCCCAAAAGAGCTAGATTCCAACTAGTTGGCTACTTCAATTCGGATTATGTCGGTTGCAAAATTGATAGAAAAAGCACATCCGGAGGATGCCATTTGCTTGGGAGATCCTTAGTATCTTGGTCATCTAAGAAACAAAATAGTGTGGCTTTGTCCACCGCCGAGGCGGAATACATTGCCGCGGGGGCTTGTTGTGCATAAATCCTATACATGAAACAAACCCTCCTAGACTATGGAGTTGTTCTTAAAAAGGTGCCGCTTTTATGTGACAATGAAAGTGCGGTTAAAATTACTAATAATCCGGTACAACACTCTCGCACCAAGCACATTGATATCCGCCACCACTTTCTAAGAGATCATGTTGCTAAAAATAATATATCACTAGAAGGTGTAAGAAGTGAAAATCAACTAGCGGATATCTTCACTAAACCTTTAGATGAGGCTACCTTTTGTAGATTGAGAAGTGAACTAAATGTGCTTGATTCAAGTAACTTTAAAAAATGAGCTTGTGTTATCCCTTGCATTGCATTGTATTTTATGTCATGTTTATTTTCCCGCAATGCATCTAGGACTTGTCTAACACGGTTACGATAACCCTCCTTTGGAGGTGTGAAAAAGCCTAACCATGGATTAAACTTGACAAGCAACCTAGCCTTTCTTCCTTGTTTTGCATTGCATATGCATGGTTGTTGCTTTGTCATTTCTCTTCGGTTTAGCCTTGAGTAACCTCTGTGTTCGTCCATGAATAGAGAGAGCATTTGAAGCTCTCAAGGGTTCATAAACTCTATTGCATGGCCATACGTTGCTCCTCGGGTGTTTATTGAATATTTTCTTAAAAATAATACTAGCCTAAGGCAAAATATTTTGAAAATTTTGAGGGTTTGAGTGAGGTCACTCATATCAGGTTCCAATTGGTGTTTATTTGAGTCTCTTTGAATTGGAACTTGATTGGGAGAAGTCACGTCGAAAAACATTTTGAAAAAGAGCTTTTTACAGTGACCGGACGCTGGACCGGACGCTGCATCGGACGTAGTTCTGCTTCACCACCGCGTCCGGTCATGCGTCCACCAGCGCGTCCGGTCATCCCCGAAGCTTTTCTTCGGAACCTCTAACTGGACGCTGCACCGGACGCGCCCCTGTCGACCACCGCGTCCGGTCCCGGTATCGACCACCGCGTCCGGTCATCTGTTTCAGGTTTCCTAGCAAAACCTGATCGGACGCTGTCAGCGTCCGATCGTGGATAATCGGATGCGTCCGGTCATTCCAGGAGCTTACTGGAATGTGACCGAACGCTGCCTCCACCGCGTCCGGTCATTCGACCACCGCGTCCGGTCATCACGCAAAAAGTGGATCTCACCCTTTTTAACCGTACAATTGGATCTTGTCTCTTTCTCGTTTTTCCTTCGCCGCTCTCCATACTCGCCGACTCGCCGTGTCTCTGCCGCCGTGCCATCACCAAGCTGCAGCCGAGCCCGCAGACCTCGCTGGAGCCATGCCCTAGCTTCTCGCG
This sequence comes from Saccharum hybrid cultivar R570, assembly GCA_038087645.1. Classification (NCBI taxonomy): domain Eukaryota; kingdom Viridiplantae; phylum Streptophyta; class Magnoliopsida; order Poales; family Poaceae; genus Saccharum; species Saccharum hybrid cultivar. The sequence goes on along the minus strand of JAQSUU010000746.1, from coordinate 3,725,295 downwards.
TCCGCCTCCGCTGCCACCGCACAGAGCCGCCGTGCCCACGCCAGCGCCCGCACCGAGCCGCCGCGCCCGCGCCTGCAATCTAGCCGGAGTTCCACCACCGCAGCCGCACAAGCCTACGCCCTTAGCTCCTCATCGGTTTCTCTCCCTGCCCCACGCACTCATTGCCGAGGTCCTCGCTTGTCACCACCGAAAACCCTAACCCTAGGTCACGAGGTTTTTGTCTTCAAAATCATCTCCGTCTTCGCGATCGTCTCCGTCTCCGCAAGGGTTTTGATCGCCGTCTTCGGGTAACCCCAATGCGTCGAGATCATCTTTCGGTCATCGGATCATCGCTCGTCGAGGTAGCTATCATGTTCATCTCATATCTTACCTCATCTGCTTGCTCTTACTAGGATCTCGCTTATCTTTTAGATATATATGTTGCTTATAGTAGATCCATATATTCTATCGTTTCAGTTTGTCCTGTCAGTGCTGAGTGGTTCAGGTGATCAGCTGTGAATCCGAGGCCAAGCCTGCGGATACGGATTGAGGCCAAGCCTCACAAGGTTCAGTACATCATCTGCCTTTTTTAGTTTGTCTCAGTACATCCTCTTGTTAGTATGGTTCGATGCAAGAACGCTGGTGGGGCACCTAGTGACGGGGATGACAGTCCCCCCAGGAGGACAGAGGTAGCTCGTGGGAAGCGAGTTAAGATTGCTGCCAAGAAAAGGAAGAGAACTCTTACAGAGGCAGAGATAGCTCAGGCAGTGGCAGATGCAGCAGATGCAGCAGAGAGGGGTGGCAGGAGCAGTGGTATTCGCATTGGTGAGAGTCACTTTCATCTTGAAGGTCGACAACTTGGCACAGAGGCCACAGAGGAGACAGTAGAGGCTACAGAGGAGACAGTGGATGCCCCTGCAGAGTAGCCTATAGAGGATCCACAGGAGACTGAGGAGCAGACAGTACAAACTCCACAGCGTCGTCGCTCAGGACGTACGTGAGCTCAGGTCACTCCCAGGCTAGAGGGTCAGCGTCGTGGAGGTCGCCCACCTCCCAGGGCTAGAGGTCACCCCCCTGTTGAGCACTTTGACCTCAGGGGTGCTACAGCCAGACAGGTCCAGGCCCTCAGGTTCGTTGAGGTAACTCGGTGGTTCCCACCTCAGCGAGATCCCCGGGCGTCAGAGGACTTCTACACACCTCTGCACGAGGATTTCTACAGGGCCTATGTCGATAGTGGGATAGCTTTTAGACCATAGAGAGTCTGTCGACTAGAGGCATTAGTTGAGGTGGTTGGTGAGCAGCTTCGTCCACATCTATCTTTTCTGCCTGGACTATCAGATCTTCTTGGACGGACTGGAGCGTACTGCGGGACCTAGGTCAGAGAGTTTTACTCATCACTGTGGATTGACCCAGCACATCAGTTCATCCATTTTGCCTTCAGAGGTCATGACCACAGGCTATACAACACCAGGGTACGGGAGATTCTTAGACTCCCCGCTTCAGAGACCAAGATCCATTAGTTGTGCTTCGGACAGACTGCTCCTCCGAGACGCCCTCACGGCGGGACAGTGCCTCCTACTGACTTGATTTGACCCTGCTTCCGTGAGCCTTTTGGTGAAGGGTCTCGACGCACACCAGCCAGCCTGACACCCATAGCGAGAGTACTGGATGCTATAGTGAGGAGGACACTTCTTCTGAGGCTTGGATACAGAGAGGGTCTCACTCGCATGCAGCTATGGGTGGTACATCACCTTGTCTCACAGACCCCGTTCGACCTTTGGGATCTGATGCTTTGTGAGATGGAGGATACCTTGGCAGAAGGCTTCAAGGGACACAGACAGCTACCATATGCACACTGGATCTGCTTCATCATCAGGTCTGCCTGTGAGTTGCCTGCAGAGATTAGAGCTGAAATATCTGATACCACCACAGCCTTTCCTGAGTATGACATTCGCCAGCTGTGGGCATCAGTGACCAGAGAGCAGGCACCTAGCCCAGGACAGCGACAGAGGCTAGAGGTACCAGAGACAGCCGCTGAGCAGGACGAGACTATTGAGGGTCTTGCCAAGGCATAGCTCGCAGATTTAGATGCTCAGCCGGCTGATCAAGCCGAGGATGTGGCCACTGACAGCACTGATGAGGATTATCAGCCCATCCCCAGGTACCGCTCTCCTCGGCCTCACGACCATGAGGACGGTGGCTCTGGCTCAGCCTCCCGCTCAGATCTAGCCATGGTGGCTATCCTTGAGAGGTTGACCCAGGTCCAGGAGAGATAGGAGATATAGATGCAGCGACAGGCACAGGACTCAGCTACAGTGTTTGCACAGATTCAGGCTCGCTAGGACGAGCTCCAGAGGCAGCAACTCGAGTTTCAGCGCCAGCAATTCGAGATGCAGAGGCAGCAGGCAGCCACTCAGCAGTAGTACTTAAAACTTCTGCGTCACCTTGTCACTGTGGGAGTACCGCCACCACCGTCTGTCTTGACTCCAGCCTTATAGTCCAGTGGACCTCAGAGTCAGGGGCAGCCAAGCTTTCAGTACACCTCCCCTCAGTACCAGATACCGCAGATGTTTCAGTCTTCGAGCTACACGCCTATTCAGACAGGATTTACTCCATCAGCTCAGCCGGGACCACACTTCCTCTTAGGCCCGACATTCCCTGATTTCAGTGCTACATACAGTGAGCTGACTGGTCAGCCGACACCGTCGCACTCTACTTTTGTGACTACCTCAGACATGTCGGCTTCAGAGACTGCTGCGTTTCCAGTGACAAGGGTTGCTACTATAGACACTTTGCCTTCTTCAGTTGCATCTATAGATCCTCCCACTCTAGGTGTCTTTTAGGCTCAGGCGACAGTGACCGATCCGATAGTTGCTTCTACACCTTCAGTCACTGCCCCTCCTCTATAGACCCAGACTACTTCACTGCCACGTTCAGCTACAGAGGGTCAGCCTGATAGCTCAGAGTCTGAGGAGGATACTTCACAGTTCGTAATCACTCCGCGCTCCTCGGCACCCGACACAACAGCCTCACTTCCCCCGTTAGATCCTTAGCTTAGTTTTGGTGGTTGATGCCAAAGGGGGAGAGAGTGCATAGATTCAGGGGGAGTGGTGATAGAGGGTTTCGTTTTTTCGTGTGTGCTACATTCATGCATCATGTTTACTTTTCTTGTCCTGCATTGTGTGGCTATGAGTTTGTGAGACTATGTCTTTATATTTATGTCACTTAATGGTGTTTAGCTCATAAGGTTGTGCATCCGTGCCTTACTCCAATTTTATATGAGCTATGTTTTATGTGTACTAACTCTTTATGTTTTATCTTATGAGTACACTCAGTTGCTTGGAACACATAAGCAATAACTAACCCCTTATGCTTACAGCTTTATGCTTATGTGAACCAAGCATGATCGAAAACCTCAACTCATATCTTCTGAATCTAAGTGTTGTCATCAATCACCAAAAAGGGGGAGATTAAAAGCATCTAGGCTCCAGTGTTGGTTTCAGCAATTGATGACAATGCATAATTACCATGACTAACGTGTGTTTTGCAGAAACGTTGGTAAGTTAGGTCATAGAGATGATAACTGCTTTGGGCAATATGGTATTCATGTCCCTTGATGAAAATCATTTCGGTTTTCAAAGGATCAATGACAAGATTAAGGACGGTTAGTTCCGGATGTCAAGATGTTGAGTTACATCTGGAATAGTCGTTAGGATCTTTGTTTCTTTCTTTGACCGTACTACAAAGGTGGGTGAAAGGATCAAGATGCCCAAGAGGGGGGGTGAATTGGGCTTCTCCAAAAATTAAATGCAAGAAATAAATCCTACAAGCCGGAATTCACCCCTAGTGTCTACTTGTGTTCCTAGAGAGTCTACCGATATAAAGTTTTGCACCCTAGTTTCCAATCCTAGTCTAGCATGGCAAGTCTAGGTATGTAAACAAGCAATGTAAGTAAATACGAGAATGTAAATGCTTAAATGTAAAGGGGCAAGGAACACGGCGATGTTTTTCTGAGGTATCGGAGAGTCGCCACTTCCCACTAGTCCTCGTTGGAGCACCCGCGCAAGGGTGTAGCTCCCCCTTGATCCGCGTAAGGATCAAGTGCTCTCTACGGGTTGATTCTTTGACACTCCGTCGCGGTGAATCACCCACAACCGCTCACAAGATGAGTTGGGTCATCCACAAGCTCCGCCGGATGATCACCAAACTCCCAATCACCACCAAGCCGTCTAGGTGATGGCGATCACCAAGAGTAACAAGCAAGAACTCTCACTTGACCACTACGAGCCCAAATGAGAAAGTGGATGCACACTTGCTACTCTCTAATCGCTAGTGAGGAACTCTCAAGCTTTGATTCTCAAATCTCTATCCTCACTAGTGCTCTTGCACTACCTTGCACTCCAAAGGTGTTTATCAGCTGATCAAATGAGCAAGAGACCTCTAAAAGAGGTGGTGGGGAAGTATTTATACACCCCACAGACAAAACGAACCGTTACCTGCTGACTCAGCAAAACTCGAGATGACCGGACGTGCCGGTCGTACTGACCGGACGCGCCGGTCGTTCGTAACGGTCGAAAACCAAAAAACACCTAAGTGACCGGACGCACCGGTCAGGGGTGACCGGACGCGTCCGATCGTGCAGGGAGCTTACTGTACTCACACCGGACGCGCGACCGCGTCCGATCGGTGATGACCGGATGCGTCCGGTCGTCTCTGGACCTTACTGGACTATGACCGGACGCGCCGATCACACCCAGGTCGCGTCCGATCGGGTGTTTCCCTCAAGTGACACGTGTTGACTTCTGACCACCGCGTCCGGTCCTCGCGAGGACCGCGTCCGGTGTTCAGAGCTGAAACCCTAGCCGCGGAACTGAACTGACCGGACGCGTCCGGTCATGCCGAGGACCGCGTCCGGTCATGGGAAAACAACCCGAAACACTCCGAAACACGTCACAACTTGAACCAAGTTGCTTCCAACTGAACTTTGAGCTATTCTAGAGCTGCCTAGCGCCAAGTTTAACAAGTGTGCACCACACCTAAACATAGGACTCGCCTAGGTCAAGCTACCCGCTCATGCCCCCCTTTATAGTACGGCCAAAAGAGAAAAACGAAGATCCTAACGACTATTCCAAATGTCTCTCAACACCTCGACATCCGAAACTAACCGTCCTTAATCTTGACGTCACTCTTTTGAAAACCGAAACGATTTCCATCAAGGGGCATGAATACCATGGTGCCCAAAGCAGTTAAAACCTCCATGACCTAACTTACCAATGTTTCTGCAAAACACACGTTAGTCATGGTAATAAAGCGTTGTCATCAATTGCCGAAACCAAACCTCGGGGCCTAGATGCTTTCAATCTCCCCCTTTTTTGGTGATTGATGACAACACTAAGATATGAAAGATTGGAGTTGAGGTTTTTGAACATGCATGGTTCACATAAGCAAAAAGCAATAAGCATAGAAGGGTTAGGAATTGCTTATGTGTCCCCAGCCAAAAGAGTGTACTCATAAGATAAGACAAAAGGCGTTAGTACACAAACAGATATAGCTCATAAGAAAACGGAGTAAGGCACGGAAGCACAACCTTAGAGCTATAATTAACAACGGTGACAAGAGATAACAATGTGACAGGATAAAACATTAAGACTTAAGGTTTATCTCACAACGACATGTCACACGAATGCAAAGACTGAAAAGTAAACATGATGCATGAATGTAGCACACAGGAAAAAACGAAAACCCTCTCTCAAAACTCCCCCTGAAACTACTCTCTCTCCCCCTTTGGCATCAAGCGCCAAAAAAGCTAATCTAAGGATCTGATGAGGGGACAGACGGAGTCGTGTCGGGTGCCGAGGTGCGCGGAGTAATCATGAAGTGTAGAGAATCGCCCTCGGAATATGAGCTATCTGGCTGACCCTCTGAAGAAGCATGTGGCTGTGTAACTGTCTGTGTCTGAACGGCAGGAACAGGTACTGTCGTAGTAGCAATAATAGGATCCGTCTGAGTGACCTGAGCCTGTAGCGAGCCAATAGCAGGAGGATCTGTGGAGGCAACTGACGAAGGTAGAGTCTCTGTAGTACCAGTCCCTGTCACTGGAGGAAAAGCTGCCTCTGAAGCTAACAACCCTGAAGAAGTAGCAAAAGTAGAGTGCGAGGGCGTCGGCTGACCAGTCAACTCGCTATAGGTAGCACTGAAATCACCGAAAGGTGTGCCTGTCAGGAGGTAAGGGCGAGGCTGGTCTGATGGTGTAAACCCCGTATGAATAGGCGTGAAGCTCGGGGACTAGAAAGACTGGGGAACCTGCTGATGTGGAGATATGAACTGGAAACCCCGCTGTCCCTGACTCGATGGATCAGAAGATGGTAAAGTAGAAGTCAGGACGGAAGCAGGCGGAGGAACCCCAACAGTGACTAGGTGGCGCAGGAGGTCCAAGTACTGCTGCTGACTAGCTGCAGTCTGTCGCTGAATCTCATATTGCTGTCGCTGCATTTCGACCTGCTGCCTCTGGATCTCAAGCTGCTGACGCTGAAACTCGTCCTGACGAGCCTGAATCTGTGCAAGTGCTGCAGCTGTGTCCTGAGCCTGTCGCTGTATTGTCTGTTGCTGTTGCTCCTGTGCCTGAGTCAGCCTCTCAAGTATTGCCACCATGGCTGGGTCTGTGCGGGAGGCTGAACCAGAGCCACCGGCCTCGTGGTCGTGAGACCGAGGAGACCGGTACCTGGGGATGGGCTGGTAGTCCTCATCAGTGCTGTCAGATGTCCCATCCTCAGGAAGATCAGTAGGCTGAGCGTCAAGATCTACAAGCTCTGCCTCTGCAAGCTCATCAACTGTGGCGTCCTGCTCAGCTGCTGTCTCAGGAACCTCAGGTCGCACACGCTGTCCTGGCACTGGGGCCTGATCTCTGGTGACTGACGCCCAAAGCTGATGGATATCATACTCAGGAAAAGCAGTGGTAGTATCTGATATCTCAGCTCGGATCTCTGCTGGTAACTGGATGGATGATCTAATAATGAAGCAGATCCAGTGTGCATAGGGCAGCTGACGATTACCCTTGAAACCCTCAGCTATGGTGTCCTCCATCTCACTAAGTATGAGATCCCAAATGTCAAACTGAGTCTGTGAGAGGAGGTGGTGAACAACCCATAGCTGCATCCGAGTCAGTCCCTCTCTGTAGCCAAGTCTAGGAAGTAGAGTGCGTCTGACTATAGCATCCAAAACCCTGGCAAGAGGTGTCAAGCTGGCAGGCATGCGACGAGACCCTTCGCCAAAAGGCTCACGGAAGCAGGGTCGTACCAGGTCTGTAAGTGGCACTGCACCGCCATGAGGGCGTCTCGGTGGAGGAGTCTGACCAAAGCACAGCTGATGTATCTTCGTGTTGGAAGCTGGGAGTCTGAGAATCTCCCGCACTCTGGTGCTGTATAGGCGGTGATCGCGGCCTCGGAATGCAAAGTGAATGAAATCATGGGCAGGATCAATCCATAGTGAAGCATAAAACTCTCTGACCCATGTGCCGCAGTATGCACCTGTCCGTCCAAGAAGATCTGACAAGCCTGGCAGAAAGGACAGGTGCGGACGTAGCTGCTCTCCCACAATCTCAACTAGTGACTCAAGTCGACAGACCCTTTGTGGTCGGAAAGCAATACCGCTGTCAACTAGAGCTCTGTAGAAATCCTCCTGAAGAGGGGTATAGAATCCTTCTGAAGCTCTGGGATCCCTCACAGGCGAAAACCACCGACTGACCTCCACGAACCTCAACCCCTGCACCTAACGTGCTGTAGCACCCCTCAAGTCAAAGTGCTCGACCGGGGGTGAACCTCTAGCTCTGGGAGGAGGACGTGCTCCACGACGCTGGCCCTCTGGCCTAGGAGACACCTGAGTACGTGCGCGTGTGGAGCGGCGACGTGGTGGAGACTGAGCTGGCTGCTTCTCTGTGTCCTCTGGAGCCTCTGGAGCCTCTGGAGGTGGATCAACTGACATACTCTCTGCAGCTCCAGTATCCTCAGTACCCTCAGTGGCCTCTGTGCCGAGCTGTCGACCTTCAAGATGAAAGCGACGCTCGCCTATGCGTATGCCACTGCTCCTGCCACCTCTCTCTGCCTGCTCTGCTGCATCTGCCACGGCCTGAGCAATCTCTGCCTCTGTGAGTGTCGTCTTCTTCTTTCTGGCCAATACCTTGACACGCTTCCCACGTGCAATCTCAGACCGACGAGGAGGACTGTCGTCCCCGTCACCAGGAGCACCACCGGCGTTCTTGCAACGCACCATGCTGACAAACTGACTGAAAACCTCTGAAAGATGGTGAACTGTCACTCGAGAGGCTTGGCCTCAATCCGTATCCGCAGGCTTGGCCTCGGATTCAGCAGACTGATCTCACCCTGACACACCGACAAACTCGCTGCAACGACGGAATAGAGAGATCTACTATAAGGACATATATAACTAAAAGGTACGGAAACCTAGAGATAGCAAGCATATGAGATACGAAGTGAATCGAAACGCGAAGCTACCTCGGATCGACAAGACGACTGTGACAAGATGAGGTGACCTAGATCGCGAGATTCCCCGAATTCGACGAACGAGCTCTGAAAGGACCGAGACGAGATAAACAACTGAGTAAGACGATCAAGGTTAGCCCTAGCGACAAAATTGAATGAAATAGATCGAGATCGAACAAGTTGTCACCTTGAGATCGGGTTAGGGCAAAACCCTAGACAGGGGAGAGGGCAAACCCTAGAAGAGGAAAGCGGCCGAAGGATGAATGACGAGCTAGGGTTGGCACGGGGGAGCTGCGGCTGCTGCTGGCGAGGTGCACGGCGAGGCTGGACGGCTTGCCGGCGGCGGTGGCGCGCGTCGCAGCAGCGGCGGGCGAGGGTGCGGCTGCGGGTGGCGCGGGAGCGGCTGGTGCGGCAGTGAGCAGCGCGCGAGCGGCGAGCGCGTGCGGGAGAGGAAGGTGCGGCGCGGGCACGGCAAGAGGTCGCCGGCGGTAGGGAAGACGGTGAGGGGGCGGCGGAAACGGCGAGACGGCGACTAGGGCAAGGCGGCGACGGAAACGCGTGCGGGTGAAAGAAAACCGGCCGAGGACGAACGATTTTATGAAGGGGTTAGATCCGCGCGACACGTGATGACCCGACGCGGTGGTCGTTATGACCGGACGCGGTGGTGCAGCGTCCGGTCATACTCTAGTAAGCTCCTGGAGTGACCTGACGCGTCCGATGATGACTGACCGGACGCGGTCAGAGTACGGTCAAGGGGAACTCGGGAATTCATCGCGAATGACCGGACGCGGTGGTGGTAACCGGGACCGGACGCGGTGGTCAATCAGAGGCGCGTCCGGTGCAGCGTCCGATCAGCAGATCTGGAGATGGTCTTCTGGATGACCGGACGCGCTGGTGGACAACGGGACCGGACGCGGTGGTGAAGCATCACTGCGTCCGGTGCAGCGTCCGGTCCAGCATCCGGTCACTGTTCTTCGCCCTTCTTCGTTCCAAACAACGACGCGACTTCTCCCAATCAGGTTCCAATTCAAAAAGACACAAATAAACACCAATTGGAACACAATATGAGTGACCTCACTCAAACCCTCAGATTTTTAATATAGATTGCCTTAGGCTAGTATTATTTTTAAGAAAATAGGCAATAAACACCCAAGGAGCAACGTATGGCCATGCAATAGAGTTTTTGAACCTTTAGGAGCGTCAAAATGCTATCTCTATCCATGGACGAACACAGAGGTTGCTCAAAGCTTAACCGAAAAGAAACGACAAGAAAAACAACCATGCATATGCAATGCAAGGGACAACACACGCTCATTTTTTAAAGTTACTAGAATCAAGCACATTGAGTTCACTTCTTAACCTACAAAAGGTTGCCTCATCCAAAGGTTTAGTGAAGATATCCGCTAATTGATTTTCACTTCTTACACCTTCTAGTGATATGTCATTTTTAGCAACGTGATCTCTTAGAAAGTGATGGTGGATATCAATGTGCTTGGTGCGAGAGTGTTGTACCGGATTATTAGCAATTTTAACGGCACTTTCATTATCACATAAAAGTGGCACCTTTTCAAGAACAATTCCATAGTCTAGGAGGGTTTGTTTCATGTATAGGATTTGTGCACAACAAGCCCCCGCGGCAATGTATTCCGCCTCGGCGGTGGACAAAGCCACACTATTTTGCTTTTTAGATGACCAAGATACTAAAGATCTTCCAAGCAAATGGCACCCTCCGGATGTGCTTTTTCTATCAATTTTGCAACCGGCATAGTCCGAATCGGAATAGCCAACTAGTTGGAATCTAGCTCCTTTGGGATACCAAAGACCAATGCTTGGGGTGAGCTTAAGATATCTTAGGATTCTTTTTACGGCACTTAGGTGAGGTTCTTTAGGGCACGCTTGAAAGCGAGCACACATGCACACACTAAACATGATATCGGGCCTAGATGCGGTAAGGTATAACAAGCTACCAATCATAGAACGATAGAGAGTTTGATCAACCGGTTTACCTCCCTCATCTAGGTCGAGATGTCCATTTGATGGCATTGGGGTCTTGATTGGTTTGCATTCTTCCATCTTGAATCTTTTGAGAAGATCCTTGGTATACTTTTCTTGAGAGATGAAAATCCCTTCTCTCATTTGCTTTACTTGAAAACCAAGGAAGAATGTGAGCTCACCAATCATTGACATCTCGAATTCCTTCGACATCAATTCACCAAATTCCTTGCAATAATCTTCATTTGTTGATCCGAAGATGATATCATCAACATATACTTGACAAATAAAGATCTCCCCATTAAACTTCTTGGTGAATAGTGTGGTGTCGACCTTCCCAATGGTGAAGCCCTTCTCAATGAGGAAGTCCCGGAGGCGCTCATACCACGCTCTAGGGGCTTGCTTGAGCCCATATAACGCCTTGGACAACCTATAAACATGATTAGGATATCTAGGGTCTTCAAACCCGGGAGGTTGATTGACATAGACTAGTTCATTTATAAAGCCATTTAAGAATGCACTTTTCACATCCATTTGATATAGTTTCATATCATGATGTGATGCATATGCAAGGAGGATACGAATGGCTTCAAGTCTTGCAACGGGTGCAAAGGTCTCTCCAAAATCAAGACCTTCAACTTGAGAGAACCCCTTTGCAACTAGTCTTGCCTTGTTCCTCACCACTATGCCTTGGTCATCTTGCTTGTTTCGGAACACCCACTTGGTTCCAATGACTCTTGCACCTTTGGGATGCTCTTCAAGTGTCCATACTTGATTGCGGGTGAAGTTGTTCAATTCTTCATGCATTGCAATCACCCAATCCGGATCTTGAAGTGCTTCTTCTACATTCTTAGGTTCAACGCAAGAGACAAAAGAGTGATGTTCAACAAAAGAAGCTAGCTTTTGGGATCGAGTCATTACTCCCTTTGTAGGACTCCCTATGATGAGATCTTGTGGATGTGCTTGAAGTAGTGGTGAATTTCTTCTATCAACCACTTGAGGAGGTAGATGGGGAGCATCAACATCTTGAGCCTGTGCCTCGGATTGTTCATGAGAGACATAAGTGTCTTCATTTTCAACTCTCTCATTCTTGTCATCATCTTGAGGCACACGTGATGAAGATGGTGGATCAACAATTTGTACATCGTCATCATCATCTTTTGGCTTGATGTCTCCCACGGGCATGTTCTTCATGGCCTCCCTCAAGGGTTCATCACCTACATCATCACAATTCTCAATTGCTCCTTGGGAGCCGTTAGATTCATCAAATTCCACATCATATGTTTCTTCAACCAAACCGGTGGCATGGTTAAATACTCTATATGCTTTGGACTTTGATGAGTAACCAACAAGAAAACCAATATCACAACGTCTTTGAAACTTCCTTAGGTGTTGACGCTTCTTGTAGATGTAACATTTGCAACCAAACACCCGGAAGAAAGAGACGTCCGGCTTCTTCCCATTAAGCAACTCATAGGGGGTCTTGCCAAGAAACTTTTGTAGGAAGAGGCGATTTGAAGCATAGCATGCGGTGTTGATTGCCTCGGCCCACAACTTCTCCGGAGTGTTGTACTCATCTAGCATTGTTCTTGCAAGGGTGATCAATGTTCGGTTCTTTCTCTCAACTACACCATTTTGTTGAGGAGTGTAGGTTGAAGAGACCTCATGCTTGATTCCAATTTCATCACAATAAGCTTCAATGTTGGTGTTGTCAAACTCTTTCCCATTGTCACTTCTAATCTTCTTTATCTTGACTTCAAATTTATTTTGAGCTCTCTTTGCAAACTTCTTGAAGCAATTTGCCACTTCGGATTTGTCATGAAGGAAGAAAGTCCATGTATACCTTGAGTAGTCATCCACTATCACAAGACAATAGAGATTACCACCCAAGCTCTTGTATGTTGTAGGCCCAAACAAATCCATGTGTAGAAGTTCTAGCACTCTTGAAGTTGACATGAAAGCTTTGGTTGGATGAGTGTTTGCAACTTGTTTGCCCGCTTGACATGCACTACAAGGTTTGTCCTTTTCAAACTTCACATCCTTCAATCCTCTCACTAGTTCTTTCTTCAATAGCTTGTTGAGAGTGTTCATTCCAACATGAGCAAGCCTCCTATGCCAAAGCCAACCAAGTGAGGTCTTGGTGAACAAACATGTCATCAAATTTGCATCTTCGGAGGTGAAGTCAACAAGATAAAGATTGTTGTATCTAAAGCCTTTGAATATCACTTGCTTGTCATCTATCTTTGAAACTTCCACTTCATTTGGTGTGAACAAGCATTGGAAGCCAAGGTCACAAAGTTGCCCAACGGATAACAAGTTGAAACTCAATGAAGCAACATAGAGCACATTTGAGAGTGAGTGATCATGTGATATTGCAATCTTGCCTATACCCTTGACTTTGCTCTTTGAATTATCCCCAAATGTGATCTTCTCTTGACATATTCCATTCTCTTCTATGGTGGTGAACATACGAGGATCACCGGTCATATGTTGAGTGCAACCACTATCAATAACCCAATGAGATCCACCGGTCTTGTAGTTCACCTACACACAAAAGATCAAGCTTTTTGTTTAGGGATCCAAACTTGAGAGGGGCCCTTGACTTTCTCAACTAGTGACTTGGCAACCCATATTTTCTTTGGCCTATTCTTGTTTGGGGGACCCAAAAACATGACTTTCATCTTTCCATTTGAATCTTTTCTTAGCATATAATGAGCATTGAAGGCGAAAGGTCTAGCATGCTTGGGCAAGGGTTGTGGTGGTGGAGTTTTGCATTCATGAGCAAAGTGACCTTCATGACCACACTCAACACATCTCTTTGGCTTGGGCTTTGACTTGCTTTGTTGTTGTTGAGCTTTTGCTTTCTTCTCTTGATTTGCCAAGTACCCAATACCACTTCTATCCATCTTCATTACGGTGTTCATGAGGAGCTCACTTTGCAAATGTTGGCCTCTTGTGAACTTGCTTAGGCCGGTCTTGAGATGCTCTTTTTCTTGCTTGAGTTTTTTGTTCTCTTCAATGAGTGACTCATTTGTTGGTTGCTTCTCAAGAGCCATCAAACCTTTTAGCTTCTTGTTCTCATTTGCAAGCTTCTCAATCTCACTCTTAATCTTGGCATAATCATCATGGTTGCTTGACTCAACCACACTCTTGCCTTTGCTACTAGAACCTCGCTCAATGCTTTCAATGATCAAGTCATCACATGATGTAGCTATATCACACTTAACAACATGGTTAGTAGCATCATGTGTCTCAAGAGCAAGTTCATTAGCAACCACAAGACTATCATAGTCAATTTTTAATGTGGTGTATTTGTCCTTTAGAGAATTATGTCTAGTGATGAGCTCATCATGCTTCTTCTCAAGTTTATCATGTTGATCTTTAAGCTCTTTATAAGAGGTTTTGAGCTCCTTGAGAGTGGAAGATATCACTTCATTTTGAACTCTAAGCTCACCACTAGTCTTTTGAATATTTTCAAGCTTCGATGAGAGTGATTCATTTTCATTTTGAAGATCATCATTTTCACTTCTAGTTCTTCTTATGATTTTAGTGTATTTGTTTAGTAATTTTACAAGTTCATCATAAGAAGGTGAGTCATATTCATCATCACTATCACTATCATCATCATCATCACTATCATGGTTTTATACCTTTCGTTCACCCTTGGCCATAAGGCATAGGTGAGTAGTGGACGATGATGGTGAAGGAGGCGGTGAAGGTGGTGATGAAGATGTTGGTGAAGATGATGGCCCCATCACAAATGCGGCAACCTTCTCTTTCTCATCATCGCTCTCATCTTCGGAGGACTCACATGATGATTCAATGTCGGTGAGCCAATCACCAACAATGTATGCCTTTCCTCCCTTCTTCTTCTTGTGGAACTCCTTCTTCTTGCCATTCTTCTTCTTGTATGGCTTGTTCCTCTTCTTCTCTTCTTCTTCATCACTTGAATCATTTTTCTTGCCCTTGTTCTTGTTCTTGTACTTGTCTTTTGGTGGTCTAGGGCATTGATGAGCTAGGTGGCCAAGTTCACCACAATTGTAGCAATCCATTTCCGAGATTGGCTTTCTCTTGCTACTTGTGAAGAATTTCTTCTTCTTGCCATCGAACTTGATGCCACTCTTGTTAAGCTTCTTTAGCATCTTGGTGGTCTTTCTCACCATGAGTGCAAGTGATTCATCATCAACATCACTTTTACTTGAGCTTTCTTGCACCATCATGGCTTGGCCCTTCTTCTTCTTCTTGTCATGACTAGCTTTGAAGGCCAAGTCTTTCTTCTTGGAAGATGATGAGCCCTCTTCCGGAGTGATATGCATGTACATCTCATGAGCATTGATTTTCCCTAAAACTTGAGTCGGTGTTGCGGTGGAAAGATCACTTTGGTGAAGCACGGTGACAATGTGTCCATACTTCTCAACGAGAAGCACACTCAAGATCTTCCTTGCAACATCCGATTGGCTCATTTTGGTGAGCCCAAGAGCATTGAGGTCCTCTACAAGAACATTCAAGCGAGTGTACATGTCATTAGCACTTTCTTTAGGAAGCATCTCAAAAGAATTAATTTTCTTTAAGGCTATGTGATAGCGTTCCTCACGCTCACTCTTAGTTCCCTCATGGAGAGCACAAAGATTTTCCCATAATTCATGAGCGTTCTTTGCATTACGCACGCGATTGAAGATATCTTTGCCTAAGCCCCGGTAGAGTGCATTTTTGGCCTTTGCATTCCACCGGTCGTACTTCTCCTCGTCACCACTTGGGTTAGCGGGATCCCTTATGGGGGGAAACCCTTCGGTTGCGGCTCTAAGGCACCCAACATCTATGGCTTCGAGGTACGCCTCCATACGAATTTTCCAATATGGAAAATCGTCTCCCTCAAAAGTGGGAGGTGGTCCTTCCCCATTAGACATCTTGCTCTAGGCGGTAAAGCCTAAAAATAGAGCAACACGGCTCCGATACCAATTGAAAGGATCAAGATGCCCAAGAGGGGGGGTGAATTGGGCTTCTCTAAAAATTAAATGCAAGAAATAAATCCTACAAGCCGGAATTCACCCCTAGTGTCTACTTGTGTTCCTAGAGAGTCTACCGATACAAAGTTTTGCACCCTAGTTTCCAATCCTAGTCTAGCATGACAAGTCTAGGAATGTAAACAAGCAATGTAAGTAAATACGAGAATGTAAATGCTTGAATGTAAAGGGGCAAGGAACACGACGATGTTTTTCCGAGGTATCGGAGAGTCGCCACTCCCCACTAGTCCTCGTTGGAGCACCCGCGCAAGGGTGTAGCTCCCCCTTGATCCGCGCAAGGATCAAGTGCTCTCTACGGGTTGATTCTTTGACACTCCGTCGTGGTGAATCACCCACAACCGCTCACAAGATGAGTTGGGTCATCCACAAGCTCCGCCGGATGATCACCAAACTCCCAATCACCACCAAGCCGTCTAGGTGATGGCGATCACCAAGAGTAACAAGCAAGAACTCTCACTTGACCACTACGAGCCCAAATGAGAAAGTGGATGCACACTTGCTACTCTCTAATCGCTAGTGAGGAACTCTCAAGCTTTGATTCTCAAATCTCTATCCTCACTAGTGCTCTTGCACTACCTTGCACTCCAAAGGTGTTTATCAGCTGATCAAATGAGCAAGAGACCTCTAAAAGAGGTGGTGGGGAAATATTTATACACCCCACAGACAAAACGAACCGTTACCTGCTGACTCAGCAAAACTCGAGATGACCGGACGCGCCGGTCGTTCGTAACGGTCGAAAACCGAAAAACACCTAAGTGACCGGACGCACCGGTCAGGGGTGACCGGACGCGTCCGATCGTGCAGGGAGCTTACTATACTCGCACCGGACGCGCGACCGCGTCCGATCGGTGATGACCGGACGCGTCCGGTCGTCTCTGGACCTTACTGGACTATGACCGGACGCGCCGATCACACCCAGGTCGCGTCCGATCGGGTGTTTCCCTCAAGTGACACGTGTTGACTTCTGACCACCGCGTCCGGTCCTCACGAGGACCGCGTCCGGTGTTCAGAGCTGAAACCCTAGCCGCGGAACTGAACTGACCGGACGCGTCCGGTCATGCCGAGGACCACGTCCGGTCATGGGAAAACAACCCGAAACACTCCGAAACACGTCACAACTTGAACCAAGTTGCTTCCAACTGAACTTTGAGCTATTCTAGAGCTGCCTAGCGCCAAGTTTAACAAGTGTGCACCACACCTAAACATAGGACTCGCCTAGGTCAAGCTACCCGCTCATGCCCCCCTTTATAGTACGGCCAAAAGAGAAAAACGAAGATCCTAACGACTATTCCAAATGTCTCTCAACACCTCGACATCCGGAACTAACCGTCCTTAATCTTGACGTCACTCTTTTGAAAACCGAAATGATTTCCATCAAGGGGCATGAATACCATGGTGTCCAAAGCAGTTAAAACCTCCATGACCTAACTTACCAATGTTTCTGCAAAACACACGTTAGTCATGGTAATAAAGCGTTGTCATCAATTGCCGAAACCAAACCTCGGGGCCTAGATGCTTTCAGTGGGCATGAGCGAGTAGCTTGACCTAGGTGAGTCTTGTGTTTAGGTGTGGTGCACACTTGTCAAACTTAGCACTAGGTAGCTCGAGAAAAGCTCAGAGTTCAGTTGGAAGCAACTTGGTTGAAGTTGGAAGACGTTTGAGCCATTTACCTATGACCGGACGTGGTCCTGGTCATGACCGGACGCGTCCGGTCAGTACTAACACTTCACTGCGGGTTCAACTGATCGACCGGACGTGGTCCTTGAGAGGACCAGACGCGGTGGTTAGTCTGACACGTGT
Source organism: Saccharum hybrid cultivar R570 (assembly GCA_038087645.1). NCBI lineage: Eukaryota > Viridiplantae > Streptophyta > Magnoliopsida > Poales > Poaceae > Saccharum > Saccharum hybrid cultivar. The sequence continues at coordinate 3,708,002 of JAQSUU010000746.1, read as the reverse complement.
TCTAGAGGGTAAACAGTGTAATCAGACGCGACTGTGAAGTGACCGGCGCGTCCGGTCACGTTCCAGTAAGGTCCCGTGGTGACCTGACGTGTCCGGTCACCTATGATCGGATGCGGTCGTGAGTCAGGTCACTTTTCCAGTAAGCTCTTGCATGATCGGACACGTCCGGTCATCCCTAATCGGCGCGTCCGGTCATCTCAGACCGGCGCGTCCGGTCATCACAGATCGGCGCGTCCGGTCACTCAGCATAGCTTTTGGTTTTCGACCGTTACACCTGACCGGCGCGTCTGGTCAGTGCGCGTTTTGCTGGTTCAGCAGATAACGGTTGGATTTGTCTGAGGGGGTTATAAATACATCCCCTCCACCTCTTTTAGAGGTCTCTTGCTCATTTGTTCAGCTGAGAAATACCTTTAGAGTGCAAGGGAGTGCAAGAGCCCTAGTGAGGATAGAGATTTGCGAATCAAAGTTTAAGAATCCTCTCTAGTGACAAGAGTGTAGCAAGTGTGCATCCATCTTCTCATTATGCTTGTTGTGGTCAAGTGAGAGTTCTAGCTTGTTACTCTTGGTGATCGCCATCACCTAGACGGTTTGGTGGTGATTGGGAGTTTGGTGATCATCCGACGAGATTGTGGGTGACCCAACTAAAGTTGTGAGCGGTTTTGGGTGATTCGCCGCGACGGAGTGTCGAAGAATCAACCCGTAGAGAGCACTTGATCCTTGCACGAATCAATGGGGAGCTACACCCTTGCGCGGGTGCTCCAACAAGGACTAGTGGGGAGTGGCGACTCTCCGATACCTCGGCAAAACATCGCCGTGTTTCTAACCCTTACTTTCAAGCATTTACTTTCGTGCATTACATTCATTGCTTGTTTACTTTCCTAGAATTGCCATGCTAGTCTAGGGTTGGAACTTAGGGTGCAAAACTTTTATCGGTAGAATCTCAAGGAACACTAGTAGGCACTAGTGGTGAAGTTTGGCTTGTAGGATTTAATTCTTGCAATTAATTTTTAGAAAAGCCCAATTCACCCCCTCTTGGGCATCTTGATCCTTTCATAAGAGCCTGTTTAGTTTGGGTGTTAAAGTTTAACAAACACTATAACACTTTCGTCTTATTTGACAAAAAGTTTCCAATCTTGGACTAATTAGGCTTAATAGATTCGTCTCGTAAATTATTCCTAATCTGTGTCGACATGCATGCAGTTAGTCTATATTTAGTACTCCATGCATTTGCCATAATATTGATATGATGAAAGTTAAACTTTAACATCTCCGAACCAACCAGAGTCTAATCTGCCACAAGGGCATGTTTTTAATTTAAATAAAAGTACATACGGAATCCTCTAGGCTCTAGCACCTTGATGGCATTGGTCTTCTATCCCCCCACGCACTCACTTACATGTGGGGCTATGGTTATTTGACCAAAGTTCAGAACGATTCTCATCCACTCGTTTGCGTTCTCGTTTTCATCGGGTTCTCTTCCGTCTCGTAGTCGCGCTCTCTCTCTCTCTTGGTTGCTGCGCCGCCGCCGACGCAGCCACCGTCGCCGCCGTCGTCGCCCCTCCGGCAGCCACTGCCCCTCGCGCGGTCATCGCCCAGCACTGCCGCTGGCCTGCCAGCCACCCGCGCCCCCCTCCCTCCCGCACACTAGCCTGGTGCCAGGTCGGCCATGGACGGATGGCCATGAGCTCAAGCAAGATGAGCAGTTGACCACTTTGGAAAGGTAAGAAGAGGCATAAAACATTTGATTCTACCGGCTTCTTAACCTCAACGCGCGCGTCTGTCTCGGGCATACGCGAAAACTTTGGATCGAAGTGGATTTTTTCTTTCCTGCGTTTTGTGAATGGAAGCGTTCCTTTCCAGAGGAACGGCGAGGCTGATTCCTCGTTCCAAACGGCACGTTACGTCAATAAAATGGAGGAACTACCTTCCTTTAAAATTCCTTTGGAATTCATACAATCCAAACAGGCCTTAAACCTGTGTTTTGCTGACGTCATGTGCCGTTTAGAACGAAGGCCCGTTCGGCTGGGCTGATAAGCCGGCTGAAAAACACCGTTAGCTGATTTGGTGTGAGAGAAAAATACTGTTTTGGCTGAAAAAACAAGCTGAAAAAGACGGATTATAACCAAAGTGAACAGGCTCGAAGGATTCGAGCTGCCGGTTCCTTGGGAAAGGTTTCCTTCCCTCACCGAAACACAGGAATTTTTGCATCCACTCGGAGCCTACAGTTTTCGTGGAAGCCCGAGGTTCTCGCGCGTGCAAGAGAGGGAGGGAAAGAGCTTGCGCTGAGCTGGATGGGGTTGTCCGTGATGCTGCGCCGCTCCCGCCCGGCGACGGCCGGCCACCCCCACGCCGCCCCCTCGCACGCATGTGCCTGGTTACGCAGCTCCGCTCGCGACCTCGCCGCAGCTCCGCTCTCGACCTCGTAGGGCCGTGCCTCGCTGCATCGCCGCCGCCCGACCGCGTCACCTGAGCCCAGCGCTCTGGCCCCAGCCACCTCCGACCGTGCTTCTGGAGAGGGAGAGACAAGCACACGGGAGAGAACGAGTGGATGAGAGAGCAAACGAAGGCTGGCCTTGCTTTTGATTTGATTGGTTCCACTCACATGGTATGCGTCCATGGACCAATGGCCCCACATGTAAGACAGTGATAAACAAAATAAACAACTTGCGGACTATTAAGCGCTAATAATGACCTTTAATCGTTTACATGTTTTGTGATTCTTGTGTTATGAATTCCTGCATTCCAAACATCTCTTTCTACTATTTCGTGTATTTTTTCCCCTTCCTCTGTTTTACTACTATACACCCATCTTATTCCTGTGTTTTTTTTTTTCTTTTTCTCTATGTTGCATTCCTTTGTTTAGCCCTCACCATTCCTCTGGAAAGGCTTACGTGAATTCCTTTGTTCCAAACATGCGGACGCAGTTCCTTTCCTGTGGAACCAAAACCTCTACTTTTCTTATGGTTTTCCTTCGTTCCAAACGTGGCCCCAGTATGTAAATTTGTTGAGTGTCTATTCTGTTCCTCGCGTGCTGTAATATTTTGCCCGTGCTGTATGGTATGGTTTGAATGACGAATGAACTTCTGTAGAGAAAGAGAAACGTTCTCTAGTTGGGGAATTTTGTATGTGCAACTCATATCTTTTCCCCATTTGATTATTTTTCCCCTTTGATTTGATTGACTGATTTTTTATGAGGAAATAGATCAACATTTTTAAACTTCATGGGCTGTAATGTTCCCAAAAAAAATCTTCGTGGGCCGGAATGCTTTTGAGACCAGTGTCCACACCACACGGCCCACCCCACAGAAACCCTACCTGAGGGAATAAAAGAGGCCGCCGCCCGCCAATAACCGCGCGCTCCGACGGCGACGGTCCGAGTCCGGCCACCGCCCTTCCACCTCCGCCTACGGCCTCGCCCTCCCTCTCTCCCTCGCAATCGCAAATTTGGCCGGCCGTCAGCCGCCAGCCACCGGCCACCACTGCGGCGCCCTGTCCTGATACATACACCTCATTGATGGGACGCAAAATCAAGGAAGGCCGGAGTCAAGAAGGCCAAGGTACCGTAAACCAGATGCTATATGTTCCTCGAGCTCTGATCGATGTGCTCTTCTTCGTTGTGTTCAGTATGTTTTGTGCTCCAGTTCCCACCTAATTCTGCTCTGTTTCCGGGCTGAAGAAAGCTCCAGTTTCCTCGTCATCATCTAATCCTGCGGTCGCCTCTGGTCCTGCTAAAGTGAGGGAGAAATCACTGGCCTTTTTTTTTTTCTTAATCCTTCACGTCACGCATCTGAACTACTGGTGTTTTCTTATAAAGTTGTTCCTTTTTTTTTTTTTTCCAATTTGTTAGTTACCTCTTTAGTCCTTCGTTTCAGGTCTGGCAACCGGGCGTCGATGCACTGGAAGATGGAGAGGAGCTCTTTTTTGATCCTGAGGCTTACAATTATATCCGAGGGTTCGGCATTGACTGGTCTTGCTTGAGGTAAAATTTGTCTGCCAATTCATTACCTCTGTATCCTAACTTCAGGCCAATACATTGTCCATTCTCAATGAATAACCTTCCATCACAGTTTTGATGTTGTGCGCGATCAACTTGGACTTGTCAGATCAGAGTTCCCCCACACATTGTATGGTGTTGCAGGAACGCAGGTTGCAATACTCTTCACACCTTCAAAACACAGGAGTATTAATTTTAGTTTCTGAATTACAGGAACATTGATTTGTTTGTTTTCGATTGAAAACGTGTGCCATTGCTGATTCTATTCTCAGAAAAACCGTACCAGAAACTTATTGTGATTGATTGCTTCCACTTATATATTGATTGTTACTAGAAGTTGTGATAGATTGCCATTGAGCAAATTTACAACAACAACAACATAGCCTTTTTCCTCAAGCAAGTTGGGGTAGGCTATAGATGAAACCCAAAAGAGACGATAAACAGAGAGACATAAAAAGGGACATAAAGGGCGCAAGACAGAAAGAGGTCACGGTTCAGGCACGTTGATTGCCAGTCTCTAAGCGTTCTTGTCCATAGCTAAATCCTTGGAGATATTCCACTCCTTAAGGTCTCTTTTAACGGACTCGTCCCAAGTCAGTTTAGGTCGACCTTTACCGCTCTTTACATTATCGGCCCGCTTTAGAACCCCACTACGCACCGGCGCCTCAGGAGGCCTCCGTTGGACATGAACAAACCATCTCAACTGATGGTGAATCAATTTCTCCTCAATTGGTGCCACCACAACCTTATCCCGAATATCGTCGTTCCGGACTCTATCCCTCCTTGTGTGCCCACAACACCAACGCAACATACGCATCTCTCCTATACTCAATTGCTGGACATGTCGCTTTTTTGTAGGTCAACACTCAGCACCGTATAACATCGTTGGACGAATCGCCGTCCTGTAAAACCTACCTTTCAGCTTATGAGGCACCCTTTTGTCACAGAGGACGCCAGAAGCTTGACGCCATTTCAACCAACCAGCTGAAATTCTATGCCTAACATCTTCATCAATGTCGCCATCCTTTTGTAGCATCGATCCTAAATACCGAAAAGTATCCTTCTTCACCACCACTTGCCCATCGAGGCTAACGTCTCCCTCCTCGTGCCTACTCGCGCTGAAATCGCATCTCATGTACTCGGTGTTGGTCCTACTAAGTCTGATCCCTTTCGACTCTAACGTGTGCCTCCATAGTTCTAACTTCCTATTAACCCATGCTCTACTGTCGTCAACTAACACCACATCATCAGCAAAGAGCATACACCAAGGGATATCACCTTGTATGTCCCTTGTGACCTCATCCACCACCAAAGCAAATAAATAAGGGCTCAATGCTGACCCTTGATGCAGCCCTATTTTAATTGAAAAGTCACTGTTGTCGCCATCACATGTTCGGACAAACGTCACCGCATCCCTGTATATATCCTTGATGAGGGTAATTACTTAGTTGGGACTTTGTGCTTTTCCAAGGCCCACCACATAATATTTCTTGGTACTTTGTCATATGCCTTCTCGAGGTTAATAAAGACCATATGCAAGTCTTTTTTCTGCTCCCTATATCTCTCCATCAATTGTTTTAATAAGAAAATCGTCTCCATGGTCGACCTACCAGACATGAACCCAAACTGGTTTTAGGTCACACTTGTCACTCTCCTTAGGCGATGCTCGATAATTCTCTCCCAGAGCTTCATCGTATGACTCATCAACTTAATCCCACGATAGTTAGTACAACTTTAAACATCTCCCTTGTTCTTGAATATATGTACTAATATACTTCTCCATTTTTCAGGCATCTTGTTAGACCGAAAAATGAGGTTAAAAAGCTTAGTTAACCATACTATCGCTCTGGCGCCCAGGCATCTACACACCTCAATGGGGATACCATCAGGGCCCATCGCTTTACCTCCCTTCATCCTCTTCAAAGGCTCTCCGATCTCTGCCTCCTGAATTCTCCTCACAAAGCGTCTGTTGGTATCGTCAAATGAGTCGTCCAACTCAAGGGTAGGATCCTCATTCTCCCCATTAAACAACTTGTCGAAGTACTCTCTCCATCTGTCCTTGATCTCTGCATCCTTCACCAGAAGTCGATCTGTCCCATCCTTGGTGCATTTGATTTGGTTGATGTTCCTTGTCTTCCTCTCGCGGATTCTAGCCATCCTATAAATGTCCTCCCCTTCCTTCGTGCCTAGCCGCTGCTAAAGGCCATCATATGCCTGACCGTTTGCTACACTCACAGCTCGCTTTGCAACCCTCTTAGCTATTTTATAGCCCTCGATGTTGGCTGCACTCTTGTCATGGTGGAGGCGCTTAAAACACTCTTTCTTCTCCCTAATAGCCCTTTGCACCCCGTCATTCCATCACCAGGTGTCTTTCGCTTCCTGTTTGCCTCCCCTACTCACACCACACTTCCAAAGCCACCTTCCGGACACTTGTTGCCATCTTTAGCCACATGTCGTCTGCATCTTCTCCTTCCCAAGACCCCTCGCCTAGCATTCTCTCCATAAATATTTGCGCTGCTTTTCCTCTAAGCTTCCACCACTTCGTTCTCGCAATCTTGGCCCGTTTGTCCTGGTGGACATGTACCTGAAAGCGGAAGTCCGCCACCACAAGCTTGTGTTGAGGGACAACACACTCTCCAGGTAACACCTTACAATCAAAGCAAGCACGTCTATCCTTCCTCCTTGCAAGGATAAAGTCGATCTGGTTCGAGTGTTGTCCACTACGAAAGGTCACTAAATGGGATTCTCTCTTCCTAAAGAGGGTGTTCGCTATCAAAAAGTCGTAGGCCAACGCGAAGCTCAAAACATCCTCCCCCTCTTGATTCCTACTACCATACCCGAACCCCCCGTGCACTCGTTCGAAACCTACATTAGTCGCACCCACATGGCCGTTGAGGTCTCCTCCTATGAAGAGTTTCTGGCTGATCGGCACGGTACTAACCATGCTATCTAGATCTTCTCAAAACTGTCTCTTGGTGCTCTCGCTAAGACCTACCTGAGGGGCATAGGCACTTATCACATTCAGAGCCGAATCTCCAACTACCAGCCGGACCAGAGCAAATTTGGATGCTTAAAATAGTAAGATAATAAATTCAACACTTTCTTGAATGGATTGAGCTTATGTTGGACATTTCAGCTTAAATAATGGCATAAGACTGGTGGAGTTATAAATAATCATTTCATGATAATTAATTCTTATTCCATGATTGAGGTAAACTCTTACTTAATGATGGAGCTTACGCTTGACAGGCTGACAAGGCTTCAAGTAATTATATTGGCATTTTCAAGCTTTCCAACATAAGCGGGAAGAAACGGGAACCTGTACCATCTTCAGCCATTGATGGTGACGCTGATGTGGATAGTGAGAGCAGCAGCGATGAAGAAGATGAAGAAACTAATGAGGATACAAAGCCCATCCTACATGTATGTCTTTTTAAATCAAGATAGTAACTCTAGGCTTTGCTACAAAAAAAAAACAAGTATCCAGCATTCTACGTTTATATGTAGCTCACTAGCTTGTGATTTGTTCTGTTGCTATATTTGAATGTACCAGCTAAAAAAGGTGGCTCATGCGGGGTGTGTAAATCGGATACGATCAATGACTCAAAAACCACATATATGTGCTACGTGGGGAGCTACTGATCATGTTCAGGTAATTCAGTTCATACCTCACATCCCTTTTCATCTGCCGTGACCGTTGCCTTCCTAAACCTGTACAGCAATTTTCTTCTATATTTGCCTAGTAACAGAATGGATACTATATGTGTTATATTTCTTTTTGAAAACATATGTCCAGAAACAGAGCGCACCATGCTGGCTAGTTCTTCGTGAATTGCTAAACCGTTCCTGGTTGATAAATATGCAGGTGTGGGACTTGAGCTCCGTCCTTAATTCTTTAGCAGAGTCAGCGACACCTTCACCCAAAGAAGATGACATAATCCACAGACAGACACCTGTGAAAGTATTTAGTGGCCATAAAGCTGAGGGATATGCAATTGATTGGAGTCCACTTGTTACCGGAAGGCTTGTTTCTGGTGTGTATATGATCTTGCACATTTCACAATATTTGTCATCTACTGTGATGTTTAAAATGTTTCCATAGTTGAGAACTTAATGCGTCATGTCTTCCCCTCTATTCCATGCTCATAAATCATTGGTACCATTTAATTTGGCGTGTACACATTTTCATGGATTAAATTAATTCATTTTCTATGCAGGTGACTGCAATAAGAGCATTCACCTGTGGGAGCCAACTCCATCTAGCTGGAACGTAGATGCGAATCCATTTCTTGGACACTCAGCCAGTGTTGAAGATTTACAGGCATGTCTGAATGCTGTATCATATATCTATTCACATGTTTCTTTGAATGTGATTGTCTGAACTATTACATTTATGTCTTTGCAGTGGAGTCCCACAGAAGCCGACATATTTGCCTCTTGTTCCATCGATGGAACGATATCAATATGGGATATACGTACAGGGAAGGAACCTTGTATATCTGTCAAGGCTCATAAAGCTGATGTGAATGTTATCTCATGGAATAAGTATATCAAGTCGAAAAATCTATTGATTTTGTGAGTACTATAACTTACTGGTGCATAATGTTTTACTCACGTTTTGACTTGCAAGTCAGGCTTGCTAGCCGCATGATAGCCTCAGGGTGTGATAATGGCAGTTTCTCAGTTTGCGATCTTAGATTTCTTCAGGTATTTTCCTTCTTGATAAGCCACAACTTTTTGTGCTTGTGGGTGTCAGATGTAGCCAACTCAATGCCATTTTTTTTGTTTCTATAATTTGTTTTAAGTTGGGCTTCTGTTTGCCTCTGTGTAATATGCGGTAACAAAATTCCACATGACTTGGTGTTCTGAAGATATTAGAAAGTTTTTAAAGGGACTCATTGATAAAGAAAAATAGATGAGCTATGCTTTTGCCACAAGATTTTCTTTTAGTTAGGTATCCTACACTAAATATGTTCTATTACTGCTAGTATGTGTATGCCACTGTGCGCAAATTGGTGCAGCTGACTAACTACCATGGTTGTACCATATTGCCCAATTTATCTTCTGCTGATAGTAATTTTGGTTTCATACCTTTTCAAGTATTGCTTAATAGTTGTGAATCTTTTTCCCCTGTCCCCTTTTATCGTACTGGTAGGACTCGTTGGTTGCACATTTTGAGTACCACAAGAAAGCAATTACATCAATCGAGTGGAGTCCACATGAAGCTTCATCATTAGCTGTAACTTCTGAAGATCATCAACTATCGTAACTTTCCATCCTTTCCTTATCATTCATGTTTTAGATACCCAAGATTACTTGATTTTTTTGCCTAGTATTTGCTGACACGTCTCCTGAATTGTTTGGGTTTAGAATTTGGGACCTTTCATTGGAAAGAGATGCAGAAGAGGAGGCTGAGTTCAGAGCGAAGATGAAAGAGCAGGCAAATGCACCAGAAGATTTGCCCCCACAACTTCTATTTGTTCATCAGGTAGTACAATTAAATTATCCTCTCATTTTATTATGATGGCGTTGAACGTTACTTACTTTTGGCTCCCATCTTTTCTGGGCATATGATTTGTCTTGTTCGTTTTTTTTACATGTGCAAAGGCGAATTTATGATGACATCTGTTTGTATGAGTAGGGCCAGAGAGATTTGAAAGAACTGCACTGGCATCCACAGATACCCTCGATGATCATATCAACGGCAATTGATGGCTTCAATGTCTTGATGCCTAGCAACATTGATACAACCATTCCTGGCAACACTGATACAACCATGTCATATTCTGAGCCATAGGCGCTTTTGGTAGCAATTTTGCATCTAGGTTTACACTTGCAGTAGTGTAGTGTGTATATTGCGTCCCAGTTTAGCTTGAGTGCAATGTTGACGTGTTCGGGCATGATGAGAAATTTTGATTGTCTGAGATTCTATGCTATATATAGATGATATAAGATATAATAGGCACATGCTTTTGATAGTACTATCTTGGATGGCAGTCCTCTCCTCTGTCGAATGCCCAATGTTTCTTCCCCTGATAATTCAGGTGGATGCTGGCCCAGCATATATCACCTGATATTGTGGTGTGCTTCAAGCTAGCAGCTTAGGTGGTGTTGGTGTTGAGACTAGAAGGGCAAATTTGATGGTAGTAATGCTGCATGGTTAGATTTGGTTGATGCTATTCCGTAGCAATGTTTGTGAAAGTAAGAATCAGAATTGCTGCAGTTGTAGCAGAGTATGTGTGGGCTGTGGTTTTGGCTCAGGCAACTGAAGGACGACAACAGCTTTTGTGTAAACTGAAGGACGGCAGGCAATGGGCTTGACTGGTCGGCGGTCTGGTGTCGACTTTGTTCGTTTTGGAAAATTTGGCAGGCGTCCATTTGTAAATGCTGCTGAGTATGTGCTCATTTTGTAGAATAGAAAATTAAATGTCAGGTAGGCACATATTCTTTCTATTAAATAATGAATAGCATAAGAGAGGGATTGAAAACAGGCGAAAGAATAGCTTGGTCTGCGGTTGAAAAAAAAAACTTTGCTCGAAAAGAAAGGTTGAGACTTGAGAACATTTGTTATCTTGTGAGATTTTCCATAAAGTTGCGCGTATCTGTGACAAGCAGTAAAATAAGCACTTTCTTTGGTCAGTTTGCATAAAGAAGCGTTGCTCAGTTATATGGGGAAAAAAAAGAACTATGTTTTACTATGCCAAGAAGAAAGGAATACATACTGTCTTTGGGAAAAAATAAATAAATAAGGGCAGACCCAGTGCCGGAGGCTCCCACATGAGTAGAGTCTGGGGAAGGGATAAACCGAAGCAAACATTTCCCCCGCAAAATCTGCAGAGAGGTTGCTTCGAACCCACGACAACTCTCACCATTGCACCAGGCCTGCCTTTCGTAAAAAATAAATAAATAAATAAAATAAAAATAAAAACGCTTTATGTTTTTGTGTGCATTAACAGAAGAATACTTATGTTTTTTCAAAAAAAATACTTGGGTCTTTTCGTATAATTCTGGGATGCAACTTTAACCACTACTTTGCAGTAAAATGCATTTATGGTGTTATTAAGTTTCCAAACTAAACGTTTTATAGAAGTTATACATATTAATACACTTATAAAATTATAAAATACTTTCTTTATTCTAAATTATAAAGACATTTAGGTTTTTTCTAGATACATTGTTCTTATTGTGTATCTAGGCATAGTATATATATCTAAATACATAACAAATAGAAAAAGGTATGTATCAAGAAAATACTTATGTTTTATTAGAATAAATTTATAATTTGGAATGAAAGGAGTACCGTTTAAATGCGTTAGACAACAAATTTATTGTGTACATACAGTTTAGAACTCAGACTAGAAATACTTATGTTTTATTAGAACATCATAAAAGTGCTAATGTTTCTGAACTCATATAGTTACCCAGTTCCAAAAGGTTTTTCTCGGTAATAAAATAAAACACAAAAAAAATGTTATTTGTGAGCAGGTATATAATTCGCCCAGACTCCTTATTTTAGCCAACGCAAGAGCGCGAACACCAGAGCAACAGAGAGGGGAATTTCACCTTGGCCCTTCCTCGATCAACACAAATTTGCCTCCGTCGTCTGTGAATCTGTGATTGAGGACGAACAATGCGTCGTCCATCGATCATGAGGCGTCTCCAACGGAACTAAAGAGACCGATCGATCGATCAGCGGTGGATTGAAGAATAATCGAGAGCGAGGCGGGAGGGAGCGAGGATGGAGGAGGTGGAGCAGACGCTGACCAAGAAACAGATAGAGGAGTTCCGGGAGGCGTTCAGTCTCTTCGACAAAGATGGCGACGGTACGGCCGACCGGCCGGCCATTTCCTCTTCTTCTAATCTCTGCGTCGCATTGTTCGTTCTTGCTCGCATCGCATCGCAATGCATTGCGTTCTTGGTCGATGCACTGCAATTGCAACAGCATTTGACAATGGATGGATGCAGGGACGATCACGACCAAGGAGCTGGGCACGGTGATGCGGTCGCTAGGGCAGAGCCCGACGGAGGAGGAGCTGCAGGGGATGGTGGACGAGGTGGACGCGGACGGCAGCGGCGCCATCGACTTCCAGGAGTTCCTCACCCTGCTGGCGCGCCAGATGCGGGAGGCCAACGGCGCCGACGAGGACGAGCTCCGGGAGGCCTTCCGCGTCTTCGACCAGGACCAGAACGGCTTCATCTCCCGCGACGAGCTCCGCCACGTCCTCCAGAACCTCGGCGAGAAACTCTCCGACGAGGAGCTCGCCGAGATGCTCCGCGAGGCCGATGGCGATGGCGATGGCCAGATCAACTACACCGAGTTCGCCAAGGTCATGCTCGCCAAGTGAGTCGTCCGTCATCCACTCATCCTGATCAAAAAGAAGAAAAAGATCCCCCTTTTTTTTTTTCCTCTGCATCAGAACTGTTTGTACCTGGAGTCTGAAATGTAACGTTGGGTTCTTGTGCAGACGAAGGAACCAGGAGCTGGAAGACCATGGGAGCGAATCATCTCACTCCAAGAGACTCTGCCCCTCCTGTACAATCCTCTGAAACTCAACTCACTCTGCCACCTTTAGTTTCTAGCTGTCAGGAGAAACAAATGTAACTAACAGCAAGCAAAGCAAGAATCTGCATGATTCGCAGTGTAAATGGAAAAAAAAAACTAGTGAAATGATGGCTGAATACCAATATGAGTTCCCAATTCAATAATCCATTTTTTTTCTTGAAAATGCAAGGCAGATTAAGCCCTTCTGTTCAGTGCTGAGAACTGGGGCAAGATGGCAAGAACATTCTGGGCTTCATTTCGCAGATACTGATCATAGTGTTTCCACATGACTCGTAGGCATATACGGATATACAAAACTCACATACTCAAAACCTACTGAATGAACTTCCCTTCAACTACAGCAAGCAATTGAATCTCTCAAAATGCAGCATTTACAACAATGGCGGAGTACCAGCACCGTTTCCCGGTCATCCACCATTACATGCAGAACGCAGTGCACAGTACAGACTACGGAATCAGAATCTGCTTGGAAGGATGGTACACAAAATAGTTTGCCATTTTTCCTCTCCGAGGTTCTGCTAAGCAGCATATTGCGTTTGAAGATCGTCGGATTTCCAGACGACGTCCTTTAAGGTCTTGGAAAGGTTCTTGTAGAACTGCAGAGAATTACAGCTTACACATTTAAGTACATACTGTTCAAACAAAAGAAATAGACATGCTTACACCTTTAAGGATCATATGTAATAGACATGCTTAACTCCAGTAGGCTAGGTTCTGGTTGCAGTCATGTTTGGGGGCGTCTCGCCGCCATCATGCTCCTTGTAATGGTTTTAAAAATTGCTTCCCTCTTAATGAAAAACGGATGAAAACCCGCTTGCGAAAATAACATTTAAGTACATACTGTTCAAACAAAAGATGCTAAAGAACAAACAACAAGGTTTTTAATTTTGGTATTGCAAAAATTTTGGCCACCACCGAAATTTCCAAATTTCGTGAAATTCGGCCGAAATTTCGGCGAAATTTTGAACCCTGACAAACAAACTATGAATTCAAACTACTGGTGACTGGGCAAGCAGATGGATAGGGATTAATCAGCTTGTTCAGCTTCTGAACTGTAGTACATGAATACATATGTTTCTTTATTGGCATGATCTTTGCATGACTCATAGTTACCTTATGAAATTCCAGAGTGTCACCCTTTGCTTTTCGGACTTCTACCATGTGAAGAGAGGGTGCAACTTGCAGTATCTGAATCAATATGAATAATAAATGTTAGGCAGAAGAAGTTTACAAAAAAGAAGATTGCAGTTAAGGAAAACAATTAAGCTTTACCTCAGTAGCAACATTGAGGTTTCCCTTCCTCCCTGCCTTTACCTTTTCGAGCCTCAACTGATCACACAATTCACACAATGAAAAAGAGAACTTTTAGCATGCAGAAAGATATATTCAAAGTTTGTATTCATTTCGAGAAGTCATGCCCTCAAGAAAATATTCAAATAATAAGTTATCAGAGTTACATGTAGGTACCTTGTAATTTTTCTTCTGAACATCAAATCCTAGAGGTTTTGCAGCTTCCTCAATCTTGCGGACAATTTCTTTGGGTGGACATTTTGATGTAAACCTTGTTTCTCTTTTGAACTCCTGCAGATACAGTGACTAAAAATTAGAGTAGAGACTACATAATAGTAAGGTTGTAAAATCATGATGACCATGATGGGAAATCCTAAACTGAGAAAAAAATTGTAAGTACTGTTGGAACTAACAGTCTGACCACATAGGCATATAGAACTAGAATTAGCTTGCAACATCCTTTTGTAATTGTGTAATTGGCTTCTACTGGCATAATTCAAAAGAAACCAAGTGCACAGCACACAGCAGACAATGTCCTTAGAAAATCATGATGATTTAAGCTATCGCATGTTGCAATTTAGAAGTTCTAGGTTACTACAGAGCACTCAGGAACATCTCCTTTACCTGCTCTGAGTCGAATAAGTTTCCAAGGTTTAGACCTGCTGACATTGAAATCAGTTCAAATGCGTTCAGAGCTACTGGTTCTTCTTCTTTCTTTTCTGTCACATGGTGCTCCTGAATGATGGCAAATAACAATAGTAAAACTAGTTAGTAAGTAAAATTTGTGACATTATGCATCAGAAGAAAAAAAAATGCACCATTTACTCACTTCTGAATCATTGAAGACAGCATCCACATCATCCAATGTGGTGTCATATTGTTCATCAAACTCTGGGCGCTTGTAGCCCTTTTTGAACCACTCGTCCTCTAATATTTCTGGGATTGTTATTCTCTGCCATGGTTTACCAAAATGTGAGTCTAATCCAATGGAGTAAGATAAAATTATGGAGGCTCATTCATTTTAAAACCAGACTCAGGCTCAGCACATTCTCAACCCATCCTCGACTGGAAGTTGCAAATATGCAATTTTTTACTGGCACAAAGGGTTTCATTTTGAGATATGTGCATTGCCAAATTGCCTATACTTTTTCTCTAATAGAAAACTGACGTGTTTTTCCTTCAACTGCATCTAACAGCGGCTGCATACTCATAAGTGAATTAGGAACTTCTAAAATTTGTGTTGATTTGAGTTACATTACAAATGCTGGATCGATGGAAATACCAATTAATTAAAGGATATTGGCAGCATCAGGTAATTTATGAGCCTACTGTGGGATACATTATATGGTGAATGCAGATCTGTTCTATTCCATTATCTTAGGATTGCTTCAATAGTATTTTTATTTTCAAGCAGCTTTTGTGCTCTGGCATACCGTCATTGGATTTGGATCAAGTATTCTTGTTAACAACCTCTTGGCAGGAAAAGATGTCCACGGTGGAAATGTAAATTCTGCATTTGATATCTGCCAGGAAAAGAAGGGTAAAGTCAAATAAGCATGAATAAGCAAGACTGCACCAGTGACCTAAAAGCCATGAAATTCTCACTTTCTTATACAAAGTCATGAGATTAGAGTCCTCAAATGGCAAATACCCTGCTAGCAGAACAAACAGGATAACTCCACATGACCACAGATCAGCCATTGCACCGTCATAGCCTTGATCTTCAAGGACCTATAACAAAGTTGATATAAATATTTAAACGATTGTATTCCTAACAAACAGTAATTTCCATAATATGCATTGTTGGTTCATTTTATATACTTTTCTGGCATTACCTCCGGTGCAACATAGTTTGGAGTCCCACAAGTCGTGTGCAGCAGTCCATCATCCTGAACAAGGTAAAAGAGGCAAAAAAAAATGCTTAAAAATATGTTGATGGGTCTGAAGATTTTCAAGCTTGAAGGGCTATGGTTATTTGTTGAGCAAAATGTGTGATTTTTTACCCTGTAATTACTCAAGTACTCATTGGTAACTTGGAGGCATACAAGTAAGAAGTCATTACCTTGATCTGCTGAGATAGCGCACTCAGCCCAAAGTCAGAGACCTTCAGGTTTCCATATGAATCAAGCAGTAAATTTTCAGGCTGCAAGTATCATAGTTTAGATTCTGAAATAGAGTTCTCAATTGCAGAAACACACACACACACACACAGACAGACAGAAATTGAGCTCACTTTTAGATCCCGGTGGTACACACCCCTGCTATGACAATAATCAACTGCATTGATTAATTGTTGGAAGTACCTCCTTGCCTCATCTTCCCTCATTCGACCATGGTTAACCTTTACAATGAGGAATACAGACAATTAGTGAAAATCTGTTGGTGATACATTGAACTCTGTGGACACGGAAACAGTAAGGCGGTGGTGGGTATAGCATAAACTACAAAAACTGTAATGGGAAATGAGCATATCACTTACAATTGCGTCAAAGAGCTCGCCACCAGTAGCAAATTCTAACACAATGTAGATCTTTGTTTTACTTCCCATCACCTATAGATTAATGAAAACATTGATTTGTGAAAAAGATAAGCGACTGCCTGCAGCCTGCTCCTAGTGAAAAGAAAATATGCATGCTAAGTGATAATGCTAGGAAATATAATGACTTGGTTCTCTTCTGATCAACTACTTTGTAAGATCACAAAAAAAGTTACCTCATATATGCGGACAACATTAGGGTGCTTGATCAACTTCATCGTCGAGATTTCCCGCTTAATCTGCATTCAATCAAGCATGTAAACATTTAACCAACAAGGAACTGCTAATTCAATGCTGAATAAAGTTGGTAAGCCCATAGTAGACTAGTCAAAAGCAGAGACACTACGCGCGGGGGGGGGGGGGGGGGGGGGGGGGCTGTGACAGAGACAGACCCCACAATCAACGAGATATGAAACACCACCAAACTTTAGAAAAGAAAAACACAGCAATAATTCAAAGTACGTGATTGAAAGCGACCTCACCTGCTCAACCATCTTGTGCTTGAGTACCTTCTCCTTATCTAGGATCTTGATGGCTACGGCCTCGCTGGTCACCGTGTCCCTCGCGAACCTGACCTTTGCGAATGTGCCCTCGCCTATGGTGCGGCCGAGCTCATACTTGCCCACACGTCTCTTCACCTTGGTTGTACTCATTCCCTGCCTTCTCACCCCCTTTGGAACGGAATGGAATGAATGTCAGGAGTCTTCTCCGCTCGGTCCTGTGGTTTCACTGTCCTGCGTGGAAAAAATTTCACCCAGGTTGTTACAGGGATTACTGTACAGCTGACGGTGAAAAAGATGGCAGCAGGATAGAGACGAGTTGAATCAGGATGCGTGCGTGATGCATTCAGCATGCTGCATGTCGTCTAGCTACTCTTTGATGAAAGCACGGAAGGACAATGATACGCAGTAGTCAATTGTTATGTTGGCCTGCAGAACTAGAATAGAAGGTGCCCAATTTGAAAGAAAATCCACGACAGTCGACAGGTGAACAGCCGTCGGTTCAGCTTGTTTGTTATTCCTCTCCGGCTCCCACTCCCCACAGGAAGCAAGTCATCAGGAAATTGGTGAACAATTCAATATTTCAATTCATGCATGGGGCTGCTAAGTACCTAGGTGTGTTCACTTCACATGCAAACCCAAAATATTTCCTCTTTCACCCATCACATCGAATCTTTGGACGCATGCATGAAACATTAAATGTAGGTAAAAAGATAACTAATTGCATAGTTTGTCTGTAAATGTCGAGACGAATCTTTTGAGACTAGTTAGATCATGATTGAACAAATTTTGTTAAATAATAACGAAAATGAGTTAGATCATGATTGAACAAATTTTGTTAAATAATAACGAAAATGCTACAGTAACTTTTTACCCACCCCTCGCCAACTGAACACACCCCTAGACAAGATCTCACGAAATCCTAAGTCTGTTTTTTCCCCTTCTCTCTCGCTCACTGGAATAATCTAATCAATTGGGAGTCAAAGAGAAGTTAGACCATACTTTGCCTTTGGCTTTGCCTCCTTGGGATCTGGACAGAATATTTGAGTATGTGGCAATATCCCAATATAGCCCATGTTTAGATCACCTCAAAATTCCAAGTTTTTTCACTCTCTCTCCATCACATCAATTTTTAGCCGCTTGCATGGAGTACTAAATGTAGGTAAAAAAAATATCTAATTACACAGTTTAGTTCAAAATCACGAGATGAATCTTTTGAGCCTAGTTGGTCTACGATTGAACAATATTTGTCAAATAAAACGAAAGTGGTACTATTCATCAGGTTGAAAAAATCTTCAATCTAAACAAGGGCATAATCAGACAGAATGGGAACCGCAGAGAATAATCAAGCTAGGGGCACTCCATTGAATTGAATATTCAATCAGTCGTCCACAAAGGGTAAGATAGCAGGCGAGGGGCATATTCATATCCATATTCCCATTCCTACTCCATCCGTACGAATTGGGCAACAACTATCCAAGAAACATGGTCAGCAGAAAAAAGGCATTTTTCAGGCGGGGGAAGGGAGATGAAGCAGCAGGACGGACGGAGACAGAAGAAGCTCTGCACTGTACTGCAGCAAGGCTAACAACAGCAAGCAGGGGAGGTCGTCAGCCGTGGACGGAGACATTCAGCAGAGGCCCGCCGGATTTCAGGCGGTGCTGCTGCTGCTGCCTGGGACGAAGCACGGGCGAAAGAAACCCCTCCCCTTTTTGGTTGTTGTTGTTATTATAATCAATCCAAACACGAAAAGAAATTCCCATTTAGGCCATGGATGGAACTCGAAAAAAAAGAAAGGAATTCCATTTTTATCAATCCAAACACCGACAGGAATTCAATTGAGGAGGGAGGATGAGAGCGCACGCACACAGAGCGCCGGGATTGGTTGCAGATGCAGAGAGGAGAGAGCATCAGGGCAAGCAAGGGCAGCAAGGAAGGGAAGCGGGGGAACTTACAGGCAGCTGGATGAACCAAGTCGAGTCCGAGGAGCGCAGAGCTCGCAGATGCCCGCCCTGTATCCTGGTGGCGAAAAGGATCTCGGGAAGCGGCCGTCGAGGGAGACGAAGAGCTGGGTGGCGCCTCGGCTCGGGGGCAGCAGGCAGACAAGCAGCTGCTGTCACGGGAGGAGAGGCAGCTTGATGGCCTCTAGAGTATACAGTGGCAGTGGCAGCAGCAGAGCAGGGAGGGAGATGGAGATGGAGATGGAGCGAGAGGTGGGGGACGAAGACGAAGGACGGCCGGAAGGAAGGAATGAATGAATTCCAACTGCATCCACCACATGGACTACACAAGCTGACGAGAAATGGACAAGCTGCCACTGCCAGCCAATCCTTTCTTGTCGGAAAGAAATTGGAGAGAAAAAAAAGGAGTGGCCTGCGATGTCAGTCAGAGGTGGTGGGCTCCGCGGGACTGGTACGGAGCCGTCCACATCGGGACCGGACCGGAACGGATGGGTGGTGCCATCGCGTCGCGCGCCGTCGTCGTGGCCTCGTGTCGCACTGTGCGTGCGGCGTGCGGTGCGCAGGTCAGCAGGTGCATGATTGGTCTGTCGCCGGACGCCTCTCCGGCCGCCGCGACGGCGACGGAGGCGTGGAGCTCGCTCGTTTATTCACTCGCGACAGCGGCACCTGCTGAGTGCTGGCCGCTGCTTAATATCTCCGACGGCGACGGTGACGCCGACAGTACGGGTCCGGCTCCGGCCGGCCTGTGTGGGCGGCAGCGCCACATGCGCGTATGCTGCGTAGAGTCTGCACGCATGCTGCTCGCCGAGTCGCAATTGCCACATCACCGCCGGGAATCTCGCACGGCAGACGGCAATCAGAACACTGCAGCGCCAAAAAAAAAAAAGAAGAAAAGAATAAAACTGAAATTACCCTGAAGCAAGGGAAAAGGACCCTTTTTCTGGTAATAATTGAAACTAACCTGGAGGAAAAGAGCTTTTTAGGAAAAACTGAAATTAACCTGAAGGAAGTAAAAGGAGCTGTTTAATCCGAACACTTCAGCGCCAAAAGAAAAGAGTTTTTTTTAAATAAGAAACTGAAATTAACCTGAAAGAGAAAGGACCTGTTTTTCTTGTAACGGAAACGAACTTGAGAAGGGGGGGGGGGGGGGGGGGAGCCCTTTTCTAAGAAATTCTAAGAAAAAAAACTGAAATTAAGCTCAAGGGAAAATGAGTTTTTTCCCTTGCGTAACTGAAATGAACCTGAAGCCAAAAAAAAAGATTTTTTTCTTGAAAAACCGTGAAGGAGAAAGGAGATTATTTTTCTGGCAACTGAATGAACCTAAGAAAAAGTAGCTACTTTGTCCATCTCCAACTATAAAACATTTTGATATTTCTAGGTACATAGCCAAAGTTATGAATATAGAAAACCCAAAAACGTCTTATAATTTAGAACGATACTTTTTCTATTTTGTAACATCAGCTCGTTCCTTTACAGCTCCGATCCAAGAGCAGGACTGAAAGAAGCCAGAAGGAACCATGCATGCATGTCGACCTCGGCGCCACGCACGAACCATGGTGAGGACAAACGTATAGCACAGTCGTGTGATGATGAGCGAATGACCCGGCCACATGACCATGACATTTTTTTTGTTTGAAAGGAATGACCATGACATCTTTTGTTGCTACTCCGATTCAACCTGGGTTCACGCACGTTTGTGGCGGGACGAGCGTCTGCTCATTAGATTCCTTGTTTGAAACAGTTAACGAATAGCGAGCGAGCTTGTTTGCTTCCCGATCCGAGAAACTCGTCTGGCTAGATATCCTGCAGCATCCATTATTCCAGTCTGGAGTTGGATCGATCTGCCTGGCACAGTCAGGGTGTGAACCAAACAAACTTCGCATATGTGCATGTGCATGGCGAGTTATGTCGCCATAGATATCATGTATAGTACATATGCATGCATGTTTATCAGATGTGTACTGGGACGACGCCGACGCATCGTTTGGTGAGTCTTGGGAGGAGCCGATTCTCACTACACTTAATTATTAGCTTGTCTCAACTCTCAATAACACACGAAAACGAATTTCAGTTCGCATGTATATGCACGCACAGTGGCGGAGGAAGGATATAAATTAAGGTATGGCGAAGCGGCAAAGTAGCAACCTAGGTAGCGTAATATCTAAATTAGAGTTTTGTTTTGCGAAACATTTAAATTAAAGTTTTGTGCATAAACTCTTTGCTCCTATCTTAATTGAGAGACGGAGCTCCAGACATGTTTTCAATGAAAAGATTTAATTAAAGTTGGTTCATATACATGAAGATTGTATTGTTTTTCATTCGCCAAATACGAAATATATGAACAAGAACATATGATTATATATAGATGAAAAATGTTAAGAACAGAATTCTGATTAATTTTGTATTAAATTGGCCATCTACAAGATTACAATATATACATGTTGTTTTCGGGTCTTTTTTGGCATTGCCCTTTTTCTTTTTATTTTAATAATGTAACGGTTCTTCTTTTGGATCACGTTTAGTTAATTTTGTTTCTTGAACCAATATGCTTTATTATAAATTAATCAACTAAAACCCAGAAAATTATAATTAACTAATTACCAACAAATAAACAACTCCACAAATTAAATCACCTTATCCTGATCGGCTGATGATGGAATTGGATTGTGACATGGGCTGGCGGGGTCACTCCTTGCCTCGTAGCTGCTAGCATAGTCGTATAGACGGATACGGCCGACAGATCATAGAGCCACCGAGGGATTAAGGATGGATTGAACTCATCATGGCACGATGCACAAAAGGCGGAGCGCAGGCTAGGTGACAGCCTCTGCTACCGGCTCAGCTCTCTCAACAAATGTGTTCATACGTTTTGTTCTTCTTCTTTAGACCACTTTAGAGCAACAGATTGAGATCTCTTCATAGCGTTTATGACATGGGATGATTTAGGAGGAAGATCTGCTGAAAAATTGAGGTATGGCAAGTGCCATACCTTGCCATATGGGATGCTCCGCCCCTGTGCACGCACATTATCACATACTCTCATACGTAAACAACCGAGGCCCTACATACAATCTTTTAGTCCGACAACTGTGTCAATTCAAATGCATAACCAGGGTAGTTGCCACCTGCTCAATCAGTGCTGTTTTTTTATTTCGTTTCCATGCCTATGGTATCCGGCATTATTGGTTGTGTACCCCGTCCATTTTTATTTACATACAGTATTAACTTTGTCCTAAATCAAACATTTGTATCTTTGACTATCGATTTTTTTTAAAAAAAATATAAGTTCATGACATAAGATTTATGTGTCAGCCATACGTGTTTAGTTTTGTTGAAATCTTAATTAATTAGGATGATTAACTTTTTTTCCTTTGCTTGTTTCTTTGCGCGAACTCCAAAGGCCTGTTCGGGGCCGCGCGATATCTCACGGTAGCGGCAGAGGGAAGCGGAGGATCCCGCCAAACGCCAAGCGGTCCGCTCAATTCTTATACAAATTAATTGACCTCGCATCCAAAAATGAATGAGACAAATTTGGGCTTTGTTGCTTACACTTGCTATATACGAGTAGCTCTCTAATTTTGACTTATCTGGCTACTATATATATTATATGTAACTACTGCTAGCTCTCTTACACAATCTGCTGAGTCCAAGTCAGCAGCTCTGATCCTCTTGCCCGAGGCCACGTGTCAGTATCAATTTGCGTTGTTACTATATAGTTGTGCGTTTGTGGATGATTGAGCTAATTAATTATATAATTAATCATATATCTACATCCAATCATCATCTCTTATGATTCCCGACTAGTGGATTTGCACCGCGTGTCTGGTCTGTGTCTCTTGTGCTGTCTGTGATTTAGGTTTCGTCTTCTTCTATACTCTCAATCATGCAGAGCCGAGAAATTGCTAAAGGACCCACACAATTATATTGCACTCATGGACAATGGCAGATCTAGAATTTTGATGGAAGAGATGACTCAAGTCATCTTCAATCTCTAGAGCTCTACCCTAGCTTTATTCCGATCCTTTCCATGTCAACAAAAACTTAGAAGGGACAAGGGAGGGACTCATGGAAGAGTTTTATTGTCACAGAAGTAGTAGGGGATCGGAGTGCTTACGCTGCGCCCACCCCACCGCCCGTGTCCATACAGTGTCCAGCCGATATGCATATGCATATAAGCATGCAAGATGCAAGTATGCAACAAACTCATGATAGTCCGCCTGAACCTGCCCTAGCAAGATTCGGCCGGTCGTGAGGACACACACTCTCAGCTTGTGTACGTTAAAAAGGAAATTCCGTCGTCTATCTATAGCTAGCAGGCGCTGTGGTTACGTTCTCCGTGGAATCCATTATTGAAGGCTGCTATCACGCCGACAGCTTGGCTAGCTGCAGCAGCTTGTACGGCATGAACGATCCATCGAACTGAATATGTGTGGTGTGGTGTGTATATAATATTATTGGCACGTATGCTCTTCGACGGCTTCTAGATGGAGCATGTACCCACATTCGTCCATGACGACGTGATCCAAACCTCTAATATGTACAGAGAAACACACGTGCGTACGGTATGCTATTAGTGCTTAATTTAATTTGTGCGTATATATCTAAAAGTTGAGACAAAATGCACTGCTACGGAATTGCATTTTAGAGGTGGTTAGATTTGGTTCACAAAGATGGATGGGCCAACCACCTCTATACCAGTGTCTCTACAAATCATCCATCTTTAAGGCCGGGTATGTAACTATGCCTCTAAATTGATCTCTAGAGACGGGCCAGAACACCAGCCTTCTCAATAAATCTATTTCTAGAGTCAGTTGAGATTATCAGCTGTATCTGAAAATAACAAAAGTCCTGCTACCAACCCATCCAGCCCACTACTAGCCCGTTGAGAATGCTTCTCAGCTGTCGAGTCAGCTTCTAACCTATTGATCCCTCCACTGCCACTACACGATGGCCCTCCATGTTGTCCTCGCTCTCCAAACCCACCTTTGAGCCCTCTCCAAACCTACCTCTGAGCTCGTCAACCATCGATCCTCACTTGTGCCGCCTCCTCCGCTCACCTAGTCATAGTTTAGAGGCCGACATCGTCGTCCGTGCCACCATATCCTTGCCTCCAAGCATATTGTAGATCTGGGACAAGGATAGTGCGAGCGAGTGAGAGCTAGAGAGGAGAGGAAGAGGAAGGAAAGAGATGAGGTGCTCACCTGATTAGATCTCCGCCGCCATTGCAAGACCATGCTGCCTCTATCAGATCCATGCCTAGTGCCTCGCCCTCGGTCATCTACACCGCAACACCACACCCTTGCCCACACATCACACCTCGGCACTTCTGCATGAGAACAACAGAACAACACATTACCAATTGATAATGTGTTGTTCCCACGTTATAGGAATGTCGTTCCAGGAATGTCCACGTTCCCGATTCTTCAGAAACATTTATATTCCCACGTTATAAAATAACACCCTAAGTTCTCATTCCCGTTCCATGTTCCCGTTCCGTCAGAGGAACATGGATGCTAAGCCCACGCCTCCACTGCATGGTTTCTCGTCCACGCATGAGCATTGTTTCTCCCGCGCCCTCCTCTTGCTAGTCTTCGATTCCTTCTTGCTCCAGCCTCCATGCTAGCCATCTCACCTCGAGCTCGTCCCTTCCCGCGCTGGCTGTAATAGAACCGTCCAAATTATAAGAGCACAAGTACAAAAACAATCACCGAAGTGATCAAATTCTCACACTTGAGCCCATATAACTCCGGTAGTCCAATGAAATCACGAGGGATTTCAAACCAACCAACATACAAGCCAAGATCGTAGTGATTCAACATAACAAGTCACATGTTACATCTATTTCACAAGTAATTCAATATACATCGGAGTTCAACATAGTTATTACAACTTAAGTTTAAAAGTAGCGGAAGCAAAGTAATTTGAAACTAACATTAATCTTATTTCAATTACATGCCAGTACCATGGTCGACTTCCAACAAAAGCATTAGAGAGAAGATAACTCAGAAGGATCATACCCGTGATCACACTCCGCCTCTACGGCAGGAGTCAACCAACTCTTGCAGCCGTCATGATACATCACAACCTGCAACAAGTGGGGATAAAACCCTGAGTACGACAAAGTACTCAGCTAGACTTACCCGTCAGAAACCAGAAATAAGGTGACACCAAGGATCATGCAAGGCTGATATGAAGTTGGGCTAGCTTGACAACATTTTGCATAAAAGCTTAATATAGATGATCAATCATTAATGCTTAAGCATCAAGTTAATTATCATTAACCTATCATCTATATTAGAACCTGTACTAGAGCACTCACTTTATTAGGAGCAAACAATATTAACCATAGCAGGTATAAATTGAGGCAATCTTTCCATCGTGATCTAATTAACCATCAGTTCAATTTAATTGAATCTACGTTGCCGCTGCTCAAGTCAAGTGCTCCCTAACCGGGAGCGACGACGATTCGAATCGAATTCCTATCCAGCTAGAGGGTATTTCTAACACTCACCGAGTCACGCCTGGCGAGGGCTGCTCAGGTCACCTTTGGTACAGTTCAGGAGCCGCGGGTCCGAATGATGTCGCGACCCCAAGGGCGACACTCTGCCAGGTGATAGAGACTCTAACCCCCCTTGGTCTCACGCCAATGTCCCCAAGCACATCCTTTCTCTCCTCCAAGAAGCAACCTATCATTCGATTCCCGGCCTGAACTGTATTACTTGGATTCGCGGTCGGAACGACTTATCCGGCCAACTAAGTGTTAGACTGCGTTCAACATGACTCAAGGACGTACAGCGAATTGGTCCTCAAACGACTCAGACGGGGATAGATCCACACCCAAGACCTCCATGCCTTGTTGCTTCACTATCGTCATCCCGCTCGGTCTCATTTCATTTTATTAACACATGGTTCCATTCCACGATAGCAAATATAGCCAACCGTACCATATATGAATATCCCTATATCTCGTAGGTGACAGGAAATCACCTGACTTCTACCGCTTAAAGCAGGGCTAAGCATCTACTCGATCCTAGTCTATGTAGGATTCAAGGATTCATATATCTGGACAAGGAATGATATAATGCAGCAAGGTTTTCAACCAACTCCTACCACTTAATGCAACAATACGTATAACATATATAGAATTAATTGCTTTGAAGGTAGGAGGCTTATAATGCTCCGGGGCTTGTCTGGGATCCGACTCAAGTTAGAGTATGTCAGATGAAGTCACTTGGCGAGCAACCTCCAATCTACCACTTGTCCGATCCTTCTATCTTCGGAATGGATCCACCAACTCCATCTTCGGGTTGGATCCACATCAGGTCCTTCACGTGCTTCAGCTAGCGTACCTAAATGAGGTGCAATAATGCATATGTATGAATGCATAGAAGTGCAATAAACAAAGTAATCATGCAAGCATACCAAAGTTCACATAAACCCTAGAGCTAATTAACTTAATCCTCATTAAGACATAACATAGAAGAGGGCAAGCACATCAATCAAGAACCAAGTCTCACAAGATCACAGGGTACCACCCAAGTATCATCAAAGATACTTATTCATATTTTAAATCATGTGGAACATACTAATTCATATTAGTCAAATTATATTTTAATATTAGAAACAAGTTAAAACTAGTCATATTTTATTTATGAAAATGTCTCATATTATTTAATCAATAATCATATTTTAAATATAAACATGCATGTATCAAAGTAAACTTTAACTTTTCAAATAGAAAATAAAATAAAATTTGAGAACATCTATTCAAATTATACATGATGCGTGTTGGAGCTGATCATAATTTATTCATGCATAATTTGATATCGTTTATGCCAGTTAAACTTTAACTTGCAAAACAATATAACGTGTGAGCACTAAAACAAGTTTATAATATATATCGTGCTTGTCTAAGCGTATTATAATTAGAACGTATTCAAGTTGCTAATATACATCTCACCTTAAAAAAATACATAGCAGAAAGAATGGATCGAGTCTAACACAATTTGAATGGGCTCGTTAATCATGGACGTATACGTATACGTATACGCTCTGCTCTCCAAGCCTGGCAAGACTGCACTTGCATTCTGAACTCGCTCTAGATGCTTGCATGTGGGTGCAGTGACAGACGTTTCATGATCATCCTATATATATATATATATATATATATTTCTATTGTATTTCAAGTTTTATTTTTCTAAAGAAAAACGGCCACAAACTTATCCATGACACCAACAATAGCAAAACAAGATGAAAAGTTTGTGAAATGATTCTACGTGTCGCTACGATCACACAGACGCGAACTACACGCAAATCGGAGGTAAAACGGAAAAGATACGAATTAAACAAGATTTTCTATAGTAAAATAATAAATTAATTCTAACCATCAAAATTCAAAATTTTAAAATATACTGAACAGTAGTACCAACATGAAGATCTCGTAATTACGAACCTAACGAAATTTGAACGGATCAAATCGGAGTTAAAACGAGAAAGATATGCCATTTATAAGCTGCTGATGGCAGTTTTGTAAATACTGCGAACTTATTTTGAATTAAAATAAGTCAAAATCAGGATTTTTGAACTGAGCCAGGGACAGCGGCCATAAATACAGGAAAACGAGGGGTCTCTTTAACAAAATAGCCACGAAGGGGTACCTTCTAATTTCGGCGGTTGATCTTGATCTGGACGGAGGAAATTCAACAGAGAGCATAAGAGAGGGACCGGCTGCTACAGGAGGCAGCACGACGGCACACCATGGCCGGCGACGAGGAGCTCGCCGACGATCGTCCAGATGACGATTCCGAGCGCCATTGGACAAGACAAAAATAACAGGAGATAGAGTGGACAACCGCGAGCTCACCTAGGGCTGTTTCGCAGAAGGAGACGAGATGCAGACGTCGTGCAGCTTGACGGGACGGACGAAGGCGTTCTGCACGTTCGGCGGCAAGCTGTGAGCAAACAGAGAGCAAAAAGGGGAAACAAAGAGTGTGAGACGCTTCGTCACCTCAATGCGGAGCTCGTCTGCTTGACGAAGTTGGCAAAAGAGCGGCGAACGAAGAAAACGGCTGCTTCGTAGGTGGGGAAAAAGGAGGACGGCGCACCGAGGGCTCGAGTATATAACTCAGGGGTGCTTCAAGGAAGGAAAGGGATGATCCTGTTCGGATACGGCTTGGAGAAAAAAGGAAGGCGGCGGCTGCTCTTTCCATCGCAAGGAATATGATGGAGACGATAGCTGGCTCGTCGAGTCCATCCAGCAGAGAATAGGCAAATAGCCACGACTGGGCTTGCTATTTGGCTGCTGGGCTGCTCGTGCAACTGCACAAAAGAAAAAAAAAACAGCTGGCGCTGGAAACAAGCCATCAGGCCAAGGAACAGAGAAGTCCACGTTTATTTTCCCTTGTTTATTTGTTTGAAAGGATGCACGCACAGGCACATGAAGCCGTAATATCTTCATAACATCTATAATTGGTTTGTATGGCTGCACGGACTCCACGCTTGCGTGTGTTGATGCAGACCGTCGTCGCGGTGCTCCAGCGTCAGGCATGTATCCAGCCTGCCGCGATGAGGCGTCGGGCATTGAAGGGCGTCTGATGGTGGAGTCGACGTTGTACGACGATCGGACACATCCGCAGGCCAGGCGCGCCGATTAGCTTGACCAGACGGTCGTAATGATTCACTTGTCCGATCTCATGGTTGAAGAAGTCGTCGACGGATACTACGACTTAGGCGGCCACCAGTAGTTCGCTAGCGAGCACGGTGAACGGCCTACGGACCATGTTTTGACCAAAGGCATAGGGAGAAAGACCGGATGATCGCAAAATCACAAGAACAAGTTATTACACTAGGTTGCTTTTAATTAAAAATACATTAAATAAATATTGTACGTAAATCAATAAATTCCTAATTAGGTGACACGATATACGTCAGCACTACTACGTAGAGCGCAACTATACGAAACTAACGCGACTGAAACGGAGCAAAACGAAATTAAAACGAAGAAACAACAAAGATATTACGAACCAGTGACAGAACCGTAAATACTTCATCTTCTACCTCCATCCATCCGAAGGGCCTCGGCCTGGGGGCGACAAAAGAAGGAGGAGAAATATTTAATTTACTACACAAGAGATTTCCCAAACTAGGGGCTCCTCTACGGTAGTTTTGATGTGCTTTTACCCAAGGGATATGTACGTATATATAGGGAGGAAAACTCTCCACCTCCATGTCAACTAGCGATATGGTGTTAATTGACGTTGCACCATCCACCTTTACTAATAGGCCTAATTAATTATTAAAGCCCATTAGTAAATAAAGACATGGGCCTTTGGGCATGAGGAAATCTGAGATATTTTATTATTTTCGGAATTAATTAATTTCATGGATAAAATAATTCTAGAAAAGTCTAGAATTGAATTTTAAGCCACGAAAAATACCTCGAAGGCTCCAAAAATTTAGGGAAAATTCTCAGAGATATTTTAGAATGAGACGAACCCAAATAAAATATTTGAAGCTCATGAAAAGATTGATGAAGAGATCAAGGAAAAAGATTAAGCTCACGAAAATTGAAATTTTAAATCCAGAAAATACCAAAAAGTTTTCCCATGAGAAGTAAACGTCGTCCTATGGTATTTTAAAAATAATAGCACTTACCAACACCAAAGACAAGCATCACACAAACACCACATTATTAAATTAATATGAAAAAGTTTAAAACCATAATTTTTTATATTTAAATTAGCAGCAACTTAACTTATCTAATAAATTTATTCAGATATTGAAATCATTTATTTTATTTAGTGTTTCCTATGCACAACCCAAAATTAGAAATTTTGGGGTGTGACAATTCTACCCCACTTAACAGAAATCTCGTCCCGAGATTCGAAAAGACTAGGGAAAAAGATAAAACAGACCAATAAGATTGTTTTGAAACTTTTGACAAGTTCTGATATTAGCCTCAAGGATTATCAATGGTTGACAAGAGAACATTGGATTGATTGTTAAGATTGATTCGAGCTAATGACAGAGGGTCAAAGGATTGAAGGTCAACATAGGTGCAAAGGAAGATCAAAGGAGGTTGAAAAGATATATCAAGGTTGATCATCGAGTCTTCACTTTATAAGGTGTAAAAATAAGGGTGGAGATTAGCAAGAGATAACGTAAGAGATAAAGAGATATCTTAAGGTGCTTAAAACTCATGGATTCAAGATTTATGAGACATCACGAAAAAGTGACAGACTAGCATTGGTTGAAGAAAGGTAAAGACTAGTCTTCCGTTTTACCATTCTGAGAGACCAGTGAGAAGGATAAATTGATCTTCAAGTCTTTGTAAGTCCTTGAATCAGGATTTATAAGATGTAAGAACAAGGGTCAGAAGTTGTCAAATGTTGATAAGAAAAGTAAAGATTGATGGCAAAAAGGTGAGACTGGTTAAGAGGCAAGGACAAGCAAAAGATGATATTATGATAGCGATTGGTCTCTGGATCTTTTTATCTCGTGACTTGAGATTGATGATGGTGGCGGACGCTACCCCACTTAACAAAGATCTTGTTCTACCTGGCGATGTCACTGAAGGCAACACTTTCTTTAAGGCTTGCTGCAATTGATGAGTCCTTCATGTGTTGATCCTCCATTAAGATGAGATAAAGAAGATATCATGACAACCAAGGGTAGACATGGACGGTATAGAAAAAAGACAACAAGAATTATAATCGATTGGAAGATAAGTAGGATAGAAGATGACACTACCCCACTTAACATGGATCGAGCTACTCCTCAAGACTTATACCTTCCGAGACACTTTCAAAACACGAGAACAAGGACAACACACAAGCAACACATCAAGCAAAACAAGCACACATCACATCATCGGTACTACATGTGCTTCTTCAACAATGGTGGTCATCCTACATGGCAGATTATAGATGATGAAAAGCCATCGAACTTTAGAACAAGATGAGATCAGAAAACTTTTGGTAAAAACAACACAAATCAAAAACCAAGGGAGTAAGAAATAATAGCTCAAAGGAAGCTATCAAGGAAGGGATACAACAGGACAAGGAACAGGAAATAGTCAAAATCAATGAGTCAAAGGATGACAAAAATAGTTTTATAGTAAAATAAGTTTTAGAATACGTCCAGTGCTACTTGGCATACGTCCTACAGTCAACACTGCTCTGATACCACTCTGTCACACCCGGTTTTCTAAAGAACAAAACCAGGCTAATCATATGTGTGCCCAGGAAATCCACACATATGTCAGAATGAAAAAGTATCAAAACAATATTTATATAAAGCGGAAAACATACTATATTAACACTTACAACTATCAGAGTGTCGCGGAACGGTCACTAATCTTTTCTTCAGGCTCCAACATCACAGGAACGGCTGACTGGGGGTTCCATATGCCAAACACTTCTGAAAAGACTTCCGAAAACTCCACTACACTTTTATCCTTCTTCTAAGCAGCACCTTACTACACACTGAAGTGTGAGAAAATAGCAAGAGTGAGTCCATGTCGAACTCAACAAATATAACATGGGGTTCATGAGGCTCAAAGGCATAACATAGGTTTATCAGCATGTAGCTTTTAATTAGCATTATTTCAGTATATCAATAATATCAAAGTGTCTCAATGTAACAATAAACATATGATCCATGTGAAATGATTAACGAATAGCAAAAACATATCAATTATTGATGATCAACTATTCTATAAGGGTCCAAGGCCACTCGTGACCGTGAGCACGGCTGTTATAACAGTTTTACACTCTGCAGAGGTTGTACACTTTCACTGTGAGTCGTGATTTACCCTTTCGTCCGAGGTGATCAGCCTCTTGACCCACTACCAAGGAAGGTCGGTAGGGTTCACTATGAAGTCTTTCGAAGGTTCGTCTAACAAGTTAGGGCCATTAGATTTTACTCGGCAAACAGATGTAGAGCCCCCCTTCCAAATGGCACAATAACACGCAGCCTATACACATGAGGACAGAGGCCGCACTATACCCGATTCGTCAAGCCATTCTTACGCCATAAAGGAATACCTCTAACAAGCTAGAAAAGGTCCTTCTATATGACTAAAGCCAGAGCCATTTTAGCCCTCACAGTTGTACTGTAAACCCCGAATTTTCGCTTATAGATGAGTCCTTATGGAGAGTAACAAGAGCACCAAAATAACCTCATGCTCTAGTACCCTTAAACAGTAATAAAATCATCTTTTAATGTTTATTGCATATTCCATTAGTCAAATTACATGATCATAGTTCATGTTAAGCACTAGCCATACTAATCCATGCAATATAATAGGTATCAAGGAATAAGATCAACACTAAGTCATCCTTAACAAAGAATATATGCATAATGACATTATTTGCTTAATGTGAATAGGACAACAAGGATAATCCCATGCTATACTTGCCTTAGAACTTCTTTATGCCAAAAGCAACTTGCTCTAAAAAGCATCAACTTAATCTTTCATTTGCAACTTTTTGGCACTCAGCTTCTGGTCTTCACCTTCGGATCTTCGAAGCTCACAGATAGTCTTTCTTCTACTCGTAGATCATAGCAACCCAGCATACTAACAGGCATACAAGCAAATAAATAGGTACAACTAAGAACAATACACCACACAAGAGAAAACAACGTACTAAAAGAAAACCACCGGCTACGGTCACGAGAACATAAGAAACGCCGATAACGAAATTACGATGGAAAAGAAACGACTACCGAGAGTTTATATGAGAAAAAGAAAACTAATTGCATATAGATTAATATTTTATTTAAACGCATAAATTAAAACATGCTAAACAATAATACTATCGAGAGTTTTTATATTATAAAGGAAACAACTACCAGCTTGATTGATTTTAATTAAGAAAAATCATGTGGAACATACTAATTCATATTAGTCAAATTATATTTTAATATTAGAAACAATTTAAAACTAGTCATATTTTATTTATGAAAATGTCTCATATTATTTAATCAATAATCATATTTTAAATATAAACATGCATGTATCAAAGTAAACTTTAACTTTTCAAATAGAAAATAAAATAAAATTTGAGAACATCTATTCAAATTATACATGATGCGTGTTGGAGCTGATCATAATTTATTCATGCATAATTTGATATCGTTTATGCCAGTTAAACTTTAACTTGCAAAACAATATAACGTGTGAGCACTAAAACAAGTTTATAATATATATCGTGCTTGTCTAAGCGTATTATAATTAGAACGTATTCAAGTTGCTAATATACATCTCACCTTAAAAAAAATACATAGCAGAAAGAATGGATCGAGTCTAACACAATTTGAATGGGCTCGTTAATCATGGACGTATACGTATACGTATACGCTCTGCTCTCCAAGCCTGGCAAGACTGCACTTGCATTCTGAACTCGCTCTAGATGCTTGCATGTGGGTGCAGTGACAGACGTTTCATGATCATCCTATGTATGTATGTATGTATGTATGTATGTATGTATATATATATATATATATATATATTGTATTTCAAGTTTTATTTTTCTAAAGAAAAACGGCCACAAACTTATCCATGACACCAACAATAGCAAAACAAGATGAAAAGTTTGTAAAATGATTCTACGTGTCGCTACGATCACACAGACGCGAACTACACGCAAATCGGAGGTAAAACGGAAAAGATACGAATTAAACAAGATTTTCTATAGTAAAATAATAAATTAATTCTAACCATCGAAATTCAAAATTTTAAAATATACTGAACAGTAGTACCAACATGAAGATCTCGTAATTACGAACCTAACGAAATTTGAACGGATCAAATCGGAGTTAAAACGAGAAAGATATGCCATTTATAAGCTGCTGATGGCGGTTTCGTAAATACTGCGAACTTATTTTGAATTAAAATAAGTCAAAATCAGGATTTTTGAACTGAGCCAGGGACAGCGGCCATAAATACAGGAAAACGAGGGGTCTCTTTAACAAAATAGCCACGAAGGGGTACCTTCTAATCTCGGCGGTTGATCTTGATCTGGACGGAGGAAATTCAACAGAGAGCATAAGAGAGGGACTGGCTGCTACAGGAGGCAGCATGACGGCACACCATGGCCGGCGACGAGGAGCTCGCCGGCGATCGTCCAGATGACGATTCCGAGCGCCATTGGACAAGACAAAAATAACAGGAGATAGAGTGGACAACCGCGAGCTCACCTAGGGCTGTTTCGCAGAAGGAGACGAGATGCAGACGTCGTGCAGCTTGACGGGACGGACGAAGGCGTTCTGCACGTTCGGCGGCAAGCTGTGAGCAAACGGAGAGCAAAAAGGGGAAACAAAG
This sequence comes from Saccharum hybrid cultivar R570, assembly GCA_038087645.1. Lineage (NCBI taxonomy): Eukaryota > Viridiplantae > Streptophyta > Magnoliopsida > Poales > Poaceae > Saccharum > Saccharum hybrid cultivar. The sequence goes on along the minus strand of JAQSUU010000746.1, from coordinate 3,673,836 downwards.
AGTGTGAGACGCTTCGTCACCTCAATGCGGAGCTCGTCTGCTTGACGAAGTCGGCAAAAGAGCGGCGAACGAAGAAAACGGCTGCGGCGGCTTCGGTCCGCGTCAGACCAAGGCGTCGACGGCAGCAGGTAGGACTTGGGCGGCTGCTTCGTAGGTGGGGAAAAAGGAGGACGGCGCACCGAGGGCTCGAGTATATAACTCAGGGGTGCTTCAAGGAAGGAAAGGGATGATCCTGTTCGGATACGGCTTGGAGGAAAAAGGAAGGCGGCGGCTGCTCTTTCCATCGCAAGGAATATGATGGAGACGATAGCTGGCTCGTCGAGTCCATCCAGCAGAGAATAGGCAAATAGCCACGACTGGGCTTGCTATTTGGCTGCTGGGCTGCTCGTGCAACTGCACAAAAGAAAAAAACAGCTGGCGCTGGAAACAAGCCATCAGGCCAAGGAACAGAGAAGTCCACGTTTATTTTCCCTTGTTTATTTGTTTGAAAGGATGCACGCACAGGCACATGAAGCCATAATATCTTCATAACATCTATAATTGGTTTGTATGGCTGCACGGACTCCACGCTTGCGTGTGTTGATGCAGACCGTCGTCGCGGTGCTCCAGCGTCAGGCATGTATCCAGCCTGCCGCGATGAGGCGTCGGGCATTGAAGGGCGTCTGATGGTGGAGTCGACGTTGTACGACGATCGGACACATCCGCAGGCCAGGTGCGCCGATTAGCTTGACCAGACGGTCGTAATGATTCACTTCTCCGATCTCATGGTTGAAGAAGTCGTCGACGGATACTACGACTTAGGCGGCCACTAGTAGTTCGCTAGCGAGCACGGTGAAGGGCCTACGGACCATGTTTTGACCAAAGGCATAGGGAGAAAGACCGGATGATCGTAAAATCACAAGAACGAGTTATTACACTAGGTTGCTTTTAATTAAAAATACATTAAATAAATATTGTACGTAAATCAATAAATTCCTAATTAGGTGACACGATATACGTCAGCACTACTACGTAGAGCGCAACTATACGAAACTAACGCGACTGAAACGGAGCAAAACGAAATTAAAACGAAGAAACGACAAAGATATTACGAACCAGTGACAGAACCGCAAATACTTCATCTTCTACCTCCATCCATCCGAAGGGCCTCGGCCTGGGGGCGACAAAAGAAGGAGGAGAAATATTTAATTTACTACACAAGAGATTTCCCAAACTAGGGGCTCCTCTACGGTAGTTTTGATGTGCTTTTACCCAAGGGATATGTACGTATATATAGGGAGGAAAACTCTCCACCTCCATGTCAACTAGCGATATGGTGTTAATTGACGTTGCACCATCCACCTTTACTAATAGGCCTAATTAATTATTAAAGCCCATTAGTAAATAAAGACATGGGCCTTTGGGCATGAGAAAATCTGAGATATTTTATTATTTTCGGAATTAATTAATTTCATGGATAAAATAATTCTAGAAAAGTCTAGAATTGAATTTTAAGCCACGAAAAATACCTCGAAGGCTCCGAAAATTTAGAGAAAATTCTCAGAGATATTTTAGAATGAGACGAACCCAAATAAAATATTTGAAGCTCATGAAAAGATTGATGAAGAGATCAAGGAAAAAGATTAAGCTCACGGAAATTGAAATTTTAAATCCAGAAAATACCAAAAAGTTTTCCCATGAGAAGTAAACGTCGTCCTATGGTATTTTAAAAATAATAGCACTCACCAACACCAAAGACAAGCATCACACAAACACCACATTATCAAATTAATATGAAAAAGTTTAAAACCATAATTTTCTATATTTAAATTAGCAGCAACTTAACTTATCTAATAAATTTATTCAGATATTGAAATCATTTATTTTATTTAGTGTTTCCTATGCACAACCCAAAATTAGAAATTTTGGGGTGTGACACATTAACCTATCATCTATATTAGAACCTGTACTAGAGCACTCACTTTATTAGGAGCAAACAATATTAACCATAGCAGGTATAAATTGAGGCAATCTTTCCATCGTGATCCAATTAACCATCAGTTCAATTTAATTGAATCTACGTTGCCGCTGCTCAAGTCAAGTGCTCACTAACCGGGAGCGACGGCGATTCGAATCGAATTCCTATCCAGCTGGAGGGGTATTTCTAACACTCACCGAGTCACGCCTGGCGAGGGCTGCTCAGGTCACCTTTGGTACAGTTCAGGAGCCGCGGGTCCGAATGATGTCGCGACCCCAAGGGCGACACTCTGCCAGGTGATAGGGACTCTAACCCCCCCTTGGTCTCATGCCAATGTCCCCAAGCACATCCTTTCTCTCCTCCAAGAAGCAACCTACCATTTGATTCCCGGCCTGAACTGTATTACTCGGATTCGCGGTCGGAATGACTTATCCGGCCAACTAAGTGTTAGACTGCGTTCAACATGACTCAAGGACGTACAGCGAATCAGTCCTCAAACGACTCAGACGGGGATAGATCCACACCCAAGACCTCCATGCCTTGTTGCTTCACTATCGTCATCTCGCCCGGTCTCATTTCATTTTATTAACACATGGTTCCATTCCACGATAGCAAATATAGCCAACCGTGCCATATATGAATATCCCTATATCTCGCAGGTGACAGGAAATCACCTGACTTCTACCGCTTAAAGCAGGGCTAAGCTGAAAGGTCTTGATGGCTAGAGGGGGGGTGAATAGCCTATTAAAATTTCTACAACGACAAGCTAAACAAGTTTATCAATATAACAAATAGCGAGATGCGAGTTTTGCTTAGCCTATGGGTGTTTGCAAGTCACCTATCCAATTCACAATTCTAGTATTTGCACTCAACCGCACAAGTCAAACCGAGAAGTTAAGTACAACTACAACTAGCAAGCTACACAAGAGAACTACTCTAGCTAAGCTAACTAGCTAGCAAAGATAACTAAGAAATTAATACAAGAGAGATAGGAGGGTATCACCGAGGGGCGAAGTATTGAGCCAACCAATATGATCAATAATGAATACCAAGATAACCAAACTCCGGGATCAATCAATCACAATATGAAAGTGATGACACGAAGATTTATCCCGAGGTTCACGTGCTTGCCGGCACGCTAGTCCCCGTTATGTCCCTCTTCACCACGTGGTTCGGTGGCTAATCGGTCTCACACCGAGCCTCTCAAAAGGCACCACAAGAACCTACCAAATAGCAAAAGGTTGCAATGACACGAGCAATATACTAACGTTGCCTTTGGCGCTTCGCCGAGATAGGCACAAACCCCTCACAATCACCGGAGGTGGCCAAGAACAATCACCAACTCTTGCCAACGCCTCCAAGCTGCTCCAAGCCGTCTAGGTGGCGGCAACCACCAAGAGAAACAAGAATCCCGCAGCAAATCAACCACCAAGTGCCAACTAGATGCTATCTCACAATGCAAATGCACTTGGATCACTCAATCTCACTTCGAATATGCAAAGAAGCAAGAGAGATGAGTGGGAGGGGAGTTGCTTAGCTCAAAGTGCTCACAAGTATGTCAAATGTTCGAGGGAGAGAGCCTTGAGCCGGCCAACGAGTATTTATAGACGTACCCCTTCAAATATAGCCGTTAGAAACTTGAAACAGCCGAAGTCGCGTTGACCGGACGCGCTGGTCCAACTGACCGGACGCGCCGGTCGCGCAACGGCTAGTTTCGCGAAGCACCGACCGGACGCACCGGTCCCGTAACTGACCGGACGCGCTGGTCAACCCTGAGCCGCGCACAACGAACCAGCGACCGGACGCGCTGAAGAACTGACCGGACGCCACAGTGCTCGCGTCCGGTCGGAGTCCAGTAAGCTCCCTGGACGACCGGACGCGTCCGGTCGCCTGTGACCGGACGCGCCTCGCGTCCGATCAAACAACTGAAAAACGCGCAGATACTGGACACTGACCGGACGCGTCCGGTCACACCGTGACCGCGTCCGGTGCAGCGTCCGGTCACCACTGTGACCCCTGTTTGCCTCCGTTTCTTTTTCCGACTTCCGGCGTAGTGGAAAATAGGCATTTCATATCCCCGAAATCGCCTGAATCCCGCGCTCGCACGCTCGGCGGGAGGGAGAGAAGACCCCAAACCCTCTCTACCGCTCAAACTCCAATGCCGTCGTAAATGTGCTAACATCACCAAGTGATCATCACCATGTGCATGTGTGTTAGCATTTTCACAATCATTTTCGAGGCGTTATTAGTTCTATCCAAATGCATATGACATGAAATGCACACCTAGAGGCACTTAGGAGTTCAATAGCCGCGTCATTCCCCTCTTTATAGTACGGCTATCTATCCTATAATGTAACCACACCCACTAGGTGTCTTGGTTACTAAAACACAACCCTTAAGCATATACCTTTGCCTTGATCACGTAGGGTTGCGTCCAAATCCAAGTGTGGCCATCATGATCACCATGTCTATCTTGCCACCAACCTTGGAGTGTACTAATCCTCATATGCTACATACAACTTAGGCATGGGATTAGTACTTAGGCATTGTCACTAATTACCAACACCAAACATAGGACTTTCAATCTCCCCCTTGTTGGTAATTGGTGACAACCCTTTCACAAAGATGTTATAATAAAATTTTGATTGAACCCATGTCACATTGTCCAAGTATATTACCATGTGTAAGAATTATGGACATGTGATCATGAATTCAAATTGATAGCAATGGCTCCCCCTACATGTATGCTATATGTTTGGATTTTGGAAGCATACATGTTAGATAGGAAAGATTAGGAGCATTGTCTACCAATAGGTGCTAAGTGTTTTAGATTATAGACCTTTGAAGCGTGATACCATCGGAGTAGCGATAAACACCATCTTAGCACCTTGTGTAGTTAGATTCCACTTGGAAAAGCACAAACATAACTAGAAACCTCGTGAGATCAACATTATAAGCAAGGCTCTAGTACCACTTTGAAAAACATGAAGCAAGAAAAATCTAGCTACTTCCTATTCATACTAGTACCTCAATGCATCATTCAAATTATACTATCAAGACACCACACAAGCAAAGTATCAGAGAAAACGAAATGCATAACTATGCATCATACATATGAAGTGCACATGGAAATGCAACATTCATGCTTAAGAGTTTGCTCCCCCTACTTGTGTGCTCAAAATTTTAGTTGATCCCCTTCTTTTATCAATTCTCCCCTTTTAGAATCTATCTTGTGAACAACATTTTTCTCCCCCACAACATTGTCTTCCCCTTTGAGTTCTATCTTTGTGAACAATATTTTCTCCCCCTTTGGCACCAATTGACCACAAGGGGCAAACTATAGATAGATTATCATGTTGAAATATGGGGTGAGGATCAAGTTTATGATTCAACCTAGATTGCTTGCATAAATAAAATACTTCGGTTTGATCCAAGGGCAAGCTTCTTCACACCTCACTAGAAGGGTTATCATGCACCATGTTGAAGCAAATATTTAGACAAGTTTTCTAGATTAAATACTTAGGATCATAAGCTACTTAAACAAGTTATATGCTACCACTAGATCATACAAGTCATGGAAACAATAGTGGCACCATATAAACTTCAAATTTATTTAATTTTCATGAATGATCCTAGAACATAAGAAATCATGACTAGATGCACTAAACAAGTCCTTAGCATAGAATGTATGACATGTCAACCAATTGTACCTTGGGGCTCGAAGGAGAGGCATGTCATATATGGGGTGCATCAACTCATGTTGGAGAAGTCAAGTATGTTCAACTCATTCTTTAGCTTGTGAAATCTCTTCTCATCAAGTGGCTTGGTGAATAGATCGGCTAATTGATCTTCGGTGCCCACACTCTCAATAGCAATGTCACCCTTTTGTTGATGATCTCTAATAAAGTGATGGCGAACATCAATATGCTTTGTTCTTTGATGTTGAACCGGATTGTTGGTTAGCTTCACGGCACTTTCATTGTCACATAGCAATGGCACATTCTTGAAATTGATTCCAAAATCCTTCAATGTTGCCTTCATCCACAAGATTTGTGCACAACAACTACCCGCGGCGATGTATTCGGCTTCGGCGGTAGATAGTGCAATACTATTTTGCTTCTTGGATGACCATGAGACAAGTGATCTTCCCAACAATTGACATGTCCCGGAAGTGCTCTTTCTCTCCACTTTATCACCGGCATAGTCGGAATCCGAATATCCAACTAGCTCAAAACTTGCACCTTTGGGATACCACAATCCAACATCTTGTGTATGCTTTAAGTACCTCAATATTCTCTTTGTTGCCTTCAAATGACTTTCTCTTGGTGAGGCTTGAAATCTTGCACACATACATACACTAAACATCACATCGGGCCTTGATGCCGTCACATAGAGTAGGCTACCAATCATCGATCTATATAGCTTTTGATCCACCATGTTGCCACTCTTGTCACTATCCAAACTTCCACTAGTGCCCATTGAAGTTGTAATACTCTTTGCATCTTCCATGCCAAACTTCTTGAGCATATCTTTGATGTACTTAGTTTGGCTCACAAATGTACCTTCTTTCATTTGTTTGATTTGAAGTCCAAGAAAGAAACTAAGTTCACCAATCATTGACATTTCAAATTCCTTTGCCATCATTTTCCCAAACTCATCACAATAATCTTGATTGGTTGAACCGAATATGATATCATCAACATATATTTGCAATACAAATAAGTCTTTCCCAATCTTCTTGGTGAATAGTGTTGTATCAACTTTGCCCATGACAAATCCTTTGGATAGCAAGAAGTCCCTCAATCTTTCATACCATGCTCTAGGTGCTTGCTTCAATCCATATAAAGCTTTTCTCAACTTGTATACATGATTGAGTTTCTTGTCATCTTCAAAACCGGGAGGTTGCTCCACATACACTTCCTCTTGAATGTACCCATTGAGAAATGCACTCTTCACATCCATTTGATATAGCTTGATATTGTGAGCACAAGCATAGGCAAGTAAGATCCTAATTGCTTCCAACCTTGCAACCGGGGCATAAGTTTCACCAAAGTCAAGACCCTCTATTTGTGTGTAACCTTGAGCCACTAGTCTTGCTTTGTTCCTTACTACTATCCCATCTTGATCTTGCTTGTTGCGAAAGACCCATCTTGTTCCAATGACATTGTGATCCTTAGGCCTCTCAACTAGTTCCCATACTTCATTTCTCTTGAAGTTGTTGAGCTCTTCATGCATTGCATTTACCCAATCCGGATCTCTCAATGCTTTATCAATGTCCTTGGGTTCTTCCATTGACACAAAAGAAGAGTGACCACAAAATGATGTCAATCTTGATCTAGTTTGAACTCCTCTTTGTATGTCACCAATGATGGAATCCAATGGATGGTCTCTTGCAATGTTAGTTGGTTGAAGCACTTGGACTTGATTGCTTGGATGTTGATGTTGATCATGAGTTGGAGATGATGAACTAGCCACTTGTTGATCTTGTTGCACTTGAGATGATGTACTAGCTTGATTTTGCAATAGAGAACCACTAGCTTGAGTGATTGGACTTTGGAGCACTTGATCTTTGTTGTCATCTACATTAATAACTTGCTTTGGTCTAATATCACCAATATCCATTTCTTTCATAGCATTACTCAATTGAGTTCCTCTCACATCATCCAAGTTATCTTCTTCATCTTGAGAGCCATTTGTTTCATCAAATTCAACATCATGCACTTCTTCAAGTAAACCACTAGCCAAATTCCAAACTCTATAAGCTTTGCTAGTAGTTGAGTAACCAAGTAAGAATCCTTCATCACATTTCTTCTCAAACTTGCTCAATCTAGTGCCCTTCTTCAAGATGTAGCATTTGCAACCAAATACCCGAAAGTATGCAATATTGGGCTTTCTTCCATTTAAGATCTCATATGGTGTCTTCTCTAGAAACTTGTGGCAATAGAGGCGGTTGCTATAGAAGCAAGCCGTGTTGATTGCTTCGGCCCAAAATGAATGACTCACATTATACTCATTCAACATTGATCTTGCCATATCAATTAAGGTTCTATTTTTCCTTTCAACTAGGCCATTTGATTGAGGTGTATACTTGGCCGAGAATTGATGCTTGATTCCAAGCTCCTCAAATAGCTCATCAACTCTTGTGTTTCTAAACTCACTTCCATTGTCACTTCTTACTTTCTTGATTGTGGTCTCAAACTCATTTTGCACTCTCTTGATGAACTTCTTGAATATGTCAAATACATCACTCTTGTCCACAAGAAAGAATACCCATGTGTATCTAGTGAAATCATCCACAATCACAAAACCATACTTGTTGCCACCAATGCTTGTGTATGTAGTTGGCCCAAATAGATCCATGTGCAACAACTCAAATGCCTTGGAAGTACTCATAATGCTCTTCAATGGATGAGTGTTGCCTACTTGCTTTCCGGCTTGACATGCACTACATAGCTTATCCTTCTCAAATGTGACATCCTTCAAGCCTCTAACTAAGTCATGCTTTACTAACTTGTTCAATTGTTTCATGCCAACATGACCAAGTCTTCTATGCCATAACCAACCCATACTTGATTTGGTGAGCAAGCATGTTGAAAGTTGAGTGTCACTAGCATTGAAATCAACCAAGTATAGATTCTCATATCTAAAGCCTTTGAAGATCAAGTTAGAGCCATCAACACTAACTATCTCCACATCATCAACACCAAATATGCACTTGAAACCAAGATCACACAATTGAGCAACCGAGAGAAGATTGAAGTTCAACTTTTTGACTAAGAGCACATTGGAAATGCTATGATCATTTGAGATTGCAATCCTTCCAAGAGCCTTTACATCACCCTTGCTATTGTCACCAAATGTGATGCTATCAATGCCACTATCATTTGATTTGAGAGAGTTGAACATTCTTGAATCACCGGTCATATGTTGAGAGCACCCACTATCAAGCACCCAATGCCTTCCTCCGGCCTTGTAATTAACCTACAAAACAAATTAATATTTCTTAGGTACCCATACTTGTTTGGGTCCTTGGAGATTAGTCACTAAGCTCTTTGGTACCCAAATGGCCTTCTTCTTTGGGCCCACAATTGGTGTACCAACAAACCTAGCATGCACACCTTTCTCACCCTTGGTAAGCACATAACAAGAATCAAAAGGAATGTAAGGTACATTAGCATTTTTCTTGTTCTTGTTCATTTTATTGCAATTAATCTCTAGATGCCCAACTTGCTTGCATCTATTGCAATAACGACCATTGCCCTTCACAAAGCGAGACTTTGGAGTAGCAAAGGCCGCCTTGCCCTTCTTAGGAGTATAGCCCAATCCCTCTTTGTTAAGAGAGAACCTTTGGCTACCTAAGCATTTTAGCAAGCGGGCATCCCCACCATAGGCGTTGCCTAATGCGCGGGTGAGATCATCCACCTCTCTCTTGAGAGTCTCAACCACAAGTGATGAATCACTAGTAGTAGAGGTAGAGTTGGTTGTGGTGGATGATGATGAGCTACATGAAGCATTAGTAGGACTAACAAATAAAGAATCATCAATAATATCACATGTTAGTCCAATATCACAAGTGACAATCACTTGCTCCTCCTTAGCTTCCTTCATGAACTTCTCCAACTTAAGGTCCTTTTCCTTGATGAGCTCAAGTAGAGTGGAGTGGGCTTCCTTAAGCCTAGTGTGAGCAATTTCAAGATCCTCGTGGTCTTCCTTTAGACACTCACGAGAAGCCTCTAGCTCATCAAAGGATTTCCTAAGAGCTTTGAGCTCTTGTTCAATTCCTTTGCACTTCTTACTCTTTTTGAGAGCAACAAGCTCCTCCATCAAGGCATCATTTTCATTGCTCTTGGCAATGAGCTCTTGTTCCAAGATTTTGTATTTCTTGGTTGTCCTCTTGTAGCCCTTGCTCATTTGATCTATTATGCCTAATAGATCATCCTTGGAGTAGTCCTCATCCTCCTCATCATCACTCCTACAATCATCACTAGCACAAGAATCATCATCACTATCATCATGTTTTACCTTGGTAGGCTTGGCCATAAGGCATGTTGATGTAGTGTCGAAGATGGATGGCTTGTTGGAGAGGGCGATGTTTGCAGTGGCTCGTCGAGTGATCCTCTCATCATCACTAGAGCTTTCATCATCATCACTATCGGAGTTGTCACTATCCCAAGTGACTACATAACCACCACCCTTCTTCTTCTTGTTGAAAGTGAAGCTCTTCTTTGCTTTCTTCTCCTTCTTGTTCTTCTTCAACTTTAACTCCCCATCATTATATCTTTTGTCTTCATAGGGGCACTTTGCCACTACATGATCGGGGCTATTGCAATTGTAGCAAAGCACCTCCTTTGCCTTCATGAAGTCCCTTCTCTTTCTTGCACCATAGCCTTTCTTCTTCATGAACCGACCCATCTTTTGCACTAGAAGGGCCATGATCTCATCATCAAATGGATCATCATCATCATCATCAACCTTGCTCTTGCCCTTAGAGGATGAAGCCTTGAATGCAATGGGCTTCTCTTGCTTGACCTTGGTTTCCTTCTTCTCTTCTACCTCATCTTCATCATCATTGTATTGGGCATCAGTCATTATATCTCCAAGCACATTGGTTGGTTTGACCTTGTCCAATCCCTCTCTAAAGATCATTCTTCTCAAGGTGGCAAACTTCTTGGGTAAGCACATCAAGAACTTGTGTGAGAAGTCCTTGTCCTCAACCTTCTCCCCAAGCCCCTTGAGATCATTGACAATGACTTGGAGCCTATAGAACATCTCCGGGATGGATTCATCATCCTTCATCTTGAATGTGGAGAACTTGTCCTTGAGCATATATAGTTTGGCACTTTTTACCGTTGAAGTGCCTTCATATGTTTCTTCAAGCCTTATCCAAAGCTCATTTGCCTTTTCAAGATCTTTGATTTGCTCAAATACTTTATCATCAATGGCACGATAGATTGTGTCAAGTGCCGCCGTATTGCATTGTTTGTTGATGCGGTCATTGAGAGTGAGGTTTTCCTCATCAAGAATGACGTATCCTTCTTTGGTCACATCCCAAACCTTCTCATGTATATTGCCTAGATATTGCTTCATCTTCCTTTTCCAATGATCAAAGGAAGAGACGCCATCAAAGAATGGAGGCTTGCCATTAACATGATTAAACATAACTTGAGCCATCTTACACCGAGGTTGTTAAGCCTTACAAACGGTGACCACGGCTCCGATACCACTTGAAAGGTCTTGATGGCTAGAGGGGGGGTGAATAGCCTATTAAAATTTCTACAACGACAAGCTAAACAAGTTTATCAATATAACAAATAGCGAGATGCGAGTTTTGCTTAGCCTATGGGTGTTTGCAAGCCACCTATCTAATTCACAATTCTAGTATTTGCACTCAACCGCACAAGTCAAACCGAGAAGTTAAGTACAACTACAACTAGCAAGCTACACAAGAGAACTACTCTAGCTAAGCTAACTAGCTAGCAAAGATAACTAAGAAATTAATACAAGAGAGATAGGAGGGTATCACCGAGGGGCGAAGTATTGAGCCAACCAATATGATCAATAATGAATACCAAGATAACCAAACTCCGGGATCAATCAATCACAATATGAAAGTGATGACACGAAGATTTATCCCGAGGTTCACGTGCTTGCCGGCACGCTAGTCCCCGTTGTGTCCCTCTTCACCACGTGGTTCGGTGGCTAATCGGTCTCACACCGAGCCTCTCAAAAGGCACCACAAGAACCTACCAAATGGCAAAAGGTTGCAATGACACGAGCAATATACTAACGTTGCCTTTGGCGCTTCGCCGAGGTAGGCACAAACCCCTCACAATCACCGGAGGTGGCCAAGAACAATCACCAACTCTTGCCAACGCCTCCAAGCTGCTCCAAGCCGTCTAGGTGGCGGCAACCACCAAGAGAAACAAGAATCCCGCAGCAAATCAACCACCAAGTGCCAACTAGATGCTATCTCACAATGCAAATGCACTTGGATCACTCAATCTCACTTCGAATATGCAAAGAAGCAAGAGAGATGAGTGGGAGGGGAGTTGCTTAGCTCAAAGTGCTCACAAGTATGTCAAATGTTCGAGGGAGAGAGCCTTGAGCCGGCCAACGAGTATTTATAGACGTACCCCTTCAAATATAGCCGTTAGAAACTTGAAACAGCCGAAGTCGCGTTGACCGGACGCGCTGGTCCAACTGACCGGACGCGCCGGTCGCGCAACGGCTAGTTTCGCGAAGCACCGACCGGACGCACCGGTCCCGTAACTGACCGGACGCGCTGGTCAACCCTGAGCCGCGCACAACGAACCAGCGATCGGACGCGCTGAAGAACTGACCGGACGCCACAGTGCTCGCGTCCGGTCGGAGTCCAGTAAGCTCCCTGGACGACCGGACGCGTCCGGTCGCCTGTGACCGGACGCGCCTCGCGTCCGATCAAACAACTGAAAAACGCGCAGATACTGGACACTGACCGGACGCGTCCGGTCACACCGTGACCGCGTCCGGTGCAGCGTCCGGTCACCACTGTGACCCCTGTTTGCCTCCGTTTCTTTTTCCGACTTCCGGCGTAGTGGAAAATAGGCATTTCATATCCCCGAAATCGCCTGAATCCCGCGCTCGCACGCTCGGCGGGAGGGAGAGAAGACCCCAAACCCTCTCTACCGCTCAAACTCCAATGCCGTCGTAAATGTGCTAACATCACCAAGTGATCATCACCATGTGCATGTGTGTTAGCATTTTCACAATCATTTTCGAGGCGTTATTAGTTCTATCCAAATGCATATGACATGAAATGCACACCTAGAGGCACTTAGGAGTTCAATAGCCACGTCATTCCCCTCTTTATAGTACGGCTATCTATCCTATAATGTAACCACACCCACTAGGTGTCTTGGTTACTAAAACACAACCCTTAAGCATATACCTTTGCCTTGATCACGTAGGGTTACGTCCAAATCCAAGTGTGGCCATCATGATCACCATGTCTATCTTGCCACCAACCTTGGAGTGTACTAATCCTCATATGCTACATACAACTTAGGCATGGGATTAGTACTTAGGCATTGTCACTAATTACCAACACCAAACATAGGACTTTCATAAGCATCTACTCGATCCTAGTCTATGTAGGATTCAAGGATTCATATATCTGGACAAGGAATGATATAATACAGCAAGGTTTTCAACTAACTCCTACCACTTAATGCAACAATACGTATAACATATATAGAATTAATTGCTTTGAAGGTAGGAGGCTTATAATGCTCCGGGGCTTGCCTGGGATCCGACTCAAGTTAGAGTATGTCAGATGAAGTCACTTGGCGAGCAATCTCCAATCTACCACTTGTCCGATCCTTCTATCTTCGGAATGGATCCACCAACTCCATCTTCGGGTTGGATCCACATCAGGTCCTTCACGTGCTTCAGCTAGCGTACCTAAATGAGGTGCAATAATGCATATGTATGAATGCATAGAAGTGCAATAAACAAAATAATCATGCAAGCATACCAAAGTTCACATAAACCCTAGAGCTAATTAACTTAATCCTCATTAAGACATAACATAGAAGAGGGCAAGCACATCAATCAAGAACCAAGTCTTATAAGATCACAGGGTACCACCCAAGTATCATCAAAGATATGAGTCACACTTCAATACCCAAGCATGACAAAGTTAATCAAAGTACTAGAACTAGAAATTGCTACCTTCTGGATATCAGACCAACAGCTGAGTAATTTAATCATAACTGGAGATCTACAACTCTAAATGACTTGCAAGAAGACATTATGGAAAGCTTATGAAATTCTCTATATTTCATTTAATATCATCTAAACCTGATTCTAACATTTACCAGGTCGAAATACAGAAGGTACAGAATCTGTCCAGAAACCTCATTTGCAAGAATTAATTATTAACTTATGTTGCAAACATATAATTAGACAAAACCAACTTTATCAACATTTCACACATGACTAATGAACACCAGAAAACATAGAGTCCATTACTAAATAAATTCTTTTAATACATTTTTTAATTTATTTAGATCATTAGGTGGAATTATGACCACATCATAAAGATACTCAATAAATTCTACCAAAATTACAGAGACCTACACCTGCTCCCAAAAGTCTACTATCCAAATTTGAAACCATTTGGACATGTATAACAACCTCTATGAAAAAGACAAATGGCTATAGCAATAAATCATGTGAGAGAAAGTTAAACCTAAAACTCAATATTTTCTATGAACATATGGCCATAGAATGAACTAACATCAAAGAGCAACATCATAATAAGGTGATGAAACAACATTTTCTATTTTATCATTTATATATTATTTATAAGCTATTTATTAAGCCATAAACAAGTTAACTCAATAACTTGAGCATACAGTAAGCAATGGCCATGAATTTTATACCATAGTACATCCATAGCATGAAAAGCCTACCATAAAAATTTTACATCAATTGGAGTAACACAACTCAAGATATAAAGTAACAAGTAATATAATGTAGTTTTCCTTATTTATCCAGGTCAAATCACAATCTTAAGAAAACAGTAAACAACTAGGGTGTTTAATATTTTTTTCTAGCAAGTACAAGTCATCACCAAATTAACAAAACAAGAATCACTATTTTTGGAGTTCTAAAACTCTAGATATGGCTCTGCTCAAGTTGATAAGCATTTTTAGAGCATTTTTAAGGCTTAAATAAAGACATCAGAAAATATCTACAACATGTAACATATTATGACTCCACTGCATAGATCTTTTCCCAAGGTTTCCAAAAAGTCCACGTTTACTAATTTTGGAGTCTCCTAGCATGAGATATGAATATTTAAAGATTTACATAATTTCTGAAATTTAAAAACTAAATCTCCCACACCCTAACTGGATCTGCTAGAAGTACCCGATAACCTACCCAAGCTAGCCACTACTTAAACCGACATATGGGGCCCACCGTCTGGCCGGGCCCGTTTGTCATATAAGAGAGAGGCGCCGGGGGGGATTCGACCTTCATCTTCCTCATGCCGCCGGCAGAGCAGAGGAGGACGAGCGACGGCCGGCCATCCGGTGGTGAGGCGGTCGCCGGTGGCGAGGAAGCGGCCGGGGAGGTTCGCGGCGTTGAGGCGCATCCATAGGTGGTCACGGCTCGGCATGAGGTGGTCCACAGTGGCTGGCCCACGAGCTCCGGCGGCGTGCTCACGGCGGCTCCGTCGGTGGAGTCCCTCGGCGGCGAACACGGCCGGGAAAAGGGGACGTCGGGGATGGTGCGAGGAGGGCAAGGTGGCGCGGTGGTTTGATTTGGCGGTAGTTGCTTGGTGGTGGCCGGCCACGGAGCTCGACTTGGCTCGGCAATGGCGGCCACGGCCATCGGTGGTCTGCACGCGTGAGCATGGACGAAGAGACAGAGGGAGTGGGGGGGGAGACAGCACGGGCTTGTGGGCACACATAGGGCTGCACTGCTCGGCTGGAGGGGCACTGGAAGGGAGAGATGACCGCGGCATCGTGGCGTCGGCCATGGCGATGTCGAGATCGGAGCTTGACCAAGGGGAGCGCGGTAGCAACGGTGAGCAAGGGGAAGGGTCAGGGCGGCACGAGAGGGAGTGGGGAGCGCCAGGGGTAGGCTGGCATCCACACCGACGCAAGGAGAAGGGAGGGTACGCGTTGGGTGGTGAGGTTCCCAGCTCGCGCATGGGTGACACGCACAGGCCGCACGGCGCCCTCTGGTGCATTTCGACGAGCACGTGGCAGACAACAGTGTACCTGACGTGGGAGATGATTTGGGCCGGCTATGGGCCGATTCTGGACATGGGCCAATCGTCAAAGTTGTTCACCTCGGTATACTCTACAAATTTCCTTTAAGCACAAAGGTCATAAGACCCACAGATGAGGACATAATCAGTCCCCAAATCACCAGTGTCAACGAGTTAAGCTAGGGCTCGGTTTTGGGATTTTGAAATGCCAAACCTGGTCAAATCGATCCCAACTTTTTACATGTTGTTCTCCAACAAATTGTTTCCAACTTTCATTTTTGGGCCAATTGAAGTTACTTAGTAAAAACTCGAGAACGTGGGATGTCAATGTCGGAGACACTGAAATCGGGGTTTTAAAATTGTTTAAGTGTTGGAAACAGTCCCAATTCTGACTTGTAGGCCCTGTTTGAGCATGTTCCACACATTTTCATAACTTGACTCTTAAACAAAGTTTGTTCCTTATAAAATTCTCTACAACTTTGTAAAAGGGTGCACAGTCATGCAAAGCTTCTAGGTCACACTTTTGAAACGGTCAAACAAAAGTGTTCTAGGGTCCATACATGGTCAACCATCACTTAGAAGCACATTTAGGCAAAATGATCAACATGAACATTGTTCCATTAAGTGTCCTAAGTGTAGTTAAGGTCTTGTAGAGTTCATCTAGAGTCATTTGGACAAGTTTGCAAGGTTTGGTTGATGATCTATAGTTCCATTAACTTAATGGGACAGATTCCAATAGGAATGAAACTTATCATTTCATGTGACTTTTTGATTCCAAACTTCATGAAACTTTTCCAAGGATCAATATAGATAGTTATTGATGTGAGACATGTGAAGATACTTTGATAACAACACCCAAGCATATATCTTAAAAATGGCCTATATGCAAAGAAGGGTGCAGCATCCAAGTTTAGATTAGGGTTTATTTCCATAGGTTTGACTTTGGCATCGTCATCTCCACTAATTTATCATGTTTGAGCTTAAACCCACTACTTAATTGGTGATCAATACCTGGGGTGTTACGCTGGCCGCCTCACCCTGGGCTCATCCCTCCCTGCTGTTGGTGTGTCTGATAACCGGCAACATGTCACGGGGCTACCCGGGACAAGGTTAGGCGGGGATCAGCGAGTGCTAAACCCGATGGTGAACACAAAGACAACGATTTATACTGGTTCATGTCACTAGAGTAGCGTAATACCCTACATCCAATTAGGCATGTTGCCTTGTGTTGGATTGTTGAATATTATTGTTTTACAAGGGGGTCCTCCTGCCTCTTTATATAGTCCAGATGACAGGCGCATATGTCGAATCCTAGTCGGGTACAACAGAAGAGTTCTAATCTAGTTACAGACTTTTCTAGAATCCGACTAGGTCGGTCCTTGTAGCCTTGGAAAACACATCACCTTGTTCTGCGCCCTCTAGGCAGACTGTGCGCCGGCCCAGGCCCCTGCCAGGTAGTCGGCCCCGTGGGGAACCCTTAGGATCCTATTTCGTCACCTACGCCGGAGGCCTCGTCGCCACTACTCCCCTAGAGGGCATCCTCATCACCTAGCCTTGCCCCTCCACGCTAGTCGGAGGCGCCTCCCCATGCCGCCTCCTCCCTTGAACTCGCGCCTCCTCGCACTGGCGGAGGCCCCTCCCCGGGGCAAATCTGCCAACAGCTACTACGTGCTAGCCCATCGAAGTGAGAAGGAGTTGGGTGGAACCTTTTTCAGCTCCTCCAATGAGCAACCTCAGTCATCATATGATTTGTGGAGCTCCTTAGGTGAAGTTGTTTTTGTTTTGTCCGTTTGGTTGAAAATTTAGTAAAACTGGCAAATTTGCCCGTGCGTTGCTACGGGTGAATGCCAAATTATTTGATTCAATATGTATGTTTTTGTGCAACTTTTTTATGTAACAATTGAAACTATAATAGTTTGTTTTGCGGTTACCTAGACGATTTATGTCTCGGAAGATTTGTTCAATGATCGCATCATCTGTTCGGATATGTCTTGGACACGCATTGTTCTTGCTCGTTTGCGCACAGGTCTAAGTCCAAGTTCAGAAATGTATATGGGATAGGAACAGACGTAAGGGCATTGCTGGATGTAAAAAAGACAATTAGAAAAAAAACCATATTGACTTTAATATTAAATATAGATAGCACAGTGCTTTGATATGAATTTTGTTGGTTCATTTTATGAAACATTATGCAGTAAATAAAATAAGTCTTAGAACTTTAAGTTTGTTGGAGCCATCAAAATTCGTAGCAGTTTGATGGTAACGAAACATTGAAACATAGATACCTCATGCTATAAAGTTCTATGGCATTTTTTAAAATCATCTGGATATTCATGTTTTATGTGCTAAGTGATATTTAAAATATACTTTTCAGAGTGCGGATCTGTAGAGGGCTTGATTCGATCTTCTTGCTCTTCGATCTATTGTGTCTTGGCTTTGATTTGGTGAGTTGTGGTGACATGAGATGCCGATGCCTTGTATTTATAGTCCTGTTGGTATTTGATTTATAACTTAATTAATTCCTGTTCAAGTTTATGGTCTCTCTGTATTGTATTTGATTTTGTATTATATTCAATTTTGGGAAGAAGGAGATCTGTGATCTGGGTGTGTAATATGTGAGATCGAAGTTTGCTCGGGTCCTACTGGATTTTGTACCGCGGTCCATTAGAGGGGGTTTTCAGTAGATTGTGAGTATGGGATGGAATAGGTTAGAGCGGACAGACCAAAAAAATCTAAAAAAAGAGGTTGAAATTTTGCCTCTTTATTAGTAGGTATAGATATTGGTGGAGCTTCCACCAGCTCCACCAAATGGTCTCTAAATCTCTTTGCCAACTCATGAAATAATTGCTGACGTGGTAACTGCCCTTGTAGAAACTGCAACGCGTTGCTTTCGTGGCGAACAACATATAGTAAAGTGTGTTGTCTAGGTTTAGTTTATTGTATTACCTATATGGCTAGCTATACCTACTAAGCTCGATCTGTCCACACCACAAATTGAGTCCAAGTCAGCAGCTCGTGGTCGACCGAGATATTCCTACTGTATGTGGAGGCGTGGACCGACACGTACGTGTCAGTGTTTGCCTCGTGGATCATCATTTGTGCTAATTAATCATATCATATCTTCATCCAATCATTGTCGTCTCTAATCCGGGCCGCTCATCTATTCATCGAGTGCCCCTTCTCAAGGAAAGTATGGAGCTAGTAGCATCGTGGAGCAACTGTGCCAACCTACACCCAACTAGCTGGACACAACAAAATGACATAGAGGACTGGTTTCTTCAGATGACCGAAAGTGGCACAAGGGCAGCACACTCACTTGCAATCCCAAGTTTGTGGCAGATTTGGAAGCAAAGAAACGTAGTAGTTTTCAACGGCAATAGAAGGTCAGAGCAGGCGGTCTTCATAATGATAAAGGATGAATGTTCCTTATGGGTCTCGGCTGGGGGAAGAGACCTAGGATCTTTTAGGATTGCAAATCATATTAGTGAGTAATTAGCTTATGATCTGTACATCCTCATGGGGCGGTCTGCCCAGTGAGGAAGCGCCCCTCGCGCATGTAGCCTTGCAACTCTATTTTCTTGCTTATTAATATAAAGCCGGGCAACCGGATCTTTCAAAAAAAAAATCCGGGCCAGCCTGTGGATTTGCACCGTGTCTGGTCTCTTGTGCCGTATGTGATTTAGGCATATCTTGTGTTTTATACGTACATATCTTTCTATGTATAATCTATAACTATAGGTACATTAATATACTAGTACTCATGCACGCACGCATCACGCAGAGAATCAAAATTAAACATGGACACAATCACGCAGAATCGATCATGCACGCACGCAGTGGATTAACAACAGAGAAACATCATGGGCAATTGGAGGCTGTGCCATATAATGGTATATGCGGGCATGCAATTGAAAGCTGATAGTCCACATAGAACACTCTCCAACAGCTTCTTACCATTTTTCATGTTTGGAATAACAAAGGCATCCACGCACAAAGATACGCGGTCCTTATCATCTTCTTCTTCTTCTTCTTCTTTCCTTTTTTTTTCTTTTTTTTTGCTTAGCACCTTCTATTGCCCTCAACTGTCATCGCAGCCTCAGCTTTAATTTAGAGGTTCACGAAATTGAATGTCCAGCCATTATTTTTAGATCTGTAAATATTGAGAGATATGAGAGGCAATGGAGATTTTATTTTTGAGGTTCTATATATATGGAGTTATGATGTCGGGATGGCCAACCATAGCCTGACCACCGTTGTTTGGGAGGTTCGTCGCAATTGAATCTCCTGTCACCATTTTCACATATATATGAGCATACTAGGAGTGACAGGCAGATCTCTATTTGGTTGGGCAAAGTTCAATTAAATTTAACAAAAAAAATAGCTAACTGGTATAGGAGCACGGTGCAATAAATCTTTCTGTGCCGTTCTAATGTACAGTCATATTTGCTACGTGTCCAAACAGTTCCTCTCTCTAGCTGGAACACGAGGGTAGTACTATACTATACGTAGGCAGGTTGGCCGTAGCTTGTACGGCTGAACGATCCATGGAACTGAAAATGTTATTGGCACCACGTTGCTCTTGGAAGACTTCTAGATGGCGCATCCGCGTTCTTTATTTGGCAATACCGGATCCAAACTTATTTCCATTCATATTCCAGATATCACTGCCACAAAATTGATTTTAGGAGAGACCATTGTGGATGAGCGCTTCTTCTAGTATCCCGGGTGAAGGCCGTGATATAGTCAGACTCAGAGGCGATAGGGATCTTATTGTGCTTTTCTGAGAAGCGTATGATGTATTCCTCGAGGAACTCTCACCCTTCTTCTATTTTTGTAGTTGTGTAGATCCAACGAATTTGTGGACCAGTTGTAGGTCCCCTAGAATTTGTGGATGAAGAGGCTCCTCAGATCAGCCCAACGCTTGATTTAGAGAGTAAATCTCTAGAAATTCATTCTCGTTCTTCATCTTTGGTTAGTGAAAAATCCGAAATAAAGGATGTCTATATTTGCATATCTAATTAAAGAGTTTGTTACAGGATATTCTTTCCCCAAAATCTCCATTCATATGAATTGGAGAGGATATAAAGAGTCTCTTGGAGTTGCTCTTAACAGACTGGCTGTAGTAGTCTATATATGTGGGACCTAGTTTAATTTATCTCCATTGTATATATGGACATCAGGACATGCATATTTGCCATATTATCGGGGTGTTTGGGACTGCTCCGCTCCATGTTTTTTTAACTCTGCTCCACGTTTTAGCTCCACGTTTTTTAGCGAAACGGTTTCAGCTCCACACACTCTGTTCGAGGAAAAATAGTGGAGTTGCGAGAGCACCTAAAGAGGTGCTCCACACCCTCTATATGTGCTACAGCATACTGCTAGTAGGTACTACTAGCCTATAAAAAGTTTGGAAACAATGAAACATATATGATAGCTACAAGCTAATAACTCATCATCTTCCTAATGCATATGTATATATACATATGTGGCCAAATCACGTGAGCTGCACGATACATATATAATTATAATTAACAATTTATTAGAGTCTCTTAATTAACTTGAGTAACATCAGAGTTGAATGAATCAGCTGCAGGGGGTCACTGTCTTGGTCAATGTTCTTTATTCTCCACGAGATCGATCTTCAGCACTAGCCGGCAGCAGGAACGACGGCCACTTGCTTGGTCCTCTCGTGACTTACGTTGGTCGACCGAGATCGAGAAGAACAGTTTTGTATGTGTCGCTCCAGGTGCCAACGTGCCCGGTGCCTATCTGTGCAGGTCGGCCATGGCCAGGCTGATTTATAAATTAGTACAACAACTTGTATGATTATTGTAGTCTATCCATTCCAAACTATAGACGTTTTGGCTAGCGCCCAGATCGTCCGGAAAGCCTGCGTCTGTTGTGCCTGCTTCACGTGGGGGCTCGCGCCGCACCGTGTCCCACGCCCACACCGTGGCGCCCCCTCTACACCCACACGCATGTAGGTGGGCCTCAGCAGGTGGTTGTTGCAGATAGGTCCCACTGCAATATGTGCAACACTAGATCTACTTTTGCAACATCTGGATGAAACACTTACAACATACGTCCGAAACAATTGAAACACTTGCAACAAACGTCTGAAACACCAGGAAAAAGACGTGTGTAGCCATTGCAAAACATACGCAACATCCAAATGAAACACTTGCAACATATGTGTGAAACATATGCAACATCCGGATGAAACACACGTGCAACATATGTCTGAAAAAAAGATGAAACATTGGGGACAGACGTTTGCAACATAAGTGTACAACCATTGCAATGTATGCAACATTCTGATCTACTTTTGCAACATCCATACGAAACCCTTACAACATACCTTTGAAACAACTAAAACACTTGAAATATATGCTTACAACATGCGCTTTCAGCACAATGTCACCTTGCTTGGACGAATGAAGCTCGTTCTTATGGAGCTCGATGCCAGCGCGGAGCTGGATGCCACAGTGTGCGGAGGTCATCGGCGCAGAGCTCATCGGTGGCACGGGCCTCGGCGCAGGCGGATGGAGTGCGGTCATGACGGGAGGCACGAGTCTGGACGGTTGGTGGGCGGCGTGGGCAAGCGTAGTCTGTCCGCCCGCGAGGGCGGGCAGCATGGGCGGAGGCGGCCAGTGAGCGGCGCAGGCAAAGTCCGTCCCGCGAGCGGGGGCACACAACGTAGAGTCGGTATGCGACCCAAGCGGGGTCTGACTATGAGTGGATGAGGATGGGTCTCTGGATGAGTGGATGAGGTAACATTCAGACGGGAGTGACGGGACGAACGCCTGTGAGATATCATTATCATTTCCAGATACATTGTTTTCGCTATGTATCTAAACACATAGTGTATATCTGAGTGCATAACAAAATCTATATATATCTAAAAAAGCCATAACGTCTTATAATTTGGAACAGAGCAAGTATTATTTTAGTCAACAAGTGGTAAGAATATAAATAAATGTTTAAATTTATTAAATTTATGAGACGTCGGTCACATGCATGCCATGGAGTATATTTTCCACGGTGGCACGCAAGATGGGACTGTTGATTGGGTTCGCATATGGTCACAGGCGGGTAAGAATGATCGACGGCTATTCAAATTACATATACTAGTCCATCGACACGTGGCCTCACATGGATTAAAACCTTAATTAAGAGACATAATGACAAATCTAGATTTTGATTTTAAAATTTTTTGATCTCGATGGTTGCTACAAAACTTGTTACATCCTTAAATTAAGTTAAATCTCTTGTTCTAATTATATCTTTATTAAATTAACTCTTTTTGTATTTTATTAATAACAAGGATTTTAGATCGTGTGCCACACACTCTTAAGTATTCTCTCCATTCCAAATTATAAGACATTTTGACTTTTTTAGATCTACATAGGTTTTACCATGTACTTAGATATTCAATATGTCTAGATGTATAATAAAAACAACGTATCTAGAAAAAACAAATAAACTGCCTTATAATTTGAATGGAGGGAGTACTCCCTCCGTCCCAAAACAAGTGACGTTTTTGTTTTTCGAGGAGTCAAATACTTTTAATTTTGACTAAATATATACAAGAAAATATTAATATTAATAGTACATGATTAGTATCGTTATATAGATCATTGAATCTGTTTTTTATAATAAACTTATTTGGATATACAAATGTTGCAAATATTTTCTACAAATCTAGTCAAACTTAAGAAAGTTTGACTGGCACGAATACCATAATGACACTTATTTTGGGACAGAATGAGTATTACGATAGCATAAATGGTCACCAACATGCACGTGCTACCGTGGAAAAATACTTTCTGTGATGTATGTGCACTCATTTGACAGATTTATGTATTTGTTTGCACATTTTGAAATATACTATTGAACCAAACAACATGTTGTGTGGTGGATACAATTAACTTACTTTTTGAGATGAGACCATTAGATTTCAGATGGACACACTAATTAAGACATGAGACCAAGCCATGTCATTTGAGGGGCGTGGACGTGACTCAATCTCAGCCGCCCTGAGCTGCACCTGATTGCATAAGTGAAGCAAGCGTGAGCATCTGCCCATATGCTTGCACTGTGTAAATCGATTTTTAGAGACGAACGAACACTTTAAGATACCTACCTCTGAACATCACGATTAATGGTGACAATTGGTTAAAGGTGGACGGCTTGCCCGCCTCTAAAAATAAAAAGTGATCGCTCTAGGAAATATTGTCTACTAAAAAGTTGTAGATCGCGTCGAGAGCTACAATTTTGATAGAGTTTGTCTCCATGCTGCGACTTCACATGGAAAAGTTATGAAATACTTTTTGACGTAGCTATTAATAGAGACGGTCCACTTAAGATGTATGTCTCTGTTAATAGGTTTTTATATATGGACAATAAGAGTGGCCGTTTCTGTTAGAGTGATTTTCAGAGACGAGCATTCTAAGGCAACTGTCTCTATACAAAGATGACTGCCTTATTAGAATGTTTGTCTCTACAAATGATTTTCAAAAACAGTCATTTACCTAGAGGTCGTTTGACCATTTACGGAAGCGGTCTCATCTCTAGTAATCAGAGAGCCCGTCTTCCAAAATCGTTCTTGTGGTGATGAGTCCAAACCAGCCACTACTTCGTTGTACGCACATGCGTCATGCGTGATGCGCGCGTGCATGCGGCAGCGCCCAACAAGGAGACTTGAGCAGGTAGGTACTAACGCGAGCGACTAAGGGCGTGTTTGGAAGCGTGGTCCAGCGGCCCGGCTGCGCTCCTGGGCTGCAACGCCCATGTTTGGGGACGCTGGCCCGCTCTGTAGCCTGGGTGCCGCGGTGCAAAAGGGGCACCTCCGCCTGGCTATGGGGAAACGAAGCTAGGGTTCGTTTTTTTGGGGGCGCGGCTGCGAGCGACGCAAGGCAGGCGATTTGGCGCGGCGGCGGGTGGCTTGCGCGGCCCCGTGCGGGAAGTGGGAAACGTTCGTGCGCCCTCTTCACCGGCGAAATTTGCCGCCTTTATAAGCGACCGTTGCCGCTGCGTCTCCTTCCTTCGTCTCCGTGCTCTTGGCCCTCCCTCTACCCACGTGAGAGACTGGCGGCGGCGGTGAGCTAGTGTCCGTCGTGGCGGCATCCTTCCCCGGCGGGCTTTGTCTCCGTTCCCCCACCTTGGATCTGCTTCGACGCGACGCCGCTCCGTCGACTGCTAGGACTTCGTGGAGGTTGCCGTTCTTCTTCCATCTTCTTCTGTTGTTGCGGTGGTGCGGTTGCTGTTCTCCCGGCTGGATTTACTTCCTCTCCCTCTAGATCTGCTCCCTCTTCCTCGCCGGTTCTTCTTCTTCTCCTAGCTGCAATGCTCCTTTGCTCCGACGACCACCCCGAGGTGAAATCGACCCCCAATCCCCCCTCTCTCTTGATGGCGATGATGTTAGGGTTTGTTATCGTAGTTGCAGTTCATTGTTCATTCGTTTATTCTCAGTACAAGCTGCTGTTTCATGATGGATTAGGGTTTCATCTGTTACTGAATTGATGCTGGTTCTTACAGTAGCTTGTTGTACCTTATGATGACCTACCGATTTACCATCCTTTTTGCACCTGATGCGTTTCATGGCTGTGATGGTTGCCTGGATTGCCCTGTATTTTTTTCTTGCAGTTGATGATGTTGTCCTAGGCACTTTGGAGGCATGTTTTTACACGCAGCCATGCTAAATATGCTTCTTTAATCATTGTACAAACATGTTGAAGCCAGACAGGGTATGATGATCTGAGTTCCTGTTTTATTGTTAGATGCATGTAGATGGATCCCTCTGATAGTCCCACGTGGAAATCGTGCCTATATACATATGGATTACTTTGTGTCATGCATGGTGGCAGGAACACAACAGTAGTAGTAGTAGTAATAATAATAATAATAATAATAATAATAATAATAATAATAATAATAATAATAATAATAATAATAATAATAATAATAATAATAATAATAATAATAATAATAATAATAATAATAATAATAATAATAATCGTTGTGTCCCCCGGTGAGCTTGCCAAGCTTGTGGCAGCCCTGGGAGGTTTGTAACCATCTCTTAAACTAGTAAAATCACCCCTCATCTCAAGAGTTGAGTCTCTTGACTTGAGAACGAGATAGGGTTGCAAAGCCCTAAGCCTTAGTGGCATACCTCAACAACGTGGACTTAGGGAAGCCTTGGTGACGAGCTAAATCACGGGATAAATCCTTGTGTCACCATGTGCTTGAGTTACTATTTGTTGTTCATATTGTTGTTGAGGTGATTTCTAGGGTTTGAGGCCGAGCTACCTGTGTGTGGAGTTCCTACCACTTTCAGCTGTCGATCTGTGAACTAAACCTCTGCAGGAAGCTAAGAAAATTATATGATCTAAATTTCGTTGGTTAGATTTTGAACTGTGACCAAGTTTTTCCTGCAGGTGCGGCAGTGCCGCTGTTCTAGTGCGGTAGTGGCGCTGTCCGATAGTGCCGCAGGTGAATTTGACATCTGCTTGAGTTGAATTTTTACAGGCCTATTTACCTCCCTCTGGGCGCTCCAGTGATCCTACAGTATCAGGGTGGAGTAGGGTGGCAGATGTGCGTCTACGCGTTCACGCCGATACGGACGGATGAGTAGATAAGGGCATTGGATATACATTTTTAGAGAGAGCGGATGAGTGGATGAGTAGATGAGGGTGAGCCGCATCCGGACGGGACAGACGCCGGTGGCCAAGCATTATCGATTTTTTTTAAAATCTTTCCACTTGCGTAGGCTAAGAACCTTAGATATCTGCATGTAGTAAAAACTATTTTTTAGATGTGGTTTGCTTAAGTCATGCGCCACTAAAAATAATCAGGGCACTCTTTATGCTCGCGTCTTAAGTCAATTTTTTACTTACCAGCAGCTCGCTTAGAAGAATGGCCAATGAAAATAGTTATACACTGGCGGTTCTTGAACACGAACCTACACGTCGATTTGTAGTGGCGTCTGCTCTTTATGCAATCGCCAGTGCAAAAATGGGGGCGTCACTAGAAACCGTGTAATGAAAATTTTCACAATTTGCGATCCTTCCTACTAGTGATCCCTGCTAAAAGCCTATGCATACCTGTAGTTTTGATTTCCATTCGAATAAAATTTGTCCAGGTTTCGCAAATCTTTCACGAAATTTCAAAAAAAAATCGGTAGTTCCCTCCCTCCGCTATTTGTTTCACAACACAACTGTCCGAGATCTCTTGCATGCGTCCACCGCGCGCCTGCCTCTCTTCATCAGTTCATCCCATCGTCTCCCATGGCCGAACCGTCCACATCCCACACTTGTTCGTGCATGTCATCAGCATCTCCCATGTGATCGGGAATATCGGATCGATCGGGTCAGAGAGCCAGGGCATGCTGGCTGCGCCCTGCGCTCCACCATGGAGACCCCGCCACCGCCGTGCTCTTGGACGAATAAGCCGAAGTGCCGCCGCTCCCCCGTAGCTCTCTCCTTAATGTGCTCCGTCTGAGATAGAGCTTTGATAGCAGATTGATCGACTACCTTGCATGATTATTATTGGTTTGGAGGCCAGCAGAAACACCCGCGTCGCTCCGGCTCTGGGGCGACACGGGCGAAACCCGCGCCGCCGCCGCAAAAGCCCACTCGCCTCGCTCCTCCCGACCTCGCCGCCGCCCGAGCACGCGGCCAGAGGTCCACGCCAGTGCGAGGACGGCGGCGGCGGCGAAGACTCTCTGCTCCCCTTGCGTGCTCGGGCAGCGGTGGCCAAGCCTCTCTGCTCCCCCTTGCATTGCTTTCCCCAGGCGTGCTTAGGTCGGTTCCTTGTGGAAGATGGGTTCGTCGTCACTATCGCCGGCAAGGAGGACATCCGGTTGGGCGGCGACTCCACAGTGGCACCTGCCTCGATCCGGTGCGGTATGGCCGGATCTGGTGAGCCCTTAGCTGGATCTGGCATGGCCTCATTTTGCACATCCTCGGGCCTGCTCCTGGGTACTCCTGGGCAGCGGAGGTGGAGGAGGCGGCGGAGCGCCACGCCGCCATAGGTGAAGCTGCTCAGGCGCTGCTATGACCACATCGGCGGCTGTCATCGCCGGATCCGTCGCCCTCGTGGGTGGATTGCGGCGGCGACGATGGCCATGTGTGGAGCCAGTCTTGGCGGTGACGGGGGTGTCGTGTGGTGGTGGCTCAGAGGCTGCACGCAGCACGGTGTTGACGCGCTGCGATGGCTCGGGCTGTCACGCGTCTAGCCGTGGTGCGACAGCAGTGGCAGTTCGGTGTGGAGGCTACTGGAGGTCTTACGCAGCATGGTGGATACGGGGCGGCTCGGCAAGGGTTGGGACGTTGGTGGATTGGGCGACTAGGGCTTCTTCTGATCCTGGCCTTCTTCTCCCCGCCATCTGTCGTCCTCTTTCCTCGGGCTGGCTTCCGTGGAGGAGCTGGTCGGATCTGCTTGCTGCTGGTCAGCTTTGCCAGTTTTGGCGGGGGGGCGGACTCTCCGACAGGCTTCTCCTGCATTTGTCTTGACTGGTGTCTCTAGGGGCGGCAGCGAGGCAGGGCTGCTGCTGAACCATCGCCGCACCCTGCCTCCCTGGTAGGGTTGGGACTCCGACAGCGACGGTGTGGAGGTTGCTTGAGGTCGGGGTGAAAGCTTGAACGACGACGTCTATGGACACCGTTACCTTCTCTTGGAGACGTTCTTTCCTACATCTACTCCTACCGTACTTGATGTTGTAGGTGAAAACCTTATCTTGGCGGGCTACTTTGTTGGTGTTTTTAGTGTCGTTTCCTCCTGGAGGCATTGCTAGGCTTTCCAGTTCCGCGGTAGCTCCTTGCCGTCTGGCCATGGTGGTGTCCCAAGCTGTGCTATTTGGTGTCGCTCGCCAGGTCGTCGAGTTTTCTCCGGTCCTTGTTAGTTGTTAGCTGGTTTGATTCGACCAAGTTGGAGCAAGTAGCGGCGTGAGTTTTGATAGTTGTTCGATTGTTGTACTAAAGTTGTTTAGGATGAGTGAAGCACTCTTCTCAGTTGTATGGTTTTTTGCCTAATTTTTATTCAAAAAACTGGACGGGCACTTATTTTTCTTTCTTTCTTCGTCTAATAGAAATCGTGACAAAACTTTTGCCGTCCTTGCTAAAAAAAGTTATTAATGGTTTGAAACAGATGAAAGCAGAGACGACAACGTCGAGGCGATCCCTGCTCCTTCCCAAGCAGCAACCGAGGTAGACATCACCATACCAGAGCTTCCGGAGGTACTATCATCTCCTCAGCAGCATCATTTAATAATTGGTCGATAGTAACATGCAGCCTCCAATCTCTCAATTGCTACTCCATCGATACAAATTATAAATCATTTTTGGCTCTTATATATAGGTACACAATTTTTACTACGTATCTAGATACAATATATTTCTATATGTACATATATATATAATAACAAAAGCTATTGTAATTTGAAAAGACAAAACGACTTATAATTTAGAACAGAGTGAGTATATGTTTGCTCAAGGTGTAAGGTTCAAATATGTGGACATATATATATATAAACAAAAAAAAGCATAAATTGCATCTCTTATATATAGTCACTATATGAATTATCCAATTATTTTGACTCCATAAATTACAATAAAGTCTAGCGCTACTATATATTATATAAAGATATGTCTAGGTTCCCTATGTCCTTGATTAAATCCACTTAGATTAGTGCTGCAGAGAGAATACCACGATGTGTCAAAGTCCATTATCAATCTTAGATCATCTTTCAATTGAGCGGTAATCTGTGAGGGTCTCTTAGCAGGACTCTTAATCAACGCGCGCGTCAAGAAGGTTAGTGGCGCACGTTTTTTCTTCACTGTCTTGTTCATGTCATCACTTCTTCCTCTCTCCGCACTCATCTTTCTCCCCCACCCCTTCGTAGCTCGAGCACGACCGAGGCCGCCGGCGACCTCACCGCCCTGCTGCCCGCCGCCATATACGACCTTTCCCTCCCTTCATTGATCCCAATTGGACACCTTGCCGGTGACTCTTCGCCCCCGCCGCCGACTCCACCCAACCGGATATCTCCCACCACCTGCTCGGTGGTGCCCCACTGCCGCCTAGCTCGCCATGCTCAGCCTGCCACCACTGCCGGTTCGACCGCAGCCCTCGGCCCCCTTCTATGCCCGCTGGCCATGGATGCCTTGCAAAATCTGAAACCCTAACCTACGTCGTCGCGGCCGTTGTCGCCGTGCCTCGTCCAAAGCCTCAGCTGCAGCGATCTCGCTGCTGGCCGCACCGCCAACCCCCTGCCCCGCCCCCTCCTTCCTTAGTTCAGGGTTGTCGTATGTGCCGCTTCAATAGCGGCGCACGTTTGTCCGATAACGATTTGGGTCTCTTAGGTGCCATATTTATGGCCAATCGTTGCATTTTCTTCGATTCCTCTATGTAATGCAATTGTTTGTATAAACTAATACATGTACTCCACCGTTTATTCCCAACTAATTAAAAGTTCAAACCAGCATTTTCATGCGTGCTAGCTATTCATCCTTTCCTCACAAGCACTGCTTGTATACGGATGCAGGACGTCATCCAGCACATACATTCCTTGATGACAATGCGAGAGCGAGACGCAGCTCGCGCTGCCTGCGTGTCCCCGAGCTTCCTACGCTTCTGGATGCACTACCCAAACCTGGAATTCAACCAGGAAACCCTAGCCGCGAGCAGGCAGCCACTGCTGCAGAGGGAACACAGAGGCAAGTACGTTTTCACCCAAGCACGGCAGGTGCTCAAGAACCACTCCGGTGCCGGGGTGAAGACGTTCAAGCTCAACCTCTCCAGCTGCTCCAAGGACGACATCGACGCCGGCCTCCTCGACGGCTGGCTCCGGGCATGCTTCGCCGCCAAGCCCGGCATCGCCGACCTCGCTCTGCTGCTGCCCGACTGCTATGCATCTGAATACAGCTTCTCCTAATGGGTTAAGTTCGCTCCTAACTGACGATGAGGCTGACAGCTCGAGGAGCTCAATCCAGTCTCTTCACTTCGCCTCGTGTGGCTTCCATCCCACGGTCGTCGCCGACGGCCCAGAGCTGCCGCTTGCTTGCTCTTGGAGCTTGTCCAGAGTGCGCTTGTGCAGATTCGGCGTTACCGGCGATGAACTATTGTTGTTTCTTTCCAGCTGCTTCGCTCTGGAGCAGCTGGACCTCTCCAGGTGCGACATGGTAGCCTCCCTGAGGATACCTCGTGTTCTGCGGAAGCTCAAGGTAGTGTGGGTGCGAGCGTGCATGGCGATGGCGGTGGTCGAGAGCGATGCTCCGAACCTCTCTACCTTCAGCTACGAAGGGTGGCCGCTGTCGAGGTTCACGCTTGGTGCCTCGTTGGAGACCAAGGAGCTGGACGTGCACGTTGAACGCATGACAGACATGCTCCAGTATGCAGGCAGCTACTTGCCATCCATCGCGCCACATCTTGAAAGGCTTGTGCTATCAACAGATCATGAGGTACATTATACATTGTACCTATATGGATGATGCATACATCTAGGTGATAGAAGAATCAACGAAACATATATAATCAATATTTTGAGGATGTTTGCTTGTTTCTCTTTTTTTCTCCTTTCAGATATTGAAGGCGCGAGTGATAACTGACAGATTTAAGAACCTCAAGCATCTTGTTATCTACCTTGGCGAATCGGGTAGATTTTGCGCAGGCTATGACTTCCTTTCTTTGGCTTGTTTTCTTGATGCATGTGTTGCCTTGGAGACCTTCATCTTACGTGTGAGTAGTGTTTGATCATCTCCTCCATATGGTAGAAATATCTTTCTATGCTATGCTTGCTACCTCATGTATTTAAATTGTTATTAGACATGCATCGTGTCTATAAGTTATGCCTTGTTTGGAAGTACTCATATTCAACTTAATCCATGTGTGCGGGAGTGAATTAGAGTAGTAGAACTTACGTTAAATGTCACTCTAACAACATATGTGAATTAAGATAGATACGTGCATCCAAACAAGCCCTTAATGAACCGTTGCCCACCATAATCCTAATAGTACATACAAGATACTAATATGTATACTAAGTTACTAACTACCCTAGAGATTCATGTATTCATGTGTGCAGATTGTAGATGGTTTCGGATGGTACAAGAAGTACCACATTGTTGGAAAACCAGACGAAAATCCATGGCAATCCAACAGGCAGGAGATCCCAGGAATCCGCTATGGAGGCCTCGGAAACCTGAGGAAGGCGACCATCACGGGCTTCTGCACCGCCAAGAGCTTGGTCGAGCTGACATGGCACATCCTCGAGAGGGCGTCACTGTCGCTGCAGTGCCTCGTCTTGGACGCCTCTCCCGGCTATGACAGGAAGCGCTCCTCTTCCGACCGGTGCCTGCCAATGCGCACGGAGAGGCTCTCAGGGATGGTGAGAAGGTGCTCGTCGGCGTGAGGAAGTACGTCGAGCCCAAGGTCCCCATCGGCGTCGAGCTCAAGTTTCTTGGGCCCTGCAGCCGGTGCCACGCCATGGATGCCGAAGGTGTGGCGGAGGAGGCCAGTTCAGAAACTCTGAGGAGGTTCTTGCAGCGTCAGGAAGACGGCCGCGTTGCCTTGGTTTATGTCCTGCCAAAGAGCTAATAATATGCCAGTGTTAAGCGCTACTGTTGTGTGTTCATGTTTGAGCTATATTTTCTCTGTTAAAATCTATTATTACAGCTAGGTGTTGAATTTTTCATCCTCTCTCCTTTTGCGAGGTTAATTGTTTCCTCGTTAGGAGTTATACAACATAGAAAATATATATACAAAGCTAGCTTGTACTATTTCTTTAATATGGTTCACTGCGTTGACCATGAGAGATTGCTGATAATGGGTTGTGAAGCGGTTAGGATCTTTCCATGTCCGTCTCTCATGGTCAACGTAGTAGATGAAAGTAGAACACATAAACATAGAGCTCACATGTATTTAGAGTTTGGTAAAAGCCCATATAAAAACCGACTAGGATTAGGACTCATTCTCCTTTTCCTTTTTTTATATACATCTGCTTTTAAGAAAGCAATCCTCCTGCTTTCCTTTCAGGTCTGAATTGGTTTGTTTTACAACAAAAACAACCAATATAAGAAAGCAATAGGAAAAAGTTCAAATTACTCCCCTCAAGTTTGGCATATATCCAGATTACCCCCTAAACTTATATTTGGTTCAATTTATTCCCTCTAACTATTTTAGTTGGTTTAGTTTACCCCTTAACATGATTTGTTATTTTTGTTTTTTCCCGTATTAGTTGAGTTTTAATATCAACTTTTGGGATATGATAGAGAACATCATAAGTTATGTTAGAAAAATATATCTTAACTTTTTGCCACTATTTTGATAGCTTACGAAATTTAATAATAAATTAACACTAGAGATACAATATCATATAAAACATAATGATGAAAAATTCATAGTGCGTTTTTCTAACATAAAATACAATGTCCTCTGTCACCTCACAAAATTTGAAACTAAAATATAATTTGTACATAGAGAAACAAAAATGAAAAATCTCTTTAAGGTGTTAGTTGGACCAACTTAAATAGTTGGAGGGAGTAAATTGAACCAAATGTTAGTTTGGGGGATTATTTGGACATAGGCCAAACTTGAAGGGAGTAATATGGACTTTTTCCAAAGCAATATAATCCTCCTGTTTCAGGTCTGAGTCGGTATGTTTTACAAGAAAATCAACTAACCAGCCCAGATCTGATGCATGCTGGCCGCGCCCTGCACTCCACCATGGAGACCCCGCCGCCGCCGTGCTCTTGGACGAAGAAGCCGAAGTGCCACCGCCGTCGCCACCCCACAGGTTTGTACCCTCTTCCGCTGCCTCCTCAGTTTGTTGGACGATGTGGATCCATCTGAGAGCTTTAGTTGAGCCTTCCTTCAATATATTATTCTTGGTGCCATGCATGCATCGATCATGTTCGTTATATTGTTCATACGTACACACATGCTCGTGGCCTCGTCTTCCTCGTCGAGATCAATCGATTATCTTGCATGATTAATTATATTTTTTTGCAGCAGATGAATGCAGAAACGACAATGGCGGCCCGCCGTGCACCTCTCAACAGCCACACCAGGCTGAGGCCATCCCTACTACTCCTTCCCAAGCAGACACTGATGCAGACATCACCATGCCATACCTTCCAGAGGTACTATATAGACTGTCATCTCCATAATATCATCAGCTAATCATTTACTAATTGATCTGAAAGGTTCTAATATATGGACATATATAAACAAAAAACACACAAATTGCATCTCTACATGCATGATATGAATTGTCTAATTATATCGACACCATAAATTACAAAACCAGTCTAGCGCTACTATATTATTCAAAGGTAATGCCTAATTTCCCTCCGTCCATGATTAAATCAAGTTCTAGCAAGTTTATGACAGATTAGTGCTACAGAGAAAAGATCACGCACAATGCCCTCTGCTAATCTGAATTCAATCTTTTAATTGTGCACTAATTGGCGATGCCGCTCTTAGTTTTTGTTCCCTTTCATTCCCTGTAATCTTGTTGTTTGTGTA
Organism: Saccharum hybrid cultivar R570; assembly: GCA_038087645.1. NCBI lineage: Eukaryota > Viridiplantae > Streptophyta > Magnoliopsida > Poales > Poaceae > Saccharum > Saccharum hybrid cultivar. The sequence goes on along the minus strand of JAQSUU010000746.1, from coordinate 3,639,598 downwards.
CATTACATGTACTCCTAAAGTTTATTCCAACTAATAAAACCAGAATGTACATTCTCCACAGATGCACTGTTTTTTTTTTTTGGAAAGGCAGATGCACTGCTTATATAGTTTTTTTTGGAAGCCTCTCATCTGGGTACCATAGTATAGTATCTGTTCATTCTTATATAGTTATATCTGCATGCCCGCAGGATATCCTCCAGCACATACATTCCCTGATGAAAATGCGAGACGCAGCTCGTGCGGCCTGCGTGTCCCGGAGCTTCCTACGCTTCTGGAGGCACTACCCGAACCTGCAGTTCAACCAGAAAACCCTAGCCGCGAGCAGGCAGCCATTGCTGCAGAACAAACACAGCAGGGGCAAGTATGTTTTCAGCAAAGCACGGCAGGTGCTTGAGAACCACTCCGGTGCCGGAGTGAGGAGGATCAAGCTCAACCTCATAGCCTGCTCCAAGGCTGACTTTGACGCTGGCCTCCTCGACGGCTGGCTCCGTGCTTGCTTCGCCGTCAAGCCTGGCGTCGCCGACTTCGCTCTGCGTTTGCCGAATAGCTACGCGTCTGAATACAGCTTCCCCTACTCGCTCCTGTTATCTGATGATGATGTGGCTGACACTGACAGCTGCAGCTCGACGAGCTCATCAATTCAGTCTCTTCATCTCGCCTCGTGTGGCTTCCATCCCACAACTAACGACATTCCAGGGCGGCCGCTTGCCTGCTTTCCGAGGTTGTCCAGAGTGCGGTTGAGCAGGGTCGGCGTTACCGGCGATGAACTATGGATATTTCTTTCTAGCTGCTTCTCTCTGGAGCAGCTGGACCTCTCCAGATGCAACATGGTTGCCTCCCTGAGGATACCTCATGTTCTGCGGAAGCTCAAGGTGGTGTGGGTGCGAGACTGCTGGGTGATGACGGCGGTTGAGAGCGACGCTCCGAACCTCTCCACCTTGAGATGTGATGGTCTGCCGCTGTCGAGGTTCACGCTTGGAGACTCGTTGGAGAGCAAGGAGCTGGACGTGCACGCCACGCGGACGAGCGGCATGCAGGGCTTACTCCAGTATGCAGGCAGCAACTTGCCATCCATCGCGCCAAATCGTGAAAGGCTTGTGCTATCAACAGATCATGAGGTATAGCATCGAATTAGGGATCTCCTCATTTCCATTGCATTAGAACGGGAATATATCAGAGTTTTAAGGATTGTTCAGAATAGCACAGAAAACATAAAGAGGTTCAGAACAACGCAAGACAGGGAGTTTTGAACTCCAACGCTAAAATACATTCCAGCGAATGATAACTAGAGCTACAAAAAAACTTCTCATCGGACTTGAGGCTAGCAGCTTTTCAGTACTACCCATATATATATATACACTATATCTATACAATTGCATACACGCTTTGAGGATGTTTGTTTGGTTTTTTTTCCTTCAGATGTTGAAGGCTCCAGCAATAACTGACAGATTCGAGAACCTCAAGCATCTTGTTATCTGCCTTGGCGTGTATGGTGGATTTTGCAAAGGCTATGACTTCCTTTCTTTGGCTTTTTTTCTTGATGCATGTGTTGCCTTGGAGACCTTCATCTTACGTGTGAGTAGTGCTTGATTTATCATCTCCTCCATAGTCCATACGGAATGCACCTCATTTATTTTTATTTTTTTTTCGAAAGATCCGTTACCGGCTTTCATTGATATACATAAGAGCAAATTACTGCTATATACTCCGTATATATTAGACGTGCATCTTCTCTACAAGTTAACGAATTGTTTCGGATATATTAGATATGCACCTCATGTATTTGAACTGTTATATACCCCTATTATGTAACTATTAGTTGTAATATATACACTAATAACCCTAGAAATGCATGCATTATTCATGTGTGCAGATTGCAGATGGTCTCGGATGGTACAAAGATTACCTCATTGTCGGGAACAAAACTCCATCGCAATCCAGCAGGCTGGAGATCCCAGGAATCCACTTTGGCGGCCTTGGAAAACTGAGGAAGGTGACCATCACGGGCTTCTGCACGGCCAGGTGTCTGCACGGCCAGATTACCTCATCCTCGATGTCGCCCCCGGCTATGACATGAAGCGCTCCTCCTCCGACAGGTGTCTGCCGATGTGGTGGTATGCGCAGGCGCTCAGGGACGCTGAAGAGATACTCACCTGCGTGAGGAAATACGTCGAGCCCTGCAGCCGGTGCCACGCCACGGATGCATAAGGCGTGGAGAAAGAGGCTGGTTTCGGAAACTCCGAGGAGGTTCTTGCAGCGTCAGGAAGACACGGCCGCGTTGCCTTGCTGTTTATGTCCTCCTCCTGCCAAGGAACTAATAATATGCCAGTGTTAAGCGCTACCGTTGTATGTTCATGTTTGAGCTAGTTTCTTTGTCAAAATCTGTTATTACACAGCCAGGTGTTGAATATTTCATCCTCTCCTTTTGTGAGGTTAAGTGTTTCCTTGTTAGGAGTTACAAACATAGAAAATATATACAAGCTAGCTTATACAATTTCTTTAATATAATTCATAAGGTCTCCACTAAAATTCACATGAATCTTGGTTTTTAAATAGTTGCTATAGTTTTCATGTGCTTAAAATCAACTCAAGTTCTTTCCCCGTCACTCAAAGCCCGATGTTCCACTATGGTGAAAATGGGTGGGTGGGCGCTGGTGACGAAAACAAATTAGAGGTTCAAAATGTGTGTGTCTGGGGGGGGGGGTGGCGGCACTCTCTTGTCTATAAATAATTTCACTATTTTGTGTACATGCCGCACATACTTCCTCTTGTCTATATGCCACACATGCTTTTAGTGATCTTGATTAATAAACAAGTTAATCGCTGTTCCTTTTTTAAGTTTTCAAATTACAGGTCGCTTTACCTTTATCTTAATTCAAAATTTTAACTTTGACCAAGTCTACAGAACAATGCACCAATATCATATCTACGATATTAAGTAGTTTCATTGAATCCACCATAAAATATGTCTTCATACATCATACATCATAGTGCATTTATTTAGCATTGTAGATGTTTTTTTTTCTAAAACATGGTCAAAGAGAAGTTTCATTAGCACAAAGCTATAGTGACCTTATAATTTGGAACGAAGGTAGTATCACTACATTTGTTTCTTGACTTCTCCTATATTTTAGGTGTCTGATTTTTTATTGTTGTTCAAGCAATAGATATTTTAAATTTGTCATTGTTTGGCTATAGAAAAAGATTATGAATTATCTCTTGTGAGTTGTCCTTGTAATTGTACTAGTTAGTTGTTTAAGTTTGTCCCTTAAAAATTCAAATATAGCAACTCTCATTTTTATTGAATCAGCATGAGAATGTACAGTTTCATTAATATAGAAGACAGTCAGAAGGCATCATTCTAGAAGGCGAGAAAAAATTTAAACAATGGAGGATATAGTAATCAAGAAAAGATCTATCGAGAATAAAGCCACCAACCACATTGCATTCGCAATTCTCCATATCCTCCACGAACAATCAGTCGTAGACTAAAACCCTTGATGAAACCCAAAATTTGGCTAAATTTGGTGATAGGAGATCCATGATCAAATAGACCTCGAAACCCACTTCAATTAGTGTATTTGCTTGAGCAAGAGTTGATGTCATATCTCATAGGGAAATTTATTCTTAATAGATACTTCTACTGTTCCAAAATATTGGGCGCATTGGGATTTCAGAAGTCAAACTTCGCAAATTTTGACCATTAACTAGACAAATTATACTAAGTATATAAAAATGTTCAGAAAAATCACATTAATATAATTCTACATATCTTTATAAGAATTTATTTTGGAGCAATTGATAATATAGTGTAAGATTAACTAGTGATAAAAGCAACTCCCTCCATCCTGGAATAATAAACATACATTGACCAGGGAATAGTCATATATAAAATAGGTTTTGACTAAATTTCTCTTACAACATGTTGTCATTTGATAAAGGATCAACATATATAGTTTCAGAGGCACTTTGAATCTAAATCTACTGATGCAAGTTTTATATCCTAAACTTGTATATAACTTGAATCATTATTGAACAAAGTTTGTAAAGTTTGACTTTTCCATGTACAAAATACTTCATCATTCTATGACGAAGGGAGTACTTGAAAAGACCTTTTTCTGAATTTCACTACGCAATATATATCAAACGAAACGTGGATAGAGAGATTGATTTTAATATTCTCTCTTTTCACAAAAAAAAGATATAGATTGAAGAACAACATTAAGCAACTAGAATTTTTTTAGCCAATAATTGCAGATAATAGTAATAGCAGTGTTTACTATACCAATGGAAGCTACAAGTTACAAAATGGCGTCCAGTCAAATTGACAATAAAGATATGGTTTTTTTTTGGAGGAAACAGGAGAAAATTTAAGTGTAGTTTAGTATGGCCACTAAAAGTAGGCTACTAGCTATAGAGCTGCCTATGATTTCGACCGAGGTGTGGAGGTGGAGCAAATGGAGCATCATCTGGTCGTCGTTGGTCAAGAGAAAAAACGGGGTACCAGGGCACCACTACGGCAGGTCATTGTGCCGTCCTTGACCTGCCATCCCTTGTGCAACGATGGAGCAATAAAAAAGGTATTCAAAAAAGGCGACTCTCATTCTCTCAATTTCTGGAAGAATTCAAATATGTTAGGCAAAGGCGAGTCTTCAATTTCTGCAAGAATTCAAATATGTGACTGGCACCTCCTAATTTACGTTTCTGAATTAAAAAAAGTATCCACTGATACAACACGTTGCCCATGACAGAGAGCAGAGCACACTAGCCACTAGCAGATCGGTGAAGCAATTTAACTAACATCATCTGGTCCTTAATTATTAGTCATGACAAGATGGCAGAAGAATTAAAGGAGTGCCCGGCATTATTATCACACCTAGCTCGTACCAGCTATATATATTAGGCAGCAGTAGGCAACATTTTGACTACTAGTCGTTGCCGTTCGTGACCGGCCAAGGTCTTCTTCCCTTGTGGTGTATATATACTCTATCATGGAGCACTTAAAGAAGAGTCTACTATAATTTATTATGCACATATTACACGGGTAACACATACTCCATATGGACATTACGTGAGAAAATGGCCAAATCTTTCTTCAAGAATTCAGGTATATGTGATTGTATATGCCTTCTATTTAGTGGTTCTGAATTTAGATGTCATATGTCTTGCACACCCCATTCTCAACGGCGGCTAATTCCTAGCCGCCTCTAGAAATGCAATTTAGAGGCGGCTTATTTAGTGGGGGTCGTTGTATTCTCAGCTGTCTCTACTTAACAATGTTATCGTTGCTAAAAAAACTTTTCTATAGTAGTGAAATCATTCCAATTTATACATTTATATCTATATCTATGCCTAATATTAAAGTGCGAAAATTTCTCTCCAATTTTATTTGTCCACCATACCCTCTATCACTATCCGTATGTCCCTCCACTATCCGGAGCATAAGAGTCATAGTCAGTTTTTACTAAGGATCTGTCTGAGACTTCTCCACTCCACCAAAACCAGCATTAACCAAGGTAGACGTCTTAAAACGACCACCTCCGTTAATGAAGCATTAATGGAGGCGGTCTCTTTAAGATGTTCCCGCCTCCGTTAATGATTAACAAAGGCAACCGTTTCTCCCTAGCACCCTCCATTAACAAAGGTGGCACCCTTCTATGCCCGCCTCTATTAATCTAGGGGTTATCTCCTAAAATTATTATCGTGGTAGTGTTTAACCTCAACCAGTAAGATGGCAAACCAAAGTCTTTCAATTTATATCCAAAAATTAATCTTCCACTTGAGCCATTGTTAGAGCACCTCCAACAATTTGGTAAAACCACTCATAATATTTGTTTTTTTTGGTAGAATAAAAAACTTCTTCCAACAACTTCCAATCCTAACTCACAATCTGCTCGTGCTTGGAAAAACAGAGGCATCCACACGCAAACAAATGTAGGTGACCGCTACTATATCATGGGGCATTGTTCTTTTTCTTTGACACTCCATAATCCAATCATCGTCACCTGGAGGATGATCAGAATTGAATCTCCTATCACTATTTTTAGATTAGAGAATACTGAAAAGTAGAGCATGCAATGGAGATTATTCTTCTTTGTAGGTTCAAGATGTGAGTTTGGATTCTGAGGATGACTGGCAATGGTTAGACGTGGATGTGAGGGCAACCACTGCCACCGCCTGCGAGGTTTGCCGCAAATTGAATCTCTGGACACTATTTTCAAATATGAAAATACTAGGAGGTAAGGCAGGCAATGTAGATTATGGGTGTGTGTTAGGTGCCCTAATGGCTGGTTGTGCCGTGGATGGCGGTGGCAGTGGCAGTGGCGTGGCACGAGCAGACACCAAAAATCTTCAAGTGGGCTTGTTTTTTATTTTTTAGGAGAAAATTATTGGAAACTGTTGACAATTGAGATGTTTTCTCGTTTCCATTATTGATTGAAAATGTTGCAAAACTATATATTTGGATTAGTTCTTTTATACTGTTGAAGGTGCTCTTAGGCCACGAGGCACGCACCGGGATTGGGTCACAAACATAACATTTCTTTGACCTTACAGTCCAAAACTTTGATCATCTATTTGAACATCTGAACAATTTCAAATACTCCCTCCATTCCAAATTATAAGGCATTCTAAGAATCTTGGAGAGTCAAAGCATCTTAAGTTTGACTAAAATTATAGAGAAAATTACAAAAAAATTATAATATCAAATAGATATACTATGAAAATATAATTAATGAAGAATCTAATGATACATAATTGGTGTCATAAATATTATTATCTTATCATATAAATTTAGTCAAACTTGAGATCCTTTGACTCTCCAAGATTATTGGAATGCCTTATAATTTGGGATGGAGAGAGTAACAAAATAAACGCAACTGCTACAAATTGTTCTCTTTGAAAGCTATTACCACCACTACCACTGGAGAGTTTTAAAAATGGTCAAAATCGAATACCGCATGCTTCAGTTTTGGTTTTATTCGCACAACTACGTCTGTGGGGATTTTGACCCGTAATCTCCTCCAGTCTCCTGTGCCTTGCAAGGTGTCTCTCCTACCACCACACCTCATAGTCAATTATGACCAAGTATAGGATACTATTCTTTTGAGTTAACATATATGATTCTTCTATCGAATATTTTTGTTTTCCAATGTTCACAAATTAAACAAATCAACTACAAAGTCTTAGATTTTATCTAGCACTACAACTCTGATATAGGGCGTATCTCTATCTAACGTTGTTTGAAAAAAATTTGAATTTCAAAATTGAAGAATTTAACATATATATATTGGGTCCTGTTTATCTCAAATAAAAAATGGTCAACTATAAAGTTTTAGATTTCATTAAGCTAAACTTTGTTTCATCTAACTTCATTGTGGCCACTTCTACCTACTTTCAGGAGCAGTTTTGTTAAGCCAACCGTGTCACTGGGAAATTGGTCTCTAGAGGTGGTTTGTAAGCTGCAATATGTCACAACATTTTATAGAGATGGTTGACCAATTTAACCACTCTTGAAAAAAAGAAGTAGAGGCATTCGTAGAAATTTGTGTAGTATACTTTAGTACAATTCATCTCCAGCAGATCGAGTCAACGAGAAAGCTATGAGTTTTGGGATGAGTTGTAATTCCAAAGTGTGGACGTTAACGTTCATGATTGAAACCACCCACTGTATCCATACCGTGGCCTCGTGTTAATAAGAATAGTCGAAAAACAAGAACATTCATGATTGGAACCAATACCACAACGATGGGTGTTTTTTGTTGTTGTTTGATTACCCTCAACTATACTCGATGGTTACACCACTTGATGCATGCATGTGTAAAGAAATGTTTAAATAGCGGGGAATTTTCATTCATGCCATGGGCAAAATTGATGTGCAGTGTTATCTACTACGACTACACCACTAGGCTATAGCTAGTCGATGAATACATCCATAATAAGGTAGGGGTCCAATCCTATTCCTACGTATACATCGTTGACACAGGCTATTGGTAAATGAAAAGTGCACCTCTATTGGTCGTGTTTGGAACTTTGGATTGTGATCATAGCAAGCCAAGTTGTGAGTATGCATATAGATGACATGACATTACAAATTTTATTTAGTATATAACATAGTTGTTTTGTAAATTTAATTGCAAAGAATATAATAATTCAAACCGGGAGTATGGTTTAAGAGATATAATAGTTATATAGGGTTAGTCTCATGCAATAAATGTAGTTTAGTGTCTGTTTGAATCTACTAGTGCTAATATAGTTAGCAGTAGCTAAAATTAGCACTAGCATATCCAAATAAACATGCTAATATATAGACCAACTAACCTATTAGCAAAAGGCTATTAACTACTTGTTCGACTAGCAAAGTGTTTTGCTATATAATAGGTTCCAATTACCTATTAGCAACATATTAGTAGATGGATTATTCAAACATCTTCTACTAACAATTAGCTAGCTAATTAATATTTAGTGGCTATTAGCTATTAGTTACTATCTCCGTTTCAAATTATAAGCCATAAAAAACCAAAATGACTTATAATTTGAAACCGGACGGAGTAGCTAACTATTAATACTTGCGGATCCAAACAGACTCTAGCTACGGCCACATCACCTAAGCCAGAAAAAACCAAAATGACTTATAATTTGAAACCGGACGGAGTAGCTAACTATTAATACTTACGGATCCAAACAGACTCTAGCTACGGCCACATCACCGTATCTTGCGTTGCATGTAATTTGGGTGGCCAAAGGAGCTCGGGGGCAGCACATTCGCAGCCCAGATCGTGCAGCAACTTGTGTGAAGGATCAGCTTGGTCGGCCGGCCAAAATCTTTTGGGGCTTGCAAAATTCCGGCTACCTATGAGGCTATGAGCCAAACTATAGCAAAATATTTATCAAAAAAGAAAGAAACTACAGCCAAATAAATCAACACACGAGCTAGTAACCATCCAAATTAACGTGCATGACCCTCAAACAGTGGCATGAAGGTTTACGAAATAAGTTATATACATGTAGCTAATAATAAGGTATAATTAATAATCAAAGGTGGCTTAAAAAAGCTGAGGTGCTGGAGCTGTCTAGCCAAAGCACTCCTGTGCAATTTAGCAGTTGCCTAACTGTAGCACCAGTCGTATGCACTGTCTGTTTCGGAAATTAGTTAAAGAAGATGACGCAAGACGTCCCGCATATATTGCAGAGACGATCAGCCCTGTTCGCTTAGCTGAAAAGTCAGGCTGAAAAGTACCATTGGCTAATTTATTATAAGAGAAAAATATTATACCATGACTGATAAGTTCAAGCGAACAGGGGTCATTGCAACTGGCCGGGTGGACCGGATATTGCACTGCATTGGTGGCGCACTCATCCCGTCGGCAGAAAGCAGCAGCTTGGATTGTTCCAACGACGACTGCATGCGCGCGCCGCCGGCCATTATAAAGAGCCGATCGAGCTGGATGCTGTGTGCCTGCCCATACCATACACCCGTCTTCTTCGATCCCCTAGTTCTGGCCGAGCAAGCTGTGCGGCCGTACCCGTACCTTGGTCACCGTCCGGCGTGCACGTACGTACGCCGGCCGGCCGGCTCGATCAGAGCTCCTTCAGGCAAGGCAAGGTAGGGACGACGATCGATCACGCACATCTGTAGCCTGATCGATCGCGTCTGCGCACCACGCACGCAGATCGAGCGCGCGTCGGCGTCGCCGGGCGGCCCGTCCGCCATCTGTTGCTGGCGCGCGGGGGGCATCGCGATCGCGACGCCGACGCCATTCAACCATGTCCGCTGATAGTGCAGTAATAAGGTCGCTGGTGGGGGGCATCGTCATCATCCTCCTCGTCGCCGCCGTCGCACAGTCGTCGTCGGCGACCCGTGGTGTCACGTTACGCGTTGACCGTCGCCACCAGGTGCACTCTCCTCCTGGAAAAAAATTCGGTAAGGACCATCCCTACGGAAACACGGTGCGGATGAGTGGCTGACATGTGGCCCATGGGATATCAGATCTTGCATGTGCATGCACCGTGGTCCACTTGTCAGCTGCACAGTCCGCACCGTGTTTCCGTAGGGATGGTCCGTACCGAATTTTTTTCCCTCCTCCTACTCCTTTCCTAGCTAAGAAGGCTATACTATACTGTAGGAGGGCTAGTACAGTAGCAAATAATAACATTCACTCCGATCCACATATACAGGGAGTTTTCTTTCTTATTACCACTAATCAATTCTTACATGTAAATAAATAGTTTAAGAAGCTAGCTGCCATAAATTTGCTTTCCTTTTGAATAATAATTAATCTCGTCATAAGTTACTGTGCTATATCCTCCTATTACTGGCAATCATCACTGAGCTACCCTGTTCATTTCGTGCTTTGCCACCCATTTCTGCATCATGCAACAGGTGGTGGTGGTGGACAACGGCGTGGTGCAGGTGACGCTGTCGAAACCGCAGGGTCACATCACCGGCGTCCGCTACAACGGCCAGCGGAACAACCTCCTGCAGTACACCGTCGGCCAGAAAAACTTGGGAGGGTAATTAGTAAATATAATGTATCTGTAGAAAATCCTACTGGTATTTTATAATGGCCTCATTTAGTTTCAAAATATTTTGTGAAATAACAGTAGATTTCCCGTCACAACGAATTTTTAAACACATGCATGAAGCATTAAATATAGATAAAAAATAAAATTAATTACACAGTTTAGACGAAATTCACGAGACGAATCTTTTAAGCCTAATTAGACCATGATTGGACACTAATTACCAAATAACAACGAAAAGTGCTACAGTAGCATTTCGCAAAATATTTCAGGAACTAAATAGGCCCAATGTTTCAAATGTTCATTCAGAATTCAGATGCATGCATGCATGCATGCAGGTACTGGGATGTGGTGTGGAACTACCCTGGCTCCGGTCATCCAAGAGGAATGTTCGACATGTGAGTGCTATAAAAATCTTTTACTATCTCACCATCTCCTTGGTGTGAGTGCTGAACTCAACTGCTGATCACTGGCATGTCTGCAACGCTCCACTAACTGTTTGAAGTTCAAAAGAGTGTTGATGTTGCTTACAGTACTCTGTTAGTTAATTACGTTAAAAAAAACATTCTTGGAAAGCACCGTTGTCAGTCATCAGAGAAGATTGTGCATGCTGGGGTAGTGAGGTTGCATTTCCACTTTTCCAGACAACAAAATTTGCTAAGTACTGCATGCATGTGCACCGAAAAAGATGCAGTTATGCATGTTTGCAAAGAGCAGCAGGACTGACAACCAAAGCCCTCATCCACATTTAGCAAACTGCTCCGGCCCTCCAGCTCAGTGTGAACGCCAATGATGCTAGCTAGTGTTAAACACCGTCACACATCGATACTGCTGAACAAACAGACTGGTTGCTTGCTTGATTCATGATATACTAGTTCAGCTGAAGAAGTTGTTTTTATTTGATCCTTTTGGGTGTAATAAGTAGCTGCATTTGTATAGGCTGGACGGTACCGAGTTCAGTGTTGTGACCTCAAGGGACGATCAAGTGGAGCTTTCTTTCAGGAGCACGTATAATCCATCACGCCAAGATAGTCTCCGGCTAAATGTTGACAAGAGGTACCTAGTGTGGCATCCGACAGATCTTCTCTGCATCGCATTCAGAAATTCAGCTTCATTGTTCAACAAACGTTACATACCTGTGACATTTCCGAAAATAACGTAACTGTTGTTATTGGTTTCATTAACTAATTTCAGGTTTGTGATGCTGAAAGGCAGCTCTGGGTTCTACTGCTACGCCATCTTTGAGCACAACAGCAGCTGGCCTGCTCTCAACATTTCAGAGGCACGGATGGCTTTCAAGCTCAACGCAGACATGTCAGTAGCAGAGTACCCAATACCATGCATGCATATTGTTCTTCAGAGTTCAGACATGGTTCAAGAAACTTGTGCATGATACATATGTAGGTTCAACTACATGGCGATCTCAGACGACATACAGAGGTACATGCCGAGCGAAGCAGACAGGGACGCGCCACGTGGTGCTCTGCTGGCCTACAAGGAGGCCGTCCTGCTGGTGGACCCCGTGGAGCCGCAGTTCAAGGGGGAGGTGGACGACAAGTACCAGTACTCGCTGGACAACAAGGACAACGCCGTCCATGGCTGGATCAGCAGCAACCACCACCCCAGCATCCCGGCCGTGGGGTTCTGGGTGATCACCCCCAGCAACGAGTTCAAGAGCGGCGGGCCCATGAAGCGGGAGCTCACCTCCCACGTCGGCCCCACCTTCCTCGCCATGTTTCTTGGCACGCACTACGTCGGCGACGACATAGTGCTCCGCCTCGGCGACGGCGAGCACTGGAAGAAGGTGCTTGGCCCCGTGTTCATCTACCTCAACTCCAGCCCCAGCAGGCGATCGCGAGCTGGCGGCGGCGACGTCGCCGTCCGTGGCCTCTGGGACGACGCCAAGGCGCGGGCGCGAGCGGAGGCCGGTAGGTGGCCGTACAGCTTCCCGGAGTCGCCGGACTTTGCCAAGGCGGGAGACCGAGGCTCCGTCACCGGCACGCTCGTGGTCAGAGACAGGTTCGCGAGCAAGGGCGGCGACGTGCCTGCTGCAACGGCGTTCGTCGGGCTCGCCGCGCCCGGCGGGCAGCCTGGCTCCTGGGCCACACAGTGCAAGGGCTACCAGTTCTGGACGACGGCGGCGGCGGCGTCCGGCGCGTTCACCCTCGGCGGTGTCCGGGCAGGGGTGTACAGCCTCTACGCGTGGGTGCCTGGTGTCCTCGGAGACTACGTGCACACGTCCACGGTGACCGTGACGGCAGGTGGGGCCGTCCACCTCGGCGAGTTCGTGTTCGTGCCGCCGAGGTCCGGCCCGACGCTGTGGGAGATCGGAGTGCCTGACCGGACCGCTGCGGAGTTCTTCGTCCCCGACGCCGGCCCCAGACCCAGATACGCCAATAACAAGCTCTTCGTGGGCAAAGACAGGTACCGGCAGTACGGCCTGTGGGAGAGGTACGCGGAGCTGTACCCTAGGAGTGATCCTGTCTTCACGGTTGGGCACAGCCATCACTCCAAGGACTGGTTCTTTGCCCATGTCACAAGGTATACATATATCCTGAATTCTTTTTTGAGCAATAATGTATTTATACTGAATTACTGACACGTACTGAAGTCTGAACTCTGAAGAAGAACTCTGGCAGTGCTTTCGATCGCTTATAGATTGGTTTTGCATGCATGCAGAAAGGTTGGCAATCGCTACGTGCCCACGACGCGGCAGATACGGTTCAACCTGCAGGGCCGTGTCGTCGGCAACGGCACCTACACGCTGCGGATCGCCGTCGCAGCAGCCCAACTGTCGAGGCTGCAGGTACCTAGTAGCACAAATTAACAACAATTCTGATTTATGCATCCATCATGCGTTCGAATAATTGTGAATTGTTGAAACTAAGGTGCAAGTGAACGGCGGCGGCGTGTTCACGACGCCGGAGTTCGGCGGCGGCAACGCGATCGCACGGCACGCCATCCACGGCGTGCAGCGGAGCTTCGAGTTCCGGGTGAGGGGCGGCCTGCTGAGGGAAGGCGACAACAGCATCGGAATCACGCAGACGAGGGCGTTCGGGCCCTTCTTGGGGGTCATGTACGACTACATCAGGCTCGAAGCGCCTGCCTAGCATTGCGCAGTGCAGTCATAGCTACGGTGGATATATAGACAATTGCGGGCTGAAGCAAGAGGTAAAATGTAGCCAAAGAAAGTACCTGTATTCTGTGCTACCTAGCTAGAAATTGCATACGCTTGGCAGTTTTGGGACATACTGAATTACTGATACAGAATTAGTTCTGAATTTCCTTGCAAAAAAAAAGAATCAGTTCAGAATTACCAACGTCCCGAGCCAAGACTAGAAGGAGGCTCAGGAATTTGTTAGGCGCCTAGACCCTAACAGGACCAGAGGCATTGCACCGTCTCCTCGTTCCATAGCCGCGAGACACTGTCAGTCACTCTCTCAGCAGGGTCCAACAGGCGTGACACATTAGGACAAGGGACTCCTCAGGCCCTAAAATCATAGGGCTCCGAGCCTACTCGTCAGCGCCTTTGGGCAGGGGAGGCTCCTTGCGCATCAAGGAAGCCTCGAGAAGGTTCACATGGGGGATACCGCACAGCGGCAACCAACACCTAACGATCAAGGCAATATTGTCGGGCCCCTCCTACACGATAAAGGAGTATCAGACGGCGCCAAGACCGGGCAGAGAAGCCCTAGGTTAGAACCGACTCGATTTGTACGCCCCATGCCCTCCTCAGTATATAATGGGAGGCATGGACTCCTATAGAAGGGATCGAAAACATAGACACTTAGGACGGCTGATCTGGAGAATGATTAGCCCGAGGTAGAAACCAAAAACCCTAGGACAATAGCACCGCGCAATCCCCTGCCAAACTCTCTCAATTCCTCTGTTGTAAACCTGCGATTGGGCATTCCTAATAGAAAACACCATACTGTTGGATGTAGGGGCTCAGGGGCCCAAACCAAGATAAATCGATTGTGTCCCTTGCGTGTTTTGAGTGTCCGAGCCACCGGAGACCCACACATCGACCTTCGATGAACAAACCCGATGCTTGCCTAGTTCCGAACCCACGACACCACCAAAATCCTACTTGTAAGTCTCTAAAAAATGAGACTTTGCACCAGATTTTGATATGGCCCCACTTGTAAGCTTGTGAAAATTGAGATAAAAAAATAAGGAGACATGGGGACTTGATTGGGGAAAAATCAATGGGGACGATCCATGGAGCAATTGTGGGCACTTACCATAGATTCGTGACATGTGTCCAACCACATGTATCCAACACATGAGAGAGTAATTGTTTTTCTTTCCAATTATTTCTCCTAAATTTGATCAAGAACCCCAGGCATTAGATGCATGTATATGGACCTGTGTCATGAATCCACAGCAGGTGTCTACGATTGCTCCATGGGGTAATGCCCCACCGATGAATTTTTTTCTCTTGATGGCGCTACCTCGTAGGTTATACTTTTCACTTCCGAAAGGTGTGCATGGGGGTCTAAAAGAGATTATATGACTAATCACCTGCTCAACATTTTAATAAATAAGTTAGTCATTTAATCTTGCATCATTCCATCCACCAAAATCCATATAAGGACTAGATATGCCTTTACCATAACAAAAACACGTTATATGGCATATAGCCAAAGGCCATAATAGGGTCATGTTATAAGGAAATAGAGAGGGTATATATATGCTTGGTTGTGACTGCAGTGGCCAGGTCAAACTTTGGTCATATCCAAAGAGGGGCAATGCCCAAACTTGGCAAAAATAAAAATGTTGATCAAGCGAGAAAACTACACTATATAGCTTGCAGTATATAAGCATTTGTTAGGACCTTTTAATTGCACTACATTTAGGCATATCTTTTTTTAACCATTTGTAGAAGGTAGTAGTAGTGTTAAGGGCATTTTCGAATCTCTCATACAGCTAGCAATTAGCTGCTAAAAAGTAGGTGAGATTTTATTTGGATTCTCAGCTAATAAATCAACTAATATTGTACCTACCACCAAACTAATATTTGGATTCTTAGCTATTTAATTTCAGAAACTGACTTTTTATTGAAGAAGTTGAAACTGAAGTTGACCATTCAAAAAATGAGGAGGCATGGGGCTTTGATTGTGCTACCTGCTATGGTTATACCACTCACTTCCAAAAAATGTGGTGTTGTGGCTCAATTCCATAGGGGGTGATCTAAAAGAGATCGCAAGACTAATCACCTGCTCAACATTTTAACAAACAAGTTATTCATTTAATCTCCTTGCATTATTCAATCCACCAAAATCCTTCTTGTAAGCCTCTGAAAAATGAGATTTTGCACCAGATTTTTATATGCCCCACTTGTGAACTTCTAAAAATTGAGATAAAAATGGGGAGAGGCATCCAACACAAGAGTATAATTGTTTTCCTTTCCAATTATTCCTTCTATATTTGACCAAGAACCACATGTGTTAAATTCATGCACATAGACATGTGTCATGAATCCACAACATGTGTCTGTGGTTGCTCCATGGGAATGTCCTCGCTGAATTTTTTTCTCTTGATGGTGCTACCTCTCCTAGGTTATACCGTCCATTTTCGAAAAAAAGAGGTGTGTGGGGAATCTATTTCATAGGGGGTCTAAAAAAGATTATATGACTAATCACCTGCTCAACATTTTATCAAACAAGTTAGTAATTTAATCTCTTTGCTTTATTCCATCCACCAAAATCCATATAAGGACTAGGTGCACTTTTACATAACAAAAACATGTTATATGTCATATAGCCAAAGCCCATCACAGGATCATGTTATAATAAGAAATGAGACCAAATAGGGAGGGTATATGTTTGGTTGTGACTGCAGTGGCCAAGTCAAACTTTGGTCATATCCAAAGAACAGCAGCAATGCCAAAACATGGCAAAAATAAGAATGCTGATCAAGTGAGAAAACTACACTATGTAGCTTGCAGTATATAAGCATGTATTACTTTTAATTGCACTACATCTAGGCATATCTTTTCTTACCATCTATATAAGGTGGTGGTAGTAGTAGTGTTAAGGGCATGTTTGGATCTCATACAGCTAGCAATTAGCTGCTAAAAAAATATGAGATTTTATTTGTATTCTCAACTAATAAGTCAGCTAATGCATGTTTTACCTACCACCAAACTTAGTTACCTATTAGTTGTTTGTTCTTGCTAGTACAACTAATAGTTAGTTGGGTGGATTCGAATGGAACCTAAGAAGTACAACCAATTATAATTTAAAATGTCCAACAATAAATGGGCATGCTTGCTAACAACTAAGAGCATCTCTAAACGATTTGCCAAAAGGATTAGCCTAATTTATTGATTTAGCTACTTTGTAAAATAGATCTCACAAAAAAAGACTAGGTGTCTCCAACCGACTCTCTAAAATTTAGAGTCTCCATATTCAAAATTGTCACGTCAACATGATTTTCTGAATCAGCGCGGGAACGGGGCCAATGGGAGGGAAGAGAATGGATGGTGAGCGGCAGAGGCTATTCCAAGAATAGAGAGCAGACATCGTGAGATACATGATGGCTACTAAATTTATAGAGTCATTTGCTTAGTCTCTTGGAGATGATTTTTTTTCTAATAGTTATATATAGCTTTACAAAATGATTTGGCTAATCTCTTGGAAATGCTCTATGTATAAAAAAAAAAGATACCCAAAAAACCTTAGTATAACTAATGCTACAATCTTGGTAGATTTTCAAGAATGGTTAAAGGAATCTCAGTTTAATTTCAGAAACTGACTTTTGAAACTGAAGTTGACCATTCAAAAAAAAATCAAAAAAAGAAGCTGACTTTGATTTACGTCGACGACGATTTTTGCAGCAGCTGATGATTTATATAGTGGCGCGCATCACATGTTGCAGCATCGTCTGCGCCTTCATCAGAAAAAAAAACTGAGATAGAGAGGTGTGTGACGGGCCACCACGCGCTTCATCTTGCTTGGTAGTGCTCGTTAGCCCTGGACTACTGGAGTTGAAATTCTTCCACACATGCATTCATGCTTGTAGCAGCTAGCTTACATATATGAGTGATCAGTCTGCTATAACAGATTAACAGTGCATATCTTTGCAGGTCGACGACGCTCCCAGCTAGCCAGGAGAGAGACCACGACCTCGATCGGCATGCCTTGCCGGCCGGCCATCCAGGCATCGACCATGGCCGCCACGGCGCCTGATGTTGTGAGGTCATTGTTGCGAATGGCGGCCGCGGCCATCGTCCTACTCGTCGCCGTTGGAGCGTCGACCGTACTGCACCTGGCAGCCGCCGCAGTGCCCCTGGCAGCCCAACACGGTGTTACAGTAAAGCGTCAACCAACGCCAGGTGCGTGCGCTGCGTACTTGTACTCCTAGTACTCTCCTAGGCCAGCGAATTAGAAGTAGCACATTTTTTTTTATTTGCATGTATAAGGGTTTGTTCCTCATTACCGTACGTACCATATTGTTGGGTCGTTGAAATCCGGTATTTCAGCGTATGGACAACAAGAAACAACCATATTCTGAGCACAAGTCAATCACAGTAGTTTCTTGGAGTATAGGCCCTATATATGCCTCCTTTTTTTTGTTCTTTCTCCTATCTTAGTAAAATGATAGGCAATCCTCCTTCATCGTAGGGATGTAGAAATATTTTTTCCACGAGTTCTCCATGGTTACCCATGAAATTGTTAAAAAAATATGTAATATATTTCCCAGTTACTATAGGAGGATGCCTCAACTCTTTTGTAATTTTCCATGTACTCTTTCTCTCTGTAATATTTTTTTACCTTTTGTGTTTTTCAATATATTTCAGTTCGGGCCCAGCCCCTACCGTTTATTTTAAAATCCAATACTTCAGAACCAGTATTCTAAATAAATTGCATATGATAGTTCTTTGGAACATTTTATTAATTTCTCTACTTGCTGGAACATTTAATGTCTTTGCTTGAATTTTCTTCTTGACTACAACATTAACAAATGTGAAGACATAAATAACACAAAGTATAGTAACTTGGTCATGGATTCCTATCATATATGTAAACCTACTAGCTTGTGCTAAACAAGGATGAACATGTGGACTAGTGCTACCTCCATCCTAAAAATGATGCAATTTTATTTAGCATTAGATTGAGTCAAACTTTCTTAAGTTGGGCAATTTTGGATTCAAATCTTTTGATGCAATCTTTTAACACTAACATGTATACAATTGTTGGTTAAGGGTTGCTCCAAATTCCAAAGTTTGGCAATTCTAAAATGCAAAATCAATAAGCATGTGTGTTGATGTCTACGCTTAAATTTGCAGGTAATTGTGGACAACGGCGTGGTGCAAGTGACGCTGTCAACGCCGCAGGGACACATCACCAACGTCCACTACAACGGCGAGCAAAACCTTCTGTACTACACTGGCGGGGCCAACACTGCAGGGTAAATTTAGGGATCTGCTATTTAACAGGCATCTGAGATCTTTGTTCTTATTAGGCGATGTATATGATAGGCATCAGAATTTGATGAATGTATGATTTGTCTTCATTTTCCTTCAGTCATCCTCTTTCTTGGGTCGACACGTGGCAGTGTCCGCGCCCTCGCCTACCACCCTCCTCCAGCCGTACTCAGCGGTGCTAGTGCTACCGCCGCTCCTGCCACACTAACTAGTGCAAAATAAGCTCCCCTACCCATGTGCCAACGGTGGCTCACTCTCCGCCTTACTGCTCCACCCTTGCTCGTCACCTCCGCATGTCTTCCCTGAATCTTTTCTAAGCCCAAAGCACTCTGGATCCTTAGCAACCACGCATCCCTAATCCAGGCTGGAGCAGAGAGCAAATCACCTGAGATATTTGAAAATCTCATGCGCCTTTTAGTTTAGGAGAAGTGTATAAATTATTTGCCGATACAAGGGAAAGTTAAATATGCCCCTAAGGCCATGTGCACCCATTTTCTCCTCCGGCCTCTGCACCATTTAAATTGTCTCTATTCTGATGTGCATCTATCTCAGAAGGGGGGGTGCGTTCGTCAACACAAATTAAATTGTGACTAGTAATTTGCATAATCTTCTTTCTAAAATGTTGTCCATTATTTGGTGCAATTGTTTATATGATATAAATAACGCGACGCAGCAGCCATGGATTATATATATAATGCATATGGTTCATTGATCGTTGTTTCTGATTATAAATAATCTCCTGCAGGTATTGGGATGTGCTCTGGGACTATCCCGGATCAGGTCGGCCAGGAATGCTCAACATGTGAGATCACAAATTAAAAAGGAAGCTGCTTGTGTGTTGGCTGTTGAGCGACTTGAATTATTTTTGTACAGGTTGGACGGTTCAGAGTTGAGGGTAGTATCCTCAAGCGAAGAGAAAGTGGAGCTTTCTTTCAGGAGCAACTACAATCCATCGCTCCCAAACAGCGTCAGGCTAAACATCGATAAGAGGTAGTAATGCGCAATATAATGGATGGAAGAACCAGTTCAATGCAATCTCCTCCTTGTCCCATCCGAATCCGATCCTATGAAATCTTGAGAACGAATAACTAGTGAACTACTGTTGCATGCTGTTTCAGGTTTGTGATGCTGAAAGGCAGCTCTGGTTTCTACTGCTACGCCATCTTGGAGCACGCCAGCGGCTATCCTGCTCTCACCGTCGACGAGGCTCGGATCACCTTCAAGCTCAACACGGCTATGTCAGTCCCTTGAACTTCACTCACCAACTACCTCTACAGGCTGGCCTAAAATGGCCGGTATGTATGTGTATATAGGTTCAACTACATGGCGATCTCAGACGATATACAGAGGTACATGCCCGGCATAGAAGACAGAGTTGTGCCACGATGCGCTCCACTGGCCTACAAGGAGGCCGTGCTGCTGGTGGACCCCGTGGAGCCACAGTTCAAGGGGGAGGTGGACGACAAGTACCAGTACTCGCTGGACAACAAGGACAACGCCGTCCATGGCTGGATCAGCGGCGGCCGCACCAACCAGGCCATGGGCTTCTGGGTCATCACACCCAGCAACGAGTTCAAGAGCGGCGGCCCCATGAAGCGGGAGCTCACCTCCCACGTCGGACCCACCTCCATGGCTGTAAGAAAATACAAAACATTCTTCTTCTTACTACTACTACAGAACACTCATCACTATCGGTTCGTGACCCACTTTTTCACTGCTGGTTTCGCGCTTCGGTAGTAAACGTGGACGATGATAAGGAACTTCATCACCATCATTTTGAACCTATGGTGAAAATCGAATAAAAACGATCTTTCGAAAAAAGAAAATCGAATAAAAACATTTAATATAAAATACACAGGCCCTCGGCCACCGCCTGCACCCGCATCCACCACCTCTGGCCAAGGATGAGGGGGCACATTAAGAGGAAAGGCCCACATGGGAGGAAAGGGAGGATGGTGTGGGGGAGGACAAGGGAAGGAAAGGGGCGTATGTGGCTGAAGCTTGTGTGTCTCCGTTGCGTGTCTCTTTCCGTGTCTCCGCAAAGATTTGAGTTACAACCATGATGAAAAATCGATTCTAATATTAGTTTCTCGTATTTTTTTATGCATCCGTTGCGGCCAGTGGACAGTAGCAGCCCAGCACCTCACTAGGGCCCCGAGCACCACCGACTAGCTGCTCTCAAGCTTTAAAGTCTGAACTCTCCACCGTCACTATATCTTCATGCTTCATGAATACCAAAAGTTTTTCTAGGTCACTAATAATTAAGAAAAAGTTTAGAAGGCTATGTATTTTTGTACAATACTATGTTTTGATAACTGTTAGTATATATGCATTGTCAGATGTTTCTAGGGACGCATTACACTGGGATCGACATAATGCTGAACCTGGGCGACGGCGAGTACTGGAAGAAGGTGCTAGGCCCGGTGTTCATCTACCTCAATTCCCACCCCAACAATGGCAGCGACATCCGGGCTCTCTGGGACGACGCCAAGGCGCAGGCGCGAGCGGAAGCCGGCAAGTGGCCGTACAGCTTCCCGGAGTCTCCGGACTTTGCCAAGGCGGGCGACAGGGGCACGGTCACCGGCACTCTCCTGGTCAGGGACGCGTTTGCGAGCAAGCAGGGCGGCGACGTGCCTGCTGCAACGGCGTTCGTCGGGCTCGCCGCGCCCGGCGGGCAGCCTGGCTCCTGGGCGACGCAGTGCAAGGGCTACCAGTTCTGGACGAGGGCGACAGCCGGCGGCCGGTTCAGCATCGGCGGCGTCCGGCCTGGGACGTACAGCCTCTACGCGTGGGTTCCCGGGTTCCTCGGAGACTACGTGCACACCTCCACGGTGACCGTGACGACAGGTGGCGCCGTTGACCTTGGCAGCCTTTTGTTCGAGCCGCCGAGGTCGGGCCCGACGCTGTGGGAGATCGGCGTCCCGGACCGGACGGCGGCGGAGTTCTTCGTCCCCGACGCCGACCCCAGATACGCCAGCAAGCTCTTCGTTGGGAAAGACAGGTACAGGCAGTACGGCCTGTGGGAGAGGTACGCCGAGCTGCACCCTCCTGGAAATGACCTCGTTTTCACGGTTGGTCAGAGCGACTATTCCAAGGATTGGTTCTTTGCCCATGTCACAAGGTAATATTCATCAGCCGCAAAAACCATCAGTCGAACAGCTTGATTATGTACTGTGCTGTTGAATAGATGTCAGATGGTCATGGACTAAAGAAACTATATATGCAACATGTTTGTGTTTGCAGGATGGTTGGCAACATCAGTACACCGACGACACGGCAGATACGCTTCAACCTCGACCACGTCGTGGCAAACGGCACCTACACTCTGCGGATTGCTCTTGCAGCTGCTCAAATGTCCAGACTCACGGTAGTACACATGCATGTTACATATATACAAATCTTAGTTTGTAACCTAATCAGCCACTGATACAATGTACGTGCTCTCGTGTTTGAAATAATTAAGGTGCGCGTGAACGGCAGAGCGACTAGGGAAGCGGTGTTCAGCACGCCGGAGTTCGGCGAGGGCAACGCCATCGCGCGGCACGGCATCCACGGCGGCGTGCAGTGGAGCTTCGAGTTCCCCATCAGGGGCTACCTGCTGCGGCAAGGCGAGAACAGCATCAGCATCACGCAGGCGATGGCGTTCGGGCCCTTCTTGGGGGTCATGTACGACTACCTCAGGCTGGAAGGGCCTCCGCCGGCATGATCAATCACTCCGGCGACCCCACGGCGCCGCTAGCCGAGAACAGTCACAACATATCCTATCTAGATGGCAATGTAGTCACAACAGGATGGATTCCCACATCTGTATTCTTCTATTCTAGCAGTAGTAGCAGAACAGTAAGAGAAGCCAGTGTACCAGAGTGAAATAAGTTTGGAGGATAACTAGATGTTTCAAAAATTCGACACAAACTAGCCCATCGATCCATGATCCAAAACATGGTTAGGTATGGTAATTCAATCTGCGGGTGCTGGTGAAGGACCGAAAACGGCGAACAGAGGGGAGTGAATGGCAGCCTCAAATTTCTTTCGAAACTTTTGACCGTTGTCCCAAAATCAAACCCCAAGAAGCAATTACAGACACCGTGATAACCATGACCTTAGAGAAGGGTGGATGTTCCCTCGGAACACAGCGGATCACCACAAAGCAAGCGAAACAAAGAACGGAAGAGCACCGAACCAAAAGACAAGAAAACGAGACACTCCACTTCTATAGAAAAGAAGCAAGGTCATAAATCTTGGATACCCAAGTCAACCAGTGACAAGAGCATCTAGATAGGGGTCTATGAAACGGTAGAAGTCTAACGCAACAGACAGAACGTAAAACAGAGCTCAAACGTACAAACCGCGGAAGAAACTGCTGTTGAATTGAGTGCAGTCAGCAAATACCGGACACGTCAGGTATGATATCGGACACCTCCGGAAATACTTGACCTGATACCGGACACGTCCGATATGCTGGATAGTACAGAACGATTTTGGAAGAAAAATCGAAAACCCTAGCAAATGGTGACAAAAAACTATGAGATTTTAAACATAGCTACTAGACACCATGGGAAAGGTCTCCACCAGATTACAGCTCCAAACTCGAAAGTTTGAAATCCCAGACACGTCCTATATTAATACCAGACACATCCGGTATTTACGAGCAGCTCTCGGGAAAAATTGATTTCAAGCCCAAAACTCGATCAAATCATCTCGGAATGACTTAAACTTTGTAGAGAGGATAAACACGAGGTTTGTAGGCTACTCTAAGAAGATCATTGCCCAAGATAAAATCAATCAACAGAAAAACACAAAATTGCAACAAACCCTAGTTCTTCCACCTTAGAACTTGATTCGCCCCGATCTATGAACTCGTGAGAATTTAGATGAAATCCTTCGGTGAAAGGGATCAACTCACGTCTTAGTCCATCAGATAAAAAGAACAAGTCAAAATGCTCTCAAAATGACAAATCAAGGCAAAGAACGAAAGGGGAAAGAGGAAGAACACGAAGAACAAAATGTGAATTACAAGAAGCTCATCACAAATCGAATCCCGAAGGACACGAGGTGGTAAGGGCCACCATCCCCGCAGCAAAATCTTGAGTTCTTACACAAATCTCTCAATTTGTGGACCTCCCTCACAAGAACCCTAAGGGGAGAGGGAAATTAGGAAGGAAGAAAAGGAAAAATGAAAAAGGTGAGGGAGATGGGAGCTCTCTCATCCTATTTAACAGGGCTATTACATAATCCTAGTTTTTCCCCTAGATATTTTGAGTCGAACCACTTAACCCGAGGGCGTTATGGTCCAAACCGAGGTAATCTTCATCCGACGGCCACTGTGCCCTTCATGAGATAGCTTCGCCTCGATGCCGCCACATGTCATCCGTTTCTCCTTGGAACCTTCGTCCGGGTTTTGAGGCTCAAACCCGTAAACCCGTCACCGATGGTTTTGAGACCCAAACTACCAAACCGTGCCAATGTGTAACACCCCTGGGTGTTAAGCATGCATTCATATCCCAAATCATGAGCATTACCATTTCATATATGTTCATCATCGCATGCAATTTTAATTGGTATTAATTAAAATTGTGAAAACACATGTTTGAACCCTGAATTAGTAAAAATTCTAGCTAAGAGTGGTAAAAATTTGTTGAGCTATAACTCTAAATGACTTAGAAATAATTAACATGATTTTTGGAGCAAGTTTTGTATTTAAAATCTCCCCAAATTTTACTTTTAAAAATATTTCAGAAAAATGAGTTTTTATTTAAAATTTGACTTTAAATCATTAATTCAAAATCTATTTAGAATTTTGAAAAGTGACCTAAATGAAAGTTGTAGAGAATTAAATTTTGAACAACTTTTGTTTTGGGGGCAACTTGTGAAAATATCTTTTCATCTTCAAAATTTGAATTGGAATCAAATTATAAAATCTGGAATTCATTTATAAAAGAAAAATGAATTTCTTACCTTAACGGGCCGTCGCCTCCCTTCCGGCCCAACGGCCGAAGCCGGCCCGCGTCCGTGTCCGCGTGTCGCCTCCGCCCGCGCGCTTGCCCGCGCGTGCCCCGCGCCAGTGCGACCGGCCGTGGTTAGGAGCCGCCCGCCCCGTGGCTGCTGACGTACGGCTCCGCCCGACGTGTGGCCACAGTGGCCCCCACGGCTGCGCCACGCCTCCAAACAGTCGACCCGAGCCGCTTTTCTCGCCATTTCGCTCCCCGCCTGCTCGCTTTCGCCTCCCGCAGCTCAGCTCACCGCGGCAGCCGCCGTGCCATCGCCGCCGCCGTTCCGCCCTCGCTGCTCTACCTCTCTTCGATTCGCCACACCCCCGGCTCCGCCAGGCCTTCGGCTTTCCCGGACGCGAACCATCTCCGCGGATCGTGCTCAGGTGAGGGCCAATTTGGCCGCACTCCTCCTCCGCTGCCGCCATGGCCACCGTTGGCCGGCGCTCGCGGCCGGAGCTCCTCCATCGTTTTTCTCCCTCCATTTTTCCCTTGTCACGACCGCCTCCACCTCGTGGATCTCGCGCGCGCCTCATCGGCCACCACCGTGGCCTGCACCGGCCGACCATCGTGCGACAGCATCGCCGCCCCCGTCATGTGCGCCGGCGAGCGCAATGCCGAGCTCGTCTGGTCACATGCTAGGCACCTTCGGTTTCGCCTCTTCGCGGGGAAGTTGCTGGTGGTGACCTCACCGCCGGCGAGCTCACCGGCGGCGAGAACCGCGCGGTCAGCGCTTCCCTCTCCTCCGTGTGGCTGACACATGGGATTACGGGCCCACCTGTCTGCCTCCTCTCGTACTCGCGTGTGCACTGCACCGGGTGCACCCAACATTTCCAGCGGCTGATGTTAAAAGAATTTTCGAAAATGATTTTTTAGAAATTGTTAAAAGGGTTTCTAAAATCCAGAACTTGCTCATTTTAGCTCCAAAAATTGTGAAACAAATTTTGTAGTGTTTCTCATGAGTAGATTTACAGTTTAAAAATATTGCATGTCAAGTTTGAAATACTTTTCTGTAGGGTTTTTATTTAATCACTGAAACTGCTGTTTTCTTGTTAAATATGTAATAAATCATAGAAAGTTCAGAAAAATATGGTTCCACTTGCAATAATTTTCTTTTGTGATGTAATTTATAGGAAAAATATATGCCATGCATGTTCTGTAGAAAAATCTTGAGGTGTAGTACAAGTGTTTAATATTGCTAATAATTGTTATTTTTGCTAGAGAGAAAAATACGAATAAAACATGTATGTAATAATTTTTCTATAGGGATTGTTTATTGTGTAGAATGGAGGAAAAATGTTAAATCTGTTGTTTGATACTTTTCATAGTATAAAGTATTTTTATGCTCATTTTTAGGTCCTAGCTTGTTATTTTTGTGTAGACAGTTCTAGTAATCCAAATGCAATGAAATTTTTGTGGTAGGCTAGATTTGATGATAGAAAGCTACTGTAATTTTCTAAAATTTTTCTATGCTACCAAAATAGGTGTTGCTGTTCAAACCTAGTTGCAATTAGGATTTAATTAACCTTGTTAATGCATGACTAGTTAATAGGATTTTGCTTTGGTGTATCTTTGAAGCATTTAATAAGATGTGTTGACTTAGCATAGTAGTAGTAGAAGAGAATGCAGTAGATGACATGTGCTTGTAGTCTGTATTCTTGGATGATGTTGACTACCTTGTAGAAGAATTGTATTCCTACTTTATGAAATAAAGTAAACCTATTTATCTACATTTCATTCATCATGACCATTACATGTCATTTCTGCAATGCACCTAGGCATAAGCACTTATACGATTGCATCATACAGGATCGCAGGAAGTAACGCCGGTAGCAGTTCTCGAGGAGCCGGAAGAGTAGCCCGAGGAGCAGGAAGTGCCCGAAGCCGATGAGGAGGTCGGTGAGGATCTTCCAGAGTGCCCAGACTACCGTTCGAGCTCTTTCGAGAGAGGCAAGCCCCGGAGCATTTTTCTCCCCTGGTTTGCAAATATTTTATTAATGCTTTACTTTAACTACTGCATTACGTTTAGGAGTTGTTTGCAACCGTTGATGCATTATACCTTGTTTACTCCGTTCTACCCTATCCTTGTCACCTTGTTATTCGCAGTCAAGTAATTGCTTAGCTTGCTTAGACCGGTAGAAGTCGGGTGATTTCCTGTCACCTGCGAGCTATAGGTGGTTACCTGGATCTGCTTGAGAAAGTATGTCGTCTGAGAATAACTAAGTGTTAATGTGAAATTGAGACCGGACGGAAACTTGTAGGGTTTCGGACTGTAGTGTTTTCTGTCTGTGTTGATTAAGGACCGACCGTTGTTGGGCCTCGAGTCATGTTGAACGCATGTCTTACATTTAGCTGGTCGAATAATGTACCTTTCGACCGCGAAGCTAGGAAATTATTCGGGCCGAGTGGATTGCCCGCAACGCATTGTACCGGAGTAGTAGTGGCAGGATACGGGGGCGCAATGATAAGGCCAAAGAGCAGTCGGGCGGCCCCCGGGTACATGTGGTTCCCGGCAAGCTCGCGATTTTACCTGAATAGTTGACTCGGTGACCAATACCTCACTTTAGTGGGTGAGTGAGGTTTGTGTGAGGAATAAATTACCAGCTGGTTAATAATCGATTCGAATCGCCATCGTTCACTAGATAGTGAGCACTTGACTTGAGCTACTTCATCGTAGTAATATTGATGGAACACTTGGATAGTTATATGAAATATGACATGATGGAAGTTGTTAATGATCATTGGTTATCATTACCTGTTTAATTACATGTTACTCTAGTACAGGTGCAAATGTAGTTGATAGGTTAATAAAGATTTAACTTGATGCAAAGCTTTTGGAAAGATTCTTTAAATGCTAAAAATGTCTTTTTGCAAATGAGTCAGCTACCCCACCAGAAAGCCTGTCATGATCCTTGGTGTCTTTTATTTTTTTGTTCTGTCGGGTAAGTCTAGCTGAGTATCTTCTCGTACTCAGGGTTTTATTCCCACTTGTTACAGATGGGCAGATGTATTACGACTACTGTATCAACTGCCTTTATCCTGCGATAGGAGAAGCTTAGGACCATGGGCAATGGTCATTCACTATATCTCTCCTGATGCTTTTGTTGGAAGATGATCCTGAGCTGGCACTGTATTTTGAACTTTGTGTGAGTGTGTGATTTGAACTAAATGCTTCCGCTATTTTCATTTGAAACTGGTTTGTAATAACTATGTTTAAACTCCGATGTATTTGTGACACGAATTTTTATGTAACTTGTGATGATGACCGCTGAACTTATTACGATCTTGGCTGGTATGTAAGTTGGTTTGAAATCCGTCGTGATTTCGCAGACTACCGGATTATACGGGCTTAAGTTTGCTAAATCGTCTGCTCGGTGGATGATTTTCTTACTTAATCTCGTATAATTGGTCGGTTCTGTTACACACTGGTTTTGAGGACGAAACCACCAAACCCCCGATGTCGACGCGTGTCTGACCTCCGCCAAGCTAGATGCCTTCGCCTTCCTTCTTGACTTGACCCACCGGCCTCCACCAAGTGCCACGATGCCATCGTCCTCCATCTTGACTTGATCGACACCGTTTCATCACCCATGTACACTTGCGCTTGTCAATGTCCGAGATGTCAGCCACCACAGCTGGTCACCCGGCCTCTTGGTCCCTCAGTTTAAGCCTCACGTCCGTCCTTCATCGCTCCCGGTCCGTTGGCACGGGACGTCTCTACTTGACATTCACCTCGCCATTGACCACTGCCTCTGAGCTCCACACCTATACACCACGAGCCAAGAGACATGTCGCACAACCCAACTCACGCCATGGTTAGTCACCAACTCAACCTAGGTCGTAGATCACGTTGACAATCACTTATCACAAAATGAACCACAAGGACACATATCAACCTTGTGTTCGCAGCTGGTATGCGAGCCAACTTACACCTGCAGGTCTCATCGAGTCGGAACCCAAAATGAATGAGGGTTATGTGCGGATGCTAAATCACACCCGTGAGTGCCTATCGGGACCCGAAATATAAGTAACATACTATGTAACCAAGTATCCAAGTCTAGATGTAACGACATGTTTGCCATTTAGGTCTTAAATTGTAGAAGATTTCAAATATAGATGAGTGACTATGTGGTAGATGACTAAATGTGTGATATAGATATAAGAAATTGTGCTTGTTTGCATTTTTTTGTACTTATTGATATATGATCACACTTGACAGGTGTCCAAAACTCATGAGCGACCCATGGATAAGGACGAAAGGTACAAAATTGTGCATGTGAGGTGTTGAAATGACGGATGTGACCAGGGTTTCAAATTTTGGTTTACATATTTGTACCAACCAAAATTCATGAATTTCAGAAATTCCGGTGCTAAATTTCAGTCAAAGGAAATTAAATCAATTTTGATCAAAGGAAATTAAATCAATTAATTTTATGGTGCTCAAATTAAAAAAAATAGAATTGTTTGAGATTTGATCCTTACACCTCCTGCAAGTCGGTGGAGATGCTTACTTATGAATTTTGATTAACACAAATCCTATTCGCTATTTATATCTAAAATCCATAGTTTTTGGTCGCCTCTGAAAACATCAAAATTCACAAACTATGGCTAGAATTTCGCTGAAAATTGAACCCTAGGTGTGACAAAATGTTGCAACTATTGTTGTGGGTGTGTGTTTACTCCACCTGTAGCATACCCGACCCATTTGCCATCCCTGCATGGTCTACAATCTTATGTTGCATAAGTATTAAAAGTTTAGTAGATAAATTGAGGCCCCCTTTGGCAGCGCTCTCAACCTGCTCCCGCGGCCGCTGCCCACTGCTTCAGCTCCCTCTAGCTCCTCCAACTCTCCACTGCTCTCGGTGCTGTTTGGTGGAGCTCCTCAATGACTCCCGCTCCCAACCCGCATCCTTACAGGGGACAACAAGTTGTGGCGGCGCAAGGAGGCAAGCTTGGTGGCCTCGACAAGCTCAATGATGGCATGTTGGATCTCAGCGAAGTCGATGGCGGTGGGCTCGATCTCAGTGAAATTGATGGCCACGGGCTAGATCTCGGTGAGCTCCATGATGAAGAGGACTTGCCCGGCAGAGAGGTGTGCAAAGACGAGCACGATGGAGGGACGCGGCGATAGCGAGGGGCATGAGGGAGACGATGGAGTCGAGCGAAGTAGTGGAGAAAGCGGGTTTTTCTACTCCCCACCCACAGTGCAAGTTGGGCGGAGTGGCGGGAGTGCTTCCCACGCGGAGCAACGCGGAACCAAGCCCTTTGGAAGTGCTTAGCTGATTCTTGTTGGGAGCGAAGCCACATGAACACTGGCAAATGAGGCCTTAGGATCATCTATATAGATTTTGGGTGATCTATGGCTATTACTCGTGTGATTGCACGTCCAAAATCAGATGCATTTATTACAAGTGCAAACAAATCATGTATTAGCGATAATGAGTTATATTTACAAATCGAAGCAAATACGAAGAGATTGCGCACAGCTGCAGATGCCAGGTATTTAGTGATTCAACAAAGAAAAAAGATTTGTCCCATGGATTAGCGAGTCTAGAAATTATATATGGGTCCTTGGAAATCGGGGGCCCTATTCTGTCACACCGCCTGCACTCTCATAGGCATAGCCCTGCTCAGACTGAGGTTATGCATTTGTCTTTGGCCACAGACTTTGCAATTCGTCTAGGGCTAGGTCTATCACTCCATAAAACCTCTCCTACAACTTCTAGCTATGGATAAAAGCAGGGGAAAAGCTATAGTGATTCCTAGGTATTCCTAGGAATCCCCATCTTTTATGTAATACATGAAGTATAAATCAACTATACTCATATGTATAAAATATATTGGGTTTAATCCTCTATTTTTGGGAGTAAGAGCATCCTAAAGCAGCACCATTCCATCCCTCCTATTCCTAGGCCGGCCATAAGGGTTGTGCTTGACCATCCCAATCAACCAATTCCCCATTGGCTACTTGCAAGTACTAGGTCTGACGGTCGAAGGAGCTCTTGTGGCGGCCGACAATGGCATGCGGCTAGAATTGCAGGAGTAGCGAGTGCGAGGGACGGAGGGGTGGCACCTAGGACACCAAGTGATAGCCAAACGATGCAACCAAGTGGAATGCAACAACAAAGGTGAGGACTGCGAACTAAGGACTATGAATCTATGATTTCTAATTTCCATTAAGCTATTTGAATCAAAATATCATTTCAAAGACATGAAGTTAATTGTTTACAAGCTTGTCAAATCTTATCAAATCGAAATGCTCGTACTTGCACTAGCAAATACTAGAGAGGATCTTTTCATCCATGAATTATGTGAATAATAAATTGAGGAATAAGGGGTATGCATCCTTGAATGATTACTTGGTCGGATTTATTGAGAGGAAGTTCTTTTTTGCAAATTACAAAGAGTATGCCGTGCAAAGTTTTCAAAACATGCTTACACATATATATCAGTTAGAATACTTTTAGAATTTTCTAGATATTTTCCCATTTTTCTAGTACCAAATCTAGTTTTCAAACATCTAGAGATATTTTCATGAGCTCTAAATATTTTATTTGAATTTTTCGTATCCCAATCTATTTCTAGATTTCTTTTTTTAAGAATTTTTAAAAGCTTGGAAACCTTTTGTGTGGTTTTAAAACCTTATCAAATATCTTTTAATTTTTTAACTTAGAAAAGGATAAAACCGCCTTCAAACCCATTCCAAACTAGGGTAATGAGATAATTAAATAGTTTTGAGAGTTTAAGGGGTAAGATGTCTAGTTTTAGGATTTGAGGAGGAAAATCAGGTTATATCAGTGAGATAGAATAGACCTTTTTGCACTCAAAATTATATGGGGACACCTTGGAACACATTTTGGTTTTTTTTAGGGGGCTTTGAACAAATTTTGAGCAGCTCTACACACACACACAAGCAATTTTAGACGGCCCATCTTGGAGAAGAAAAGAATTTGAGCCCGACTCGTGTTTTTAGGGAGGTCATTGGGTCAAAACTCGTTGCCTATTAGCTATGGTCTTCATATGCCTTCCAAGTAGCGATAAGGCCCAGTTAAGAAGTGATCTTGATGCAGGCCCAAAACAGATCAAAACGCATGCTGCCACTTTACAGGTCGTCGCCATTTATGTACTAGTGCATTTTTGACGTAATAAAGCTAGCTAGCTCTGACTCTGACTGAGATCATTGCAGTTGTCCCCGGGCGGAATAAAGCTTTTCAAGTGGTGGGACGATGATGTGTACGTCCTGCCTGGTTTATGACTAAAATTTGTCATATCAAAGATTTGGAAAGCTAAAGTTAGACAAAAAAAAACTTGCCATAGATTTGGCAAGCTAGATGTGAGGGATTGACAAGTTTTGGTAGAAAACCAAACAATAGCCAAAATCATGGCTTGCCAAATCTTGGGCAAGACAAATTTTGGTAACCAACCAATCAGCCCTAAGATGTCCACTGAGAAAACCATAAAAATAAAGGGTACAATTCCAGATTTGGTCAATGTCAAATTATGTCAAAGTTTAACTAAGTTTTTAAAAAGTTATATTAACATGTATGACTCCAAATAGACATACTATAAAAAAAATTCACGATGAACCTAGTGATATTAATCTAGCATGATAAACATTAACATCTTAAATGGTCAAACTTTAAATCATCTGGATTTAGCACTATTTTAGAACTGCATCATTTTTAGGATGGAGGCGTAGTCAAACTATCTTAAGAATGACTAAGTTTATAGAAAACATTACAACACATGCATGTATATATGTGACTCCCTATTAATATAGATTTAAAATATATTTTATGATGAAGCTAATGATACTTATTTAATATGTAAATAAATATTAGTATCTTTTTATATAAATTTGATCGACCCTCGAATCATTTGATTTAGCATTATTATTCTGGAATTGCATTTTCTTTTTTGAGCCAGCTAGTGTGATTTCCAAGTAAGGCTGACTAACGAGCCAGCTCGGCTCGGCTCGGCTCGGCTCGTTAGGATAACGAGCCAGCTCGGCTCGGCTCGTTATCTTAACGAGCCAGAAAGCCAGCTCGGCTCGGCTCGTTACAAGCTCGAGCTGGCTCGTTAGGCTCGCGAGCCAGGAAAAAAAATATAATATTTGTATTTATCTAAAGCATAAAAATATTAATCATATAAAAATAATATATTCAATAGCTTTAAATCGAACAAAATATTCATATGAGCTAACATATCATCTATTTGTGAAGTGCAAAACATGAAGTAATACAAAACTAATATAAGTTACGATGACTTTTTCTCTAAAACTACGGCTCGTTTGGCTCGCGAGCGGCTCACGAGCTAGCTCGAGTTGGCTCGTTATAGCTAACGAGCTAAAATCCTGGCTCGGCTCGGCTCGTTATCGTAACGAGCCGAGCCGAGCTGAGCCGAGCCAGCCACGAGCCGAGCGAGCTAACGAGCTTCGAGTTTTTCGTCCAGCCTTATTTCCAAGTGATATAGATTCAGATGGCTTTCCAAGATATCGACTTGCGTGTCTCTATCTGTCCCCATACAACACAAGTGTGTTACTGTCCCTTAATCTCAATGCACAATGATGGGCATGCATGCATGCCTGCCTCTGCCTGCCCATGGTTTGATGACAGGGAATGACATGGACACACTGACAACTCCGTTGATCATACCAAATGATGGTCCCGTGCCCGACCAATCACCACATAAAAGATCGCTGTCAGAACTCATCAGAAAGCGCTAACTAACCTAGCTGCTCCATCATCATACAGTTGTGGAGTACTATCATCTATATAAAAATCCTCTGAACATGTATATGTACGTACTCCCTTCATCCCAAAATAATTAAGTGACATTATGAGATACGTGCCAGTTAAACTTTTCAACTTTGACTATATTTATAGTAAATATTAGCAACGTGTATATCTCCAAATAAATTTATTATATAAAAATAGATTCAACAATCTATGTAATGATACAAATTATGTACTATAAATATTAATATTTTCTTGTATCTATTTGGTTAAAGTTGAAAACGTTTGATTTCATGGAAGCTAGAACGACATTTATCGTGGGACGGAGGGAGTACGCTACGTGTACGTCCTTGTGAGGGGTTGGGGGTGGGGGTGTCCACTAAGCTACTGTTCAGCAGCGTGCTCAAAAGGCAACAGTACTGTACGTAGAAAACTACGCGTGCTGCGTGCATGCAGATCAGCTTTTAGTTAGCAGCAACGTAGCATGGATGGATTGGATGCATGCATTCAACATCAACAATGCTAGCGTTAGCGTGCGTGCCTCTCTTTTGCCACCCCCACTATCATGCTGTCTTCTATTGGAACGGCATGCTTGTCAGGTTGTCACACACACACGCACCCTCTCTCGAGAGAGCGATGATGCATGATCACACACATCTCCAGTAATAAATAAATAAATAAAATTCTCCGTCGATTATATATTCAATCAATCGCCACCCACACATGGCCAACATTACATTGGTCATCAGGTAGCTCGATCGCAGCAGAGAGTGAGTAGTTCATCAGTACAATAATTTCAGCATATCTGATTAGGTAGATGGGAACAGGCTAAAGATGGTGGCAGGCAGCAGACACGAACGCTCATCTGAAAATCTGTATATACTTATGTAGCAGTAGCTGCTAACAATCACTAGTACCTGGGAAGAGCATGAGGTCAGGTGGATTACACTGCAGCATGGTTAGTTAAACCTACTGTCTTGTCTGGTTACCATGAGAGCACATAGTACTCATCCTCCATACTGTATGGTTACTCAAAAGAGTGTGCAGTGGGCGGGCAGCTATTCCATAAACGACAGTTTCTTTTAATTTCTATAACCGCAAGGCTGCAAATTACTCCTTATTCAAAACTAACCCACAGCAGCTGAACATTGATCCTAATAAAATATACATATAGCCAAACAATCCCCCATCTCATCTTTGCAGCCAACAAACAGGGTAGTCTACCGAAACGAACGAACGAGCAGCAGCAAAGGAAGAGCAAAAGCCCAAAACAGCACAGCTCGGCTACAGCGCACGCACACTCAACCGCACTGCACTGCTGCACCTGCACGCACAAAAAGGTGAGCTCTGATCTGCTCCCATCTCCCACTGAGGTCGAGCCGTCGAGGGAGGAAAAGGGACGAGAAGGCCAAGGGGGGAACGGTCGTACCAGTCAAGAGGCTCTCTGCCCTGCCGTCTCTCGCTCACCACCGGAATTCGGGGATCGGTGGAAAGAAACCGAAGAGAAGCCGATCGATTTCCCTTAAAAATAAAAGCCCCACCTTTTTCCCATCTCCTTCCGTCTGTTTCCGGAGGGCGACGGATGTCTTTTCTTGGGGCTGGGGCGGCCGTCCAGCGACCACGGAGCTCCGCGGAGGCAGTTGGGAGTAGTCGTCGCCCTACCGCTCCTGCTCCAGCTCCAATCTAGCTCCGCCGGCCCGGCAGAGGACGACGACCCGCCGTCACATGGAAGGTACGAACTACGACGACCCCTCTCCCCTCCCTCTCTCGCTCTGCTGGACTTGGTTTCCTTCTTGGGGTAGTTGATAGCTCCGTTCTAGATCTGCCCCGGGGTTTCCCTTAGCTGTACGAGTTTGGGAGGCGCTGTTTCGATTCGCCCGGATTTTTTTTCCTCCCCACGGTTCGGGCCTGCACCTTTGTCGAAGCACAACAAATCCTGGGCGGATTGCTTGTGCTGCTCTCTGATTTTGCTTGATTCTTTTGAGTGGATGTGGCGGTGGGATTTGGGAGGAGCTGCAGGCAAAGCTTCAATTTTTCGCTGTGCAAATGTATGGCTTAAGACCATTAGGATCCCATCCTTTGATTTTAGCTTCATATTCGGTGCTCGATGTAGGGTCTATAGTTAGCTTGACATCGGGCGAGTGTTTCGCATGCTATGTATGAGGTGGGTTGTGAATGTTTTGCAGCTCATGTGTGCTTGCTGATAAGATTAACTTCCTATTTTAAGGCTGGAGCTGGACCAGTTCAGTTTTGGGAATGTATCCTACTCAGTTTTAGGTTTCAGGAATCAGGATCGTGTGTGAACGAAATTGGGATGGGTATATTCTTCTTCTATGCAGAAAGGAAAGCAAGTCCATTCCATTCCTGTGGGTTAGCTTGAGAATGGAATGGTATTATGGAAATTACAAATCCGCAGCTCCCCAATCACAAGTTTAGTTGAATAATATACCACATTTTAGAATTCATTGCATTCAGCCACCTAAGTTTCGGA
Source organism: Saccharum hybrid cultivar R570 (assembly GCA_038087645.1). Lineage (NCBI taxonomy): Eukaryota > Viridiplantae > Streptophyta > Magnoliopsida > Poales > Poaceae > Saccharum > Saccharum hybrid cultivar. The sequence continues at coordinate 3,603,433 of JAQSUU010000746.1, read as the reverse complement.
GTTTTTGTGGTGTTCAAGCATAGATCCCATGTATATTTCGGTCAGCAGCAATGCTATGTTCTTGTACCCCCCTTGTGACACAATCTAAATGGAGTAAAAATTGCAAAAATGTAGGACTGTCAATTCAGTTCATTTCGAATTTCAGTCGTTTGAGATCTATAAAGCAGAAGTTGATATCATATATTCTGTAACTGTAAACATCTACAGTGCCCTTGCATCGGTGACTACGATGATACAATAATCTTTGGCGCTGGCAGAATATCAAGTTTCACTGTTTTTTGTGGTGGAGGTGGGGGGATATGCTCATGTAAAGTTTTGCAGAAGGAATGAAGGATAGGATGGGATTACTACATTTGGTTACTCAGAATTCTATTGCCCAGTAAATAAAGTTACTGCTCATATTTGGTTATCTCTGATTCTCTGTATTTCTTGGGTTTCTAATTCTAGTGATCATCGTGATAAATTCAGGTTGACTTGAGAAGTCATTTCTGTTAGTACATTGGTGATCGTTCTCTGATCGTCCTGAATATTGGATCCATATTTAATTTTCTATGCTTTTTCTTTGACTTGTATGGACTTATTGGCTACATCCAGAAAAATCTCCAAAAAAAATCATGCCCATATATGATTGTACTAGTATTGTGTTCAGGTATTGATTGATTAAACCAAGTATACATCTTTGTGCCAGTTTTTCTTGTGATGTATTGTTTCATGCTACATTTGCCTATCTTCAGTACCCTATTGTTTATCTGCTACTTTTTGTTTGATTGCTCATCTTGGATCCTAGAGTTTCTCGAAGCTTTCATATTATATCATCCATTTGCATAAACTTTACACTTACTAACTGAAGGGATTTGACGTAATTTTGCAGACCAATCGCCTGACCATATATCAGTCGGTTCAGCACCAAAGAAGTCTAGTACTTCCTCACGAGGCCGGCACCGTAATTTCTCATCATCAACATGCAAAGATTTTCTCCGGAAGTTTGTGGACAGTGAACTTTTAACTTCAAGCCTAGAGGATTGGTTCTCTGGTCACAGTGAAGATTGTGGTTTCAGGAAGCCAGCTTTTGATGTTCCTTTCGACCTTACAGAATTACAGAATTTTGATTACGCTCTGGAGGGTGTTACTTTTCAGCAGCTATTACGGATGCCAAATGCTCTATATGCATCGACATCAGATGTTTTTGAAGCTACTGCATATCTTGCTTTAGAGGATTTCCTTCACGCAGGCATTAAAGGACTGTGGCAAACTTTCTGGGGTCCTGATGAAGCAATGCCATTTTCAGTTGCCTGTATACACAGCACAAGCTCCAAATTTTATCCTGCTGAGAAGGCTATTAGCAGTGGAAAACTCGATGGTGTTTGTGCAACCGCTGTACTGCTGAAGAATTTGAAGCATTCACAAGGAAGATGGGATCATATCGTCGTATTGGCTTTGTTGAGACCTGATATTGGAATGGTTTCCGCACAGGGTGACCAGGAGCCATCTCCTGCTGTCTTAGGGGAGGCACTGTTCTTTGCTTTGCGTGTTCTACTATCTCGAAGCCTTGGCAGATCCTCTACTGTTGTTCGCAATTCAGACTGTGTTTACTTGCTTCTTGTTGATTCACAGTTTGGGGGAGTGGTAAAAGTGCAAGGTGATTTGAACAAGCTGGATTTTGATCTGAACAATGTTTATGACTGTGCTGCAGAATGGATAAAGAAACATGCCAAAATTTCAGTTTCTTCCATAGATCGAGTATGGAACAAACTTGGGAATGCTAACTGGGGAGACATTGGGACCCTTCAGGTTCTCATTGCAATATTTCACTCAATGATCCAATTTTATGGAGAGCCTAAGTATTCTCTCGATGAACTGGCAACTGAACATAGTTCAAGGCTACAAAGTCGAAGATCAGAAAGACATTTGGTTGACAGACAAGCTAATGGTAATGGATTGTTTCGATTTCAACAGCGAAGTCATTCTCCTGAAATTGTCGAAGTTCAGGAGGAAGCAGCTGTTGATGTGAAACCACATGAAACCATAAGGCTTGAAATAGGATCTGTTGTATTGATGGATGATGCTTACACACAGAAAGGTTTTCAAATCAATGACATCCTAGCAGACAGTGATCCTCCTATTTATACTTCTACTCCTGTAGAACAACCTACGAAAACCTATTTGCTTTATGTAGGCTCCAGTCCTTCTCATTTGGAACCAGCATGGGAGGATATGAACTCCTGGTACCAAGTACAGAGGCAGACCAAAGTACTGACTGTGATGAAGCAACGATGTATTTCTAGCAGATATATACCACAGATGGTATCTTCTGGACGGGTCATCCATCCAGGCCCTTGTAACAAGCCTAACTCAAATGGAAGTTGTGGTCATCCATGGTGCAGTACTCCAATGCTTGTCACCTCACCAGTTGGTGAGACCATTTCAAATCTGATACGGAATGGATTGTTCGGTGTTGAGGAGGCTCTGAGATGTTGCCATGACTGTTTATCTGCTCTTGCTGCAGCAGCTTCTGCAGGAATCCGTCATGGTGATATCCAGCCAGAGAATGTGATCCGTGTCAATAATGGTTCAAGGCATCCATATTTTGTGCTTATTGGATGGGGTCATGCTATCCTAGAAGATAGGGATCGACCAGTAATGAATCTATTCTTCTCATCTACATTTGCACTCCAGGAAGGAAAACTATGTGGAGCATCTGACGCAGAAAGTTTAATTTATCTTCTATATTTCTCTTGTGGTGGAGTTTGCCCCGAGCTTGACTCTGTTGAAAGTGCACTTCAGTGGAGGGATACGTCATGGTCGAGGAGAGTTATACAGCAGAAGTTGGGCGACATCTCAGCAGTGTTAAAAGCTTTTGCAGATTATGTCGACAGCCTTTGTGGAACTCCATACCCAATGGACTATGAGATCTGGTTGAAACGACTGCGAAGAACAATAAATGAAGATCATGGGAAGGAGGTCGACACGTCCTCATCAAGTTAATACTGCAGCTCATTTCCTTGCAAATCCAAAATTTGGAAGATCAAGAGTGATCAGCCCATTACCTTTTGTTGTTGTTGTAGATAATTTATTTGTGAAAGGTTCATAGGTCATAGTATTGTCCATCGTTTCACACCATTTCTTGGATATAAGGGTATTTCAAAAGTTGCAATCTGCTGCTGCTATCCTCAATGGGATCACTGTCAATGTTTACTATTCCGTGGTCTTGCCTTCAGCCCTTCACACAGGAGATCCTTGAGGATATCAGCAACATGATGTATTTTGTGAATCTTTGGTAAATTGGTGAGCCTCTGTTCTGGTTGCCTTCAGAGATTCTGGTCCCATTTTATTCGGTTCTGGTAGGCTTCAGGATGATTTTGTTTTTCTTGTGATCAGTGTCTAAACTGTTAATCAGTTGGTAAATTTGTAACTGCTCTAGAATAGAGGTTACATAGTAGCATTTTGAGCTTGACTAAGTTATTGTTGGGTGCGATGTTTAAGTTATTTGTTGGGTGAGATGTTCAAGGTCCTGTAAATGATGTTCCATTGAGCTACTCAAACTCTTGTCCAGCTACTGTTCTTAAATCTTTCTGTGCGTGGGCTGTGGGGTACTACTTTGCTCCATGCATCAAGAAATGCCTTGATAGTGATACTATCTTTGTTTGCAACATGAAACACATGCGTGTACAATTGTTTCACCTTTCATTGACTTCATGGGATGATGCCACATGCTCTTAAGTTGTGTTGTTATGAATGTTTTGTTCCCGAATAGTCTGTTATCAAGCGATGTCCGGTTTTGAACTCGTTGCAGATTGCTTCAATTTGCAGAACTGAACCCCTTAAAACAGCCGCTTTGAAAACATCATTGCTGAGACTGCAACGCTGCAACATGATGGAAAATAAAGAATGTGCTACTTGGTACCTGCTCTGTACTGATTTCAGTAAAAGTAACAATATGAGCTTGTGCAAATGTTGATTCTTTCTTCTAATTCACATTCCACAACGACCGTAACAGTGACTCGAATCATTCAAAAAAGTTCTTCCAAACTGATTGAAAAAGTTTTTTTAAAGAAAAAAGTAGTATTAAATGGCAAAAAGAGCCAAAAAAAAAAATTGCGCAGTACCCGTCACATCGAATCTTTGGACGCATGTATAGAGCATTAAATGCAGGTAAAAAAAATAACTAATTGCACAGTTTGTCTGTAAATGTCGAGACGAATCTTTTGAGCCTAGTTAGTCCATGATTGGATAAATTTTGCCAAATAACAACGAAAAGTGCTACCGAAATTTTACCAAAAAAAATTTGCTATCTAAACAGGCCCTATGAGCCAGGTAAATCTAAGTGTCAGTAGACACAAACACTTCTGTGCCGTTGCCCCTCGTCTCACGGCGCTTCAATCCAAGGAGGCCGGCGGACAGATGGCGGCCGCCGTGGCGTACTGACGGGTGTTGAAGGCGGTGCAAAAGCACGTTGGCAGCGGCGCTTCCCGGCAGCACTTCCGGGACTTCGTCGCCGCCGAGTTCCGCGCCCCCGCCGGCATGGAGGCCCACGTCGGCAGCGGCGCTTCCCGGCAGCACTTCCGGGACTTCGTCGCCGCCGAGTTTCGCGCCCCCGCCGGCACGGAGGCCGACGCCAAGGAGAGGCTGCAGCTCGCCGGGGACTACCCTACCTCCTCACCAGTGTCCACCAGCACAAGGTAGGGAATTGATCGCCATGTTTCTGATGTGTTCGATGAAATGCTCAAGAAGAGTTTTTTTTACCTCCACTTCATCTAAATGCCTCTGTCGATGTGCTATGCGTTGCCTAAAAAACAATCATTAATCAGCTAATATAATTGTAAAACATGCCAAAAATTGCATATTTGAGTTCACTACGTGGGAAGGCATATTGTGGCAGCAAAATAAAAAAATGTGGATGGGAAGGACATGGAAGAACAAGTAGCATATGCAATTGAGTACAAAACTTCTCTTATTGAAAAAAAATGTACTGTAATATGCATGGCAGGATGAACCATGCAAAATCAATCATTGCATTAACTAACTTCATATCAGCATATGCTTCTGAAACCATGATGCAATGATTGGGGAAAAAAATCATATGGAAGAATTCTCTTGCTGCTTCTGAAACATGGCATATATCAACCATTGGTCCAGTTTAGTTTCAGCTTCATGTGATTGCTGAGCCTTTCCACCACCACAGGAGTAATAATAATCTGTTAAGTCTTCTACAACAACAACAACATAACCTTTTGTCCCAAGCAAGTTGGGGTAGGCTAGAGATGAAACCAAAAAGAGACGAGAAACATGGAGACACATAAAGGGACATAAAGGGCACAAGACAAAAAGAGGTCACGGTTCAGGCACGTTGATTGCCAATCTCCAAGCGCTCCTGTCCATAGCTAAATCCTTGGAGATATTCCACTCCTTAAGATATCTTTTAATGGACTCATCCCAAGTTAGTTTAGGTCGACCTCTACCGCTCTTTACATTATCGGCCCGCTTTAGAACTCCACCACGCACCGGCGCCTTAGGAGGCCTCCGTTGGACATGTCCAAACCATCTCAACCGATGTTGAATCAATTTCTCCTCAATTTGTGCCACCCCAACCCTATCCCGAATATCGTCGTTCCGGACTCTATCCCTTCTTGTGTGCCCACAACACCAACGCAACATACGCATCTCTGCTACACTCAATTACTGGACATGTCGCCTTTTTGTAGGCCAACACTCAGCACCGTATAACATCGCCGGACGAATCGCCGTCCTATAGAACTTACCTTTCAGCTTCTGAGGCACCCTTTTGTCACAGAGAACGCCAGAAACTTGACGTCATTTCAACCAGTCGGCTGAAATTCTATGCCTAACATCTTCATCAATGTCTCCATCCTTTTGTAGCATCGACCATAAATACCGAAAAGTATCCTTCTTGGTTACCACTTGCCCATCGAGGCTAACGTCTCCCTCCTCGTGCCTAGTCGCGCTGAAATCGCACCTCATGTACTCGGTCTTAGTCCTACTAAGTCTGAACCCTTTCGACTCTAACGTGTGCCTCCATAGTTCTAACTTCCTATTAACCCCCGCTCTACTGTCGTCAACTAGCACCACATCATCAGCAAAGAGGATACACCAAGGGATATCACCTTGTATGTCCCTTGTGACCTCATCCATCACCAAAGCAAATAAATAAGGGCTCAAAGCTGACCCATGATGCAGTCATATTTTAATTGGAAAGTCACTGGTGTCGTCATCAAATGTTCGGACAAACGTCACCACATCCCTGTACATATCCTTGATGAGGGTAACGTACTTAGTTGGGACTTTGTGCTTTTACAAGGCCCACCACATGACATTTCTCGGTATTTTATCATATGCCTTCTTGAGGTCAATAAAGACCATGTGATGGCGACACCGGTGACTCCGCCTATGTTAACTGGAAGACTTTCTTAAGTCGTCTCAACATAGCCGGTCCCAAGCCCAGGTAAAGGAGGAGGGTGTGTTAAGGTCTGGTGAACCAACAGTAAAAAAACAGCCACTCTCATGGATTTGAATCTGTTAAGTCTTCTGTTAAGCTTTAATCTGCAGAGTTCTGCATTAAATAAAGTCAATAAGATATCCAATTATAGGCCATTAGTGTTTGGTAAGAGCTTGCATACAAACTGATTTAGAATTAGGATTTCTCCTCTTTCTTTTCTTTCAGGTTAGAATCCATATGTTTTACAACACCCACCACCACTGCTGGTAAGGGTTCCGTTTTTCTTGTTGTAACCGGATTTGTTTTCCTAATAGTAGCTGGAGATCAGGATCGGAGTCGGAAGCTATAGGATATCATAAGAGTAAAGTGCACCAGCGGTCCCTAAACTTGCGCTGTTGTGTCATTCCGGTCCCTAAACTCGCAAATCGACCATTTAGGTCCTCAAACTTGTTCATCTGTGTCATCTCGGTCCCTAAACTTATTCGGTTGTGTCATCCCGGTCCCCAAACTTACAAATCGACCGTTTAGGTCCTCAAACTTATTCAGTTGTGTCATCTCGGTCCCTAAACCTGGTTTTGGATCTCATCTGGGTTCAAACTGGGCGATTTAAAAACTTGATATCAAACAGTAATTCATAACTTTTTTATATGAACTCAAATGAGGACAAACTTTATATCAAAATTGTAGCCCTCGACGCGATCTACAACTTTGTAGTTAAAAAGTTTTTGAATTAAAACTATTTAGAGTCCCAAAATATTGTTGTATGTTTATAGATTTTGAAATTTCAAATTTCAAATTATCAAACAATCTTGGATATTAATATGGTCTATATGAAAGTTATAGTTCTCAATATTATCTACAACTTTGTAGTTGAAAAGTTTTTTATTTGAAGTCATTTATTATTCCAAAATTTAATTGTAACTTTACAGATTTTAAAATTTAAAATTCAAAATTATCAAATAATCTTGGATATTGAAATGGTCTATATGAAAGTTATAGTTCTCAATATTATATACAACTTTGTAGTTGAAAAGTTTTTTATTTGAAGTCATTTATTATCCCAAAATTTAATTGTAAATTTAAAATTAAATTTTGGGATAATAAACGACTTCAAATAAAAAACTTTTCAACTAAAAAGTTGTAGATAATATTAAGAACTATAACTTTCATATAGACCATATCAATATCCAAGATTGTTTGATAATTTGAAATTTGAAATTTCAAAATCTATAAACATACAACAATATTTTGGGACTCTAAACAATTTTAATTCAAAAACTTTTCAACTACAAAGTTGTAGATCGCGTCGAGGGCTACAATTTTGATATAAAGTTCGTCCTTATTTGAGTTCATATAAAAAAGTTATGAATTATTGTTTGATATTAAGTTTTTAAATTGCCCAGTTTGGATCCAGATGAGATCCAAAACCAAGTTTAAGGACCGAGATGACACAACTGAACAAGTTTGAGGACCTAAACGGTCGATTTGCAAGTTTTGGGACCGGGATGACACAGCCGAATAAGTTTAGGGACCGAGATGACACAGATGAACAAGTTTGAGGACCTAAATGGTCGATTTACGAGTTTAGGGACCGGTATGACACAGCAACGCAAGTTTAGGGGCCGCTGGTGTACTTTACTCATATCATAAATATAAAGGCCAAGAAGGAAGAAAAAAAGATGGCCATGGGCATGGCGACCGGCGGCTCCAGCTGGTCCTCACTCCCCGGCGATCTCCTAGAGCAGATCTCCCACCACCTGACCACCGATGCCGACCACCTCCACATCCACAAGGTCTGCGCGCACTGGCGAGCCTCCACCTCTCCCCCGACCGCCTTCCGCCCGTGGGTCGTGGCGCGCCGCACGGGCCGGAGCATCAGCCGATTGCCAGCACCCGGCCGCTACTCCGTCTGGCAACTCCCTCGCCGCCGCGTCCAGCACCAGGTGGAGATCCGCGACCCCCCGGCCGGGCTCCCGTACTGCTTCGGCGCGCCTCGCGGCTGGCTCGCCCTAGGCGACATCGCGCGGTCCCCCACGCGGCTCGTGCTGTGGGACCCGGCCTCCGGCGCCGAGCTCCGGCTCCCGCCCCTGGGTGACCTCGTCCAGGTATTCCTCTCCGGAGACCCGCTCGCGTCGCCGCCGTCGGACTGGGTGGCGGTCGCGACCCAACTCTATGGCAACCAGGGGGCGCGGAAGTCCTTCTGGCGGCCTGGGGACGCCGCCTGGAGCGTCCTGTCCGAGCAAGCCACCGCGGGGATCGAGACCGTCGCGTTCCCAGGGGGGAGGGTATACTACATGGACTGGAGGTGGGTCCTCGTCGTCTGCGACATCAGCCTCGCGCCGCTGGCGCCGCCGCGCGTCTGGCTCATGAACATCGGCCGAGATATGTTCCGGCGCTGCAGCTGCCAACGCTACCACGGCGTGCGCGGGGCGCAGATGGTGACGTGCGCCGGCGAGCTGCTGCTCGTCATTCTGCGCGTGGTGGGCGGCCACCCATCCTTCGCCGAGGTGTATAAGACGGAATGGACGCCGGAGAATATGCTGGAGCTCTGCGACAGAGTGACGGACCTCGGCGACCACTCTCTCTTCCTTGGTCGCGGCGAAAGCTTTGCCCTTTCTGCCAGGGAGTACCCTGCTATCAAGAGAAACCATGTCTACGGTTTGGCACTTCAAGCAGGTCACGGTGACAGCACGCTAACAGAGTGGGCATTTGTGTATGACCTGAGCTCAGATACTTTGAAAGAAATTCACCACCCGAGAGAGCTCAGGGAGGACGGGAACGGGACCAAAATCTGGCGGCCACTTTACTGGTTATGTCTCAGAAGCTCATACAAGAACCAGCAACAATAAACTCTGCAGCTGGTTCCAAGCTGCTCCTAACCTATTTGCTACTAGATGCATTTTGGCCTTTTGGGCGTGTGCAATACAAGAAACACGCACTTAAAATATAGCTAGTAGCTAGGGCTCAAGCTTCAAATGCAAGTATATATGAACTTATAAGATCATATGAGACCTGTACAGTCCTATTTATGATCTTTATTTTGTCAGAAGGTCTGACGGGACCAATTGGTGGCCACATTACAATTTACAATTACCGATTCTGGCATTCGTGACTGATGCTTGGGAAATTCTGCTAATCTATCCGAGGTGCCAAATTTGACTGTTGGAAAGATGAATTTATGAATGCACAATGAAAACATTCAAGGTGCTCTGAAATACATTCAGCATATCAGCACTTGGAGCTCTGCTAGATGGTGATTAACCTCTGTGACTACTCACTGTTTGTCATCTGATTTGATGCATTTGCCCTGTTTGCAAAGGGGTTTCCTGCCACCAAGAGAAAGTATGCATACTGTGCAGACAGATATCATGAGCAACACTACTGTGTCTGTGTTCCATTTGAAATCATGCTTTTTATAAGGAATTCCCTACCCTGAAGAGCTTATGGAAGATGGGAATCGGCTGAATACTGAAGTGGCAGTGAACTGAAGTCATTGGGATTTCAGATTTGGGAATAAGTTACATCATGCATTCAATGGCTTGTTCAGAATATAGTAATCTCCTTACAGTCACTGTTTGGAACAGAGAGTGCCCTTGTGAAATTCCATTTAGTGCCATGCTTTCCAAATGGAGAAGGAAAGAGTATCGAATAAATTTCTACCACAAGTAGTGTTTAGATTCGATCAGAATAGCATCAGTTGATGTCTGCTTAAATTTCTTCCTTCAGACCTTTGTACATGAACAGTTTACCTTATTTATTTATAAGTAAAGATATTCAGTAGGGCTCTCATAGTATTCTCCTGAAAAAAGAAAGAAAGATCAAATGCATGATGCCAACCTTCCGTGTCCTCTTCATGTTGTTATTATAAAACTTTGTACTTGATTTGAATGGGAAATTGTTAATAATTAGCATCCTCTTTGATCATTAATTCAGACACAAACAGGTCTGTTTTCTGCATTTTCTAACTTTACCCTCTCTTTTTCTGCATATATATTTGCATATGATGACTACTGGTTTGTTCAACTTGGTTAGTTTTAATAATGTAGTTTAACCTAAGTAATTAAAATGTTGAACATAACATGTCATTCTTTAACAAACGCCATACTTTTCGCAAAACTGAACAAACAACCCAATTTCCTTCTTGCACCCACCGAAGTATTATATATTTATCCATATGTTGGTATAAACCCTCTGGGTATCCAAGTACTCACGGTACTGCCGTTAAGCTGTTTCAGGTTACCAACGGTCAAGATGGCCATTTGACTCAATCAAGTTAGATCGAAGGCATACTAGCTGACGAGATGGGCGCCTCATTCTGCTTCATGTAAAGCTCGAAGAGTGACTACAAACCGAAGAGTCTCAAGGCCTAGTATAGACTGTGGTGGCCTTATTTCGATAATAAAATCTCTTCTTCTATTTGAGACTTACTTTCTTCCATCTAAACTTAATAAAATATTTATGTTCTTGTATCGTGAATGTAACGATGGTTTGGGAACGCTCTTGAAATGTGAATATCGAGTTAGTGGAGATCGGAGGTTTACCTTAGTTCGAGTTAATCGAATGGACAATACTCAAGTTAAGTTAATTAATTGACCAGGGTCCTTGCACCCTTCTTCCTAGCAAGGGGTGGCTCCTGTAGTCCTGTTCATCAAGAGCTCGCTCCTAGTTTAGCCCCGTTCGTCTTTCACAAAGGGTGCTGTGCCTTGATACGTCTTCCAATCAGATCATAATTTCTTGCAGAGCCGCCGTCCTGATATTTTAGGTGGGCCAGTGCAAAAATTCAAAATGAGATCCTATGTATGAAAACAGTTACATTTAAAATCCTATTAGTAGTATAACTTTTTGATTATATCTTGCCAAAAAAATATATGGACTTCAGCTCTGCAAATTGAAGGAATCTGCAACTGAGTTCAAAACCTGGACAAGTTGAAGTAGTCATGACAAACAAACTACTGGAACAAAACATTCATTACAACAGATTTAGGAGCATGTGACATCATCCCAGGAAGTAGCTGAAGGTGAAACAATCGCACAACCACAAGCATCAGTGTTTCTTGTTGGAAACAAAGAAAACATCACCACCAGGAGGGATTTCTTGATGCATGGGGAAAATCTGTGCAGCACACACATACAGACCGAGATCTAGAACACCAGTAGCAGGACAGGAGTTTGGGCATCTCAATCAATAGAACATCATTTACAGGACCTTTAACAGTTAACATTGCACCCAACAAATAACTTAGCCTTCTTAAAAAATGATACTATGCCACACCACCACTAACCGTATATCTATTCTGGAGCGGTTACAAACAGGAAGTGCCAAAAATTATACCTCACGCTCGAGGTCCACATTTACCTACCGGTTAACATCCACAAGCCTAGCACAGCACCAAATAAAATGGGCCCAGAATCGCAGAGGGCAACCAGAGCAGAGGCTAACCAATTTACCAAAGACGACGACGACGACAACAACGACATAGCCTTTTGTCCTAAGTAAGCTGGAGTAGGCTAGAGATTAAACCCAAAAGAGACGAGAAACAGGGAGACACATAAAGGGACATAAATGGCACAAGACAAAAAGAGGTCACGGTTCAGGCACGTTGATTGTCAATCTCCAAGCGTTCCTGTCCATAGCTAAATCCTTGAAGATATTCCACTCCTTAAGATCTCTCTTAATGGACTTGTCCCAAGTTAGTTTAGGTCGACCTTTACCGCTCTTTACATTATCGGCCCGCTTTAGAACTCCACTACGCACCGGCGCCTCAGGAGGCCTCCGTTGGACATGTCCAAATCATCTTAACCGATGTTGAATCAATTTCTCCTCAATTTGTGCCACCCCAACCCTATCCCGAATATCGTCGTTCCGGACTCTATCCCTCCTTGTGTGCCCACAACACCAACGCAACATACGCATCTCTGCTACACTCAATTGCTGGACATGTCGTCTTTTTATAGGCCAACACTCAGCACCGTATAACATCGCCGGACGAATCGTCGTCCTATAGAACTTACCTTTCAGCTTCTTAGACACCCTTTTGTCACAGAGAACGCCAGAAGCTTGACGCCATTTCAACCAGCCGGCTGAAATTCTATGCCTAACATCTTCATCAATGTCTCCATCCTTTTGTAGCATCGACCCTAAATACCGAAAAATATCCTTCTTGGCCACCACTTGCCCATTGAGGCTAACGTCTCCCTCCTCGTGCCTAGTCGCGCTGAAATCGCACCTCATGTACTCGGTTTTAGTCCTACTAAGTTTGAACCCTTTCGACTCTAACGTGTGCCTCCATAGTTCTAACTTCCTATTAACCCCCGCCCTACTATCGTCAACTAGCACCACATCATCAGCAAAGAGCATACACCAAGGGATATCACCTTGTATGTCCCTTGTGAACTCATCCATCACCAAAGCAAATAAATAAGGGCTCAAAGCTGACCCCTGATGCAGTCCTATTTTAATTGAAAAGTCACTGGTGTCGCCATCACATGTTCGGACAAACGTCACCACATCCCTGTACATATCCTTGATGAGGGTAACGTACTTAGTTGGAACTTTATGCTTTTCCAAGGCCCACCACATGACATTTCTCGGTACTTTGTCATATGCCTTCTCGAGGTCAATAAAGACCATGTGCAAGTCCTTCTTCTGCTCCCTATACCTCCCCATCAATTGTCATAATAAGAAAATCGCCTCCATGATCGATCTACCAGGCATGAATCCAAACTGATTTTGGGTCACATGTGTCACTCTCTTTAGGCGATGCTCGATAACCCTCTCCCAGAGCTTCATCGTATGGCTCATCAACTTAATCTCACGGTAGTTAATACAACTTTGAACATCTCCCTTGTACTTGAAGATAGCAAAGACCATTTACAAAATACATCATGTTGCTGATATCCTCAAGGATCTATATACTGCACTCCTCTGTGAACCGCTGAAGGTGGGAGCACAGAATAGTAAACAATAGCAGTGATCCCATTGAGGATAGCAGGAGCAGATTGCAATTTTTGAAATACCCTTATGCCGGTGTCTAGAATGGTGCTGTAGACATGATGACAAGTAGATTTGTGACTACGCGTTTAGACTCGGATGGTGTGCAAAGTGGACACAAAGATATATACTAGTTCGGACCGAATGTCCCTACGTTCAGTGGGTGCTACTTTTCGTGTTACTTTGCACCAAGGTGCTTGTAATAGGGGTTACAAGTACTTCGAGAGAAGTAGGAGCTCCCAGATCTCTGGTGTGTAGGTTTCGAGTATTGGTTGTTGTGTGCTCTGATGAGTCGATCAGTTCGTCTCTCCGTCGATGCCCCTAGATGGGGTCCATGCCTCCCCTTTTATAGCTTTAAAGGGGAGGGCTCAGGTTTTAGCTTATGGTAAAGGTAAAAAGATGAGAAAAAGAAAGAGAAAAAAAGACTTGGAGTGTACGTTGTCTTCCTCCTTATCTGGTGCGGGTAGCCGACCCTATAGCACAAGGACACCATGGCCGTCGAGTCCAGGCTTCTCCATCAACTGCTGATACGTGTTGTGGCCATGCGGGAACATCTTCCTTTGTACCATCGAGGATGGACGGGGTGTGCTCCCAAATTCATGTAGAGAGAGATTAGGTAGCACAGTGGTCGTTGCCCCCGTTGTTGTAGAGGCGTGGACGCCAGTCATGGCTGGAATGACCGGAGTCGTGTCGTTTCGTATCACGGCTCCCATGCCCCCCGTACACTGTGCGCGGTCGCGCACGTCCCATTCGTGGAGGTGGATGTCGTGGTGGAGGCCCGCATGGCTCCCAATTGCGCCCAAGGGCCTTACGTGTCCCTCAGGCGAGGCGAAAGTATGCCAAGGGGGTCAAGTGCTCCCATGCTTATGTCGCAGGGGTCGGGCTAGGCGAAGATGGTTTCCGACGAGCTAGGTGCGCCTGACGCCTAGCGGCTGGATCGGGCGAGACGGAAAGTGTTCGCTGAGCCTTGGATAGTCAACACAGATTGTGCTGTTTACTTCTTTTAGTTGGGTATCCCTACTATTGATACTCAGCACCTTATCAAAGGGGCAAAGAAATGGTGCGAGACGATGGACACTACTATGACCTATGGACCACCTTTCACAAATAAATTATCTACAACAACAAAAAGTAATGGATTGATCACTCTTGATCCTCCACATTCTGGATTTTGCAAGAAAAATGTTCCATAGTATTAACTTGATGATGATGTGTCGACCTCCTTCCCATGATCTTCATTTATTGTTCTTCGCAATCTTTTCAACCATGGCCTTGTTCACTTCCCATCCCAACCCAAAATATTTCCTCTTCCACCCATCACATCAAATCTTTCGACACATGCATAGAGCATTAAATGTAGGTAAAAAAGATAACTAATTGCATAGTTTGTCTGTAAATGTTAGGACGAATCTTTTGAGCCTAGTTAGTCAATGATTGGACAAATTTTGCCAAAATAACAACGAAAGATGCTACAGTAACTTTTCACCTACTTTTCGCGAAGTGAACACACCCCATGTCATAGTCCATTGGGTAGGTTCCGCAAACCCTGTCAACATAATCCGCAAAGGCTTTTAACACTGCTGAGACGTCGCCTAACTTCTGCTGTATAACTCTCCTGGACCACGATGTCTCCCTCCACTGAAGGGCACTTTCAACCGAGTCAAGCTCTGGGCAAACTCCACCGCAAGAGAAATATAGAAGATAGATTAAACTTTCTGCATCAGATGCTGAACATAGCTTGCCCTCCTGGAGTGCAAACGTAGATGAGAAGAACAGATTCATTACAGGTCGTTCCCTATCTTCTAGGATAGCATGACCCCATCCAATAAGCACAAAATATGGATGGCTTGAACCATTACTGACACGGATCACATTCTCTGGCCGGATATCACTGTGACGGACTCCTGCAGATGCTGCTGCAGCAAGAGCAGATAAACAGTCATGGCAACATCTCAGTGCCTCCTCAACACCGAACAATCCATTCCGTATCAGATTTGAAACGGTCTGACCAACTGGTGAGGTGACAAGAATTGGAGTACTGCACCATGGATGACCACAATTTCCATTTGAGTTAGGCTTATTGCATGTGCCTGGATGGATGACCCGCCCAGAAGATGTCATATGTGGTATATATCTGCTAGAAATGCCTCTTTGCTTCATCGAAGACAGTACTTTGGTCTGCCTCTGCACTTGGTACCAGGAATTCATATCCTCCCATGCTGGTTCCAAATGAGACGGGCTGGAGCCTACATACAGTAAATAAGTTTTGGTAGGTTCTTCTACAGGAGTAGAAGTATAAATAGGAGGATCACTGTCTGTTAGGATGTCATTGATTTGAAAACCTTTCTGTATGTAAGCATCATCCATCAATACAACAGATCCTATTTCAAGCTTCAAGGTTTCCTGTGGTTTCACATCAACAGCTGGTTCCTCCTGTACTTCGACAATTTCAGGAGAATGACTGGGCTGTTGGAACTGAAATAAACCATGACTATTAGCTTGTCTGTCAACTAAATGTCTTTCTGATCTTCGACTTTGTAGCCTTGAACTATGTTCTGTGGCAAGTTCATCAAGAGAATACTTAGGTTCTCCATAAAATTGGATCACTGAGAGGAATATAGCCATGAGAACTTGAAGGGTCCCAATGTCTCCCCAGTTAGCATTCCCAAGTTTGTTCCATACTCGATCTATAGAAGAAACTGAAATCTCGGCATGTTTCTTTATCCATTCAGCAGCACAGTAATAAACATTGTTCAGATCAAAATCCAGCTTGTTCAAATCTCCTTGGACCTTTACCATTCTTCCAAGCTGTGAATCAACAAGAAGCAAGTAAATACAATCTGAATTGTGAAGAACAGTGGAGGATCTGCTAAGGCTTCGAGATAGTAGGACATGCAAAGCAAAGAACAGTGCCTCCCCTAAGACAGCAGGAGATGGCCCCTGGTCACCCTGTGCGGAAACCATTCCAATATCAGGTCTCAACAAAGCCAACACGACAATATGATCCCATCTTCCTTGTGAATGCTTCAAATTCTTCAGCAGTACAGAAGTTGCACAAACACCATCGAGTTTTCCACTGCAAATAGCCTTCTCAGCAGGATAAAACTTGGAACTTGAGCTGTGTATACAGGCAACTGAGGAAGGCATTGCTTCATCAGGGCCCCAGAAAGCTCCCCACAATCCTTTAATGCCTGCATGAAGGAAATCCTCCAAAGCAAGATATGCAGTAGCTTCAAAAACATCTGATGTTGACGCATATAGAGCATTTGGCATCCTTACTAGCTGCTGAAAAGTAACACCCTCCAGAGCATAGTCAAAATTCTGTAATTCAGTAAGGTCGAAAGGAACATCAAAAGCTGGCTTCCTGAAACCACAATCTTCACTGTGACCAGAGAACCAATCCTCAAGGCTTGAAGTTAAAAGTTCACTGTCCACAAACTTCCGGAGAAAATCTTTGCATGTTGATGATGAGAAATTACGGCGTCGACCTCGTGAGGAAGTACTAGACTTTTTTGGCACTGAACCGACTGATATATGGTCAGGTGATTGGTCTGCAAAACGGCGTCAAATCCCTCAGTTACTAAGTGTTAAGTTTGTATGCAATGGATGTTCAAGTAACTCAATATAAAGACTTCGAGAAATTATAGGATCCAAGATGAGCAATCAAACAGTAAGTAACGTATAAACAATATGGTACTGAAGATAGTAAATCTAGCACGAAACAAAACTTGACAAGAAAAAAATGACACCTACAAGTTACCTTACAAAGATTCCCTACTAGGTTTAGTCAATACATACATACCAAAAAGAGTACAATCATATATGGGCATGAATTAAATATGGACCCAACAAGTCCATACAGGTCAAAGAAAAATATAGAAACTTAAATGTGGACCCATTGTTCAGGACAATTAGGATCAGAGAACGATCACCAACCTACTAACAAAAACAACTTCTCAAGTCAACCTGAGTTTACAACAATAATTACCAGAAACCCAAGAATTACTGAAATAACCAAATATGACTAGTAACTTTATTTATGGGACAACCAGAATTCTGAGTAACCAAATGTAGTAATCCCATCCTATCCTTCATTCCTTCTACAAAACTTTACACGAACATAGCGACTAAATAGATGCATTGTTCTGTGGAAATTGTGCCACATGATCATGCCCATGTGTTCTTGCTCAGTTGTTGCTCCTAATACTTCCGTATCAATTGGCAACAGTCAACGCAATATTTGAACACCCAAAAAGAAACTGTGAAACCTGTCAGTGTTAAAGATTTTACCATGGTAGCCACTGCTACAAAGGAAAAGTAGATGTTTACCGTTTCAAAATATATGATAGCAACTTCAGCTAGAACTGAACTGAATTGACATTCCTACATTTTCCACAAAAACTAAGAAACTTAGGCGGCTAAATGTGCAGTGAATTCTAAACTTTGGTATTGTTCAACTGCACTTGTGACTCGCGAGACGTGGATAGTAATTTATGTAGTATAATTTTGAAACTAATCCACGGGAGTGTTCTTGCTTTCCTTTCTGCATAGTAGAATACCCATGTCAATTTCGTTCACTGGTTGGACACATAATACTCAAACCTAACAGAGTCGCGTAATCCTATAATTGAATCGGCCTGACCTTAAAATAACTTAATCTTATATGCATACTGCAGGCATACATATCACCAGCAAAACATTCACAGGAAGCCCATATGGCCATATAGTATGTAAGAGGGTTTAATTCCACTCCATATCAAGCACACAAGCACTCTACTAGGGACAGGACTTAGACTTGAATCAAGCATCACATTTTCGATCCTAAGGGTGTGAAGCCATAACTTGGCGATGCCAAATCGAACCTTCGCCTCCTGCTCTCCCAAATCCCACCGCCATATATCCACTCAACAAAGAATCAAGCAAAAAATAGAATAAAAAATCAAAGAGCAGCACAGGCATTCCACCCAGAATTTGTTGTACAAATGTATTGTACTGCTTCGACAAAGGTGCAGACCCCAACCAGGGAAAAAATTCCGGTCACGCCTAAACTCGTATAGCTCGGGGAAACCCGGCTGCAGATCTAGAACGAAGGAAAGCTATCTGGCCAAAGAAAAGCTCGGAGCCGTACCTTCCATGAGGCGGCCGGGTCGTCGTCCTCCTCCGCCAGGGCGGGGCCGGGCCGGGCCGGCGGCTGCAGGGGCGATAGATTGGAGCGCCTGCTGCTGGAGCTAGAGCAGGGCGATACTCCCAAGTCCCAACTGCCTCCGCGCTCCGTGGTGGCTGGACCCTGGACGGCAGCCCCCCAAACTCACTCCAAGAAAAGACATCCGCGTCTCCCTCCGGCACCAGGCGGAAGCAGATAGAAAAAGGTTGGATTTTTATTGAGGGAAATCCATCGGCTTCTTCACAGTCTCCACCGATCCCCGGTCCCCGGATTCCGGTCCGGTAGTGAGCACCGCACACGCACGCGCACTGCGGAACGGCGAACTTGAGCCGGAACTGAGCAACTGACCGACTGATTGCCCGCCCCGTTCCGTTCCCCAGTGTGTGTGTGTTTTTTAAGGCATTCTTTGGCTTTTTTTTTGGAGGGCATGGAATAATTCCGATTGCTTCACTAATCACTATTCACTACTCCATCTATTTAGTCATTTGATACTGAAGTATTAGGAGCAACAACTGAGCGCATCATCTGATCTGATTGCTTGTTCTTTGGATGTGGCGAAGAGCGTGACCATACAATATGGTGCAGCAGAGGAGACGTGTGACCTCTATATATCTCCTTTTTTTTTTTGAAACACTTCTCTTTTTTTTATATCTAGGAAGGTATATCTGTGAGTCTGTTTGGTACGGCTCATCTTCACCGATGAAGAAACTTTAGTTAGCTTTGGCTCCAAAAGCAATTTTTTTAGATTTGAATTTATTATAATAAGCCGTTTGGTGAAACCGTTTCTTCTGGTAGACAAAAGTATGAAATGATCAAAATACCTTTTTTTTTTCTTTTTGTTTCCTCCATCTCTTATCCATTCAGCTGGTCGCACGGAGCCTCGAGCTCATCCCACGGCGCCGCCGCCCCCGCCTCGTCCTACTCGCCTTCGACGTTGCCCCGTCCCGTCGCCCTCGCCTCATCCAGCTCGCCCCCGCCCCTGCCTCATCCAGCTCACCCCTGCCCCTGCATGGATAGAAGCTCATCCACGCCGGAGGCCCGCGCTCACCCAAGCCACCTGCCGGCGCTCAAGCTGCGCGCAAAGGGCACCACGATGGCTGCACCCTGGCGCTCCAGCTAGCGAGTCCGCCCCCGCCCGACGAGGCTGCACCGACGAGGCTCCGTCTCCTTTGCCTGCACCGGCATGGGGTCAAATCTGCACAAGGCCACGCTGGGCCCATCCGAGTGCGATGAAGCTAGGCAAAGCTGGTTTTTTTCTGCTTCCTCCGGCACCCCCACACTTGTATGTAAGCGCATTGATTTTGCGGAGCTTCTTCAGTGAAGCGCTTTGAAAAGCACCCGTTTTAGTAGAGAAGCAGCAAAATAACTTTGTGAAGCTGTTCAATAATCTCTACCAAACGGGGCCATAGAGAAAACATTCTTGCAACAGCGGTACGTTAGCCTTTTGGCTTAGCGTAGTTAGTCTTATTAATATTTTTACGGAAATGCTCCTACTCGGGCAATGAACTTACCGCGTGGGCAATGAACGTACAATGCATATCAGCGTTTCAAATTTTTAAAAAACATATACATTGAAATTTGCAACTATATATATATATATATATATATATATATATATATATATATATATATATATATATATATATATATATATATCTGAAAGGAATATTATGAGAAAACAAACGGGTTGTGTGTGCTGTATTGACGTCGACACAATGTGAACTTGCACACCTCTGTCCCCACTACAATCACACGTACGTATAGACTCTAGCTCCAGACAAATAACCAGGTCTCTGCCTGCCTTGTCGATGAATGGATGAACATAGCTAGGGTTGTTTATTTAACAAACATGGATGAAATTAAAAATAACAAACATGGCATCATAGTGTCATCCCTTATTTAATTCCTAGCTATATCATTTCTTGTCGATGAATGGAATGGTCGATGAACGTACAAATTAGTGTGTTGCTCGATCATAACGCTGCTGCTTTTGTTACCGCGCGGAAGGCCTCCTTCATCACTTTGAGCTTCTCAGCCGGTGGCGCCGCGACAACCAGATCGGCGGCTTTCTCATAGGAAGCCGCCATGCTCTCGACTTTCTTCTCGTTCCCGGTTTCTTCGACCCGGGCGAGGGCGAGCGAGACATCCAGCCTCTCCGCCATGGCAGCCTCTTGGACCTCGGACTGCTTCGCGGGTGGAGCGGCGGCGACGACGCCATCAACAGCTTGCCGCATCTTCACGTCCATGGCGTCTAAGGCCTTCAGGGCAGCCTTCCATTTCGTCGGTGGATCGGCGGCTTCTACGAGCGTGACAGCAGCGACGAGGAGGATGAGCAGGAGGATCTTGGCCATTGCCATTTATTTGTGTGCTAACAATTGGTTGGTTGAGAGTTGAGACAGACGATTCAAGGCGGATCGAGACGACGACGTTGCGGGACTATGTTATTTTATATATGAGTTGCTGGATGACACATTTCTATAAATAGTGGATGGTGATGTATAGCGTAAGGCCAAGGGACATTCTCTGGACTCTGGTGGTGAGCGTCATCTCCAAGAGACTATCTAAAAACATTTTCTAAATTTACTGATTTAGTTATTCTCTAAAATAGAATCCACCTTAAAAAAAACTAGACCAATCCAACAACCTCTGTAAAAGTTTTTCATTATGTATATTCAAAGCTGCCACGTCATGTAGACTTTTTCGGATCATAGCATTGCGTAGGAATTTCTCCGCTGCAGGGCTCCGTCGCGCTGTTCACCGACAGTCGTTCTTCGTGCATAGCATGTTGACCGGCCGCTCTTGGTAGACAGCTTTGCATGCCTGTCTGCCATGCCCATATGTACATGCATGCAGGGAGCCAGGGAGGGGGTTGCAGAGGAACAAGACGAAGAGGCCACGCCATGGATGCCACTGCTCCGAATCAAGTGGAGGCAAGGAGAAGAAGCTACGATCGAAGCACCGATGGCTGCTTTCCGGCCTGCCGGGGAGGCCTAGGAGCGAGCGTATGTGATAACAGTCCAGCGATGAACGGGCTGCCGATGGCTGCGTTCGCACGGGAACGGGCTGCCGAGCGCACGCAGAGTCACGATGGCTAGCGACCGAAATTTCCGGGATGGACAGCGAGCTATTTTGGAGGGGCATTTGCACAATCTGTTGGAGAAGCTTTTTCCTCAATAATAGCCATATTTAGCTTTACAAAATATTTTAACTAGTCTCCTGGAGTTGCTCTGGGTCCAGTCCAAAATTAGCTAGCTACCTCTCCATGCATGCATTGCGTGCCTGGTGTTGTTGGGGGTGTGCTGCATAGTTCGTGCCCCCTTCTCCTTCGTTCTCATCTTGACTTAGCACGTACGAGCCATGTTACTGGGCTTCGTTCTAAAGAAATGCACAATAATCCAAAGATGATGATAAAGGTATTTCCAGCACATCAATTTGTAAAAAAATAATCTTTCTTACATGGAGCCTACTAGCTAGCTTTACTTGGTTCATTGGTTGGTACTTGCATTGTAGGCTCTCCCAAATCCGTCAGTGATGGTGGTTTTGGAACGGGATCGGACGTACTTGGTTGGTGGTTTAGTAGCAGTGAACGTGTGGTTCATGATGGGCTCACCGTCACTACAAACTTCTAACCCTTGCGCAACGACGAGAAAACATTACAGTAGCCCCAATTTTGTTGCAAAAGGTAGTTCATACCACGAAATTGCGTTCGTTGGCAATGGTTGCAAAAAGTCACGTTGCAATAAGAACTTGCAACCGTTGCTAGTTTGGCGTTGCAAGAGTTAGCTTTTCTTGCAACGTTGTCAAGCATTGCAATAGGACGTTATCGCAACATTTACTGGCGTGGCAATACGAGCACTTGCCACGTTCGTCTTCGTGGCGAGAGG
The DNA here is from genome assembly GCA_038087645.1 of Saccharum hybrid cultivar R570. Classification (NCBI taxonomy): domain Eukaryota; kingdom Viridiplantae; phylum Streptophyta; class Magnoliopsida; order Poales; family Poaceae; genus Saccharum; species Saccharum hybrid cultivar. Next base: position 3,580,940 of record JAQSUU010000746.1, on the reverse strand, counting down.
TGGTAAATACAACGAGCGATAGCGTGGCAATAGATTTTTGTTGCCACGCTAGAATTTTGTTGCCTAAGGTGTTGTTGCCACGACTGTTGTGCCGTGGCAAGTAAATCATTTGCCACGCAAATGTAATCATTGCGAGAGAGTATACATTATTGCCACGACTGCATTGCTGATGCAACAGTATCATTTGCCATGCAATTTTATTCGTTGTGATATATCATTCATTATTGCCACGACCTTGGTGCCATTGCAACAGTAGAATTTGCCACGCAATTTTATTCGTTGCGGAAGATTAATTTTTATTGCAACAATAGTCATGTCGCGGCAATAGTATTATTTGCAACGTAAATAAGTCTGTTGCCATATAATATATTGCCACACATCATGGCTAGTAGGTATAGCTTTTATTGCAACTCTAGTAACATTTAATTTTGGTTTAATAAATCATCATTGCAAATCAATAAACCATATCAAAAGCAGTTGCACTCACATATATTAATTATAATTAATCATTCAATATGTTGCCAAACCCATGAAATAGTAGCTAAAATCATAAATGAGTGTACAGTTAACTCATTATTTGACAACTTTTTACAAACTTCCTAACATCTATGCAGCACTTGAGAAATTCCTAGCAGCCCAACATGACATCTCCTCGGCTATGTCCTCGCTTGATTATGATCCTCCCACTGAAACCTTGTCCACCTACTGTCAAAAGAATATGACTGGGATATCAGAACAATATTAAGTTTACTAATTCTTGCACAAATGTAAAGAGATGAAGATATAAAATGGTTCTAATTTCTAATTTCATATACAAAAGCCATCAACCAAGCTTTTGCATAGTTGAAGTTCTACTGCAATTCTGCAAATGAGCAAATGTTGTTGATCTAGTTGCTGCATTTCCTTTTTTCATGAAAAAGATGGAAGTCATGTTCCATTATTCCAGAACCACAACCGTATGAATCAATTTCTAGTTTTACTCAAATTCTTACTGTATGCTTATTACAATTATGTTTTTCTATGAAAATAACATTATGTGTTTTCACAATAACTTGATATTTTGTTCTCTACTTTCTCAATCTTTATTTTGGTCTCCATATATCCCTCTCTTTTCAGAGTTTAAATGTTGTTCAAGATGTCAGCAATCCTTACTCCTTGGAAGCGCAGATGGCTGGGAATTTTAGCAAAATTTCAGTGTAAGTATAGGTCGATTATATAAGTTCAATTGACTTTACAAATTATAATCTATATCTTTTTTGCAGGCTACATACTGAAGGTATGGTTCTATTGGGTAATACAAGTTTTTGTAGCAGTCTAGCAGACACATGCAACTGTGTCCCATTTAATTGCATTATAAGATGTATGCATTCTATTTTGCTATTTATAAATTCTCCTAAAAGCAGCAGAGTCTATCAGCAAGCCTTGGGAGGGATGGAAAAGAAAATACGGCTTTGATCCTATCCATCGTGTCCTTTTCAACGGATCAGATGAGCTACTGCATATGTTACGGTAGCAGCTGCCTTCTCTGAATTTTTAAGGCAGCAGCAGTTTAGTTGATTAGAAAAATAATAACTTGAGTTGTAGACAACAAAAAATTATATTCTTTAACAATACGGAAAGCCCATGAAATTCTCTACATCTTTCTAGTTATTTGTTAAATAAGATTCTGCAGTTATCATGGTCAAAAAACACAAACACCCACTGCTGTCCAGACCAAGGTCAAAACCTGACCGGCTACTTTCAAAATTCATAACTCTGAATTCTCTAGGTCTAAAATCATGACCTTTCATGACGACAAACATCTCTAAACCCTCTATAACTTTTGTATTATCAAGTATCACAGAAAAGGTAGATTACTACTCAGAACAACTCACCCAATCAAACCTGCACAAGCTGCAGTTTTCAGCACGCATGTTCAATGTATTTTCTACATTTACTAGTTCAACAAGGAAGGTCACATTTGATTAAATTTCATTAAATCATGCAAGAATTTAGATTCCAATTAGCTGGTTGTTACCTTCCTCCTTTTGGGATTATTTTTTGTCCTATTCATCAGCTGCTGTGAAGTGATATATGTCTTTGATGCAGTCACATTTGCAGTGTTTTCGTTGAAAAGAGCTCTGCTGGGAGGTGCAGTACTTCTAGTGGAGCGAGTAGGTGCTGGTGCACCTTTTTGTACGGTGACAACGCTTCCAGGCTGAGTCTACAAACATCAAGTTGTTTGATCTATTTTAGCTACAGTTCAAGGTACATAGCTCAACATACATGGAACATAGTGAAATAATGTCATTACCTCCTGTAACCCATCTTTATTTTCATTCTCATGTCCACCGGTCTCATCTTCGTCTTCTACTCCTTTGAAGTGCTCAGTTTTTCAATTTCTGAAAACTCCAACTCCTTTGAACACAGTGAGTTAAAGAACCTACTTAGCTCCATCAATGGGGTCACCACATCTTCAGGCAATATGTTGCGTACCACTAAAGGCAAAAGTTTTTGCAAGATTACATGTAGGTCATGAGTTTTAAGTCCAGAAAGCTTGCAACCATTGACGTCCACACATCTCCGAATATTTGTGGCATAACCATCAGGGAACTTGACGCCATGTAAAAATTTGCACAGAATTTCCTTGTCATCCTTACCTAGAGAGTACAGCGCCGGTGGCAAGGTGTACTTACCCTTTTCGAGCACTGGATGTTGATCTGGCCTTATACCCAAATGTTGCATATCAAGTCGAGCCTTCTCACTGTCCTTGCATTTAACTTGTATCTCCAACAAAGTCCCCAGTAAGCTCTCACATATGTTCTTCTCGATATGCATGACATCCAAATTATGTCGTACTAGCAATGATTTCCAGTAAGGAAGCTGAAAGAAAATACTCTTCTTCCTCCAGTTGTGCCACCTATTTTCTTCATCATGTTGCTTCCTTTTCCTTGTCTCCTTTCCAAAAGTCACTTGCTGGAAACTTTCATAGTCCTGCAACACCTGCTCACCGCTGAGCGGCACTAGAGCTTCCCTAGTTTCAGCCTTGTTATTGAAGCTCGTCTTGTTCCTTCGCCACTTATGGTTCATGGGCAGAAATCGGCGATGTCCCAAGTAGCAATGCTTCGAGCCATGTTTTAACCATAAGTAATCAGTATGCTTGTGACAATAAGGACAAGCAAACTTACCTTTTGTGCTCCAACCAGATAACATCGCATATGCGGGGAAATCATTAATTGTCCACAACAGAATTGCATGTAGAATAAAATTCTTCTTCTCCTTCTCATCCCATGTTAAAACTCCATTAACCCATAGATCATGTAGCTCATCGATCAGAGGTTGCAAATATACATCAATGTTCACTCCAGGAGATTTAGGCCTAGGTATCAACATCGACATCATCCAATAAGGTTGTTTCAAACACAGCCAAGGAGGAAGGTTATAAGGAATCAGTATCACGGGCCAACAAGTGTAATTAACATTCAACATCCCAAACGGATTGAAGCAATCAGATGCAAGTCCCAATCTAACATTACGTGGATCAGAATCAAACCACTTATACCTGTCATTCACGTGCTTCCACGCCAATGAGTCTGCTGGATGCCGCATTTTCCCATCACTAACCAATTCTTCCTTGTGCCACCGCATCAATGATGATGTTTCCTTTGACATATATAATCTTTGCAATCGAGGAGTAAGTGGAAAATACCTTAGAACTTTGCAAGGAGTGCGCTTCTTTGCTCCACCACTTTCGCTAGACTCGCCAATCTCATCAGAATTTGTGTCGTCTTTCTTCCACCTACTCTCACCACATGTTGGACACGTGTCCATATCAGCCAACAACCCACGAAATAACACGCAGTCATTCACACAAGCATCGATCTTAATGTACGTGAGGCCAAGGTCATGGATAATCTTTTGTGCTTTCTTGATAGTGTCTGGGATACAATGTCCTGGGGGGAGCGTATCTCTCCATAGGCTAAGTGTTTGCTCTGCGTTCTCCTTACTCCATCCACCCATGCACTTAAGTTGAAAGAGCTTGACCAAGAATGATACCTTGGTAAGCTGTGAGCCTGGCCACAACTCTTGTTGCGCATCTTCCAACAAATCAAAGAATTTCTTTGCACTCTCACAAGGCTCTTCATTGGTATTGCCACTGGTCGCGCCCCTAATTAATGTGGACAACAAATTGTTGGCAGATGATGCATCATCTGGTGGGCCTACATTCAGATCGCTATCATCATTCAAAATTATGCCAGCGTTACCTTTCTCTTTGACAAAGTTCTCATCAAACCCTTTAGTTAGCAAGTCCATTTCAACCTCGGATTTTCTTTTGTACACGACTCCACGACACCTTGAACATGGACATGGTGCAGTTTCTGATGCATAGGTGCCTTCGAAAATAGTATCAATAAATTTATCCAGACCTGCTTGCCACTCAACTGATGATTGAGGCAGCAGCATCCAACTCCGATCATCATCATGTGCCATTAATTATACCTTCGAAATATCACAATGATTTCCTGCAGCACGTTAAGTTGAAGGGATCATGACATTATTATAAATTTTATTTATCAGAGATAAAGAAAATTAAAAATCTGTAAATTTTCTGAGCGAACCTTAAAAAGGGCCCACTTTAACGGGGTAGACCCAGTGCCAGAGGCTCCCACACGAGTGGGGTCTGGGGAAGGGAATAACCGAAGCAAAGTCTTACCCCCGTAGAAATTCTGCAGAGAGACGGCTTCGAACCCAGGACCTGGTGACTCGGCGAGCTAGCACTCACCAACTGCACCAGGCCTGCCCTTTAACTATAATTTAATAAACCTTAATGCATCCAAAGGGCATTTTTATCAAACTTTATATACTAATATATCTAGAGCAATATTCAGAAGCTTAGCACTGTCCATTGTGACAACAGCTACCAAGCGTGTTTTGCTGTTTTCTCCATCCATGCTCAGAACAATAGTTAATGGAAACAAATGATTATCTTCTTAAAATAAATGTGATGAACCGAAACTCAGATTGGAGTATTACACATTAAGTCACAATAACTAATCAACACTACTAGACCAAGCCAAAAACAAAACAGCTAGACCTCAGCATAAATAGAGTACCATTGGCTAAGAATGGAATGTTTTTGTACTGAACCAGACAAATAAAAAAAGGTATGGATTAGCCAATGCATCTGAATAACAATCTTGCAAAAATTTGTACCGAACTATGTTTATTCTTGACCATGCCTGCTATTGAAATAATGCTTCACAAATTGCTATTCTGCTGTTGTAATTTAACAAACAAAAGGGTGTCATGTCAGTATGTCACAACTCATACTTGTTTGACCCATGTTTGCTTACCATGCTTTAAGTAAAATCATGGAAAAAAATTCACTTTTGTTCTACCATGACTCTGAATTACATTGATTGGATCAATAATGTACTCCAGTTCTATCCTAAAAACAACAGTGTCACTGTAGCATTCTAGTGTTCTTCATCCTCAGCAGCATCACAGAACGCCTGATTTAGCACTTACATATTAGAGTTCATTTTACTGATATAATTTTCTATTTAACTTCCCATAATTCTACCCTAACGACCTTACTTCAGATTGTCTACCTTATAGTCTTTAACAGCAGTAAGATGCAAGGTTCCCATAATTATTACTATTGAATTGTTCCACTGTATTGTAATTTCTCCTTCAGGATATTCTAGATGGCAACTGGTACTGCTCTAGCTGCCTTTGCGACATTTGTGGGGAAGTAATCAATTCAAAGGACCTCAGAACTTCCCTTCCTGCTTTAGAATGCTCACAGTGCGAACGCCAATGTAACGCCAATGTAAGTCAAAGTACCAAACTTAACAGTAATATGTAGAGAAAAAACTGAGCAATAATGCAAGCATACGTGATTCTCTTTTTCACGTCGATGATCGCTGGCCGGCCGCTGATCGTCTCTCTCGTGGATGATGAAGGGTGCGAGGTGAAACTGGTTCAACGCTCCGTCCCCTCTCGCATGCCGAGGAATTGAAGGACTAGCTGGTGCTCGCTCTCCTTATATTGTCGATGATCCGGAAGGAACTATGGCACCAATATGCCGTAGTCGCTGCAGGGGAATTCAAGGGCCGTGATGACTACGGCTGTAGGGAAGGGGCGCCGCAACGACAAAGGCTTCAGGGAGGCCGTGCCCGCGCTAGCTGCTGGTGCTGGCTGTAGGGATCGGGGGGGGGGGGGGGGGGGGGGCTCCACCACGTTCTTCGCAAGGAGACAGCGCGTGGGGAAGAAGAAAGGCCGCCGGAGAGAAGGAGCCGCGATAGGAGCTACAGGCCACGACCCCTATGTGATCTGTAAAATTAGATTAGATCCTTTTCCAATATAACTGGTCAACATTAATTAATATATGGTACTTTCGCTATTACTAACACAAACATAGACATAGCCTAGTGGTAGGAGCTTACTTTCAAGACCAAGAGGTCTCGGGTTTGAAACCCATATTGTTGTTATTTTTTTTTTAAAAAAAATTTATGTAACCATTAAAGTGGAAAGGCTTAGGTATTGCAACGATGTAATTTTTTGTTGTTATATTATAACCTTTTTTTTTGCAATGAACGAAACTGCTACATACAACAAAACCATAATCGTTGCAACCTTAGTGATTGCAACGAACTATTTTTTTCGTTGCTATATGTACCAATTTTTTGCAACGCAAGCGACTATTATATACAACGGGCGATATAGATGGGCTATTGCAACCATCAAATAATGAGTTGCAATATCACCTTAGTATTGCAACGAAAATAAACTTGCCCGCAACACAAATCAAATCGTGGCAACATTAATCACTTATTGCAACCGTTCAATAATTTGTTGCAATAACACTTACTTTTTGCAACGATCTCCACACTTATGGCCACAAAACAATCTTCATGGCAAAAAACCAATCTATCGCAACAAAAAGTGAAAATCGTTGTGATAACAACCCTTGTTGCAATAAAACCTTGCCATTGCGACAAAAAAGCGTGGTATAAGTAGTGCGTGCACGGTGGTCAGCTAAATCCTTAAACTACTATTTGACGTAAAGAGTCTTTGACGTTCAAAGGCTGCTACAGTAATAACTGCTGAAGCTTTGTACCATATTTTGTAAATTTGGGATGAAATCTTGCCTAAAAGCAAGATTCTGCAAAACGGATGGAAAACACAACTCGTCCCACTTCGTGTGATTCTAGCGTTTTTGTTTGGTGCAAATGCGAAAATAGGTGGGACAAATACAGAAAACGGAACGGGATGTGATGAGAATTGTCGCGTCTGTTTTCATGCCTAAACCGTAGGATATATTTATTAATTCCCTAGTCCTAAGTCTATATATTTCCTTGTACCCAATACAGTATTAATTGGTTGCCCTGCCTTAACTTCTGTTGGGGTTCAAAAAAACGAATAAAACTAAATAAAAAAGTAAATTCAAGGGACTATTTGGATCCACACCAACTAAACTTTAGCTGGCTAAATTTAGCAGCTAAGGAAATTCAAACGGGTCAGCTAAAATACTAGCTAAAGTTTAGCCGAGTTTAGCTGTTTCAACCTAGCTAAACTCAGCTAAAGTTTAGCCGACTCTATTAGCGGGAGGATCGTCTAAACACCCCAGCTAAAGTTTAGTTAGGAGAACTTTGTAGATATCGAATTTTGAAGCTACCAAATGACCTCAAATAATGTTTGACATGAAATATACAAAAGTTGGAGTTATCAGTACGAAGTATAACTTTTGTAGTTGATAAATTTTGAATCTGAAATCATTTAGAGTCCTAACTATGTATTTTATTTTCATAGACTTTGAAATTTAAAATTTAGAAATTCCAAATGACGTTGACACGATCTATACCATGCAAACGTTAGGAAATTTTAAATTTCAAACTTAAATAAATAAAATAATAATAATAAAATGAATATATTTAGGATTCTTATGGGCTTCAAATGTTCTAAATTTAAATTTCAAAATCTGAGAATTTAAAAATATTTTTTCATACTTTAAATGATTTTTGATCGAAAAAGTTGTAAACTACAAAATTGTAGATCTTATTGAGCACTATAATTTTGATACAAATTAAGTTGATCTTTCTGCGACTTCAAGGGTGGATATAGATAGATGTCCGTTAAGGGTGAATAGCCTTTTCGATTTAGTCGTTAAGCTAGCCACACGAAGTGTCGCAAACTCACCACTCGACTCGAGGGGAGGGGCCGCTGGTTGCTGGCACGCTGGTGGTCGGGATGTGGAGCCGGTGGTCACGTGGAGATGACGTCTCGATGGGTTGTAGTTTTGGTGTATATATAGCCTGCCTGCCGCTCAGAATAAGATCGAACCGATCGAGGGGCGACAAAGCCATATAGCTACGCTTGCATTGGGTTTATTATCTTCCACTTGGTTCACTAAGCAACACATCGAGCACCGGCCGATCGAGCGGAATCGATGATCATGGCGTCTACTACGACTGGCGTGACGACGACGACGACGTTGTTCCTCCTCGTGCTGATCCTTGCGGCGGATCAAGCGCCACCAGCCACAGCCAGCAGGCGACTTTCCGCGCGCCTGCCCCCGGCCCGCCAAGCAGTGCTGCTGCTGCTGCGTCCCAGTTGCTGCAAGGGCGACTACTGCCAGGAGTGCCTCGTCGACAGCTTCGGCTCCTGCGTCGGTCATGCACTTGTCTTCTGTTTGAATCCTTCCAGCTTGGTGGCCTGCATCGCGGAGAAGATCATCGTCAACAAGAGAGACTAGGTGTGTTGTGTTGGTTGACTTGCATTGCTGCACTAGCTACCCATCTCCATCTATATATCGTATCCTACATACCCTACATCGTCTTTTCTACCGCATGCATACATGCATGCCCGCAGTATATTGTATTGTATTGTATTGTAACCACCCTATGCATATGCATGGAAGGATGCATGCTGTCTGGTGCATGCCTAGCTTGATGTATGTATACATGTATGTTGTATTGTATTTGCTGCACTAGCTTGATGTATGTATACATACAACAGAATGTATAGCTAGCTTACGTGTCCATGTGATGATATATATATTGTGCATGCATGCATGTACCCCGGCAGCAAGCACACACAAGCTTAAAGTTGATAGTTCTACATACTTTTTAAAAACCTAAGTCAGTTGGCAAACCATCCAACACAGTGGCGAATATATAGTTTTAACTCTTCTTCCAACCACAAGGAGCGAGTGACTCGATCTGAATCCATTAGTGCGAAGAGGCTAGTTCATTCCTTCATTTCAACCTCAAGTTGGACAACAAACTTCACTAACAATATAAAGATATAATTGAAGGTTTTGTTTCGAATAATACTAGAAGAATGATGTTTTTTTACTAGAAGCTAAGAAGATATCAGTATGATTCACCTATTACTCGTCTTTAGCATGAAGGTCTATTTGCAGTTCTTAATATTGCAACAAAAATCATGTCCGTTACAACCTCAAGTTCAAATGCACTTTGGTTATTTGTAGCCACCATTTTAAGTTTTACTAGGGACCAACTTTTCTTTGCCAGACAATTTTCGTTCCTCATCGCTAACGCAACATATATGTCCATGTGCGATTTAGTGGTCCCTTTAACTACGAAGATGCATGAGTCTGGCAGCTTAAAGTTGATAGTTACACATACTTCTTCCAAACACAATGAGTGAGTGACTCTGCATCCATTAGTTCAAAGAGGCAAGTTCCTTATATTTGAACCTCATGTTGGACAACAAACTTCACTAACCATATAATTTCCTGCATCATACGTATATATACACGTACACATTGTGAATCGTTAGTCGAAAACATCTTGTTGCTTGTCAACATAATAACAATAGATTCTTGTTTTCAAGATATACTTCGGGACGTGTACTAAATCCACCGATCGATGACAGAGTCTCACTACTACTGGAAAATTTTTCAGAGGAGGTCATTTTGTATTTACGGAGGCGCGGGCATGGCGTCCGCCTCCGGCCAACCAACACTGTTAATCGGTCATTTCTGAAGGCATGTCTTTGAGGAATCGAATCCACAACCTAGCCCTCAGCCATAGCGCCTCTCTACCACTATATGACATACTCATTTGTGACTATATATAAGATGCTATCTTTTTATATCTATTTCATAATCTTATATATTGAATATTTTTGCTACTAAATCAACTCAAAAGAAAAAAGTTTCAACTACAAAGTTTTAAATCTTGTCAAGCACTACAACTTTGGTATAGGATGTGTCTCCGTCTGAGCTTGTTTGAAAAATTCAAAATTTTCAATCTCAAAATATGTGAATTTAAAACAAATAGTTGAGACACTACATAACTTCAAATAAAAATCTTATCAACAGAAAAGTGTAGATCACGTCAGCTAATACAACTTTGGTATTGACTATGTGAATCTTCAAGGTCGTTTTGAATTTCAAAATCTATGAATTCACGACACGTTTGAACTCTAAATGACTTCAACTACAGACCATGTCAACATCTGATGTTGTTTGAATATTTAAATTCCAAAATTCAAATTGTGGTCTTAAAACAATATTTTGGGTCTCTAAACAGTTTCAAATCAAAATCTTTTCAACTACAAAGTCGTAGACCACATCAAGCAGGGGCGAAGCTACGTTGAGCTTGCCTGGTGCCAATGCACCACGGTAAGAAAAAAATTCCACTAGCTAGACAAACTTTCACCATGTATTTCTACTAAATTATGTATGTCCCCTTAGCCGTGCACCACCCTAAATTTAGAGCTAGCTTCGCCATTGGCATCAAGACCTATAATTTTGATATCAAGTTTGTCTTTATCCGGGTGCATAAGGAAAAATTATGGATTACTTTTGGATGGAACTATTTATAGTCTCTAAATCTTAATATGCCCGCCTTTGTTAATAGCGATATTCAAAGACATGCCTCTTTTGAAAATCGATTTATGGCGTCCTAAGGTGACCGCTTCTGTTAATCGATGATTTTCAGAGGTGCTCGCCTTAGGACGCGTGCCTCCGTAAATGATTTTCATAGACAGGAATTTTACGAGAAGCCTCCAAACCATCTACACAGGCGGACGCTAGGTGTGTCCGTCTCCATTAATAAGAGAGCATGTCTCTTAAAATTATTTCTCTAGTAGTATCTCCCTTCTGGATAGAGTAGATATTTAATGTGATCTGATCCGGTAGCCATAGCACTACCATTTTCTCTTTGAACAAAAGATGGCTGCTTATCTCTATGGTAATAAAATTTAAGGCCAATAACCCATAGAAATGATTGTCCACAAAATATAACACGCCCAGGAAAAAATATCAAAAGTTTTTTTATCCTTAGAGAAGCTTAATCGCTAAACACCATACCACGGTCATATGTTGTAAGTCATAAGTCATGCGATTTTTTTGCGTGCGTGCATTCTTGAGGATTCGAACATGTGACCGAAGCCTTGCACAAACCTTCTAAGAGCAACTTGTACATTTGATTTGGCGCTCCCCGTGCTTTGGAGGTATACTTAAATTTTGCCTTCAACTTTAGCAGCCCTCCACAGATTGTGGAACTTATAGTTTTTCTATGGCATGTGCGATTCACATGTCAGTGTGATTTAACTCTTTTTTTTCCTATACCTCAAAACAACTCCAAGAACCTCTGTAAATTTAATTCTATATATCTATATTTGGATAGTCATTCAGTGAATTTTCTATTTCTATATCTCTCGTGTCTCCAACAACCTCTCTAATTTTTATTCTTTAAATTCCAGTAGCGGATCATAATTTTCCTTGTACCAAAAAAATCATGAGAGGGCTATCATATTTTAGAGAGTAATCTAGCCCTTTCAAAATTGGAGAGCAACACTATGCCAGAAACCTTAGTCAGAGATGGGGCTCAGTTTTCATCACAGACGTGGAATTTCTGCATCTTTAAGTATGGATTTGTGATGTGACCACATTACAAACAGGCAAAAAGATCGTGTATGTGATGATAGTCATCACAGAAGGAGATTTTCATGTCTCTGACGAAAGTAATTACAGATGGATCTAGTCAACACGCGTCTTTGATGTGAGTCATTATAGATGGGTCCAGCCAACACGCATCTCTAATAAGGTCGTGGCTGCAGCAGCCAAGGGTGCGCGCAAAGGTCGCGGCCCCCTCGGCCGAGGGTCACGTGGCCTAATGAGGAGGCGGCGTCCGTGTATCTTGCGAAGAGGTGGCCCAAAGACGGCGGCGAAGAGCTGACATGCCACTAGCTTGTGGGGACGGAACTCGGGGCTCCCTCCCTGTCTTGCGAGTTATGTTGGATAAAGGTATGCAATTTTGCCTGCTTTGATATTGTGAATTATATTGTAGCCTTTGTATGCTTGGGATGGAACGAGATGGTCTTTTGTTCCCTAGGTTACTGCTGCTATGCATTCTGAGCTAGAACATAAGTTGTACGATAGTATTGGTAGCGTTATGGGTTGGAATTTGGTTATGGATTTGAGCTCCGAGGACAATTAGAGCTTTCAGTTGGCTCCAAAATGGTCAATTTTGCTTACCTGAGTGTAAGATGGAGATTTGGGAAATAGGTGTACCTGAATGGGCTTGTAGGTTGTTTGATGAAATAGAACGTGCACCATCACTACACCACAACACTACAATAGCATCTAACGTCTGTTGCTTAAAGTTGACTTTACCGTTGAATGGTGAGTTGCTAAAGCTTGTCCTCGGACCATCAGTTGCTAATATCAAATACTGCGATGGATGATCCATTGCTATAAATATTTTGCTTTTGCGTTGGATGGTCAGTCACTATATAGCACTAACTGAGTCGAACCGTCGGTCATTAAAAATAACTGCCTATTGGCCCGATGTTTTCAGCCCCTTCCCGTGAAATTTTGGCCTAAAACTCAGATTCTATACCCTAAGTCAGCACCAGCCTCTGCCAAAGGAAGTACACGCACGCACCTCACTCCTGCTCCCCACCCACACGCCGCCTCGACACCCCACCGCTGCCACCCACCCGTACGCCTGACGACAGCCGCCACCGCTGCCTGCCTGGCCGCCCGGCGCCCGCCAGACGTCCCCCGCCGCCTGGCCGCCGGAAATCTGCCGCCTCCTCCTGGCGCACAAGCTAGATGCCCGCCGCCGCCACCTCGGCGTTCCGGCGCCTGCGCTGGAGGGCCGCCGCAGCCACCCCGCCACCCAGGCGCCGGGTGTCAGATCCAAGTGCCCCTCCTCGAGACCCCCTTCCCTCTCTCCTCATTTGCATCTTCTCCTTCTCCATCCCCTTCCCTTCTTGACTTGATTCGATGATTCGAGTGTAGGATGCGCCGCCTCGATCTTCTCTGGGTCTGATGGAAGCATTGGATGGGAGCGGAAGCTGAGGGTAATCCCCCCACCACAGCACGCCGCCAGCGAGCCCGTGACCATGGCAAGGGCACAGCCCATCTCCACAGCGCAGTTTGCCAGTTCCTTCTGGAAGCAGTGCAAGGTCCTCCTGAGTCTGTTATCTGGTTCTGTAATTTTGTTGTCGAGATTTTAATCCCCCCAATGCTTATAGGGATACAGGAAAGAGAGGGAAGATGTCGTCCAAGAAGATACTACAAGGAGAAGATGAGGACGAGCACTAGCTCGGTTGGTACGTCTCGTGGTGTGCGAACGGCCGAGCGCGGTTCGATCGCTGATCGTCCACGTTTTCCTCACCGGGGTTTTCCCCCATAATAAATTTCAGTGTAGCCTCTCAGCACGTGGAGCCACAATGGGACAGCGACGTGCCCGTCGTCTACAGAGCCTTCTCTGGTGATCTCTACAAGGACGCGACTTCATATCTGAGTATAGTTGTAGGTCTGATTGTGTATAAGGTGTGTGAGTGTGGTGTGCATGTGTGTGGTGTAGGTGTGTCTGTAGACGAACAGATACTACAGCTGTATCCATACGAGAGGTATAAAACAAACTACAAGGAAAAGATGATGCAGCGGAAGTAAGCACTCCACTGTACTTTTTTTTCATTCGTTCTGCGCATTTCCTGGTGCCATGTGATTGGGGATCGGAAAATAGAATACAAGCTAGAAGAAGGAACCTAGCTAGGTCTTGTCTTATAATACATTCACGAGTACACAACCATACATGGACCTAGATTATAGAACTTGTTCATGTTATATTTCTGATACATGTTTATGCACAGAATTTGTTTTAGTATATAAAACCACAACTCTGAAGGTATATCCTCAGTTGGTTACTATTATTATAACATGACTGCATGAGTGTCTGCAACTAAACTGAGCAATCACTGTTGATTTCTTTTTTCTCACATCCTAACCCTTTAATCACCTATTAGTTGGCCTGCTATACTACATGCATGTAGCTTTGTAAATTTACTGTTGAAAAGTATGCATATCGATCTTGGCTGACTAGCTAGGCATACACAACCCGTTGGCCTGTGTTTGCTGGTCCAACAGTCCTTATTATATTTAATCTCAGCGTCGGTGTGTCTGTGGTGCTGATTCTGACTAACTAGTGAACACTACTACAGTAGTATTCTTATCCGAGGCGGGGTTTTGGATTTTCAGAGGCGGGCAAAGCAACCGCCTCCATTGAAAGATCTCTGTTAGTGCAGATTAACCCCAAATGCTCGCCTGCCAAAATAAATTAAAAAATAATAAAAAAATAAAAGCCCGTCGATCGACCCCAGGCCTCGATCTGAGCTGCTAGCCTCGGACACGGCGTTAGCGCTGCCGCCATTCCTGCATGGGCCTGTCCCTAGATCTGGTGGTAGATGCAGACGCCGGGAGAGGAGGCAACGCACCACGCTAGAACTACCCTATCCCTCCATGCCCCACAGGATCTGGTGGTGGAGGCTGCTGCCGCAGAAGGAGGCCACGCGCTGCCACAAATCTGCCCTCACTCCCATGGCCTGCCAGATTTGGTGGTGGAGGCTGCTGCCGAGGGAGGAGGCCGCGCACCGCTGCCGAGTTCGCCATCACGCCGTTGATCTGGATGCTCCACCACCAAATCTGGCAATGGCACCAACGGATCCACCACCCGGAGCAGTGGCACGGCCACTGCCTCCACGCGAGCGCCGCTGCTGGTAGCACGGCCACCGCCACCAGGAGCGTAGCCACCAAGGCCAGGGAGGCGGCTCACCGTCGCAGCTGGGATGGTCCACCGAGAGAGAGAGAGAGAGAGAGAGAGAGAGAGAGAGAGAGAGAGAGAGAGAGAGAGAGAGAGAGAGAGAGAGAGAGAGAAGAGAGAGGCCACCATCGGGCGCGGAGAGTGAGAAGCTCCCAAACCCTAAGTCATGCTTTGGGCTACCTCCAAATAAATGCAAATATAAGGGGGAAGGTTTTGATTTTGATTCCTTTGGTGATGGAGGCTTTAGAAGGTAAGTGTCGTATGATTTAGCTCTGGCAATGCCTAGCAACTAATTCACGTAAGAGGAAATAGATGGTAACACCCGAGACACAAGATTTATACTAGTTTGGGTCACGTTGGGTGCCCTAGTCCAGTTGGCGGTGATGTTGCGCTTCTCGTATTCGTATGCTCGGTTACAGGGGCTATTCCACCTAGCTACATACTAGATGGGATGAAAGGGAATGAGATGGATCCTGATCGCGAGGTCCCTACCCTCCCTTATATAGGCTAAGGGGATAGGGTTACAATGAGGGCGTTTGGCTAATACATGGGTTTTTTAGTTTGTTATGCGGAATGCGGATTGATCCTATGATATCCTTTAGATACGCCGGCTTCGGATATTCTCGGCGTGACTTGACCTTCAAGTCGGTTGCTTCATTCAGCCCTGGTGGCCCTTGTTTGCCATGGCTTCTGGCACGCCGGTCGCGACCGAATATACGGGCGGTGCGGGTACCCCTGGCCCATATATCCAACAGTAAGTAAATGCTATTCCAAACCTCTTTTTGAAGTTTTAGTGGTAGATTAGTGTGCAGTTAGGGTTTTCATTTTATCTCTCTTCCATGGCGATTGAGGCATTTATGGATCAAATTATATCAAATCTTTGAAGGTACTAGGGTGAATTTAGTAGGGAAACAAGATTCTACCCTTTTTTAATGGCCATGTCTTAGTTTTAGCTATCTATTTATTTGTTTTTAGGTCGGGATTGGTTTGATCTAGATCTCGATCAAGATCCGACCCTGTTCGCTTGAACTTATCAGCCTGAATCAGCCAGCCATTCAGCAGTGTTTTTCTCTCACAACAAATCAGCATTAGCATCAGCATCAGCCGCTTTTACAGCCAACCGAACAGGGCCTAGAACTAGCTAGCGTTTCGGATTAGTTTTTTTATTATCAACATTCGTATTAATGTTTAATAATCAGGATTGAGTTTACATGAACTATAATAGGTAAAATATTAATTGGTGCTAATTGTTTTCTTTAAAATTGTTTATTTCAATTAAGAAACAAAAAAGTACTTGTTTAATAGTGCATTAGTTGGTTAATTATGTTGTTCATTCTCTCTTGCATGAAGAATATGTAGTGCGTATATGTTTTTTTATGGATAAGAACATGATTAAAAGAGTTGAACAATTATCTATAACTTCAAATAAGAACGACCTTCCGTTATTGTATTGGTATATACAGCGACGGAGCCAGCGCCCGTGCTACCGGGGCTTCAGCCCGGGCTACCGATCGAGGGAACGTGGAGCCCCTCCTCAGCCCCACCTTAATTTTTTTGCCTAATTCTATGGATTAGGAAGGGCTAAAATCTTTTAGAAATGGAAAAATGGCTCTTTTAGTTATTGGGCCTTCATAGAGACAGAACATCACAACACAGGCCCAAATCCAATCGTGAAACAAACCCTATTGGGTACGGGGTACCATCGGCCGCTGCATCCCTCCCGTCCCGACTCCTCTTCGCTTGACATTCTAGCGGCGGCGGCGGCTTCCTCTTCCTTCGTCGCTGCATCTTCTGGCGGCTTCGCGTGAGGCGGGACGCAGGCGGCCACGGCGCTCGGCCCAGCGGCGCGGACGCACAGCGGCCAGGGCGCTCGCCGGCCTTGCCCCAGCGGCACGGGCGCGCTGCTGCTGGACAGCGGCGGGGAGCCGAGGAGGCCAGCCGCAGGCAAGGACGCGACTATGCAAGGTGGGCGGGCGGGCGCCGGCGGCCGCAGCGTGCAGTGCTGCGAAGCTCTGGAGTTTGGAGGCAGGCAAGCGAGCATCAGCCAAGCAACAGAGCAGGTAGGTGATTTTTTAAGGGTCATTTTTAACTGTAAAATTGAGTACGCATTCCATGATGTGTGTTGTATGTTTGATTATGATAGATTTCAATTTTTTAGATTTTCAGTATGTCGAAAAGAACTTTGATGAACTACTATTCAAGTGCAAGTGGCAGTGGCAGTGGCTCAACTCCACATACTAATGAGAGCACAAGTCAACCAAAGAAACTGAGGGAAGAGTTTAGTCATTCAAACCTAATTGTTGACCCTGCACAACGCAAACCAATTGATTCTTATGATCCAGCAATTAGAGACCAATTAAAGAGAGCATATGCTTTGAGTGGTCCAACCCAACCTCATGAATTTAAATTTCCTTCTAAATGGATGGTTGATCAATGGAGAATGTTTCAAAAGTCTTGGTTTGATGAATTTGATTGGCTAGAGTATAGTGAGTCCAAGGATGCTGCTTTTTGCTTATATTGCTATCTTTTCTTTAATTCGGGAAAGCCTAAAAATTTTGGGAGTTCTATCTTTGCACATCAAGGTTATATAAATTGGAAGAATGCTAAGGATACTTTTCAGAAGCACAGTGCTTCCAAGAATCATACAGAGGCTAGACTAAAGTGTGATGATTTTATGAACCAAAGGACTAGTGTGGGTCGAAGAATAGTTGAGGTAAGCATGGAGGAAGAAAAGCAATATGAGATTCATCTAACATCATCTTTAGATGTTGCAAGATTTCTTATATATCAAGGGCAGCCTTTTCGTGGAGATGATGAGAGTTGTACTTCCCTCAACAAGGGTATGTTCAGAGAGATGGTTGATTGGTATAAAGATAAGGTAAATATAGTCAATGATGCATATGAAAAAGGTTCTAAAAATTGCCAGAAGATATCTCCAGATATACAAAAGGATCTTGCAAATTCAGTTGAGAGGATATTTTCAGCCTTGAACATTATAAAGACATATTTGCGCAATAAAATGGGTGATGAATGGCTCAATGATTTGATGATATGTTATACTGAGAAGGAGATATTTAGAAAGATTGATAATGAAAAGATCAAAAAACGGTTTCAAGAGATGAAAAAGCGACATATGTTATTGCCTAAAAAAGTAGTGGTACGCTCTATTCTCTTCTAAATTTATAATTTGGAGGTCTATATATCAATATATGTATGACTAATCGATTATGTCTATTTTGTGTAGGTTGCTACTTCGGAGGAATAATGTGGGGGGTGGGGAATTTATTAGTTTCACAATTGGTCCTTTCGGTATGAATGAACTTCATCTTTTTTTTTCATGCTGTATTTTGTGAATTTCGTCATTGGTCGACGTTTTCTATATAATATTAATTCAAGCTATTATATATATGTATATTATGTGGGGGCCATAGTAGAGATAAATTACCGTAGACTTTTGTTCAGCCCGACCTAAATTTTTTCCTGGCTTCATCGCTGGGTATATACTAATTATATTCTTCTAGGTTATTAATGATTCTTACATCTCACTTAGTCTTTCGTTTTTGCTTTGTTGAAGGTACAAGAGCATACCAGAGGGGCGGAGGAGCCATGCTATGTCTACCAGCTGTGATGAGCCAACCGGGGTGCATTATGACTGCTAGCCATGATGAACCCATGCCTCGGGCTTGCTGCAAATTAACAACCAACCAGATCACGCTTGCATTATTGTTGTCCGTGCGCCCTGGCTACATACTCGTAAACATTGTTCTAGTACCTCTCGTGCACCATCTCGACTACTAACGGAAGCTGTATGAGGAGAGTTTTCTCTCACAGGGAGCAGATACTGAGACGAGACTCAAATGGTACACCAATTTGTGGAACTACTAGGGTCCAGCACATTCAGCGGACCTCCACTATCCATGGAGGCGTCCGGACGCTGGTTTTATAACTAGAAGCAGTGGTGATAGGTCTATCCAACGGTGGATAGTCAATCAATTGATATGTTGGGCGGATCCAATGGTAGATAACACTATCCGGTCAATATAAAACCTGTCAGTGATACAAAAATAAGACTACCGGTGTTGTACCTTGACCTGACAGTGATATATCACTGACGGGTCATAACCTGAGCTGGTAGTGATATTACACTAATCACAACCGATTTGTGGATTGACCTGGCAGTGATAGGTGCCTTCGCTACCTGGTGAGTAGCTTCTCTAGAACTTTTTGGATCCTAGGCTTATGAACCAGCATGGAAAAGCAATCGCTGCTGGCTCCAGCACCACCCTGCAGTGCTACTCGGGCAGTGATTGCCTGTTGTGGGGTAGTGTCGCTATTATTATTATTCTTGCAGATCTAGTATGTATATTGCAGTGTATGTTAAACGAGTGACCATGAACAATGAACAAGAACAACACTGCACATGAAGAATGTTTGCAAATTTTTTTTTTGAAAAATGCATGATAAATTAAAAAAGGAATATGATCGAGAAACAAATGTGCACGTGTGTTGACGCGGACACAACATGAACTGGAACTCGCACGCCTCTGTCTCCACTATGATCCCACGTAGGTACAAACTCCAAACAAACGGAAAGAAAAATAACAACGGTGGCGCAACACATGGTTTATTCCTAGCATTTCTTTTGTAGTGGGAGTGGGGTGTGGCCAGACAGTGGCACTTATTTGTCGATCGATGTCTGCACGAGAAAAGTCATGCAGCTTCTGTTACCGCGGTGAAAGCCTTCTTCATCACATTGAGCTTATCAGCTGGTGGCGCCGCAATGACCTGGTCGGCAGCTTTCTCATACGAACCTTTCAAGCTTACAGCTTTCTCCTTACCTCCTGTTTTCTCTGCCAGAGCGACAGCAGCAAAAATTTGACGTTGCTGCTCCATCACGGCGGTTTGGGCAGCTTACGAATCTTTCCCTGGTGGAGCAGCAGCCATGACACCATCGAAGGCCATCTTGATCTTCGGCGAATCATGAGCTGCTTCTGCGGTGAGTGTAATAGCAACAAGGATGAGTAGGAGGATCATGACCATTAGTGCCATAATATATCTGCGCTAGGAATTGATTGGGAGAGAAGAAGATGATGTTTTGCTGGGCTACGTTGATGAGTTGCTCAATCGCTCGCCGTTTTAACCATGGATGGCATTTCTATAAATAGTGGATGCTGATATATAGCGTAACTAATGCCAATGGAGATTCGTGGGTGAGCTTATGTTACGTTGGGGTCCAAAATTAACTACCTCCATGCATTGCGTACTAGTTTTTGGGGGTACCGCATATATAGTTCACACACATGCCCCCTGTTTAACACCCCTATCTTGAGCACGGACCACGTTACCGACCTCCACGTATTTCTAGCACATCAGTTTATAAAAATAAATAATCTTTATCACATGTATGTTTAGGAAGAATGTTACTATTTAATATGGAGAAGTCCATTCTATTTTTTGGTCACACAACTATTGTCCAAGTTTATTTTTGTCATATTTCTACCGAAACAGCACCTACTTTATTTTTAGTAAGGTTTATCTTCGACTCCCTCTGTTCTATAATACAGTGCATTCCAACTATTTTAAGACAAGTTAAGAGAACTTTCAAATGACGCATGTACCCATAGATTAAACCCAATTAATGTGTTTCTCCTCAAATTATGGTTTTCTCTAATTTTAGAAGTCACATTACACTATATTTCAGGAAGAGTAACTGGAAACCTTTGAGCACAGAGCTACTAATACGTCACAAATTTGACCATCTAGTTGTTTTCAATGGTGTTTTTGTATTCACTGAAAAAGTGAAAATAATAAAAGCTAATTTATTTTCTAAAATTTGTAACTAGCACTACAGGAAACGGCTGATTTGCCGGGAGCAAAAAAAAAAAATTTGCCGGGTGCTTTTTATCGGGCACCCGACAAAGAAATTATTTGCCGGGTGCCAGGCTTGGAGACACCCGGCAAAGAAAGGCCTCCGGCAAATCAGCCTTTGCCGGGTGCCGGGCACCCGGCAAATTCCAGCCGTCGGCAAAAATTGGTCTTTGCCGGGTGCCGGCCACTCAGCAAAATATGGTCGCCGGCAAAGGTGGCCGGCTGAAAGTCCCTAGTTTGGTTTTGGCTAATTGATGAAACCTAGGACTAACCTTTGTATCTAAGTGGATGATTTAGATAAAGGTGGTCATTGAATATGAGACACGACATTAACTCATGTGACCAAGATGATGAAGACCGAAGTGATGCTTGGCTCGATGGACCGGTTGTGAGGGTGAAGGGCAAGTCGAGGCTTCAAAGTGAGGGACCATGCGATGGTGAAGCTTGAGCAAGACTTGGCGCCGACGGACCGATGCAACGGTGAAGAGCAAGTGAAGTCAAGGTCGATGGATCGAGACGGTCATGTGATGATATGAAGTGGATCATATCATTTGGAGAAACAAAATGGGCTCAAGGCAAAGGTATAACCATAGGGCCATTTTGTTTTACACTCAAGACACCATAGAGGGTGTGAGTGGTTTAGGGTCGATAGCCGAACTATTAAGAGGGGAAGTCTTATCGGTTATTCGATGCACGGGTGCCACTAGGTGAATTCATGAAGTGCATTGCATGTAGGGCCTAGTGAGC
Source organism: Saccharum hybrid cultivar R570 (assembly GCA_038087645.1). Classification (NCBI taxonomy): domain Eukaryota; kingdom Viridiplantae; phylum Streptophyta; class Magnoliopsida; order Poales; family Poaceae; genus Saccharum; species Saccharum hybrid cultivar. Next base: position 3,559,257 of record JAQSUU010000746.1, on the reverse strand, counting down.
TAATTGGAAAACCTTTGAAAATGATTGAGAAAATGCTAACACACAAGCACATGGAGATGTACACTTGATGGTGTTGGCACATTTACAAAGGTGGCGTTGGTCGCGCTGTGGTTTGCGGGTATAGAGAGGTTTGGGTTCCTCTCTCCCTCCCGCCGAGCGTGCGAGCGCGGGATTCAGGCGATTTCGGGGAAATGAAATGCCTATTTTCCATTGCGCCGGAAGTCGGAAAAGCACCGGACGCTGCACCGGACGCTGCACCGGACGCGGTCTGTTTCGACCGGCGCGTCCGGTCAGTGCAGCACGGGCGTCAGGCGCGCGAGCTAGGGTTTGGCACCGGCGCGTCCGGTGACCCATGGGACCGGCGCGTCCGGTCTGGCGAACAGCGAGTCACGTAGTCTTCGGACGCGGTGCGCGTCCGGTGACACACCATCGGACGCGTCCGGTGGTCCAGGGAGCTTACTGGACTCGCACCGGACGCGGGTACTGTGGCGTCCGGTGGTGGCGAGGAGCGCGTCCGGTGGTTGTTTCGCGGGCGCGGGTGCTGTGCGCACCGGCGCGTCCGGTGGTTCGCAGCAGCGCGTCCGGTGGGTCGTTTGACCGTTGGCACGCAGTGACCGTTGGAGGATCTAACGGACGAATTTGAATTTCGGAGGACACGCGGATGTCGGAGGGGCACCGGACGCGGTTGAGCGCGTCCGGTGAGTTACCACCGGCGCGTCCGGTGGTCCCGCGAAAATCGTGAGTGGAGTTGTAACGGCTCTATTTGGATGGGTTGCTTATAAATACTTGTTGGCCGGCCCTTGGGGAGGTAGCTTGGCATTTCTAACATACTTGTGCATCCTTTGAGCTAGAACAACTCCTCCCACTCATCTCTCTTGCTTGATTGCAAATCAAAAGTGAGATTGAGTGATCCCAAAGTGCATTGCATAGCTTGAGGGCATATAGTGGCACTTGTGGGTGGTTTGGCCGGTGGATTTCTTGTTACTCTTGGAGAGTACCGCTCCTAGCCGGCTTGGAGATTGTTGGAGGCGTTGGCAAGAGAAGGTGATTGTTCTTGGCCACCTCCGGTTGTTTGTAAGAGGTTCTTGTGCTTTCCTCGGCGGGACGCCAAAAGCAACTCTATTACATTGCGCGTGTCATTGAGTTACCTCACTTGAGAGTGGAGTCTTGCGGTGCCTTGCGGGGCGTGCCTTGAGGGGCAAGTGACTTGAGGGTCACACCGAGGAACCATCTAAGTGTTGGTCGACACAACCGGTGACGTAGCTTGTCGGTGCACAAGTGAACACCGGGTGAACAAAAATATTGTGTCTCTTGTCTCCCGGTGATTGGTCTACATATTGTGTTGTTGTCAATATTAATTGATTGTATATCATCTTGGTGATTGGCAACATCTTCACTCCACCGTCGGTATAAGATTCACAATCTTATCTCTTGCACTTATCTTTACTAGATTATCTTGTGTTGCTCTAGTAGTAGCTTGGCTAGTAGTGTTGTTAGCTTGTTCTCTAGTGTAAATTTAGTGACATAGCACTTGTGTGAACTAGAGATCATAATCTACTAGACTTGTGGATAGGAGGCTTGCATCACAACCTTTGGCTAAGCAAAACTCGCTTTACGCCGTTTGTTATTCTAACAAGTTTGCTTAGTGGTGATTGTAGAATTTTTATAGGCTATTCACCCCCCCCTCTAGCCATCTAGGACCTTACAAGTGGTATCGGAGCCGTGGTCACCGTTTTAATCAAGGCTTAACATCCTTCGGTGTGAAAAATGGCTCAAATTGTGTTCAATCATGTTGGGGGCAAGCCACCGTTCTTTGATGGTGTTAGTTCTTTTGCTCATTGGAAGAGAAAGATGACAATGTACCTTGGTTCTATTCATGAGAGAGTATTGCAAGTCACCGAGAATGATTTTGCTATCATTGATCCTAATCATCTCACCGATGAAGATAGAGCAAATAGAACATGCAATAGAATGGCTCTCAATACACTCTATAATGGTATTGACACAAAAGTGTTTGAGGGCATCAAAGATTTGGAATTGGCTAGTGAAGTATGGACAAGGTTGAGTGAGACATATGAAGGCACTAAGGTCGTGAAGAGTGCCAAGCTATATGGGCTCAAGAGTGAGTTTGAGAACTTCAAGAAAAAGGATGATGAAACAATCATTGAAATGTTTCATAGATTGCAAGTGATAGTCAATGATCTCAAGAGCTTAGGGCACAAGACTCAAGATCAAGATTTTTGTCACAAGTTCTTATTGAGCTTACCTAGAAGATTCAAGATGTTGATCATGATGTTGCAAAGAGATGGGCTTGAAGCAATGAAGCCTAATGATTTGCTTGGTGAAGTATTAACCTATGACAAATATGATCAAGATGTTGATGACAAGGAGAAGGTGGAAGATGAAAAGAAGAAGAAGATCGTGGCATTCAAGGCCACCTCCTCCAAAGGCAAAGCTACCATCATTGAAGAAGAAGAAGACAATGATGAAGATGAAGATTATGAAATTGATGATGAGGCATTTGCTTTTGTAGTCAAGAAAATGGGTCACATGTTCATTAAGAGAAGAGGGTTCAAAAAGAGAAATGACAATTTCAAGAGCAATGAGCAACAAAGGAAGTGCTTCAATTGTGATAGCACCGAACATCTTCAAGTCGATTGTCCCTATGACAAGAAGAAAAACAACAAGAGGGGCAAGTTTGAGAAGAAAAAGAAAGAAGCCAAGATAACATTCAAGAAAGGCAAGAATGGAGTCTATATGGCCACTTGGGAAAGTGATGATGATGATGAAGAAGAAGAATCATCCAACAAGGCTTTTGCTTCCATTGCTATCAACAAGAAGCCTTCACTATTTGATTCATCCTCTTCGTGCTTCATGGCCAAAGAAGCTAAGGTATTATATGATGAGAGTGATGATGAAAGTGAAATGGAATATGTTCATAATAGTGATAATGATAATGAAAATGATGATGATGATGAACCAACTAAAGAACAACTATATGACTTGTTGCAACAAACTAGAGACATAGCTATTGCTAAGAACAAGGAGTGCAAGAAACTTTCAATGAAAGTAGCAATACTTGAGAAGGTTCTTGGTGAGCTTAAGACCACTCATGAGAGTCTAGTGGAAGACCATGAGGATCTTGGTAAGGCTCATTCCAAGCTTGAAAAGGCTCACTCATTGCTACTTGAGCAACAAGCAAAGAAGGAGGTTGTTGCATCATGTGATATAGGTGTTACATGTGATATAATTGATGAATCTTTTTATAAATCTATCATCATGACAAATGCTAACCCTTTGTGTAGCTCTTCATCCACCACCACCAACTCTACCTCCACTACTAGTGATGGTTTCACTTGTGATGCCTCACTAATGGTTGAGAATGAGACTCTCAAGAGAGAGGTGGATGAGCTCACTCACGCCTTAGGCAAGGCCTATGGTGGTGAGGCCCGCTTGCTTAAGTGCTTGGGTAGCCAAAGGTTCTCTCTTAACAAAGAGGGATTGGGCTACACCCCCAAGAAAGGCAAGTCGGCCTTTGCAACTCCAAAGCCTAGCTTTGTGAAGGGCAATGGTCGGTTTTGCAATAGATGTAAGCAAGTTGGGCACCTAGAGCATAATTGCAATAAAAAGAACCAAAGCAAGAACCTTGTTAATGCTATACCTTTTGATTCTTGCTATGTGCTTACCAAAGGTGTGAAGGGTGTGCAAGCTAAGTTTGTTGGTACACCAATTGTGGGCCCAAAGAAGAAGGCTATTTGGATACCAAAGAGCTTAGTTACTAACCTACAAGGACCCAAGCAAAAATGGGTACCTAAGCTTCATTGATTTGCTTGTAGGTCAATTACAAAGCCGGAGGAAGGCATTGGATTATTGATAGTGGGTGCACTCAACACATGACCGGTACATCAAGAATGTTTGACTCAATCAATGACAATGATAGTGGTGTTGATTCTATCACATTTGGCAATAATAAGAAAGGCAAGGTCATTGGCTTGGGCAAGATTGCAATATCAAATGACATGAGTATCTCAAATGTGTTGCTAGTTGAAAGTTTGGATTTCAATCTTCTATCCGTGGCACAAATATGTGATCTAGGCTACAAATGCATCTTTGGGGTTGATGATGTGGAAGTTATTAGTGTGGATGGTTCAAATATGGCATTCAAGGGCTTTAGATATGAGAATCTCTACCTAGTTGACTTCAATGCTAGAGAAACTTCTTTGACAACTTGCTTAGTCTCCAAATCAAGCATGGGTTGGCTTTGGCATAGAAGGCTTGGTCATGTTGGCATGAAACAATTGAAGAAGCTTACAACTCACAATCTTGTCAATGGTTTGAAAGATGTTGAATTTGAGAAGAATAAGCTTTGTAGTGCATGTCAAGCCGGAAAGCAAGTTGGAAGCTCACATCCAAAGAAGAGTACAATGAGCACATGCAAAGCATTTGAATTGATGCACATGGATCTATTTGGACCAACAACATATACAAGCATAGGCGGCAACAAGTATGGCTTTGTCATAGTGGATGACTTCACAAGATTCACATGGGTATTCTTTCTTAGTGACAAAAGTGAAGTGTTTGACACCTTCAAGACATTTCTCACTAGAGTTCACAATGAGTTTGAGATTAGAATCAAGAAAGTGAGAAGTGACAATGGAAGTGAGTTCAAGAATACAAGAATTGAAGAACTTTGTGATCATTATGGTATTGGACATCAATTCTCGGCCAAGTACACTCCACAATCAAATGGCCTAGTTGAGAGGAAGAATAGAACATTGCTTGATATGGCTAGATCAATGCTTCATGAGTACAATGTGAGTCAATCATTTTGGGATGAAGCAATCAATACCGCTTGCTACTACATCAATAGACTATATTGTCATCCATTGCTAGAAAAGACCCCATATGAGTTACTTCATGGAAGAAAGCCCAATATTTCTTACTTTAGGGTGTTTGGTTGCAAATGCTATATCTTGAAGAAGGGCACTAGATTGGGAAAGTTTGACAAGAGATGTGATGAGGGGTTCCTACTTGGTTATTCAACTACAAGCAAAGCTTATAGAGTTTGGAACAACTCAAGTGGCATTCTAGAAGAAGTCCATGATGTGCAATTTGATGAAACCAATGGGTCTCAAGATGAAGAAGAGAATCTAGATGATGTTAGTGGAACTCTATTGGTGGAAGCAATGAAGAACATGGACATTGGGGACATTAGAGCAAAGCAAGTTATTGATATTCAAGATGATGATAAAGATCAAGTGCTAAATTCACCATTCAAGCTAGCTAGTGACTCTCAAGTACAAGATCAAGGTGCTAGTTCATCTCATCAAGATACATCAAGTGATCAACCAAGCTCAAGCAATCAAGTGCAAGTACTCCAACCACAACATATTGCAAGAGATCACCCCATTGATAGTGTTATTGGTGATATTAGAAGTGGTGTGCAAACAAGATCAAGATTGACTATGTTTTGTGAGCATGCATCATTTGTGTCAACCATAGAACCAAAGAAGATAGAAGAAGCTTTGAGGGATGCCGATTGGATCATGGCTATGCAAGAAGAACTTAATAATTTCACAAGAAATGATGTTTGGGAGTTGGTAGAAAGGCCAAATAACTACAATGTGATTGGAACCAAGTGGGTGTTCAAAAACAAGCAAGATCAAGATGGCATTGTAGTGAGAAACAAAGCAAGACTAGTTGCACAAGGTTACACTCAAGTAGAAGGTCTTGACTATGATGAGACATATGCTCCCGTGGCAAGATTAGAGGCAATAAGGATACTATTGGCTTATGCTTGTGCACACAATATCAAACTATATCAAATGGATGTCAAAAGTGCATTTCTCAATGGAATTATCAATGAGTTAGTATTTGTTGAGCAACCGCCCGGATTTGAAGATGACAAGAAACCCAACCATGTGTACAAGTTGAAGAAGGCTTTATATGGCTTAAAGCAAGCACCTAGAGCATGGTATGAGAGGCTAAGGGATTTCCTTCTCTCTAAGGGATTCAAGATGGGGAAGGTTGATACAACTCTATTCACCAAGAAGATTGGAAATGATCTATTCATAGTGCAAATATATGTTGATGACATCATCTTTGGATCAACCAATCAAGCCTATTGTGAAGAATTTGGTGATATGATGGCCAAAGAGTTTGAAATGTCTATGATTGGTGAACTTAGCTACTTCCTTGGTCTCCAAGTCAAGCAATTGAGGAATGGAACATTTGTGAGTCAAGGGAAATACATAAGGGACATGTTGAAGAAGGTTGGAATGCAAGATGCAAAGCCAATTTCAACTCCAATGGGTACAAATGGAAATTTGGATAGTGATCTTGATGGCAATATGGTGAATCAAAAGGAATATCGGTCCTTGATTGGAAGTCTACTCTATGTCACCGCATCAAGGCCGGATGTCATGTTTAGTGTTTGCATGTGTGCTAGATATCAAGCCTCACCTAGAGAGAGTCATCTCACGGCCGCAAAGAGAATATTGAGGTACTTGAAGCAAACAAGAGATGTTGGACTATGGTATCCTAAGGGGTCAAAGTTTGAATTGATTGGATATTCGGACTCCGACTATGGGGGTTGCAAGATCAATAGAAAGAGCACTAGTGGCACATGTCAATTACTTGGAAGATCACTTGTGTCATGGTCCTCAAAGAAACAAAATAGTGTGGCAATCTCTACCGCCGAAGCCGAATATGTGAGTGCGGGGAGTTGTTGTGCACAATTATTATGGATGAAATCAACTTTGAAGGATTATGGCCTCAATTTCAAGAATGTGCCATTGTTATGTGATAATGAAAGTGCAATCAAGATGGTACAAAACCCGGTTCAACATGGAAGAACAAAGCATATTGACATAAGACACCATTTCATTAGAGATCATCAACAAAAGGGAGATATTGCCATTGAAAGTGTTGGCACCGATGATCAACTTGCCGATATTCTCACTAAGCCACTTGATGAAAAGAGGTTTTGCAAGCTAAGGAATGAATTGAACATTCTTGATTTCTCAAACATGAGTTGAATGCATTCATGATAAATCAAATGAATTTGATGGATATATGTTACCACTATTGCCTCTATGTTTGTTTTGATCTAGTGGTGGCATATGACATGTTTGTGAGCTTGTAAACCTAGTGTTGAATCTAGAAGATTTGCTATAAGTGTCTAATTCAACATAGGCAAGATAACCCTTATTTTGAGGAGTGAAGAAGCTTGTCTTTGGTTCAAATCGAATTAAATATCTTTGGCAAGTATTCTAGGTTAAACCAAATTTGATAAATTTTTAAACCTTACATATGGTATCGAATTAATTTCAAGCTACTCCATCAAACATTTTTCTTCTCTCCACAATTTGATCCCTTTTTGGGTAAGTTGTTGACAAAGGGGGAGAGAAAAAGATGATTCAACTTGATAAAGGGGTAAATAAAATTTATGATGAGAAAAAGATGATTCAACATGATAAAGGGGTAAATAAAATTTGTTGATGCACACAAGTAGGGGGAGCAAGCTCATAAACAAAGTTGTTGCATTTGTTTGTGCATTCTCATATGACTTGCTCATTGCACATATATTTAAAATTCAAATATACATGCTTGTGTGGTGCAATGCTAGTATAAAACTTGGATGATGAAATAATCTACTAGCATGCATAGGAATAGTTTACTTGTGGTATCTAGACAAGCCTAAAGCTTTACAAGTGGTGAGCTTTACAAGTAGTCCAAGAACCTTTACATATAATGTTGATCTCACGGGGTTCTTGAGTTTTGATGGATGTCTAGTTACTTCATGATGCTAAGGATGGTGTAAAAGGCAACTCCGATTGGTATCACGCTTCAAAGGTCCATTTCTTACACCTTAGCATCATTTTGGTAGAATTACTCTCCCAACACTTCTATCCATGCATATGTGCAAAGCTTTCAATCCAAACTCTATGCACATATGTAGGGGGAGCTAATGCTACCAAAACCGAGCTTGTGATAATTGTCCAAACTTTACTTATGAGCAAAATGATTGGACAAGTATGACAAGTTCAAAACTTTTATTATCAAAATCATCTTTGTGAGGGTTGTCATCAATTACCAAAAAGGGGGAGATTGAAAGTCCCTAGTTTGGTTTTGGCTAATTGATGAAACCTAGGACTAACCTTTGTATCTAAGTGGATGATTTAGATAAAGGTGGTCATTGAATATGAGACACGACATTAACTCATGTGACCAAGATGATGAAGACCGAAGTGATGCTTGGCTCGATGGACCGGTTGTGAGGGTGAAGGGCAAGTCGAGGCTTCAAAGTGAGGGACCATGCGATGGTGAAGCTTGAGCAAGACTTGGCGCCGACGGACCGATGCAACGGTGAAGAGCAAGTGAAGTCAAGGTCGATGGATCGAGACGGTCATGTGATGATATGAAGTGGATCATATCATTTGGAGAAACAAAATGGGCTCAAGGCAAAGGTATAACCATAGGGCCATTTTGTTTTACACTCAAGACACCATAGAGGGTGTGAGTGGTTTAGGGTCGATAGCCGAACTATTAAGAGGGGAAGTCTTATCGGTTATTCGATGCACGGGTGCCACTAGGTGAATTCATGAAGTGCATTGCATGTAGGGCCTAGTGAGCTAATTGGAAAACCTTTGAAAATGATTGAGAAAATGCTAACACACAAGCACATGGAGATGTACACTTGATGGTGTTGGCACATTTACAAAGGTGGCGTTGGTCGCGCTGTGGTTTGCGGGTATAGAGAGGTTTGGGTTCCTCTCTCCCTCCCGCCGAGCGTGCGAGCGCGGGATTCAGGCGATTTCGGGGAAATGAAATGCCTATTTTCCATTGCGCCGGAAGTCGGAAAAGCACCGGACGCTGCACCGGACGCTGCACCGGACGCGGTCTGTTTCGACCGGCGCGTCCGGTCAGTGCAGCACGGGCGTCAGGCGCGCGAGCTAGGGTTTGGCACCGGCGCGTCCGGTGACCCATGGGACCGGCGCGTCCGGTCTGGCGAACAGCGAGTCACGTAGTCTTCGGACGCGGTGCGCGTCCGGTGACACACCATCGGACGCGTCCGGTGGTCCAGGGAGCTTACTGGACTCGCACCGGACGCGGGTACTGTGGCGTCCGGTGGTGGCGAGGAGCGCGTCCGGTGGTTGTTTCGCGGGCGCGGGTGCTGTGCGCACCGGCGCGTCCGGTGGTTCGCAGCAGCGCGTCCGGTGGGTCGTTTGACCGTTGGCACGCAGTGACCGTTGGAGGATCTAACGGACGAATTTGAATTTCGGAGGACACGCGGATGTCGGAGGGGCACCGGACGCGGTTGAGCGCGTCCGGTGAGTTACCACCGGCGCGTCCGGTGGTCCCGCGAAAATCGTGAGTGGAGTTGTAACGGCTCTATTTGGATGGGTTGCTTATAAATACTTGTTGGCCGGCCCTTGGGGAGGTAGCTTGGCATTTCTAACATACTTGTGCATCCTTTGAGCTAGAACAACTCCTCCCACTCATCTCTCTTGCTTGATTGCAAATCAAAAGTGAGATTGAGTGATCCCAAAGTGCATTGCATAGCTTGAGGGCATATAGTGGCACTTGTGGGTGGTTTGGCCGGTGGATTTCTTGTTACTCTTGGAGAGTACCGCTCCTAGCCGGCTTGGAGATTGTTGGAGGCGTTGGCAAGAGAAGGTGATTGTTCTTGGCCACCTCCGGTTGTTTGTAAGAGGTTCTTGTGCTTTCCTCGGCGGGACGCCAAAAGCAACTCTATTACATTGCGCGTGTCATTGAGTTACCTCACTTGAGAGTGGAGTCTTGCGGTGCCTTGCGGGGCGTGCCTTGAGGGGCAAGTGACTTGAGGGTCACACCGAGGAACCATCTAAGTGTTGGTCGACACAACCGGTGACGTAGCTTGTCGGTGCACAAGTGAACACCGGGTGAACAAAAATATTGTGTCTCTTGTCTCCCGGTGATTGGTCTACATATTGTGTTGTTGTCAATATTAATTGATTGTATATCATCTTGGTGATTGGCAACATCTTCACTCCACCGTCGGTATAAGATTCACAATCTTATCTCTTGCACTTATCTTTACTAGATTATCTTGTGTTGCTCTAGTAGTAGCTTGGCTAGTAGTGTTGTTAGCTTGTTCTCTAGTGTAAATTTAGTGACATAGCACTTGTGTGAACTAGAGATCATAATCTACTAGACTTGTGGATAGGAGGCTTGCATCACAACCTTTGGCTAAGCAAAACTCGCTTTACGCCGTTTGTTATTCTAACAAGTTTGCTTAGTGGTGATTGTAGAATTTTTATAGGCTATTCACCCCCCCCTCTAGCCATCTAGGACCTTACACCGGCTTGACGGCGGCCGGCGGCCGTCAGCCTTTGCCGGGTTCCACACCGTTAGGCACCCGGCAAAGAATTTTTTTTAATTTTTTTAAATTTCTTTTTAAATTTCTTTGCCGGGTGCCCCATGACCTCGCACCCGGCAAAGGCTTCTTTGCCGGGTGCCCTAGGTGGCACCCGGCAAATTATTTTTTTTTTGTTTTGTTGACCCCATTTTTTTTGTGGGGACTTGCTACAGTAAATATATCCCTGTTTCAAAATTTGGGACAATTATGAGTTCTTTAACAATATTTTCTTATTTTTTTCCGTTGCATTGAATTTTTCCAACTATTCCAAATTTGAACTGCAGGTACATGAAATAATGGAATTTCGTCATTCAAAAAATAGTATTCATGATATTTAGGCTATGTTGAGGCCGTATGCAGGAAGTGGCATGAAATGTCGCGCATCATGTTATCGTAACATGACGATGTACTCGCAGGGGAAGTTTATTTAAATTATATAAAATCCAAACGATGTCCGAAAATCACGAAACTTGTCGATGTGTCTTGTTACCACATGTGGAGGCCCTGGTTAAAAATTGAGAAAGTTTCGAGCAAGTTGCGACGTCGGCTGCCTAAAACCCAGACATCTCCACATGTGATTAATCACATCGACAAGTTTCGTGATTTTCGGACATCATTTGGATTTTATATAATTTAAATAAACTTCCCCTGCGAGTACATCGTCATGTTACGACAACATGATGCACGACATTTCATGCCACTTCCTGCATACAGCCTCAACATAGCCTAAATATCATGAATACTATTTTTTGAATGACGAAATTTCATTATTTCATGTACCTGCAGTTCAAATTTGGAATAGTCGGAAAAATTCAATGCAACGGAAAAAATTAAGAAAATATTGTTAAAGAACTCATAATTGTCCCAAATTTTGAAACAGGGATATATTTACTGTAGCAAGTCCCCACAAAAAAATGGGGTCAAAAAAACAAAAAAAAAAATTTGCCGGGTGCCAGGTCATGGGGCACCCGGCAAAGAAATTTAAAAAGAAATTTAAAAAAATCTTTGCCGGGTGCCGTCATCACCTGGCACCCGGCAAAGGCGCATGACTAAAAAGGCCGACCCGTCCCAACCCTATTCTGTTGCAGCAGACCGACCCCGCGCCTGCTGTCCGCAGCCGCCGCCGCCGCCCTCGCGCCTCGCCGCGCCCGCGCCTCGCCGGTCAGCTGCGCCCGCGCCTCTCCCGCGCCTCGCTGCTCTGCCGCCTAGTCCCGGCGACCACGCGGCGCCGGCACCGGTGGCCCAGCGCCCGCGCGAGCCGCGCCCACGCCCGGCGTTGCTCGCCCCGGCGGCCGGCCGGCGCTGCAGCCCGGATCCGGCGGCCCCGAGGCCGTGACCCTACCCCGATGACCCCGGCAGCGCTCGGCCCGGCCGACGCTCGGCCGGCGCTCCTGCCTGGCCCCGGCGCCCCAGCCTCGCCGGCCGCGACGGCCACGTGGCCCCACCTCGCCGGCCGTCCCCGACGAGGCTGGCTGCCCGTGGTCTGGCCGCCGGGCTCCTCCCGCCACCGGCCAGCAGTAGAGGAGGTAGGTGGAAGAAGGGAGGAGGAAGGAAGAAGAAGAAAAAAAGGGGAGGAGGAAGAGGAAAAAAGTGAAGGGGAGGAGGAAGAAGAGGAAGAAAGAGAAGGGGGAGGAGGAAGAAGAGGAAGGTGCCGACCCGACCGCCCGTCGATCCCCGCGCCGTTCGGACCGGCCGTTGATCCTCGCGCTGCTGCGGTCATCCCCGCCGTCGTCGCCGGCCCTCGCTCTTGCCGTTCTTGCCGCCAAGGTAAGCCCTACCCTTATAGTGTTAGTAGTAGTAGTTAGTAGTGTTAGTAGTAGTTAGTTGTAGTGTTAGTAGTAGTAGTTAGTAGTTTTAGTTGTAGTGTTAGTTGTAGGGTTAGTAAATAGTAGTAGTTAGTAAGTAGTAGTGGTTAGTAGTAGTTGTTATTAATAGTTAAGTAGTTCTTACTATTAGCATTGTTAGTAGTTAAGTAGTTGTTAGTAGTAGTGTTAGTAGTAGTTGTAGGGTTAGTAGTAATTGTTGTTGTACTACTTCAATACTTTCATGTGCATGGAAAGAGAACTAAAGTACATGGATCCTCTTGATATATTGGTGGTTGTTGGCCTTCGTGTCCATGTTTGGTATATATGTGGTTGTTGGCCTTCGTGCCATGTTTGGTATATATGTGGTTGTTGGCCTTCATGTCATGTTTTTTGCAGGTTTTGGGAACCTCCCCGTGTAGGGGAGGTGCTGCTGAAATTTTGAGTCGACACTAATCATTTTTTCCCTTTTTTGCAGGAGGACCTGTGGGTGGGACTCGGCGACCCCGATCGTCTTCGTTGGCGCTGCGGGTCTTCCTGCACCACGTCGACTCGCCACTGCACCGACTCTCCATCGCCCCGCTATCCGGACCTCACCACCACCCTAGGTATAACCCCTCTATCCGTATGTGGTTTTTGGTCATGTAACCTAGTTAGGTGTCTCCCTTTCGAAAGAGATACGGTCGGAGATATGCGGACCTTTGCATATCTGCGACCGTATCTATTTTGGATTGTCCACGCTTTTTGGACAGCCCGCGAATGCGTAGTTGAGGTTAGTTTTCATGCTCCGCTCTGCTTCAAGACGATGTTTTAGCATCACCTCTCTGTTGTTCTCTGGATACACACTCTCCCTTGCAGGACGTGTATCAGGAGAACGGCGGGGAGGTGCTGCCGAAATTCCATCTCGGAAAGGAGCGGAGCATGGAAACTAACCTCATCTACGCATCCGTGGGTGGGATTAGGACCTATCCTCACCTATTAGAGAGTAGGGACACCGCGTAGATGCAATTGATGGTCACATGTGGTGATGTTATATATGCTAGAGGATGGAGGACCGTCAGTGGATGTACATGGACCAGACAAGTCAGGGTGATGCCAGCTATGAATGGATGCAGAAGACCGATCGTTTCTTGAATCGTGCATTTGGCAAGGCCGCAAAATTCCCAAAAATGGCTTTGTGTCCCTGCAACAAGTGTGGTAATAGGAGAATGCTAGACAAGGAACTCATGGGTACACATCTGCACAAGAATGGGTTTACGCCGAACTACACCCGGTGGGTCCACCATGGTGAAGCCGATCGTATGAGAGAGGAGGTGGTGAGACAACGCGTCGAGGCTTTCGATGCTGATGCTGGGGTAGCAGACATGGTAGATGACGTTCACCAAGCACAGTTTGCTAAAGGACATGAGGAGGCAGAGATGCAGGCAGTCGTAGATGCGTTCAAGTACATGATGGACTCAGCACATAAACCCCTTCACGCTCATTCTGAGGTCTCCCAGCTGGATGCCATAAGTCGCTTGATGGGGTTGAAGTCCGATTTAAACTGGAGTCGAGAAGGCTTTGATAAGGTGTTGGCCGTGGTTGGCACCCTGCTTCCAAAAAACCACGTGTTGCCGAAGACCATGTACGAGGCACACAAGCTCCTTAAAGCACTAAAGATGCCATATGAGCAGATACATGCTTGTCCGAACGGGTGTGTCCTATTTCGAGAAGAACTCAAGGAGGCAAAGTACTATCCGAAGTGTAAAGCCTCCAGGTTCCTAGAGGTAGAGTCTGGTGACGGTGGTGGCCAGAAGACCCAGCTTAAGATACCCGCCCAAGTCCTACGTCACCTTCCCTTCGTGCCGAGGATTCAAAGGCTATTCATGACTGAGGAAACCGCGAAACAGATGACGTGGCACAAGAATGGCAAACGCTACCATCCTGACAAGATGGTGCATCCATCTGATGGTGAAGCATGGACCAACTTTAATGACAAGCATCGTTTGAAATTCGATGAGGCTCGTAATGTACGTGTCGCGCTGGCAATAGACTTTTTTCAGGTGTGAGGAGGGACAGCAGGAGAGGGCGGAGAAGAACTTGGTGAAAAGTTCTAGGAAACGCATCAGCGACATGCTCTACGAGGAGCGCCTCACTTGCATCATCAAGTACTACGCCACGCGACTTGGTCAGAAAGTCAGCAAGACACAGGCAAGACAGATGCCTCTGACCCGGGAACAGTACATTGAGGTAAATGAAGAATAATAATACTAATTCGTTTTGAGATTAAGTAGCTTTCATTTGGTCGTCTTACATCTCAAATTCTTTATGACATGTAGATGATTCCATGGTGGTGCGAGTCCTTTGCCGACTGCTGGGAGATGATCGTGGACAGGTGGTTCATAGAGGGTTATATCCAGGAACACGAAGCCCACCGGGAGCGGGCTTTGCAGGCGACAGGCCCCACACACCACCAAGGCAGCCGCAGCCTCGGCGCATACAAGCGAGCTTGGGTACGTGAATTTATTTTTAGTATTCTGACGCTCCATTCTGCATGTTACTTCTAATCATCTTGTTGTCTTTCTCGCGGTCGGCGTCGCATGGTGGCCAGCCTTTGTCCACGTTCATGGCGTATGGACTGGCCCACAAGGGAAAGGCGACTTCCGCGGTCACCTTCAGCCCGGATGACCCACCCGAGTCGTACAACAACCCGAGCGCCCACACCCGCATCAGCTCCTACGCGTCGGACACAAGGTCGGTCCAGGGGCCAGACTGGGATCCGAGCACCGACGACATTGATGGCACGACTGTCATGAGGATCGGACAGGGCAAGAAGCATGGGCGGTACTGGCTTGGCGATGGCACCCTCGAGTCCGGCTTTGTTCCCTCCCTCTCCCAGATCCGAGCAAGTACCCCGAGCGGAGGCCTGGACATACGCCAACGGCCGTCCCCTTTCACAGCAGTGGGTCGACGCACTCCAGGTTAGTCCAGTTTAACTCTTCGTACATTGATCTTTATATAACTTAGTTACCTTTACATTACTAAAACATTCAATTGAAATGTTACAGGCCGATAACGAAAGGATGGCTCAGGAGCTACGGGACCTGGCGGCGAGGACCGAGGTGGCCGAGCGGGAAAGACAAGCCGAGCGGGCCGAGCGGGAGAGACAGGCCAAGCAGCTGGCGGAGATTACGATGTTCCTGCAGAACTTTGGGCAAGTGAACGGTGTACCTGTGCCGATGTTCGCTCCAGCGCCGCCGCCAGTTGTAGCTAGTCCAGTGAGTATGAATCCATATTGCTTCGACTAGTGCTTTCATTAGATGACCCACTCTAAGCGCCTGAATATCGTGTCCTTTATGCAGCCTCTGTCGGCGGGTTCGAATGACCCATCTCAGGCGCAAGCAGGCGGTGCCGAGTTTTCTTCACCAGGCACTCAGTTTCCTCCCCACCTTTAGTTTGTATCTCTTTTTCACCGCTTGATGGACATGTGATGCACTGTGATCCACTATCGACTTGTTTCGATGGTAATTGGACCTATTATGTTTGTGATGTCATGTATGTGAGGTATTGTATTCGCGATGTGATATATATGTGTGGTATTGAGTTTGTGATGAGATGGATGTGATATATATATATATATATATATATATATATATATATATATATATATATATATATATATATTGTCTTTGTGATGCTTCAGATGTGATATATATCTTTTATATGCTGTGTTTGTGATTATAGAATAAAAAAACAAAATAAAAAAATTAATTTTTGAGGCTTTGTCGGGTGCCCTGGCCCTGGCACTCGGCAAATCTGGGAATTCTCTGAAAGGAATCCCAGCTTTGCCGAGTGCCAGGGCCAGGGCACCCGACAAAGTTTTTTCAAAAAAAATTCTTTGCCGGGTGCCCCATGATCTGACACCCGACAAAGAAATTACGAAAAAAATAAAAAAAAAACTCTTTGCCGGGTGCCCCCGCGGTGCGACACCCGACAAAGAAATTATTAAAAAAATAAAAAAATCTTTGCCGGGTGCCTCTCGGCTCGGCACCCGGCAAAGAAAATTTGAAAAAACAAATTAAAAAAATCTTTGCCGGGTGCCTCTGACATGGCACCCGGCAAAGCAAGGGATGACGGAGCCGGCGCCGTAACGACCACTTTTCTTTGCTGGGTGTCGGGTTTGCACTCGGCAAAGTCTTTGCCGAGTGCCCGATAAAAAACACCCGGCAAAGAAATCTTTGCCGACTAATTTTTTGCCGGTGGCTCTTTGCCGAGTGCTGCACCCGGTAAAGGATTTGCCGAGTGCAAAGTAGCCTTTACCGGGTGCATTTGGCACCCGGCAAAGCGCCTTAATCCAGTAGTGTAGCTTATTTTTAATCAGAAAATAGGAAACCTGCACCGGATTTTTTTTCTAAAAATATAAGGTTCACATTAGTGCTAGATTTGGAGTTATTTAGATCTTATTTATAGCTGTTCCTAGTGTTTTATTTGTGTATCGTAGTCATGCCCATTATCTATATCTATATTTATATTTATATCTATATACAACCAAAATTTTATACTTTTTTCGTCCACCTCCCCCTAACTACATGAATATATAGTGGAGAGTTTCTTCCGTCCTATTTTTTACTTATTACCAAACTGCACTCCCTCTGTATCTGTGTATCTCTTTGTATGTGACTTGGATTCATGTCACGTGCTCATATGAGTTAGAACAACACGCGTCTAGTGACATCGTATCTACTCTTCGCCCGTCATTATCATCGAACAAAATCTCGGATTGGATGCCCATATCCGGACTCAAAAATACAAAAGAAATTGATTTCCTCCTCAATCGGTTGGTCCGTGTTTACTAGCGAGTTGTATCTGGATACTTCGAAATCTAATTCACAATATTCCAATTGCATGGCGATTTCGGAAGGCGGAGATGTTGTTACTTAGCGCTAGAGCAGGCGTGATAGCCTGATCACCACCGAGTTGAGCATCTCCGGCGAGTAGCTGAAGTATCGCACAGGCAAAAGGATGAATCGGTCAACGAACAATGGTCGATGGACATGCCTGTGCCGTGTGCATGCGTGCCCCAAAACAGAAGATATACTAATGACTCTGTCCTTCCAGCAAGGGATATACTACAGGTTTTGGTGTTTGTAGTTCGCCTCCATGTCCCATATATAGCGTATCCAGAGTGCTACTGTATGTCGTTGCCGTGCCCACCAACATGGCAGTGGCCACCATAAGCGTCGACGTACGCTGTCAAAGCCATAGGAACAACAATTCTGTGATAAGACAAAAACACGACAGCCTTATATATTCTAAAAATCTGTATCTGCAAGTTTAAGACTGCTAAGACCAACCAATCTATAGATATATAAAAAAGCAATAAAATAAAATCCCCTACCTTTTCATTAGATACATCGGCCAAACATATTTTTAAATTGTTTTAGTAGACTATACTTTCATTTGGCATACCAAATGGGAACAAACTTCTCTATGCCCTTGGCCAGATCCAGCTCAACATCTATTGATTTTCAGTCCCTAAAACTATATGTACGAGGTACAATACAATAAATCATAAAATTTTTCCGGAACTACAACAAAATCATCTAAACCCAGCTAGATGACAAAAATTACCTGATACTGATATTTCAATGGTCAAAAACTTCTGATTTTAGAGTTGCATGGCCAAAAACAAACTCACGAAATAGTTAGATGGCAAAAAATGGAATCCCTCCTATTTATTATTTAGAATTGATCCAATACTTGTATTACCCACTGGGATTCTAAACCGTATTATAAATTCTCATGTCTTTCTCTCTTAAGTTAACTTATAATCCACGTCATCTTCTACTCCTTACTTCAAAGCTACGCCACATAGGAAGCTTTAGCTGTTTTTTTTGTTCCACACGTGGCTCCCTAGATATTGTAACACCGAAGGTGTTAAGCAAGGGCATTACACATATGCAGTTCATAAAGCATTGACATTTCTCGTTCATGTGTGATCATTGCTTTATGTTTTGATCTTCAGTAATCACATGAAACAATCCATAGTGGGCTAACGGAGCGTGCTATGGCAATTCGAGTGGGCCTCCTTTATTTGACACCAAGATCACCCACATATAGACCCTGTATCGAGGGAGATATGATCTTTATAAGATGATTATTTTTTACTGATGAGAATCTGGACAGTTTTGGTTCTACTCTGTTTTTGGCCATAGTAGTGGAATAATTTGAACTTTTGATCTAAGCAAAACTTGTACAACTTTTCTTAACAATTATAGATTGGTAAAGAACACACATTTTCGGGTGAGTAAAGCTCCAGTTATTAATTTTATAAGTTTGTTGTTATGTTTTGGTTGTCATAAATGTTCAATTAAGTTTGTTGTTATGTTTTGGTTGTCATAAATTTTCAGTGTTCTTTATGCCATCTTGGAGATCTCATATGCCATATCTTATTATAACAATGTTATAGGTAATGAAGTTTTATTTTACCTGGTAAATTTTGCAATTTTGGACGTATGGTTAAAAGTATATGAAAAGAGAAGAGGCAGTCTAATGTCATGAATGGTAGTGCAACGGTAGATGCATGCATGAACGACAGGTTTGGGCACTTTAGTTTGTTCTTTGTTGTTGGTAATTGCTTGTATGATGCAGGGCTGTAGCAGAGGAGGTGCGGCGGGTGCGATGCCCTAGGGCCCAGCTTACTAAGGGGCCCAAACCCAGGTATATGTATCCTATATATGGTGCCGCAAACTTCAAGTGATGATGTCTGTGATCCTAGAAATCGGGGAAATCTTGATAATAAGGGACAAGATATCTTAATTGAGAAATGCTTTGTGAGAGAATTGAATCAGCAGTTCCCTTCAGATGCTAATGACAGACGTTTTTCATATGCTTACTATTAGGCATGAAAACGGATCGGATACGGACGGATATCACTAATATCGTATTTGTTTTCATATTCATGTCCGGATTCGGATTCGAATACGGATAGTATAAAAAATGCCGGATAGGATACGATTGGATATCGACATCATAAATACGTGATTTAAATATTCGGATACGGATACGGTATCGGATGTTAAATATCCGGACTCGGATACGGACGGATTAAAACCCCTCTAAACGGATTCGGTCTCAAATACGGTCAGAAAATATCCGTACCGTTTTCGTCCCTACTTACTATACTAGGAAGTTAAGCAATGGTGAGGAAATTGATAGAAAATGATTGGTTTACTCCAAGCATGTCGACAAAGTTATTGTTTTTGCTGCAAATTATTCAAATCAAAGCAAAAGTCTCTTTTCATTAAGAAAGTGGTGAGGAAAGATTGAATGGCTTAGCCAAGTGCTGCATTGAGAAGGATATCTTGGACACTATTGATCTTGACACTGTCCTTAACGATTTTGCATCAATAAAAGCCCGAAGAACTCTCTTTTCATAATGAGAGTTTGATTTTATTTGGGATTTTGAGGTAATCAAATTAGTGTCATTTTCTTGTTCCTTTAGTCATTGTATCTTGATATTGTCGTTGCTCATCGATTAAATCCTCTGTATATACATACCTCTATACAATGATATATTAGCACATATACAATTAAACATATATGTAGCCATAAGGGCCCATTGTCAAGTTCGTCCTAAGGCCTTTGAAAACAAAGACCGGCACTGGTATGATGGTGCCGGTACCGAGGTTTGCTTGTGAGAGGTGGTTTGAGGCTAGAGCATGTCTAGCTTTTTTTATTATTATTGGTAACAGTAAGTAAACATGGCGTCATGGTCATATGGTTTGGTTTTATTATTTGAATTGTCTCCCATTAAACTTCAATAACTCATACCAGCCAACTGAAATTTAAAGTTAATTATTTAGTTTGATGGAGATTGCTATTTTATAGCTTGTGGTATTGTTCTATTCAATTATGAACTATGGAGTATATAATGTGCATATATTGCATTTGCATACTTTTCCCGTTGAGATGCTTTTGAATAAACCGTAGCCAGATTGGTGCAGCTGGTGTAGCAAGACATGTTGAAATGAGCAATATGGTTATAGCTCTCTCTCTCTCTCTCTCTCTCGTTGGAATATGTGGATAGAAGTGAATTCGTGTATTGCATTGCACCATTTGCATTTGCATTATGAAGTTATGAAGTAATTATTGTCTTTATTATCATTCTATAAAATCATTTGGGGGCATTTTAAATTATGTTTTATAATGATAGATGTGGGTAGTTTAGACACAAAATTAAAGGGTTATTTTAATTATCTTTGTAATGGTAAAGATGAATAATTTAGATACAATGTTAGGGGTTATTTTGAATTATGTTTCATAATGGCAAAGGTGGGTAATTTAGATGCAAATTTAGAAGGCTCTTTTGAATTCTTTTTTGTAATGACATATGTCGGTACTTTATATACAAATAGCAAATATGCACGTGCGACACGCACGTGTGTGTATAAAACTATTTCAAATGTAATGGAAATATTAGTTGAATTCTCGATATGTCAATTCATATATATCATCAGTAGTTTTTTCTACTACCACATAAAAAACGAGTGGAGTTTTCGTGCACTCGTGTGGGTTCCCAGCCAGGGTACGGTCCTGTGCGCGCTTGCCCCGCCCCGGATGTAGAGTCCGATACGGCGCCACCTCGAAACCATTCACCGTGCGTTCCTGCATCCTAGGTCCTCATCCACGTGGTTCTGTTGCCGTCCTATGTTCTTTTGCCGTCCGACTCCTTGTGCCTTCCGATCTGCCAAGTCGCCGCGTTGGCTGTTAAACCTAGATCATGTGAGTCATCGCAGACGGAGTACGGGGACGAATACGCTGCTTATACGCGCGTGACGCGTCGCTGTGGCCAGATGAATACGCTGCCAGCCTGCTTATACGTACGTGTGACACAACTAATGTGCAGATGGACGTGCAAGATACATGTTCGCAGAACGCACACCATAGTTATGTTGGGCAGGGATTCTCGGGAAATCTACCGAGCCCTCTCCGCTGCAGTACATACGTCTCCATGTTAGACATGTTAGTGGTTAAGTGTGATGATACGTAATCGAGCCATGAGAAGTTTTTTTTAAGGGCGTGGGTACATGATGTAAGAATATTATTACATGAGACGTACGTGAGTTTGAGTCTTACGTGAGATTGGACGGTTACATCTTATAAGATGTAAGATCACGTACGACGGAGGGCTCATACAAAAAAAACTCGCTCTTTTATAGTAGGATTTAAGGGGTTATTTTGAATTACCTTTCATAATGGCAGAGGTAGGTAATTTAGATGCGAAATTAAGAGGTTACTTTATATTCTTTTCATAACGACAGTGGTGGGTATTTTTTTATAAATTGCAATAGATCCATTGGCTATTATCGGTGATAATGATTATTAGTGTACCAAATTAAAGGTTAGATGTTATTGTAAGAATTTCAAGAATTTATCTTTTTTTCTAACACGTCTGATGAAAATTAACGTGGTGCTCTGCTTGAGGCCTCTAATCAGTAATAGTAAGATATTTTAGGATTCTAACCAGTTTCAGATCAAAAACTTCTCAACTATAAAGTTTTCGATTGTGTCAAGAACTACAATTTTGATATCAAGTTTGCCTTCATCAAACTTCATATGAATATCTTGTTGCTATAAGCTTCTCTCGACAAGATTTGTGAATGTTATTATATGTAAATGTAACCTTACAGACCTAGGACAAACATCTGTCCCCGACCCACTTTACGACGGTGCGCGAGTTGCATTCATGCATAAAATATACCCCAAACAAAAAAAATAAAAACAACAAAGAGAATGGCTAGCAATGCAAACTCGTTTGGTTCGTATATATTACAATTACACAAGTCAAGAGTAGTACCTTTACCGTCACACTAGTACAGGTGCGCATGCATGTATTGCCGCTTATATATGCAAAAAAAAAAAGCCCGCTTCTCTAGCAATCGAAAGAAATAACAAAAACACGGCACACAGGATAACGGGTTTTTTTTACTGATCGAAACACTTCTTCCGTAGTACGTACGTGGTTGCATGCAGGAGCTCTACCTCAAGCTTTATTAAGCTTTTGCAGCAGCACCAGCAGCAGCCTTCAGATGAGCGGCGGCGGTCACCGCCGAGAAGGTCAGCTCCATGACTCTGAGCTTTTCAGGAGGCGCAGCCGCAGCGACCGCGTCGGCCGCCTTCGCGTAGTTAGCAAGGATTCTCGCGATCTTGTCCTTGTCCCCCTCCGCGTACGCCTTGTTGATGGCCGCGTCGGTGGCGAGCCTCTGCTTGAGCACCACGTCCGTGAACCCCAGCCTCGTCCGCGGCGAGTCGCCCGTGGCGATGACCCCGGCGAAGGCCTTCTCCGTCTTGGCGTACGTCTCGCAGAAGAGCTTGTCGACGGCGGGGCACTTGCCCGGGTCCGGCGCCACCACGCCGTTGAACGCGAACGCCATCGTGCCCAGCTTCCCCGCGGGCGACGCCGCGATGACGGCGCCCGCGGCCTTCTCGTACGCGCCGGCCACGGTCACGAAGTTGTTCTCGTCGCCGGAGGCCGTCGCCTTGCCGAGGGAGACGTCAATGTTGAGCTGCTGCTGCAGCACGGCTTCCACGGCCTCGGACCGCTTCTCCGGCGGAGCGGCCGCCACCACGCCGTCGAAAGCCCGGCGCGTCTTCACGTCCATGGTGGCCTTGTACTTCTTCGCCGTGGCCCACTCCGCCGGCAGTGCCCGCGGATCGGTTTCCTCCGCGAGCACTACTACCGTATCGATGGCAGAAAGGACGACGACGGCCATGAGTAGGAGGAGGAGGATCTTGGCCGCCATTGCTGGCTGTATGTAATTTGTTTATGCTAACAAGCAATTGGGTAGTTTGCTCGGAGAGGCAATGTATAATATATATAATAACCAAGAAGATGGACGGCAGGAATTTCTATTTCTTGTCTATAAATAGTGGATGGGGTGTGGTAGGCGTAAGGCCAAGAGAGATTCATGGATAAGCCATATATAAGCGCGTGTGTTTTTGGCCCCAAATTTTAAGTGGCCTACCTCGATCCATTCCATGCAAGTGTGCATGGCTGGTATTTGGGCTACGTACCCCGGCCCCTCCTTCCCTACCTTTGACCGAGGACCAACCGTATTAATCTTGTAAGGCATGGCTTTTTCACCGGCTCTATGAGTCATTTTTGTGTCAAATGGGGTAAAACGAAATGGTTTCATCGCGATGGAGCTCCCTAAAACCTGCTCTCATAGAGATATGCTTATTTTGACAAGCCTTCTAGATGAACAACGACCATGACTTGACAATATTGTTATTTGAGACAATAGATTTGTTTGCATCAGCATGAATGAGCCATATGTTTTTAGAATAACCATAGTTAAATGTCCCATTTGTTTCCCTAACCCATCTCCCCAAAACCTCGGTCTATAGTGGAGTGGAGACCGTCGTATCTGATCGGATTCTCGCCTTCCTTCCCCGTCTCCATGGATGAACTCGTTCCGCCTCCCCTCTCAACCCAGGAGGAGGAATGCGGCGGGGTGAGCCTAAGCCCAAGCTGCGCCCTCCTCGACAAGACCGCCTACATCTCCGCCGACTCCATCTCCAACTCCACCACCGCCGTTGGGCAGATGAGCACTGGCAAGCCCATCCACTTCTCCTGCCTCGGCCAGCCTCCACTCCTCTCCTACCTCTGCGCCCACTTCCCAGGCCCCGTCTTCTGCCCTGCTGTGGGCACCGTCTTTGCCCCTCCCCACCGTGCGCCGCGTCAGGGTTCTCCCCGTCGTCGTCAGCACGCATGCCGGTCTAGCCTCCTCCACGTCACCATCCTGGGAGCGCTAGGCGTCAACGACGACATCTCCTTCGACTACTTCGTCTACATGGCCCGCCCCAGGCCCAGGCGTCTCCTCCCTCGACCTGCTCCCAAGGCCCACCAGCGCCCCCCCCGCTTCCAGGACAGCGATGTCGCCATCCTCTCGCTACGTCATCGCCACCCTCAAGACCACCAGCAACCGATTGCACTTCAGGCTCCAACGCTACGACTCCGACACCCGCAGCTGGACCATGACGCCACTCTTGTCCCTTCACCAACCGGAGAGAGACAGGGTGCTCCCCATCCCCGACTTAGCCACTGAGCTGGTCTTCCACAACACTACCAATGTCGTCGTTCTCGGATCTACAAGCCCTTGGTTGGGTCGATCTGTGGAGGGGCATCATGTTCTGCGACGTGCTCGATGAAAACCCCATGCTCCGTGACATGCCACTGCCTAAGCTGGCGAGGAGCATCAGAAGGAGCTTCTGCGTAGCACTACCGGAATCCGCTTCTTTGCCGAGTGCCAGAGGTTTTGCCGAGTGTTTTTTTCGGGCACTCGGCAAAGAAGGCTTTGCCGAGTGCCAAATAAAAAACACTTGGTAAAGCCTCTGCACTCGACAAAGAAGGCTTTGCCGAGTGTCAAATAAAAAACACTCGGCAAAGAAGTTTCTTTGCCGAGTGTCAAAAAAAACACTCGGCAAAGACTTCTTTGCCGAGTGCCAAAGTAAAACACTCGGCAAAGAAGGTCTTTGCCGAGTGTTTTTTTCACTCGACAAAGCAATTTTTCAAACCACGTTTTGGTGCCCTAAATGAATTCAAATAAAAAAGTTTTTAACTACAAAGTTTCATAACTTCTCAAGATCTACAAACTTTATATTGGTCATTTCTTCATTCGACAAATTGATAATTACGTTGTTCACAAAATCTATATATCTCTCACGTAGTTTCTTGAACTACAACAGAGATATATAAGATTTGTAAACAATGTTAGCACTACAATCTCGGATGGAAAAACTTCTTAAATGAAGTTTGTAGATCTCGAAAGGTTATGAAACATTGTAGTTGACCACTTTTTAATTTGAATTCATCTTGTTATGCAAAACTACGTTTGAAATTCAAAATTTTAAAATTTGAATTTTTCAAAATACCTCGGACGGAAAAACTTCCTAAATGAAGTTTGTAGATCTCAAAAAGTTATGAAACGTTGTAGCTGACCACTTTTTCATTTGAATTCATCTTGTCATGCAAAACTACGTTTGAAATTTAAAATTCGAATTTTTCAAATAACCTCGGATGGAGAAACTTTCTATATGAAAAATGCAGAACTCGAAAAGTTATGAAACTTTGTAGTTGACAACCTTTTGATTTGAATTTATTTAGGGCCTCAAACAATCAATTTTCACTTGGTTTAGTATAATATTTGAGTAACCGAAACGGCATATAAACACATGTGAGTGTGTAGTGCAGGTGGTAGAGGAGGTATCGTGCGAGGGAGAGGTCACGAGTTCAAATCCCGCCGACCGCGTGGCCGCGAAATTTGCGCAAAAAATGCCGCGAGTTGCGACTTCGACGGAGACGGGTGGGCGCTGGCCGGTGGGGCCCTCCCCCAATTTTAAAAAAATTCCATATTTTTTTTTCAGATTTTTTCAATTCAACCTTTCCGTTGCCGAGTGCCCGACAAAAAACACTCGGCAAAGACAGCTTTGTCGACGCTTTTTTTACCGAATGGGCTTTGCCGAGCCTTTGCCGAGTGTATTTGGGGCTTTGCCGAGTGCCCCAGACACTCGGCAAAGCACCCGACTCCAGTAGTGTAGGTAGCTTAATCGGTCAGAGGGACATCACTGTCGTCCTCACAATCCCAGAGGAGGAGGTGAAGATCAAGTACGTCGAGATGGAGATTCGCCCTAGGCTTGTCCCATCACCTCGAGACCACTCTGGCTCCGGCTCTAGCCTTGACGGTGAAGATGACTTTGTTGACGTCACTCACTACTGGACGGCCACCATCTGGAGCATGCCAGTGCCGATTACGGCCCTATTCGCTTGTCTTATAAATCGTACTTTTTCAGTCAACGAACAGTGTTTTTCTATCACAATAAATCAGTAAACAGTATTTTCAGCCATGATTTTTTCAGTCAAACGAACAGGCCCTACTTCGTGGAACGACTGGCACAAGGATTGCGCAATCGATGTGGCCGACACCATTGTCCAAAACCCAAGGCACTGCGAGGTGTTGCTGGCGTTGCCAACTAGGCTGAGCACTGATCCAGAGGATGCGGCGGTGAGCTTGAGAAGGCTGTGCACACTGGTTCCCCTACCTTGGGGCCTGGCATGGATGGCAATTTGGCCATTTATTTCTTGTCCAAGGTGGATCGCCGTTCACCGGAGGGATTGGTGATCCAAGTTGGCGTCAAGGACAATAAGCTGCAAGGCATCGCCAAGCTTGATGACAGGAAGAACAGGTCTTTCAGACGCTACTACTGTATCACTCATATCTCCAAATATCTGATCAGGGCTACAGGTAACTAATTATATCTACTTGATCTACTCATATTTGTGATATGTATGTGGTTCAGCGTGCGTGTTACAGTCTTATTATCTTACAAATGATCATCTTTTTTTTGGATCGTGTTGGTATGGGTACTTGACTAGCATAGAATTAAAGACAGGTAAGCATAACTTTGCATTAGTTATAGTATTGATTGATAATCCCCCCCCTGGACTATTCATAAAAATAAAAGCCCTGTAAATTAAAACCCTGATGCTATAAAATTATGATTCGAGATCAATGAACAGATGATTTTGATTGTCCAGTTAAAACACTAAGCCATTGGTTGGATGTAATTGGATTCGCATCAATCCAATTGTGTTGGGGGGATTGGAGTGAAACTTGAACTGAATTCCATCCCAATCCACTCAACACATGTGGATTGAGGTGAATCCGACAACATCCAAACAAGGCCTAAAAAGATAGGATTTCCCATGGACGGAGCCGTGTGGAGGTTATGTGGTTTGAACATGTTGGTCTTCGGATTAGGAGAAGTGAGGATAAAAAAATTGAGATAGAACAGCAGGTAATACCCTGATTCAAGAACCGGTGTCCAACTTGTTCATTTGCCAAATGAGCACACCTGTGGTCTTGAATATTGAAGTGCCTCTTGAGCTCAAAAGTTTCCACTGGGTACTGCTATTGTTGATAGATGCCGGACTAAAACTAACCTAGGTTTTACTAGTTAGTTTTGTGCTCCAGGCTGCCAAGTCACTCTATAACTACCACCTCTATTTTAAAAAAAAAACGATGAGCAGCATCAATAGGGGGCGATGTTGAACCATGTTGGAGGGTCGCCGACATCGCACGTCGGGCCATCCCCACCTGGAACGTCGCAGGGATCGCACGCTAGGGCGTCCCAACCCTCACAGTCGCCGTGAGCCGGTCGCCGGCATCGCACGTCGGGCCATCCCCACCTGGAACGTCGCCAGGATCGCACGCCGGGGCGTCCCAACCCTCACAGTAGCCGTGAGCCGCCTGTGGAGTTGTTTTTTATATATTGAACTTGTGAACTTGGTATAGTGTGCACTTTTGAACGTATGGTTTGTAATATATTGTGGATTATATATATATATACAAAATAAGTTATTTTGTAGCCACCTCTATTTACGATAATTTTATATACTAATTTACGACAATGTCAGTATATATTTACGATAGTTGAATTACTATAACACATGTGGATATTTAGCAGTAAATCACATAGAAATGAGTTACTATAATCTCGTAAATTAGCATAGCAATTATCGTAACTCAAAGTGGCTACAGAATAAGGAGGCTTTTACATGAATGCCATTATAAAAGTCGGTAATTACACATGAGCCATTAAAAAAGTTGAGTTCTCCCAGGTGCCACTGCTCTGAACTTTTTTGCCCTCCACGCCACTTCCATCAGATTTGGCTCTGACGGTGTCAAACTGTGGGTAGGAAAGGTCAAAAATACCCTCAGGTGTAAATATGCAATTAATTTTTTAGAGCATCTTAACGATCTCAAATGAAAAAACTCAAAACTAGAAAGTTGTAGATCTCGTCGAGATCTACAATATTTATATAAAAATTATTTTTATTTTATTTCGTATAAAAATGTTATTTTTCTAAGACATATTAATAATATCAAATCATATTTTTTATATGAAATAAAATGAAAATAATTTTTATATAAATATTGTAGATCTCGACGAGATCTACAACTTTCTAGTTTTAAGTTTTTTCATTTGAGATCGTTAAGATGCTCAAAAAAATTAATTGCATATTTACACTTGAGGGTATTTTCGACTTTTCACACCCGCAGTTTGACACCGTCAGACCGAAATCTGACGGAAGTGGCGTGGAGGGCAAAAAAGTTCAGAGCAGTGGCATTTTTTAGAACTCAACTTTTTAAATGGCTCATGTGTAATTACCAACTTTTATAATGACATTCATGTAAAAGCCTCCATAATAAGTTATTTTATAGTCAGCTATAGGGTAATAGCTATATATATATAGCTTTGTTGTTTACATGGAAAAACAAAAAAAAATTAGAGGTGGCTTCCCCAAGTGCCTGGGCTGCGGCAGTGGGCGAAGAGGTTTTTTTAAAAAAAAAGACAAATTTCTTCCCCGAGTGCCTGGGTTGCGGCACTCGGGGAAGAGGTTTTTTTTAAAAAGACAAAAATATTCTCTGAGTGTTGCACTCGAGGAAGAAAATAATAATAAAAAGAAAACAACGTCGGCCGACGGCGTCAAATCTTCCCCGAGTGCATATATATATATATATATATATATATATATATATATATATATATATATATATATATATATATATATATATATATATATATATATATATATATATATATAGCTTTGTTGTTTACGTGGAAAAGCAAAAAAACAAAAAAATTAGAGGTGGCTTCCCCAAGTGTCTGGGCTGCGGCACTCGGGGAAGAGGGGTTTTTTTTAAAAAAAGACAAATTTCTTTCCCGAGTGCTTGGGCTGCGGCACTCGGGGAAGAGGTTTTTTTTAAAAAAAACAAAAATCTTCTCCGAGTATTGCACTTGGGGAAGAAAAGAAAAAAAAAGAAAACGGCGTCGGCCGTCGATCGACAGCGTCAAATCTTCCCCGAGTGTCAGCACAGCACTCGGCGAAGCTTTCCCCGAGTGCACGATTTTCGGCACTCGGGGAAGGCGTATTTCCCGTTAGAGGATTAGCCGGAGGCTCTTCCCCGAGTGCACCTGGGCCTTCCATGAGTGCAACTGGCACTCGGGAAAGCCACTGGCTGCTGTAGTGACTGCTGTTTCATTTAAGAATGAAGAAAATATATACTATGTTCTACATAAGTTGTGATTACATAAACAACTGAAAAACAGCTCTTGTCTCATCAAAGAACCCTTAGATCATCCTACAGCTGGCTCTCCACAAGCCATGTTTTGCAGGGACATCTCCTTGATCAATAACAGGACATGTGTTTTGTAGGACTGTTTTTGCTCTGAAATCCCCCTCTTTCTTTCCTTCCAAATGCTCCAGATCATGTACAGTATGACAGCCGCCTTGATGCATTTCTGATCAGCAGGGATGTCCATCATGTTATTATTATTGTTCCACCACTACTCGAACATTTGGCTTCGATTCTGAGCGAGGAACCTGCACTTCACTGTGTCCAGTCTCAGTCGAGTTCCCACGCCTCTCTCGCATAACACCCAGTTTTCTAGGAGCAAGTATTTCTGGAAATGCAAATTCTTTGATTGATTCGTTAGCCTACCAGAATATATAGAGTGGACTCTCAACTCTGCAGAGAGCCCGCTAGTGGCTGGCTGCACTCGGCAGCCATCAATGGTTGTCCATGCAAGTTTTGGTATGCAGCTCAATGCTCAAAACTGGCATCTCCTGGCACAATGGGATGGCATCGCCTCTGAAACCAAAACACATGTAGTACTAGTTCTCAACCTACCATTATGAACTGGGGGGCAGACCTAGTGCCAGAGGCTCCCACACGAGTGGGGTCTGGGGAAGAGAATAACCGAAGCAAAGTCTTACCCCTGCAGAAATTCTGCAGAGAGACGACTTTGAACCCAGGACCTGGTGACTCGGCGAGCTAGCACTCACCAACTGCACCAGGCCTGCCCTTCACTAGCATCATGGAGCAATCAAACCAATTAAAAGTGGCCATGGCCATCGTGCTCATGTTGTAGCACCAGAGCATAGTGCGTGAGTGTTGTAGCGCTAGGAATTGTCAGGATCTTTGGTTCTTGCAAAAATAAAGGATAATAAAGCCAGAATATTGGTTTTGGCTGGTGACAAATTAAAGGAGGGTTACATAATGCTCTTTTTTTCTCTCCTTTTTTTGTTTTGTTTTTGCCGCGGTCTCTTTGTCTGAACTTTCTTTCTTGTTGGATTTTTTTTCGTGCCTGAAAGCATCTAGGCCCCGAGATTTGGTTTCGGCAATTGATGACAACGCTTTATTACCATGACTAACGTGTGCTTTGCAGAAACTTTGGTAAGTTAGGACATGGAGGTTTTAACTGCTTTGGGCACCATGGCATTCATGCCCCTTGATGGAAATCGTTTCGGTTTTCAAAAGAGTGACGTCAAGATTAAGGACGGTTAGTTCCGGATGTCGAGGTGTTGAGATACATTTGGAATAGTCGTTAGGATCTTCGTTTTTCTCTTTTGGCCGTACTATAAAGGGGGGCATGAGCGGGTAGCTTGACCTAGGCGAGTCCTACGTTTAGGTGTGGTGCACACTTGTTAAACTTGGCGCTAGGCAGCTCTAGAATAGCTCAAAGTTCAGTTGGAAGCAACTTGGTTCAAGTTGTGACGCGTTTCGGAGAGTTTCGGGTCGTTTTCCCATGACCGGACACGGTCCTCGGCATGACCGGACGCGTCCGGTCAGTACAGTTCCGCGGCTAGGGTTTTAGCTCTGACGACCGGACGCGGTCCTCGCAAGGACCGGATGCGGTGGTCAGAAGTCGACACGTGTCACTTGAGGAAAACACACAATCGGACGTGACCTGGGTGTGATCGGCGCGTCCGGTCACAGTCCAGTAAGGTCCAGAGACGACCGGACGTGTCCGGTCATCACCGATCGGACGCAGTCGCACGTCCGGTGCGAGTACAGTATGCTTCCTGCACGATCGGACGCGTCCGGTCACCCCTGACCGGTGCGTCCGGTCACTCAGTTGTTTTTCGGATTTTGACCGTTACGAGTGACCGGCGCGTCCGGTCAGTTCAACCGGCGCGTCCGGTCAGCCCGTGTTTTGCTGAGTCAGCAGGTAACGGTTAGTTTTGTCTGTGGGGTGTATAAATACATCCCCACCACCTCTTTTAGAGGTCTCTTGCTCATTTGATCAACTGAAAAACACCTTTGGAGTGCAAGGGAGTGCAAGAGCACTAGTGAGGATAGAGATTTGAGAATCAAAGCTTGAGAGTTCCTCACTAGCGATTAGAGAGTAGCAAGTGTGCATCCACCTTCTCATTTGGGCTCGTAGTGGTCAAGTGAGAGTTCTAGCTTGTTACTCTTGGTGATCGCCATCACCTAGACGGCGTGGTGGTGATTGAGAGTTTGGTGATCATCCGGCGGAGCTTGTGGATGACCCAACTCATCTTGTGAGCGGTTTTGGGTGATTCACCGTGACGGAGTGTCGAAGAATCAACCCGTAGAGAGCACTTGATCCTTGCGCGGATCAAGGGGGAGCTACACCCTTGCGCGGGTGCTCCAACGAGGACTAGTGGGGAGTGGCGACTCTCCGATACCTCGGAAAAATATTGCCGTGTTCCTTGCCCCTTTACATTCAAGCATTTACATTCTCGTATTTACTTTTATTGCTTGTTTTACATTCCTAGACTTGCCATGCTAGACTAGGATTGGAAACTAGGGTGCAAAACTTTGTATCGGTAGACTCTCTAGGAACACAAGTAGACACTAGGGGTGAATTCCGGCTTGTAGGATTTAATTTTTGCATTTAAATTTTAGAGAAGCCCAATTCACCCCCCCTCTTGGGCATCTTGATCCTTTCAATTGGTATCGGAGCCGTGTTGCTCCTTCTTTTAGTCTTTACCGCCTAGAGCAAGATGTCTAACGGGGAAGGACCACCTCCCACCTTTGAGGGGGATTTGGAAAATCCGCATGGAGGCGTATCTCGAAGCCATAGATGTTGGATGTCTTAGAGCCGCAACCGAAGGGCTTCCCGCTATCAAGGATCCCGCAAACCCCATTGGTGACGAGGAGAAGTACGACCGGTGGAATGCAAAGGTCAAAAATGCACTCTACCGGGGCTTAGGCAAAGATATCTTCAATCGTGTGCGTAATGCAAAGAACGCTCATGAATTGTGGGAAAATCTTTGTGCTCTCCATGAGGGAACTAAGAGTGAGCGTGAGGAACGCTATCACATAGCTTTAAAGAAAATTAATTCTTTTGAGATGCTTCCCAAAGAAAGTGCTAATGACATGTACACTCGCTTGAATGTTCTTGTAGAGGACCTCAATGCTCTTGGGCTCACTAAAATGAGCCAATCGGATGTTGCAAGGAAGATCTTGAGTGTGCTTCCCGTTGAGAAGTATGGTCACATTGTCACGATGCTTCACCAAAGTGATCTTTCCATCGCAACACCGACTCAAGTATTAGGGAAAATCAATGCTCATGAGATGTGCATGCATATCACTTCGGAAGAGGGCTCATCATCTTCCAAGAAGAGAGACTTGGCCTTCAAAGCTAGTCATGACAAGAAGAAGAAGAAGGGCCAAGCCATGATGGTGCAAGAAAGCTCAAGTGAAAGTGATGTTGATGATGAATCACTTGCACTCATGGTGAGAAAGACCACCAAGATGCTAAAGAAGCTCAACAAGAGTGGCATCAAGTTCGATGGCAAGAAGAAGAAATTCTTCACAAGTAGCAAGAGAAAGCCAATCTCGGAGATGGATTGCTACAATTGTGGTGAACTTGGCCACCTAGCTCATCAATGCCCTAGACCACCAAAAGACAAGTACAAGAACAAGAACAAGGGCAAGAAAAATGATTCAAGTGATGAAGAAGAAGAGAAGAAGAAGAACAAGCCATACAAGAAGAAGGATGGCAAGAAGGAGTTCCACAAGAAGAAGAAGGGAGGAAAGGCATACATTGTTGGTGATTGGCTCACCGACATTGAATCATCTTGTGAGTCCTCCGAAGATGAGAGCGATGATGAGAAAGAGAAGGTTGCCGCATTTGTGATGGGGCCATCATCTTCACCGATATCTTCATCACCACCTTCACCGCCTCCTTCACCATCATCGTCCACTACTCACCTATGCCTTATGGCCAAGGGTGAACGAAAGGTACAAAACCATGATAGTGATGATAATGATGATAGTGATAGTGATGATGAATATGATGCACCTTCTTATGATGAACTTGTAAAATTGCTAAACAAATACACTAAAATCATAAGAAGGACTAGAAATGAAAATGATGATCTTCAAAATGAAAATGAATCACTCTCATCCAAGCTTGAAAATATTCAAAAGACTAGTGGTGAGCTTAAAGTTCAAAATGAAGTGATGTCTTCCACTCTCAAGGAGCTCAAAACCTCTTATAAAGAGCTTAAAGATCAACATGATAAACTTGAGAAGAAGCATGATGAGCTCATCACTAGACATAATTCTCTAAAGGACAAATACACCACATTAAAAATTGACTATGATAGTCTTGTGGTTGCTAATGAACTTGCTCTTGAGACACATGATGCTACTAACTATGTTGTTAAGTGTGATATAGCTACATCATGTGATGATTTGATCATTGAAAGCATTGAGCAAGGTTCTAGTAGCAAAGGCAAGAGTGTGGTTGAGTCAAGCAAATATGATGATTATGCCAAGATCAAGTGTAAGAATGAGAAGCTTGCAAATGAGAACAAGAAGCTAAAAGGTTTGATGGCTCTTGAGAAGCAACCAACAAATGAGTCACTCATTGAAGAAAACAAAAAGCTCAAGCAAGAAAAAGAGCATCTCAAGACCGGCCTAAGCAAGTTCATAAGAGGCCAACATTTACAAAGTGAGCTCCTCATGAACACCGTAATGAAGATGGATAGAAGTGGTATTGGGTACTTGGCAAATCAAGAGAAGAAAGCAAAAGCTCAACAACAACAAAGCAAGTCAAAGCCCAAGCCAAAGAGATGTGTTGAGTATGGTCAAGAAGGTCACTTTGCTCATGAATGCAAAACTCCACCACCACAACCCTTGCCCAAGCATGCTAGACCTTTTGCCTTCAATGCTCATTATATGCTAAGAAAAGATTCAAATGGAAAGATGAAAGTCATGTTTTTGGGTCCCCCAAACAAGAATAGGCCAAAGAAAATATGGGTTGCCAAGTCACTAGTGGAGAAAGTCAAGGGTCCCTCTCAAGTTTGGGTCCCTAAACAAAAAGCTTGATCTCTTATGTGTAGGTGAACTACAAGACCAGTGGATCTCATTGGGTTATTGATAGTGGTTGCACTCAACATATGACCGGTGATCCTCGTATGTTCACCACCATTGAAGAGAATGGAATATGTCAAGAGAAGATCACATTTGGGGATAATTCAAAGAGCAAAGTCAAGGGTATAGGCAAGATTGCAATATCACATGATCACTCACTCTCAAATGTGCTCTATGTTGCTTCATTAAGTTTCAACTTGTTATCCGTTGGGCAACTTTGTGACCTTGGCTTCCAATGCTTGTTCACACCAAATGAAGTGGAAGTTTCAAAGATAGATGACAAGCAAGTGATATTCAAAGGCTTTAGATACAACAATCTTTATCTTGTTGACTTCACCTCTGAAGATGAAAATTTGATGACATGTTTGTTCACCAAGACCTCACTTGGTTGGCTCTGGCATAGGAGGCTTGCTCATGTTGGAATGAACACTCTCAACAAGCTATTGAAGAAAGAACTAGTGAGAGGATTGAAGGATGTGAAGTTTGAAAAGGACAAACCTTGTAGTGCATGTCAAGCGGGCAAACAAGTTGCAAACACTCATCCAACCAAAGCTTTCATGTCAACTTCAAGAGTGCTAGAACTTCTACACATGGATTTGTTTGGGCCTACAACATACAAGAGCTTGGGTGGTAATCTCTATTGTCTTGTGATAGTGGATGACTACTCAAGGTATACATGGACTTTCTTCCTTCATGACAAATCCGAAGTGGCAAATTGTTTCAAGAAGTTTGCAAAGAGAGCTCAAAATGAATTTGAAGTCAAGATAAAGAAGATTAGAAGTGACAATGGCAAAGAGTTTGACAACACCAACATTGAAGCTTATTGTGATGAAATTGGAATCAAGCATGAGGTCTCTTCAACCTACACTCCTCAACAAAATGGTGTAGTTGAGAGAAAGAACCGAACTTTGATCACCCTTGCAAGAACAATGCTAGATGAGTACAACACTCCGGAGAAGTTGTGGGCCGAGGCAATCAACACCGCATGCTATGCTTCAAATCGCCTCTTCCTACAAAAGTTTCTTGGCAAGACCCCCTATGAGTTGCTTAATGGGAAGAAACCGGACGTCTCTTTCTTCCGGGTGTTTGGTTGCAAATGTTACATCTACAAGAAGCGTCAACACCTAGGGAAGTTTCAAAGACGTTGTGATATTGGTTTTCTTGTTGGTTACTCATCAAAGTCCAAAGCATATAGAGTATTTAACCATGCCACCGGTTTGGTTGAAGAAACATATGATGTGGAATTTGATGAATCTAACGGCTCCCAAGGAGCAATTGAGAATTGTGATGATGTAGGTGATGAACTCTTGAGGAAGGCCATGAAGAACATGCCGGTGGGAGACATCAAGCCAAAAGATGATGATGACGATGTACAAATTGTTGATACACCATCTTCATCACGTGTGCCTCAAGATGATGACAAGAATGAGAGAGTTGAAAATGAAGACACTTATGTCTCTCATGAACAAGCCGAGGGACAAGCTCAAGATGTTGATGCTCCCCATCCACCTCCTCAAGTGGTTGATAGAAGAAACTCACCACTACTTCAAGCACATCCACAAGATCTCATCATAGGGAGTCCTACAAAGGGAGTAATGACTCGATCTCAAAAGCTAGCTTCTTTTGTTGAACATCACTCTTTTGTCTCTTGCGTTGAACCTAAGAATGTAGAAGAAGCTCTTCAAGATCCGGATTGGGTGAATGCAATGCATGAAGAATTGAACAACTTCACCCGCAATCAAGTATGGACACTTGAAGAGCATCCTAAAGGTGCAAGAGTCATTGGAACCAAGTGGGTGTTCCGAAACAAGCAAGATGACCAAGGCATCGTGGTGAGGAACAAGACAAGACTAGTTGCAAAGGGGTTCTCTCAAGTTGGAGGTCTTGATTTTGGAGAGACCTTTGCACCCGTTGCAAGACTTGAAGCCATTCGTATCCTCCTTGCATATGCATCACATCATGATATAAAACTATATCAAATGGATGTGAAAAGTGCATTCTTAAATGGCTTTATAAATGAACTAGTCTATGTTAATCAACCTCCCGGGTTTGAAGACCCTAGATATCCTAATCATGTTTACAGGTTGTCCAAGGCGTTATATGGGCTCAAGCAAGCCCCTAGAGCGTGGTATGAGCGCCTCCGGGACTTCCTCATTGAGAAGGGCTTCACCATTGGGAAGGTCGACACCACACTATTCACCAAGAAGTTAAATGGGGAGATCTTTATTTGTCAAGTATATGTTGATGATATCATCTTTGGATCAACAAATGAAGATTATTGCAAGGAATTTGGTGAATTGATGTCGAAGGAGTTCGAGATGTCAATGATTGGTGAGCTCACATTCTTCCTTGGATTTCAAGTAAAGCAAATGAGAGAAGGGATTTTCATCTCTTAAGAAAAGTATACCAAGGATCTTCTCAAAAGATTCAAGATGGAAGAATGCAAACCAATCAAGACCCCAATGCCATCAAATGGACATCTCGACCTAGATGAGGGAGGTAAATCGGTTGATCAAACTCTCTACCGTTCTATGATTGGTAGCTTGTTGTACCTTACCGCATCTAGGCCCGATATCATGTTTAGTGTGTGCATGTGTGCCCGCTTTCAAGCGTGGCCTAAAGAACCTCACTTAAGTGCCGTAAAAAGAATCCTAAGATATCTTAAGCTCACCCCAAGCATTGGTCTTTGGTATCCCAAAGGAGCTAGATTCCAACTAGTTGGCTATTCTGATTCGGACTATGCCGGTTGCAAAATTGATAGAAAAAGCACATCCGGAGGGTGCCATTTGCTTGGAAGATCTTTAGTATCTTGGTCATCTAAAAAGCAAAATAGTGTGGCTTTGTCCACCGCCGAGGCGGAATATATTGCCGCGGGGGCTTGTTGTGCACAAATCTTATATATGAAACAAACCCTCCTAGACTATGGAATTGTTCTTGAAAAGGTGCCACTTTTATGTGATAATGAAAGTGCCGTTAAAATTGCTAACAATCCGGTACAACACTCTCGCACCAAGCACATTGATATCCGTCATCACTTTCTAAGAGATCACGTTGCTAAAAATGACATTTCACTAGAAGGTGTAAGAAGTGAAAATCAATTAGCGGATATCTTCACTAAACCTTTGGATGAGGCAACCTTTTGTAGGTTAAGAAGTGAACTCAATGTGCTTGATTCTAGCAACTTTAAAAAATGAGCGTGTGTTGTTCCTTGCATTGCATTGTATAATATTCCATATCTACTTTATCGCAATGTTTTTAGGGCTTGGCTAACACGGTTACGATAACCCTTCTTTGGAGGAGTGAAGAAGCCTAACCGTGGATCAAACTTGACAAGCATCCTAGCTTTACCTTCTTGTATTGCATTGCATATGCATGGTTGTTTGTTTTGGCGTTTCTTTTCGGTTTCGCTTTGAGCAACCTCTATGTTCGTCCATGGATAGAGAGAGCATTTTGACGCTCCTAAAGGTTCAAAAACTCTATTGCATGGCCATACGTTGCTCCTTGGGTGTTTATTGCCTATTTTCTTAAAAATAATACTAGCCTAAGGCAATCTATTTTGAAAAATTTGAGGGTTTGAGTGAGGTCACTCATATCGTGTTCCAATTTGTGTTTATTTGTGTCTTTTTGAATTGGAACCTGATTGGGAGAAGTCGCATCGTAGTTCGGAACGAAGAAGGGCGAAGAACAGTGACCGGACGCTGCACCGGACGCAGTGATGCTTCACCACCGCGTCCGGTCCCGGCGTCCACCAGCGCGTCCGGTCATCCAGAAGACCAACTCAAGATCTAATGATCGGACGCTACACCGGACGCGCCTCTGTTGACCACCGCGTCTGGTCCCGGTTACCACCACCGCGTCCGGTCATTCGCGATGATTTCCCGAGCTCCCCTCGACCGGACTCTGACCGCGTCCGGTCAGTCCTCACCGGACGCGTCCGGTCACTCCAGGAGCTTACTGGAGTGTGACCGGACGCTGCACCACCGCGTCCGATCATAATGACCACCGCGTCCGGTCATCACGCGTCGAGCGGATCTAACCCTTCATATAACGGTTCGTCCTCGGCCGTATTTTTCATCCGCCCGAGCCCCTTCCGCCGCCGCCTCTCTATCTCACCAAATTCGCCGGAGCCGCCGCGTCCTTGCCGTCTTCCTTGCCTCCGGCAAGCCCAGCCACGACCCAGCCACGTCTCCTCACCCGTGCTAGCCTCGCTCGCGCGCTCGCTGCCGCCCTGCCCGCAGCCGCGCCTCTGCCCGCAGCCACGCCCACGCCAGTCGCGCAGTCGCGCCACCGCCGCCCGCTCGCACCTCCGCCGCCGGTGAGCCGCGACCTTGCCGCCGGTGAGCCGCGCTCCCTTTGCCAGCATCACCTCCAGCAGTGGACTGCCTCACGCTCGCCTCCAATCGTTCTTCGTCGAGTTGCCCTAACCCTAACCCTAGGGTTCGCGTAACGTCATTCGATCGTTCGTCGTCGAGGTTTTGTCGCGCGTCGTCTTCTTCACGAGGTTGTTTCGCGTCACCTTGACCTCCTCGCTAGGGTTTGCTGTAATTCTTTCTTTTAATCCTAATTGCATCATGTTTCGGCAAATCAGAGCTCGTCCGGCGATTTCGGGGAATCTCGCGATCTAGGTCACCTCATCTTGTCACCGTCGTCTCGTCGATCCGAGGTAGCTTCGCGTTTCGATTCACATCGTATCTCATATGCTTGCTATCTCTAGGGTTTCGTACCTTTTAGTTATATATATGTGCTTATAGTAGATCTCTCTATTCCGTCGTTGCAGCGAGTCTATCCGTGTGTCAGGGTGAGATCAGTTTGCTGAATCCGAGGCCAAGCCTGCAGATACGGATTGAGGCCAAGCCTCTTGAGTGACAGTTCACCATCTTACAGAGGTTTTTCGATCAGTTTGTCAGCATGGTGCATTGCAAGAACACCGGTGGTGCTCCTGGTGACGGGGACGACAGTCCTCTTCGTCGGTCTGAGATTGCATGTGGGAAGCGTATCAAGGTCATGGCCAGAAAGAAGAAGAAGACACTTACAGAGGCAGAGATTGCTCAGGGCATGGCAGATGCAGCTGAGCAGATAGAGAGAGGTGGCAGGAGCAGTGGCATACGCATAGGCGAGCGTCGCTTTCATCTAGAAGGTCGACGGCTCGGCACAGAGGCCACTGAGGGTACTGAGGATACTGGAGCTATAGAGGGTATGTCAGTTGATCCACCTCTAGAGGCCACAGAGGCTCCAGAGGCCACAGAGGCTCCAGAAGCTACAGCGGACACAGAGGAGCAGCCAGCTCAGTCTCCACCACGTCGCCGCTCCACACGCGCACGTACTCAGGTGACTCCTAGGCCAGAGGGCCAGCGTCGTGGAGCACGTCCTCCTTCCAGAGCTAGAGGTTCACCCCCGGTCGAGCACTTTGACTTGAGGGGTGCTACAGCACGTCAGGTGCAGGGGTTGAGGTTCGTGGAGGTCAGTCGGTGGTTTCCACCTGTGAGGGATCACAGAGCTTCAGAAGGTTTCTATACCCCGCTTCAGGAGGATTTCTACAGGGCTCTAGTTGACAGCGGTATTGCTTTCCGACCACAGAGGGTCTGTCGACTTGAGTCACTGGTTGAGGTTGTGGGAGAACAGCTACGTCCGCACCTGTCCTTTCTGCCAGGCTTGTCAGATCTTCTTGGACGGACAGGTGCATACTGCGGCACATGGGTCAGAGAGTTTTATGCTTCACTATGGATTGATCCTGCCCATGATTTCATTCACTTTGCATTCCGAGGCCGCGATCACCATCTATACAGCAACAGAGTGCGAGAGATTCTCAGACTCCCAGCTTCCAACACGAAGATACATCAGCTGTGTTTTGGTCAGACTCCTCCACCGAGACGCCCTCACGGCGGGGCAGTGCCACCTACAGACTTGATTCGACCCTGCTTCCGTGAGCCTTTTGGCGAAGGGTCTCGTCGCACGCCTGCCAGTTTGACACCACTTGCCAGAGTTCTGGATGCTATAGTCAGACGCACTCTACTTCCCAGACTTGGTTACAGAGAGGGACTGACTCGGATGCAGCTATGGGTTGTTCACCACCTCCTCTCACAGACACAGTTTGACATTTGGGATCTCATACTTAGTGAGATGGAGGACACCATAGCTGAGGGCTTCAAGGGTAATCGTCAGCTGCCCTATGCACACTGGATCTGCTTCATCATTAGATCATCCATTCAGCTACCAGCAGAGATCCGAGCTGAGATATCAGATACTACTACTGCTTTCCCTGAGTATGATATCCGTCAGCTTCGGGCTTCAGTCACTAGAGATCAGGCCCCAGTGCCAGGACAGCGTGTGCGACCTGAGGTTCCTGAGACAGCGGCTGAGTAGGACGCCACAGTTGATGAGCTTGCAGAGGCAGAGCTTGCCGATCTTGACGCTCAGCCTGCTGATCTTCCTGAGGATGTGACATCTGACAGCACTGATGAGGACTACCAGCCCATCCCCAGGTACCGGTCTCCTCGGTCTCACGACCACGAGGCCGGTGGCTCTGGTTCAGCCTCCCGCACAGACCCAGCCATGGTGGCTATACTTGAGAGGTTGACCCAGGCACAGGAGCAGCAGCAACAGCAGATACAGCGACAGGCTCAGGACACAGCTGCAGCACTTGCACAGATTCAGGCTCGTCAGGACGAGTTTCAGCGTCAGTAGCTTGAGATCCAGAGGCAGCAGGTTGAAATGCAGCGACAGCAGTACGAGATTCAGCGACAGAGTGCAGCTAGTCAGCAGCAGTACTTGGATCTCCTGTGCCACCTAGTCACTGTTGGGGTTCCTCCGCCTGTTTCTGTCCTGACTTCTGCTTTACAATCCAGTGATCCATTGAGTCAGGGACAGCCGAGCTTCCAGTTCACATCTCCACAGCAGCAGGTTCACCAGTCATTCTAGTCCCCGAGCTTCACGCCTATTCACACGGGGTTTACACCTTCAGACCAGCCTCGCCCTCACCTCCTGATAGGCACACCCTTCGGTGATTACAGTGCTACCTACAGCGAGTTGACTGGTCAGCCGACGCCCTCGCACACTACCTTTGCTACTTTTTCAGAGTTGTCAGCTTCAGAGGCAGCTATTCCTCTAGTGACAGGGACCGGTACTACAGAGACTCTTCCTTCGTCAGTTGCCTCGACAGATCCTCCTGCTATTGGCTCGCTACAGGCTCAGGTCACTCAGACGGATCCTCTTATTGCTACTACGTCAGTACCTGTTCCTGCCGCTCAGACCCAGACCGCTTCACAGCCACGTGTTTCTTCAGAGGGTTAGCCAGATAGCTCAGATTCCGAGGGAGATTCTCTACACTTCATGATTACTCCGCACACCTCGGCACCCGACACGACTCCGTCTGTCCCCCCGTCAGATCCTTAGATTAGTTTTTTGGCGCTTGATGCCAAAGGGGGAGAGAGAGTAGTTTCAGGGGGAGTTTTGAGAGAGGGTTTTCGTTTTTTCTTGTGTGCTACATTCATGCATCATGTTTACTTTTCAGTCATTACATTCGTGTGGCATGTCGTCGTGTGATAAACCTTGAGTCTTAATGTTTTATCCAGTCGCAGTGTTAACACATGTCACCGTTTTTAATTATAGCTCTAAGGTTGTGCTTCCGTGCCTTACTCTGATTTCTTATGAGCTATATCTGTATGTGTACTAACGTTCTTTGTCTTATCTTATGAGTACACTCTTTTGGCTTGGGGCACATAAGCAATTCCTAACCCCTTGTGCTTATTGCTTTTTGCTTATGTGAACCATGCATGCTCGAAAACCTCAACTCAAATCTTTTATATCTTAGTGTTGTCATCAATCACCAAAAAGGGGAGATTGAAAGCATCTAGGCCCCGAGATTTGGTTTCGGCAGTTGATGACAACGCTTTATTACCATGACTAACGTGTGTTTTGCAGAAACTTTGGTAAGTTAGGACATGGAGGTTTTAACTGCTTTGGGCACCATGGCATTCATGCCCCTTGATGGAAATCGTTTCGGTTTTCAAAAGAGTGACGTCAATATTAAGGACGGTTAGTTCCGGATGTCGAGGTGTTGAGATACATTTGGAATAGTCGTTAGGATCTTCGTTTTTCTCTTTTGGCCGTACTATAAAGGGGGGCATGAGCGGGTAGCTTGACCTAGGCGAGTCCTACGTTTAGGTGTGGTGCACACTTGTTAAACTTGGTGCTAGGCAGCTCTAGAATAGCTCAAAGTTCAGTTGGAAGCAACTTGGTTCAAGTTGTGACGCGTTTTGGAGAGTTTCGGGTCGTTTTCCCATGACCGGACGCGGTCCTCGGCATGACCGGACGCGTCCGGTCAGTACAGTTCCGCGGCTAGGGTTTCAGCTCTGACGACTGGACGCGACCTGGGTGTGATCGGCGCGTCCGGTCACAGTCCAGTAAGGTCCAGAGACGACCGGACGCGTCCGGTCATCACCGATCGGACGTAGTCGCGCGTCCGGTGCGAGTACAGTATGCTTCCTGCACGATCGGACGTGTCCGGTCACCCCTGACCGGTGCGTCCGGTCACTCAGTTGTTTTTCGGATTTCGACCGTTACGAGTGACCGGCGCGTCCGGTCAGTTCAACCGGCGCGTCCGGTCAGCCCGTGTTTTGCTGAGTCAGCAGGTAACGGTTAGTTTTGTTTGTGGGGTGTATAAATACATCCCCACCACCTCTTTTAGAGGTCTCTTGCTCATTTGATCAACTGAAAAACACCTTTGGAGTGCAAGGGAGTACAAGAGCACTAGTGAGGATATAGATTTGAGAATCAAAGCTTGAGAGTTCCTCACTAGCGATTAGAGAGTAGCAAGCGTGCATCCACCTTCTCATTTGGGCTCGTAGTGGTCAAGTGAGAGTTCTAGCTTGTTACTCTTGGTGATCGCCATCACCTAGATGGCGTGGTGGTGATTGGGAGTTTGGTGATCATCCGACGGAGCTTGTGGATGACCCAACTCATCTTGTGAGCGGTTTTGGGTGATTCACCGCGACGGAGTGTCGAAGAATCAACCCGTAGAGAGCACTTGATCCTTGCGCGGATCAAGGGGGAGATACACCCTTGCGCGGGTGCTCCAACGAGGACTAGTGGGGAGTGGCGACTCTCCGATACCTCGAAAAAATATTGCCGTGTTCCTTGCCCCTTTACATTCAAGCATTTACATTCTCGTATTTACTTTCATTGCTTGTTTTACATTCCTAGACTTGCCATGCTAGACTAGGATTGGAAACTAGGGTGCAAAACTTTGTATCGGTAAACTTTCTAGGAACACAAGTAGACACTAGGGGTGAATTCCGGCTTGTAGGATTTAATTTTTGCATTTAAATTTTAGAGAAGCCCAATTCACCCCCCTCTTGGG
The DNA here is from genome assembly GCA_038087645.1 of Saccharum hybrid cultivar R570. Lineage (NCBI taxonomy): Eukaryota > Viridiplantae > Streptophyta > Magnoliopsida > Poales > Poaceae > Saccharum > Saccharum hybrid cultivar. The sequence goes on along the minus strand of JAQSUU010000746.1, from coordinate 3,515,463 downwards.
CATCTTGATCCTTTCAGTGCCCTGCTCTAATGATACACGAGGCACCTGAAGTCACACCTGAAGAATTATATGGTTTATGTTGTTAAGAGAAATTTGGTTCCATAGTTAGCTCCATGGATGTAAACCAGGGAGCATATCACTTTTAGACGCAGGGGCCCAACCGACCGTCCCTAATAATTCTTGCTTGAGTCTCGTTCATACAAATGGCAGTAAAACAGAAAACAAAACAAATGGTGATTCTTGCTAGGGCCGAAGAATTAATCCTCCATGTGTTTCTTTGATGCAGGCGCAGCAGGAGCCCTTGTACGGACGAGGATGCGTAATAAGTAGCAGAAAGTAGATGGACATGAAGCGCAGGGGTATGCGGCAAGGAGTGATGTATGATGAAGCTGGAGAAGAGATGCAAGATGCAGACGTTGGCTGATCAGGAGCTTGCTGGGAAGAGTTTCTTTACCTAGGTGTTTGGGCTACGTACCCCGGCCCCTCCTCCTCCCTTCTTGCCTTTGACCGATCGAGGACCAACCGTATTACTATCCTTCACGACAATTTGAGTAAGAAAAAAAAAGGTTATAGGACAAAAGCACCTTAGTAAGTTTATCGGTGGCACTTGTTTTACAAGACTCTGATGCTGACCAAGACTTGGCGCCCCATCCTAAAGCCAAAACTGAAGCCTATGGCGGAAGACATGATAAATCTGATTTTGGCTCAGGCTACGACGGCGATGTAGCCAACCCTGCGTATTATCCCTGGAGTGAAAAGCGTGTCTAAATGTCTGTATTTTGCTTCTTAGAAACCTTTTGTTAAATTCTCTTGAGTTCTTTTGAGCTGTCGGTTAATCTTGGCTAGGTTGAGATAGCTGGTACTTGGTTTAAGCGCTTCTCTGTAAAGCTGGTGTCCCCAGCGTCGGACCAGGGTGTTTGATATGCGTTTTAATAAAGCTAGGTAAATACCTTTGGTCCTTCGGTTATATATATATATGCTCTGGCCTTTAGAGTCTGATATATATATATATATATATATATATATATATATATATATATATATATATATATATATATATATATATATATATATATATATATATATATATATATATATATATATATATATATATATATATATATAACAGACTCCAAGGGCCAAGGCATATATACATATGCATATGCACATGAGCTGTAGTGTAACCTTGGAGTCTGTTATTTTTTTTTCCACCGATTCAGTATAATGACATACATACGATTAAGATGATCAATGCTAGCTCATCTGTCTAATCGGTGAACAATAAGTGGGGACGGCCTCCAAGAGCTCAAGAAGCACTTGCTTAATTACCTTTGGAATGAATTTCACAGTGAAGTACAAGGAGGGGAATAAGGAGAGGAACCTGGACTCCAGTCCTGCGTCAAGTTCTCGACTCGCACCAAGATGCAATGCGAGAAAACCATGCTCTCTCTCTATCTGAGAATCGCTAGCGCGCATCATGTGGCAAACATCAAGTCCATTGCACAGTGCATCTGCAAATCTTTTTTCGCGAATGTGTCTCTGCAATATCTACCAGTTGAGGTCTGAGAGTGATGAAGCAAAAGACAAGAAGGATTGGGTTCTGTGTGCCTAGGGGGGTCCTCCTGTCTTTCCCCTTGGGCCACATACTCAAAAGTTAGTGGTAGGACGATCTAGGTTCTTTAGCCTCGATCATGTTGGATAGTTGTGGTTTTGATTAGCACTCAACCTTAGTTTCATGATCATGTGGAGTTTGGGAGGTGTCCATGGTAGATCAGGTGTGATAAGTGACTAAGGAACTGACAGTTTTTTGTAGGCTTTTAGCCTTGCGTGGCTCCACTAGCCAATGGCAATGCACAAATATGTTGCAGAAGGCTTAATTCCTTCTCTTCTTGGTGCTTCATATAATGGTACTGCTAGCACCCGGACGCCCAGACGCCCACAGTTGTAGTCCGTTCCTGCCCTGTTTCACGCGTCCACGCGGAGCCCACGTTGCCTGGACATCGCTCGCTTGCACCGTGCCGCTTGGACGTCGCCTGCACAGGGACCGCTCATGAACCCTCCTATTTTCCATGTGCATCCCATGTGCAACACCCAATCTACTTTTGAAACATCCAGATGCAACACTTGCAACATACAAAAGAAGACAGATGAAACATGCGTCTGAATAACTTACAAAAACAACTGAAAACACATGAAAACCATTGCAAACATACGCAACATCCACATAAAACACTTCTAACCTATGTGTGAAACATATGCAACATCCAAATAAACACATTTGCAACATACGTCTGAAAACAGATGAAACATTGGAAACAGATATTTGCAACATATATATACAACCATTACAACATATGCAACATCCGGATCTACTTTTGCAACATCCGTATGAAACACTTGCAACATACCTCTAAAACGCTTGAAACATACGCATGCAACATTTGCTTTCAGCGCTATATATCTCCTTGCTGCTTGGGAGAATTGAGGCTCGTCGACGTGGAGCTTGACACCGGCGCAGAGCTTGATGCCGCGGAGTGGCATGCAGCTCCAATGGATAAGGCCGCTACATGCACGGTGGAGATGGCGGGCGGCGTGGTGGAGAATGCCGCGGCAGACGGTTGGCCCATGGAGAGGAAGGATGGCGCAGCGGGCGGTGGCATTGGAGCACGGTGGAGAGAGAGGATGGCGCCCAGTCGGGCGCGGTGGAGAGCGCTGCCATGGCGTGGTTTTGCTAGAGCATGCCGTGGCAGTGCGAACGCGATGCGCGAGTAGATGAGCGGATATGCAAGTGGAAGGTGTTGGGCTGTTGTCATGGCCCACCAACGAAAGCGCCAGTCCGTCTGTCCGGGCGTCCTTAGCACAGCATTACCGTTCATAGTATAAGGGGATTTCAGATGCTGCAACGACTGTGTTTTCATCTTCGTCTCTCTCTCCCTCTCTCTCTGTAATGTCTAGGTCATTTCAAACATTACAGGTTATTACAGCAGCAGCACTAATTATATATAAATAAAATGAGAGTTGACCCAATCACACTACCCTCAGGAAGCTAGCTGCTACTATCTAATCTCAGCGTCCCACTCCCATCCGGGTAACTGCCGATGCTGCATTTTTTTAGCAATGCAATTGTCTTATTCTTCGATTACAAGTATATATATAGTAGTCCATCTCCTTTAATTTATGTGCCACATATACTCTTTTCTTCTCTTGCCGATTGGGTCAATCGAGGACGTATTGCGTACATGCATGCACTGCACTGCATCCATGGAGGATTAATTTGTTGGCACTTTATTTCATAGCTCATATATATTGTATTGTATATACAAATCAATTGTAAGGAATCTATGCTTTGTTTGGCGTAATTTTGAGTTAATAATGTGCTTTTATATATTGACAAAGGCACGCGAGCGGGTGATTTTTAATTAAAGCGCACCCGCAAAATGCATTTTGTATTATTTCTTCATAATAGAAAATTTTGAGTAATCTATATAGAGTTATAGTCGCAAATAATATAGTTACTTTAGTTTTCTAATAGTAGTAGATGTGGATAATTCAAATGTAAATTAAGGGATTTACTTTAGATTATGTTTTATAATAAATCATATAGGTGGGTTCTTACTTTGGATTATTTTTAACAAGGCCAAAGATACTATTTAGTGTAAATGCACATTTGTGTGTTTTACTTTAGACTATTTTCTCTTAAGGATATAGGTGAGTAGCTTCTATTAAGATTAATGTGGATAATTTTTTTAAAAAAATAAAAAGGTCTAATATCTGATATTGTCGATAATGATTAATTAGGAGGATCCACCGAATTTACCGGTCAATGTTCTCATTTCTTTGAGAATTTCTAGGAGTCATCATTTTCTCCATAACATTTCATGGGAATCACCGTAACATGCAAGCTTTAATATTTGACAATCAGCCTAACTGGTGGCCATGCATCACTACTACAGAAAATATTTTCCGAGGCGGGCAAATCTGATTAACCGAGGCAGGCATCCAAAATGCCTCGGATCAAAAGGTCAAGATAAATCGGACCTTTTCCAAGGCGTTTGATGACCGCCTCGGTTAATAAAATTAAAAAAAATCCAGCGAGCTTGTCGATGTGGCCCGTTGAGCCCATCGACGAGGCCCGCCAAAGCCCATCCAAGTGCTGCCGCTCGTCGGATCCACCAGCACCGCCGGGCTGCCGCTGCGCGGGCTCGTGACCCCGCCGCAAATTCACCACTGGCTAGATCCGGCCTCCCTGCGCCGCCACCACCGTGGCCGCTGGATCCGCGCTGCCACCGGAGGTGAGGCCGGCACTTGGAGGTGAAGCCGGCGCCGCTGGCGAAGGGGAGAGGTGCGCCGCCGCCGTGGCCGCCGGATCCTGCCTCCCTACGCTGCCACTGGCCGGATCCGACCTCCTTGCGCCGCCACCGGCCAAATCCGGCCTCCTTGCGCCGTGTAACACCCCTGGTGTTACGAGCTTGCTGAGCACCCCGATTAAGGTCAAAAGAAATTAAGTAAACAAGTTCTCAGGTTTTAAATTGTTTACCTCATGTAAATGATAAACAGATAATGTCGGTTAATTGGTTCTATGGGACAACGTGCTGATGAGACTCTAATTAGAAAATAGAACAGGAGGTCATTTTAATCGTTTGGCTTGAAAAGCAATTTTTATAACCAAAAATAAAACATAGCTTGAGCATTGCGCTTAAGTAAAATTTTGCGAGCAAGTTCCGCAGATAAAATTGCGACTTTCATTTTTTTTGGGGAATAAATATCATCAACTTGTGTTTTGCAAGCTCGGTAATCGAATTCAAAATCCAACTCCACCTAATTCGGGATCTCATCCGGGTTGGGAAGAAAGGATGACAAGGTTAAATTGACAATTAAATTCTATCAAAATTGCCTAAGCACTAACAATATGTTTGCGTAGCTGATTGCTCCTCACCAGGCTCTTGAGCTTTGTGTAGGTCGTGGTGGTGTTGGAGATCGACTTGCTCTCGCAAAAATTACTCTAACTTGGTTGAAACGCACTGCGAGCTCACGTTTGATGCCCTACTCGTGAACTGACATTCCAGTGACGAACGTAACTTGGCATTCCGGTATCTCCCTCTCTGGCCCCTCTTTAGTCATGACGATTGCTCTGATGGGCAGCTAGTGTAGTCGGCTACAAGCTAGTGTCCTTGTTTGAACCTTAACCGTGTCAGAGTAGGCGTTGGACGCGCTTTAAAATGCGTGCAGCGCGCGGTTTCAACTTTTTGACCTCGTGGCCGCGATCACCGCGCAGCTGGTCGCGACGCGGCTGCTATGAGCGCTCTGCTGCCATACGTGCGCCCTGCCGCAGCCTGCGCTGCTGCCTCCCAGTGCCTCTGTCCTTGGCTGTCCCGCTACGCGCCGTGGAGGGCCACCTCACCTCGGCCCGCCCTGTCCTCGCTGCGCCTGTGCGCGCACAGGGGCACCTAGTCCACCCTGCCTGCGCTCGATGCCGGCCAAGCCATGCAGGACGTGCCGACGTTGCAGCTGCCGCCCTGACACGTCGTGCCGCTCCACCACTGCCCCGTTGACCCTATCACAGTAGCTGGGGATGCCTCTCTGCCTCGAGTGTTCCCGCTGTCCCGTGCATGTCACGTTTGGGTGTGGCCACAGCGAGGCAAGTGCTGCCTGCATCCGTTGTCCCGTCGCAGTGATGCCCTGGCCGTTGCTCCTCTCCTGCCGCTCACGTTATGCCTTTGGCGTGCCGTCCCATCCCGTTACCCCACGGCACGTTCCTGCCAAGTCAAGGCCACCCCATCCGATCGCTAGCCAACGGGCTCGTGATGCTTATCCCTGCTCCGCGACTGCTAGCTCTGTGCGTGAGCCGGCATAGGTCTCCGACCGAACCACCTAAGTCATCACCACTCTCCACCGCATGGCGCAGCAGAGTACCCTTGCATTCAATAGCAGGGCTACATTCGATTTCCAACTTCGCATAGCTCAGACGATCACAATCTGATTCCTTGCACCTGCGACTTGCCATGGAAGTTACCTAGCCACACCACTATCGTCGGGCTATAGTCATGCACCTGAGGAAGCAGAGTTGGAGTTTCCCCGTTGACGGTCGTTGCCGGTTGGGTGCTCTGGTCAGTTGGGGGTAAGCTCCAATCCTTGGAATTGGTTCGAACCCTTGTGCTGGTTGACTTATATTGACATCCCAATGCCGATGCTCTCCTTGGTTTGGCCAGCGACCCCTCCATCGACGGTGTGACGCAGTGATGCCTAGCCGGAGCGCGCTCAGCCCGCCTGCTCGTACGTGGCCGGGTCACCTCAGCCCTCCCCGGCCTTAATCGCCACCATAGCGCGGACCGTGGTAAGGACCTCCTGCTCTCTCGCAACCCCTACTGCCCCGCTAGGCTATAGGATAGCTGGAACGGTTGCACCATTGTCGCGATCTGCCGCCTGCTGCTGTAGCGAATCCTAGGGTGCCTCCCCGTGCTCCGCCACTTCAAATCATCACCGTATGGGCGGTACACGGAGGGTCGGCCTCGTAGTTGGCCAGTGCGGGTCGTAGGTGCCCGGCGCGGCAACCAAGTGCCGGCCAGAGCAACGCCGCCGCGCGTGGGCACGTCGGGGACTGCCCCTTTGTGAAGACGGCTTATTTCCAGGGTGCTTACTGCAACGCGCGTCTCTTGTGCAATAGTAAACGAAAGCTCCGCGCGAAAACTGGTTAAACCAAGGGCTCTTTAGCAAAGTGCGTCGGGCGCTCGCGTGCGGGCCGTGGGATGGGCTGGCCTGCTGCATGCAGCTGCTCCCGCGTGGGCCACCATGTACTGTTGGGGCCGATTTGGTGGCCGAGGGCCCTTTTCTCTTCTAAATACATTTCTAATTAATTCCTGGAACCAACTTGTAAATTCAATATCTAAATGTGTAGGAGTCCAAAAATTGTGAAACCAATTTTGTTAGGTTCCAAAAAATCATGATCTATCTAAGGGTGTAATTGGTGCGCGTAGTTTCATGATATTTTTTGGTTTGCTCTAAGTATTTTGAGACGCTTAAAATTATTAAGCATGAACTTGTAGGAATTATTATGATTAATTCGTGATAGTATTGGTTCTAGAAATTTTACAATGGATTCTTATGTATTAGTACATACTCACTGTAATCCTTGCAGCTCTAGGGTAATTAGTTTCTAAGGTAGCTAAGGAGCTCTAGTAGAGTATAAAAACTAACCGATAAAGGGGATAAAACCACACTTTGGGTGCTTATGACTAAAATACTTGTTGGGAAATAGCGTCGTATTGGCCGACATGGATACATGGCTTAGTATGTTAGCATTAGAGCTAGCTCGTTAGCTTGAGAGGCGCAATCGTATTTTAAGCGTTGTGGTTGATTGTTGATTATTTACACCTTTGTGTTGCATTCACATAAATCATAATAGGAACAACGAGGGATCGCGAAGTCATCTAGAGTAGCGAAAAGATGGTGATTCAATGATTGTGGCGCCATAGTGGAATGCTAACTTTGGTTATATTTTACCCAGGCAAGCCTCAGTGCATAACCTCGATTATTCTGCACTTTTATTTATGCTTGTGCATTAAGTTTTAAGGAGTTGAATTAAACCCACTTGTATATATATATATATATATATATATATATATATATATATATATATATATATATATATATATATATATAAAGTGGAGAATATATATATCCTGATCCTATGAGTCTTACTAGTATGTCAGGATCGTGTAGATTGCTATGCTACAGGACTTCAGTAGAAGTCGAGTGGTTGCCTGTCACTCGCGAGAGATAGGAAATATATTATTGTTATTATTATCATGTTACTATCACATGTAATATAAATATATATGGATAATTGGAGATCGGGCGGAACGGGTTGGATGGACTTGGACTTGGTTAGGCAACAGAGCGGGGCTCTGATTGCATTTGTTCCGCCTGTGTCGATTAAGGATCGTTCGTTGCATTGGATTCCATAGTCAGGTCACAGACCTACTTGTCCCGAGCATATACTTGCTTATGGGGCCGGGAAGACTTGTTTCGCTCTTGTCATGAGTTCTGGCTCTTTCCAGACCGGCTTTTTAGGTGGTTATATATATTGGGTTAGGAAGTCTAAGCACCATACTGAGCCCGAGCCTGCAGTGTTGGGGGCTTAGAGTCCGAGCTTGGATGGAGACCTGGACCCCTTGACAGGAGTGGAACGGGTGGGTCTTGCTTGTGCCCGGGATACAAGCAAGGCGTGTGTTTTCGGGGCACCTAGCTGGGCACATTGATTCGCGAATCGCCGTCGATTTGATGGTCTGACATGACTATAATCTGGCATCGTAGTAAGAACTATGGAAGATGGTAAAAATGGTTCTGATTGCTTACCACCTACTTGAAAGTAGTCTTGGTGCTTACATAGAATAGTTGGTTAATAAACTAGTGATGACTGCTAATAAAAAAATATAAGGTTGCACTTTTAGTAATGCTTCTTGTAGATACAATAAACCCACAAGCCACAAAGCCTTGCATAATCCTTGGAGTCCTTTTCTTTCCTCCTGACGGGTAAGTTTTGCGGAGTACAATTGAGTCATCAGGGTTTGTTCTACCCTGTTGCAGGTGACAGGTGCTGATAAGCTGACACTGGTGTGTGGAAACCTCCTAGTGGGCTTAGCAAGGATTTTCTTTACAATACGGAGTAGAGTTTATTTATTAAAACTCTCACCAAAAGTTTTACAAAGAAAACACTGGCAACTCATTATCATTTCATGTTTATAACAGTTCATCATGTTAATGTTTAACTTATCATTAAAGGGTTTCATTTTCGCTGAACTCTGATAACATTTTATATTCCGCTGTTATAATCAAATAACGAATTACTCTGATGTTATACTAAAAGTGATGTAAGAAATAGTAAGGATGTTGTAAGTTTTACTCTCTCATTTGTGATCCTGATGTAAAAATGTGGATCTTTGAGTTCTCCCTTGCGGTGTGCTCGACGGAATCGCGTAGTTTAGTGTTCTCCTTGGGTATTTAGTGTCTCATAGAAGACGAGTACTCTTGGGAGGGCATTAGATTAGATGGTTCTACCACACGCCGCCACCAGTGAAGGGGAGAGGTGAGGCCGGCGCTGCTGGCAAAGGGAAGAGGTGTTGTAGCAGAACCTCCTAAATTATATGGCCCACATGCACCTGTCATTTGATGTTTATGCTTGATGATGCTTTATGATCAAGTTTTAATTATTTCTTAACATCTGGGATGTTACAGCCTACCCCCTTAAAGAAATCTCATCCCGAGATTTAGGGAACGATATAATCTTTGGGGTTAAGTAATGGAAATGGAAATGTGTCAAGCACATTAACCTTGAAGAGATTCATAAAGCAACAAGGATTGATTCAAGAATTACAACCAATTTTGAAATGATGGTTCCAATTAACAAGGTATTAGGAAATCCATGGGACATGGACTACTCAAAAGAAATTCCAAGGGAATCAAAAGCATGTCAACTGTAGACTATAATGGATCATGACCATAGACCTTATTATAGCGAGTACCCTAGATTCCCTTACAGTGATCCGTCACAAAAAATTCCAGGATGCAGCGCTATACCATTGTCATTGATCATGGTACCACTATAGGGCACAATTGTAGCAAATTTCAAGAAAGTAGGATCTTCTGGTTGAAACAAAAACATTCACAGAAGCGATCAAGATTACAACCGCGATTTAATAACGGTTCCAACATCAAGTATTGAGATAATTCAAAAGAAGTATGGGCATGAATTCCCAAGATAGGTTGCTAAGAGTGAGGGCACATTAGTTGTGGGGCTATAATGGATCATGACCATAGACTTTGATATCAGCGTGCCCAGCAGAAACCTGTGTGATCCGAACACACAAGAGACCCTAGGTTCCAACGCGGCACCGTGGTCACGGGATGTGGCACCACTATAGGGCACAACAGCGATAACCCTCATCTCACAATATTGAGAATGTAACCGAGATCAGAAGTCGATCACAATCACAAGGCATCTAGGGACTTAAAAGGACAACTTTGAATCCCTAAGGAGCGTCCAGAGAATGAAAGCACCCTAATTGTGGACTATAAGGGATCATGATCACAAACTTCGATAACAGCGAACGCCTAGCAGTATTTCCTTATGGTCGCGAGCCACAAGAGACCCCAGGTTTCGACGCTATTACATAAGTCATGAGTTGTGGTACCTTATGAGGACACAATCATAGTGACATTCAATCAACACACACATCATCAAATGATATCAAGGAGGTTGCATGTGTCGAGTTAAATGAAATCAAGGTAGATCACATGCATAACAAGAGAATCAAGAATTTGTCCTAGGTTTCAATTTTAAGGTAACAATATATATCAAGGTATACCCACAAATTCCCAAGGATCAGGAACTTATGGAGTAAAAGATTATCAATTGGTGGACAAACCTGGTACATGACGAGATTCATCAATAGAACAACTATAACGAGTAATAGCTGCTCCCCGAATATAAGGAGGGAATTTTAATCCTTATAATATTTATCACTTTTTGCATGATATGAGATATGCTCGTCCTATACGTCTTCTCAACGTCAGGAGTGCTTCATCTTCATCATGTTAGTAGATTATAGGGCTTTTTACTTATACACTATCTTCACTGGCCAGGAGAGGGGAGGGGCACCGGGATGGGAAGGGGAGGGGCGTCGGGATGGGATGGGGAGGGGAGCGTCGGGACGGCAAAGTGAGGGAAGCGGAGGAGAGCGTCAGGCTGGGAGCGAAGGGGAGTGGTGCGGCTGGGACTGGGAGAGTGAGTGAGGGAGTTAGGGTTTTCTGAATCGTTTATATATTAGAGATGCTAGTGGGCTAGTGTGGGCTAGTGGGTTGGGCCTGATTTACCGAGGCGGGCCTTATAATGTGACCGCCTCGATTATAACTGAGGCGGTTGTGTTAGGGCAATCGCCTCGGTTAATCGATATTAATCGAGGCGGATATTTTAATGGTGACCGTCTCGGTTAATCTTTTTTGCGAGGCGGTTGTTGTAACCGCCTTGGTTAATAAAAAGAGGCAGTTGAAATTCTTACCCGTCTCGGAGGGTGTTTTCAAAAGGTCGCGGTAATTTTTTTTTTGTAGTAGTGCATTTCATGTCATTCTCGCATGACCCCTTTTTGCATGCTCCAAGCTCGGGCAAAGCATATACATTACTTGGCACTAATGCAGATTATATCCAATGAAATGTGAGCGACGGGTAAAAGAGAACTTGTAGATTTTTCTCAAAATCTGCAACCCATCATTTTACTAGTATCTAGATTAACTATGATCATAAACAACAAAACTAAAATATCATGCCCTTCAATCTATGTATAAATACAAATGAAAGATTTATAGAAAATATAATCATAAAGTAAGCTATATATGTTTGTAAATTACATACTCCTACACGATTAGATAAAAAATAAGTAAACAAAAATGACCAAGTAAGTATGCATACATTATGACAAATATGTCAAACATGAAAAAAATATTCCTTTAACAAACTATACACACCATTAATGCTAACAAAAATTATGTAAGATGTTACTTTTGATAAGTTTAATTTGTATATTATAACATAAACATATACATGCCATTTTTTGACATTCCTAAATTAAACCTCCTTGCTCCTTCAGTAAGTATAGGATACCCCATTTTTGGTATTATTCATAAGCCTCCTTCCTCCTTTGGTAAGTATAGGATACCCCATTTTTGGTATTATTCCTAAACCTCCTTCCTCCTTTGGCAAGTATAGGATACCCCATTTTTGTTATTATTCCTAAACCTCCTTCCTCCTTTGGTAAGTATAGGATACCCCATTTTTATGCTACTATGTGCATTTCAAGTTTTCTCTCTCCTCTAAAAGAAGCTAGAGCACTGCACGTAGTTCTAACTTGAGCCCTGTACAACAACTGCCTGGTGCTTAATTAAAAGAATATACCAGAGTGGCGAGTGATTGAGCTGCCAGAACAAAAGCACTTGATGCACACCCCCTCTCACTGATGCTTACTCCATATGACCATGTTCATCTCCCTTGAGCTATGTGTAGCCGAGTGTCACCAACTAGCACTCTGTAGAGAGTCAAATTGACTTAGTATTGTGTTTTTCCCTAACAATATTATATGGTTAAGATGGGTGTGGTATTAAGTTCTTTATTAATACAAGTTTCTAAACCACAATTATTCTCCGTGGACTTAACCTGGGTCACACATTAATTATATGGATTAAAACTAGCAAGATATAAATCTATAGAGAATAAACGATCTTAACTTGGACCTTGCTGGTAAGGCCCGTGCCCGGCCAAAAGTGTGAAATTAAATACTTGTTCCTAAAAGGTTGTTGTCAAATCCGAATATCCAATCCATCCTCGTTGATTTAGTTTAAAAAGGCACTTGCTAAGCAAAACAAGGATTTTGAGTCCCCAGCAGGTCTTGGTTCCTAAACGTCCTTGCTCCTTTTGTCAGCATACCATTTGGGTACTATGCATGCCGCCATTTTTGGTATTCCTAAACCTCCTTTCCTCGTTTGGAAAGCATAGGATACCCCCAATTTTTGGTACCATATGCATTTTGAGTCTTCGTTCTCTGATCTCGTGCTTAAAAGAACATTAGAGCGGCCAGAGATTGAGCTGCCACAGAGCAGATCGAAGCACACTGCACAGCCCACTTATTATATATAGAAGGGCACACGCTGCAGCTAGCATCCATCTCATCTCCAACTGATCTGATCCCTTGTGCTTATTACCCACCAACCCCAAACCGCGTGCTGAGCTGAGCTTCTATCCAGGTGAGTAATGTTCTTACATACACTCTAGCTACCCGGCCATTTCTCCTCCATCTTGTTCATTGTATTCATGCATGCATGATGCCTCTATCTCCGATCCGATCCTAGAGTTGCGAGTTGGTTGCATTCCAGTAAATTGTTTCTTCGATCCGACCTCGACGATATCTCTTCTCTCCTTTAATTTCTTGATGTAGTGTTTGCATGTGTACGCGCAGGTAGCAGCATGGAATCCAAACCCAAGCAGAGGAAGAAACAACAGCAGTTGCAAGTGGATCGTTGCAGCAGCTGGGCCATCTTTTGCTGCTGCGCCATCCTCGCATTCTCGGTGGTGAGAGGAGCAGCAGGGCTGCCGCTGGGCGGTGATGAGGAGCATGAAGCAGCAGCAGCAAGTCTGGACGTGGATGCGTCCTAGGCCAAGGCGCGAGAGATGCCACAGACACTCTTTGGGGTTTTCTTCCTGGTGACGAGGACGACCCTGCTTCTTTCTGTCTTCTTCAACTTCAATTCTTCCTTCCTCTCATTCATATTCCATCGTTTCTTTCTTTTCTCTTTTTGTTATGATTCTGTTCCGTCGTTTCTTGATCTACTAGCTAGCCCTCTTTAATATGACTTGTTGTTCCTTTCTTTCTTTCTTTCTTTTTTTCCCCTTCTCTCGATCTCTCATTTGGTTTCTGAATAAACCTGCAAGTTTGTATGTATATATATCCCATAAATACTCATGTTTTAGAATGAGTGTGGTTATATTATAGTCGTTAAAATCGTTAGGTTAGGTCATCCATACGCTTAATTTTTGCCGGAGCAGACCAGGCCGAGGCGTAATGACTAATGACGGCCCATCAAGCCCCCTCCCTAATACTGGGCTGGGCGGGCTCGATCAACCAATGCCGTGGCCAGAGCACGCTGGTTGGCCTGCTGCGGCTGATTACAACTCCGAGATCACGACCTGGTTGAGGTTGTTTGCCTTCTGCCTCCTCCTTCCTCTCGGTTGATTCCGTGGGCATGAAAAGTTGGGGGTTTTTAATTTTATTCATCATGTTTGTGTTTACTTCACAGCCCACAGGTGGTTTGGCTGCTGGACTGAGTGATTTGGCTGGCAAGAGCTTACTGTGCCTTCTGCCCTGTTTTTGCCTGGTTCAGTGTGGCTAGACCGGTTAAACCCGCGGTTTTCCGTAACCGCTCTGGTGCGTGTGCCCTTTTAGGTTGCTGGGACCTGCCTATGGGACCAGCACCACCACGGCACCACCCCTTATCAAGCTGCTGTATAGTCATCAGTTGTCAAGCTGCTGTTTCCAGCAGTTTTGATCAGATGTACCTGTTAAGCTTTCTAGAAAGTAAGATGCTGCATTTTGATCTCTGTTTTTTTTAAAGAAACTTTTATTATTCGTTTTTGTGTTTTGGATCAGCCCTTTATTTATGCAATTTTTCTTGTTCCATACTCCAATTCCTTAAGTATGTGTTATGCACCATTTCTTCATAGTAACTAAATTGGTGAATACTGCAGGAGATCAACCACGCCGGCGCTGGTGGGCTATGGGCAGAGCTGGTTAGCAACAGAGGTGCTTGTGATAGCTGTTCTTCCTTTTCTGAATGTAGGATCACTAGTCACCTAGCAGAATTTTCATCTGAAACTATGGCAGGATATCCCCATGATGTCCGTTACAACAGGGGTTCAGTTAATCAGTCAGGTCAAATGGTTTACTTACTCCTTTTTTTTAAAAAAAAGGTAGTAAATTCCTCCTATGTTTCAAACTAAACCACTGAGTTTCTGGAGAAGCCATAATATTTCTTACAAATGGGACAACTCTAGAAGAAATCTTCTTGACGGTGTTATTTATTCTCAATTATTCATGCTGCTTGTTGGTAGCTCAATCCTGCTACTTAAGTAGTTGAGATTTTTTACAATGTCACTGTCATTAGTATTTGAAGTTTCACCTTATCCAACCATTGTAGGTTTTGAAGCCCACATAAACAATACTCCAACCATAGACCCATGGAGCGTCATTGGGGATGAATCCTCCCTACATCTGACGACTGACCGGGTCTCTTGTTTCACTAAAAATGTTGTTGCTCTGAGAATGGAGGTTCTCTGTGAGAAGTGTCCACCTGGTGGAGTTGGCGTATACAACCCGGGATTCTGGGGCATGGTATGGATACATCTTAATACCTAAATCAACTGCTATATTAGCATAAGAGTCCTACAAGTGTAATCTATAGAATATTTTTCAAGTTCAGCTCATTCAGTATGGTGTAGGCACACAGTGAAATGTATAGGTTTTTTCCGATAGGTGAAAGTGGACTACCTAGCAACCCAGTGTTTGGTTTCTATTCTTGTTACTCTATCAGTAATTTGCATAATACTGTTGTAGCCTAAATGCCTAATGTAGTGCTTCTATGTGATTGGGTTTTGTCATAAGTAACTAGTGATGCCAATTACCGAAAGCAGTAGCAACAGCAATAGCTACAGGCGTAGCATTAGGAATTAAGACAGTCTGAGCTCCATGCATTTTCTTCTAATCCTTTTGGTGGTGATACCTTTCAAGTTCTGATGTTAGTTATATATTCAGTACATGTTCTCTTTTCCTACCTTTTTCAATTTTTTCTTTTCTGTAATGTTACCATTTCAACTACAGAACATAGAAAGTGGAAAGGCCTACGACCTTGTCATGTACGTCAAGTCAACACAACCATTGGAGCTGACAGTTCAATTGACAAGCTCTGATGGATTGCAAACCCTGGCTTCAGCTGCGATAACGTTAGTATATTTTCTCTCAGTATTTAGTCAGGAGAAAATTTGTTATTCACAATAGCTGAAAGTATTGTGCTGTTGTAGAGTTTCTGGAACATCAAATTGGACAAAACTGGAGCAAAAATTGGTTGCTAAAGGCACACATAGAACTTCAAGGCTTCAGATAACAACTAGCAAGAAAGGAACTGTATGGTTTGATCAAGTATCACTCATGCCTGCAGACACATACAAGGTATAATATAACTTTTGTTCTCTATGGTATGAGAAACAGAAATCAAGCTGAGAAAAATGTATAAATTTTAAAGCATATATAGCTGAATAGTGAACCTCGGAATATGGGCAGTAAACAACTTTTGTTTGGCAATGCAATCCTAGTCTCTGAACCAAAACACAATAACAAAGTTTGTAGCCACATTTAGAACTCCAGTAATCTATTAATTGTCGTTTATAACTAACTTTTGTTTGGCAATGCTATCCTAGTGGCTTGAAGGGCTTCGGAATGGCTGTTCTTGTGTTTTGCCACCAGTCCGACAGACAAGAACCATCAAGCAGAATCAGGTGTTGCATCTCCACCCTTGACAACAGTCGGTGCCATACCTCACGAGTGAACACGCAGGAGGCCAACAAGTGATCTGTGGTCTCGTCTTGTTGATCACAGAACACACAAACCGTGTCTTGTTGTAGGCCGTGCCACTTGCAATGCTCAACCGTCCACAGGCGCCCATGAAGAGCAAGCCAGAAGAAGAATTTGACCTTGGACAGCACTGTCGATCTCCGAACTTTCTTGGCGCCAAACAAGGTTGTCATCCCTGTGAAGTATGCCCTGTACGCCAATGAGGCGGTGTAAACTCCACTCTCCGTCCATTTCTGGATAAAACGATCGGATTCTAGCGGTGTTAGCTGGATCCCTTCGAGCTTTTCCCACAGGTGAACATATTCACAGAGTATCGGAGCAGTCGGCGCGCCGGTGATATCCCTTGCCCATTGGTGGTTCAGCATCGCATCCCTGATTGTGCGATTGCGCCGGTGGCACCCGACCACTCGGAAGAGATTTGGCGCAAAAGCGCAAATTGTGCCGTCCGGTAGCCAGGAATCCGTCCAAAAGCACGCGGTGGTGCCGTCACCAACCTAGACAGTAACAGAAGCACTGAACATTACAGCGACGGCGCGTTCCGGCTTTGAAGGTAGCTGTGCTCAGGTTGCATCAGGCTGTGTCCGTCGCAGCCACTCCCATCGAAGGCGAAGCGCGAAGCCAAGCACCCGGAGGTCGGGCAAAGCCAGCCCTCCATGTGCCTTGGGTGAGCACACTATGGGCCAGGCGACCCTACACCGCCCGCTAGAGACAGACTTTGTACCTGCCCAAAGAAACGCTCGTTGCCTCTTGTCAATCTGTCGAATAGCCCACGCTGACAGATTGCAACAAATTAAAACATGGACTGGGATAGCAGATAGTGTTGTCTGAGTTAGAGTTGCCCTCCCTGTGTTCGTCAGTAGTCCGCCCTTCCATGTTGGAATTCGAGTTGCCACCTTAGCACGGCTGAGCCTGGACAACGAGAGTGCGCACCCAGGTACTTCGTCGGGAACTCTTGGATCTTGCAAAGGAAGACTTGCTGCACGGCCTGGATGTCTTCCTGAGAGCAATGGATTGGGGTCATTGTGCATTTGTCGAGGTTTGTGGAGAGGGCGGAGGCACCGGCGAACAACTCCAGAATCTGTGGGATGCAGTTGAAGTCCCGGGTTGAGGGATGCAAGAAGACGACCAAATCATCGGCATACACCGACCAAGGTTTTCATTATCGGAAATTAAAATTTATCGGACGTCATGGATAAAGAGGATAATTAAGATATATCGGAAATATCGGACCAAATTAAAAAAAATTAATTTTTTTTTCAAAAAAATTGTAGAATTTGACTTGAAACTATTACTACGATATTAAACATCACTTGTTCACAAATCAAAACAAGAATAAATCATTATAAGTGTCGGACCGTCGCGTGACTGATTTTGGATTGTCTATGTAGAAACAGGAAAGAAGGGAAAAATTTAGTTGATTTCAAATTTTATCGGACCCTGGGGATAGAAAGGAAATTTCGGAAATATCGGCGACTTTCGGCCGATAAAAAAAAACCTGACACCGACGCCCACACGCCGGCGCTAGCGACGACGGTTCTGCACCTAGTAGTAACCATCCGCATCCGGCGAGCCCGTGGGTCGGGCGGGGTGCACCACGACGGAGGCGAGGTGACGGCGCGGTAGAGAGTGCCGCGGATGAGAGCGACGCGCGTCAGCCAAGAAGCTGCCGTTGGCTACCGGAGCAGGAGCTCGCCACCTCCTCCTCGGACGGCGCCTACGCGGCTCCGTGACCTGCTTGCCCCTGCCTTCAGGCGGCGGGGAGGGAGGCTCGGAGTCCACCGAAGCTTCCGAGTTGGTGAAAGAGACCCTTTCTGCCCTGCCAGCCCCAAAGCTCGCCGGTGAGAAAGGGGGCGCGAACGGGTTGAGGCTCGACGACCCGACGAAGCGACCTCGCAGGGAGTCCAGTTCCTCGGAAGCCTCATCCTCTTCCACCTCATCCACCTAGGACCGGTGCGACGGAGAGCCACGCTCCGACGGGGAACCACGCGCCATGGAGACGGGCTTGGCGGCAGCGACTTTGGTGGCCGGCGGGAACGGGGTGGCCGGCGGCGGCTAGGGATAAGGTGGACGCCGGGGCCGGAGTGGCCACCGGCGGTAGGCGAGGCGGACCCTTACTCGAGCTCCCGTGCATAGTTCGTGCTTCACGGGCTTATCTCTGAAGAAGGCCTCAAGCAAGTCCACTAGCGTCGCTATATCAGTAGTCGTTCTCTGAATGTGCTGGATGGGGAATTGGGGATGTGTATATATATAGGTTGTGTTTAGTTCCCTATGGAATACAAAATATAAAGTGCCAACTACTTTGGAACGATGAAATGCAAAATGCCAAAAATTTTATGGGTGTGTTTAGTTCCATCCAAAATGCCAAATTTTTCATGGGGGTGGGTGATGGCTTTTTGGTTTTTTGGCTTTTTTTTTGTTTTTTTTTTTGCCTCTTGAGGCCAAAATCCAAAATAGAGAATAGATACCTTTTTGCCAAAAATTTTGCATAGTATTTAGTTCCATTCTGCAAAGTGATGGACTAAAACCTAAAATTTTTTAAGTGAAATGGGAAACTAAACACACCCATATATAAGCAATCAAACTTGGGTGTTTCTTGCGGTATGGAAACAAAAATCTGTTTATCCACACTAAGCAATTGTTGCGCAGTACGGCTGCATTGCACAAAGCTACGAGAAATATATAAAGAGGCGCCGCTTGACAATTTTCTTTACAAGTAGAACTAGGAATAAATTAATGAGCTCGCAGGTCCAGTGATGCCATGCAATAGGAGATCACAAGGCAATGGGGATTATGTGCTCTCCAGCATTTTTTTTTATTGAAGGCATGTGCTCTCCAGCATTGCTGAAGTATATATAACACAGGGAATTCATGAATCAATTTGACATGCTACTTCCTCATAACCCATAGTTACCTTGGGTCGCTAGAATCGTTTTTTTGACTGATCGATCCTGCACGCCATGACGTACATTTTTCTGATCTATATATAGTTATTTTAGATATCAAACTAGTTTTTACTATTTTTATTAAATAAATTTGTCCAGTTTCGATAGTCAGAGTATGCCCCCATTAGCCAATTTTGTAGCTTAAAGTAGTGTGCAGGATCGATCAGTCAAAAAATGTTATGCTTTTCTAAAAATGTTGTCAACATATTTCTGATCTATATATAGTTATTTGGAACTAGTTTATTTCTATTCCTATTGCTTTATTGCTAGTAGTTGTGCTGATTATTTATTTAAACAAATAAGATCCAAATAACTCTAAATAAAGCACCAAACAGTACATAACATTTTTAAAAGAGAACTAGTAATAATTTCAAATTTTTTATTTAAAATAAATTAATTATGGATTTTTTTAAGATCCAATCAGATTTTTATTATTTTGGAAAATTGAAAATACCCTTTAAAACCAGACAAAGGACAAAATTTGTCCATTTTTTATAGATGGAGGCGTATGTGTCACAGAACCTCCTAATTATGATGGCCCACAAGCACACGTCATTGTCATAATGACCTCTGACAGTCGTACTTATGTTCACCATAACTTAAAAGGCCTGCTTTCCTCCGAACAGGATCCAATCACAGGAGTATTGCAATATTACAACAGTTTATTCAAAATATTCAACAGAGTAAAGTAGCGGAAGTCTTACAATAACATAGCTTACAAACCAGTTTTTCAAACTTCAAACCTTATGTAACATTATTACAAACCATTAGTAGAGAAGTATCGGTAGTAACTTTATTACATCACACAAGCGAGATGCCTTGCCCAAAGGCCACACAATCTACTCGTCGTCACTGTCTTCAACCACGACGGTCATGCAACAAGGCTCGAAGCAGACTTGTTCATGAACCGCACCTGCAACAAGGGGTTAACAAACCCTGAGTACAAGAGTACTCAACAAGACTTACCCGACTAAGACAAAGACTCCAAGGGCATGCTAGCTTTAGGGAATCAAGGTACGGGTAATCAAGAATCAAATTTTCTTTTTGCAGAAAAGCTTACTAAGGTAAGTCCTTATCTTCAATATTTTACTTTTACCATTGATGGTTCATTAACCAATTCTAGGTGATCCTAATCTAGATCAAAGTAATTATCATCAAAACCTTTCTCATTCTTTCTTTCAATTCCAGTTCTTAACTACGATGCAAGTCAGGTGATCAAGCCTCCATAACCGAGGAGCAACGACGATTCGAACCGATTATACCCAGCTGGGGATCCCTAACATCACGACATATGTAGAACCGAATCTGCATATATCAACCCTCATTTAGATCTCCCAAAACCAGAACGTGTCCATCGCCACCCGAGAGTACAGTACTCCTCGAACCCGACCAAATTCTAGCCCCGAGGGTACACGCTACTCTCGCCATCTCTCCACTCCCAGTGCGAGGTTAGACGTTCTCGTAATGGAAGCACCAACATTTTGGGCTTACCCAAGGCATGATGCTAGTTGCAAAGTCTCGAACACAACAGGCTTACAACGAACGGACCTTAACTGACAAGGCGGAAACAATACACTGAGACTCCTTTCCCAATGCATGTTAGCAGTGGCCAAACCACCCGCCCGATCTTTCAAGTTCATTCTCATATTTCAATATTCATTCGATATGCCGTCATGGCTATGTAAACATTTCTTTTAAAAGCTTAACTTCTAAGCATAGCGAAGCATACTACGCATTTTCAGTAAAAACAGGTATCAAGGTTGATATTCCAATAATCAAGGATGATAATGCAGCAATTAGGTTATCACTCAACTCCTAATTACTTAATGCAGTAAACCATAATATAAATAATAAAACATTTATAAAATTCAAGGTAGGGTTTAAATGCACCGGGGCTTGCCTTGCTCAAACACGACGACCGACTCAGACTCGAGGACTTCACCCCCTGGTCCGGAACCCACCGACGATCGCTCTTCTCCGGAAGCTTGATCGACGACTTCGGCTTCCTCGAAAGCGGAGACTACACGAATACATAACATGCTTTAACATGATGCTCGATGATAAACATGATGCTTGATGATAACATGCTACGAGTTACTACTGGAGTACAACTTACTTCTACGGTACAGTCGCAAACAGAAAACCTACTAACTAGAAGCGACGATTCCAGCGATACCAGCTTTTAACCTAACAAGTTACTAACGAGCTCAATCATGAAATTAAGGTGCCAAAGATCACCAAAGGGTAGTGACCTAAGGACATCACTCAATCAAAAGACACACAACACTTAAAGTTCTCAAATTAACATTTATTTTCTATTTAACTAAATAGGGCATAATTAGGAGTTGATCAAATTTTACCTAATCAAGCTCAAACTTTTTCTATGGGTTAAGAATGAATTACAACAGTGTTATAATAAATTTCATAATTTTTGGATAAATAAATTAATTATTAAAATTACTGGAAGTTGCATTTAATCTTTAATGAAACTAATTAATTCTACTGCTCAAAGTATTCAAATTCATGATTTAACATTTTTCCTAGATAGTTTATACATTGAAAAGCTTACACAAAAATTTTCATGAATTTTGGAACTCTACACAATTTTTAATGAAATAAACAAATAACAACACTATTCATTTATTTGAAAAAGAAAACAAAAACGAAAAACCGAACCGGGCCGATCTCCTCTTCCCTCCGGTCCGGCCCAGCCGAGCGGCCCGCTCGCGCGCGCCCGCGCTCGCGCTCGCGACCGGCCCAGCCGCGCGGCCCAGCAGCGGCCTGCCCCGCGCGCTGGCTCTCTCTCACTCGCTGACACTGCGTCCCCACCTGTCATCTTCCTCCTCCCGCTCGCCCGCTCGCTCCCGCGTGCCCGCGCGCTCGCCCGCGGTGACCGGCCGATGACCGAAGCCTCGGTCGACCAACCGAGCGATCCGACAGCCTCTACGCGACCTAGCGAACCCGTTTTGCTAACTTGCAGCTCGTCTCGAGCTCCGGTGCTACCTTACCGACGACGGTGGCGGTCCGACAACCACGGTGACCGGCGACTCGACAACACAACGGTGAAACGATCAAGGCGAGTGGTCAGGGAGCATCAGGGGCGTACCACGATCACGAAGGAGTGATCGGTTGAAGCTGAGAGGCTCTGGAGGCGGCTGGCCACGGTGGCGGGGCTCAACCGGGACGGCGGCGACCCGAGGTGGAAGACGACGGCTCCCCGGCGATCCTGAGCAGTAGCGTCTACACAAGGAGGCGCAACAGGTTCGCAAGGTGATGGCGGAGCGATTGGCGAGATGGAGATGGATGCGGTGGAGCAGGGAGGGCGAATTTAGCCGGCGAAAGGAAGACGGTGGCGGCGGCGATGGTGAAACCGACGGCGACAGTGGCGGTGACGGTCTTTATATAGAGTTGTGGAGCCAAAGAAGCAGCTGGAGAGCGCGAGGCGATCACTGTGGTCGCGGTGGCAGGATGGAAGGTCGTGGAAGCGGCCAGCGCGACGTCGGCGGCTCGCCGGCGCCCATGCCGCGCGCTGCCGGTGCGTGATTCGCCGGTGCACTGTAGCTGTTCCCCCCCCAACTTTTGAAATTCCAAACTGTTTTCTCAAATTACTCTCAAAATCATGTAACAACTTGAAAAACTTCCAATCTATGAAATCTTCAGAATTTCAAGCTCTACAAGTTTTGTATTGAACACTTTTTCAAATTCTCACTGGATTTTGAAATTTGAATTTAAACTCAAAAGGGGACACATTTTTCAGATTTGGTAATTTAGAAATTACTTTTGATTTTATATTGAAACTTCAAAATCTCCCAACATCAAAGTTGTATATCTTGACCAGACCTACAACTTTGCTGTTCAAAACTTTTTAAAATTCAGCCTCCATTTTGAAATCTTAGTTTGGGGACAAAAATGAATTAAATTTGAAATTTGTTTATTTTCAAAATTGCTCCACATTTTACACTAAAACTTTGAAAACTCAAAACACCAAAGTTGTAGCCCTTGAAAAGTTATACAAACTTGGTTTTGAACTTTTTTCCAAATTTTGCTTAGATTTTGAATTATTTCAAAAGGGGTAAAACAGGGTTTTGAAATTTAGGGTTTTCGGAGGAATTTTAAATCGAAATTTGTTGCTACTTTGATTGGTGATTACTTAGTGATCAAAACCTCACCCAAGGGCATCATTTGGACCAACATGACATGGTTGACCAAATGCCACTCTTGGTTGACCAATTAGCTTTAAAAAAAATCTTTTACATTTCTCCCCAGATTTGAATTTAAATTTGAATCGGAAAACTCGTGACAAGTTTTGGGACTCCAATTCAAACTCAAATTTGGAGCTTCATTTTAAATGTTGTACTTGAGCTCATACCCTACACTTGACACTAGTGTGCAACACAGTCGCACACCTCAAATTACGCAGGGCATGGACTAAGTATTTGCGGTGGCATTCGAAATTAGGGTTTTCGGGTTCGGAGCACACCACTGAGAAACACATTCAACCTAAATAAGTAAACTCGTTTTAGTTGATGCATAACAAGTTTAACCTAACAGGGATGCTTTGCAATGCATTATGATGACATGGCAGATTAATTAGCACTATAACACCCGGGGTGTTACAGCCCTTCCCCCTTAAAGAAATCTCGTCCCGAGATTTAAAGCCTTGAGTTAAGTAATGGAAAAGGAAACGTGTCAAGCAAACACGTCCAAGACTTGTCTACAAAACAGGTAGGGGTTTTCTGCATTACAACGATTTTAAAAGGATAGGTTACAGTTTAAAGAGGAAATTGCAACCTAGATAGAAGCAAAGAACTCCGGGAAATTCTCCAACAGGTAATCCTCCGATTCCCAGGTGGCTTCCTCTTCTGAATGTTGATTCCACTGTATTCTGTACCATTTTGTTGTTCTACTGCGGGTAACACGATCTTTTTGATCCAAAACTCGGACAGGATATTCAGAATATGTCAAATCCGGTTCAAGTTCAACTCCCTCAACATCAACCACTTGATCATGTACTTGTAGACACTTCTTCATTTGTGATACATGAAATACATTGTGCACGGCTGACAGTTGTTCAGGCAGCTTTAATCTATATGCCACCTTCCCACATTGTTGAATGATTTGAAAAGGACCAATATAACGTGGTGCGAGTTTGCCTCTGACTCCAAATCTGCTAACTCCTTTCATGGGTGATACTTTTAGATAAACATAATCCCCTACTCGGAATACCAAAGGTCTACGCCTTTTATCAGCATAACTCTTTTGTCTGGACTGAGCAACTTTTAAATTATTCTGGATCTGTCGAACTTTTTCTTCTGTTTGTTTCACAAGATCAACACCGAAAAACCATCTTTCTCCCGGTTCTGACCAATTCAATGGAGTTCTGCACCTGCGGCCATACAATGCCTCAAACGGTGCCATTTTGATACTCTCTTGATAACTATTATTGTAAGAGAATTCTGCTAACGGTAACCACTCATCCCAAGTGTCTGAATAATTAAGTGCACATGACCTTAACATATCTTCTAGAATTTGATTGACCCTTTCAGTCTGACCACTTGTCTGTGGATGATAAGCGGTACTGTGCAAAAGTTCTGTACCTAGGGACTCATGTAGGTGTCTCCAAAATTTGTTAACAAACTGCGTACCTCTATCTGATAC
Source organism: Saccharum hybrid cultivar R570 (assembly GCA_038087645.1). Lineage (NCBI taxonomy): Eukaryota > Viridiplantae > Streptophyta > Magnoliopsida > Poales > Poaceae > Saccharum > Saccharum hybrid cultivar. The sequence goes on along the minus strand of JAQSUU010000746.1, from coordinate 3,490,694 downwards.
AATGGTCTTTGGTACCCCATGAAGGCTCAGGATTCGTGCAATATAAATTCTTGCATAAGTTATAGCAGAATAGTCCACCTTAACTGGAATAAAATGAGATGACTTTGTCAGTCGGTCCACAATGACCCAAATTGAATCAAAGCCTCTTGAGGTCTTAGGTAACCCAGTAATGAAATCCATACTGATATCTTCCCACTTCCAGGATGGAATGGGCAAGGGTTGTAACATTCCTGCCGACTTCAGGTGTACCGCCTTCACCTTACAATAAGTATCACATCTAGCAACATACTTAGCAATCTCAATTTTCATTTTGGTCCACCAGAATCTCTGTTTCAAATCTTGATACATCTTATTACTTCCTGGATGAATAGAAAACCTTGTACTATGTGCTTCATCAAGAATGAGCCGACGTAACTCTGGAACCTTTGGGACCACTAGCCGGTTCTTAAACCATAACACATCTGCCTCATCAATACTGAAATCTGTCTGTTGACCAGTTCTAACTTTTTCTTTGATGTGAGTGATTCCGGAATTTGTTCTCTGAGCAGATACAATCTGATCTTTGAGTGTTGATTCCACTGTGACATTAGTCAACTGACCTTGTGGAACTATTTCAATATTCAACCTTTCCAATTCGTAACACAAACTGTAATCCATTGGCTTCACAGTCGTACAATTGCAATGATTCTTTCTACTGAGTGCATCAGCAACTACATTCGCTTTTCCAGGGTGATAGTGTACTTCTAAATCATAATCCTTTATCAACTCAAGCCACCTTCTTTGTCTCATATTCACTTCTGACTGAGTAAAGATATACTTTAAACTCTTGTGATCTGTATACATGTGGCAAGTATTACCCAACAAGTAATGACGCCAGATTTTTAATGCATGAACCACAGCTGCTAGTTCAAGATCATGTGTCGGATAATGTTCTTCATGGCGCTTCAACTGTCTCGAGGCATAAGCAATGACTCTGCCTTCTTGCATCAATACGCAACCAAGGCCAATACCTGAGGCATCACAGTAAACATCAAATGGCTTTTCTATATCTGGTTGTGCCAAAACTGGAGCAGTTGTCAATGACCTCTTTAAAATTCTAAAAGCTTTTTCACATTCTGGAGACCATATGAACTTAGTTTGATTCTTCAACAACTCTGTGATTGGCTTGGCTACCTTTGAAAAGTCAGGTATAAATCGACGGTAATAACCCGCCATTCCCAGAAAACTTCGGACTTCATGAACTGAGATTGGTGGCTTCCAATTCAGAATATCTTTCACCTTGCCAGGATCTACTGCTACTCCTTCGGCTGACAACACATGTCCTAAGAATTGCACTTCTTTTAACCAAAACTCACATTTACTGAACTTGGCATACAATTGATGATCTCTCAGACGAGTCAGAACAATTCTGAGATGCTCAACATGCTCTTCTTCACTTTTGGAGTATACCAGAATATCATCAATAAAAACAACCACAAACTTGTCGAGTTCTGGCATGAAAACTGAATTCATTAGATACATGAAATGTGCCGGTGCATTAGTGAGACCAAAAGACATAACTAGGTACTCATACAGTCCATATCTGGTGGTGAATGCAGTCTTTGGAATATCTTCAGGTCGAATCTTAATTTGATGGTACCCTGATCGAAGATCGATCTTGGAAAATACCTTTGCCCCCGCAAGCTGATCAAAGAGTAGATCAATGCGAGGCAACGGATATTTATTCTTAATGGTTACTTCATTCAGCGGTCGATAGTCAACACACATCCTTAAAGTCTGATCTTTCTTCTTGACAAAAAGAGCTGGACATCCCCATGGTGAGGAACTAGGTCTGATAAAACCTTTGTCACGTAACTCTTGCAATTGATCCTTAAGTTCTGCTAATTCATTGGGTGGCATTCTGTAAGCTCTCCGGGATATTGGGGCAGTACCCGGTTTTAACTCAATCACAAACTCTACATCTCTGTCTGGTGGCAGACCTGGTAGATCATCTGGAAACACGTCTGGAAATTCACAGACTACCGGTATATCACAAATCTCCTGTACTGAAGTTGCACATACCCTTTCAACTGTTCTCTTTGGGATAGGAAGTTGGATAAGAAGATGAGATTTATTATCTGGCAGGTTCAACCTTATAGTTCTGTGCAGTGCATCTATAAGGGCTCCTCTTTGGTACATCCAATTCATACCCAGGATTACATCTATATCCTGTTTCTGTAATATTATCATTGAGGTAGGGAATATATGCCCACCTAACTCTATAGGTACGTCACGTACCATCTCCTTAGTACACAGTCGTCCCCCGGGCGACTGGATAAAGAAATCCTCTTGTGTTCCCATAATTGGAATGTCATACTTAACAACAAAGGTGCGATTTATGAATGTATGCGATGCACCTGAATCAAATAACAGTACTGCTGGATGATTAGCAACAGGGAACATACCCATCATAACAGGTTCTCCCTCTGGGATTGCACTTGCTTGAGTGTAGAATACACGTCCGGTCTTCCTCTTCTCACCCTTACCCTTCTGAACATTCAGATTATTGTTCTTACTCTGAGGTTGTTGCTGTTGTGGTACGGGAGCTCTGGGATAATTAGGATTGTACTGCCTTGGATACGGGCAATCCTTGGAAAAGTGGCCTGGCTTTCCACAGTTGTAGCAGGGAAAGTTATGGGTTACTGGAGTCTGGTTTCGAATACCAGAGGCATTCGGCTGCTGTAAAAATTGCGGGGTTGCGGCAGGACGGAAAAACGTCTGCGGCTGAACTTGGTATTGCGGTGGACGATAAGTTGGGCGGAAATGGTTCTGAGGGTGATAAACAAACTTCTGGCGTTTCTTAATGCCGCCAGACGGACTTGAAAACACTGGCTTCTTTTTCTTCGACTCCTTGTGCAGTCGGGACTTCTCTTCTGACGCAATAGCCACATTGACTATCTCATGGTAAGTAGCATTATAGCAGGTGACTAATGCTTCCTGGATTCTGGTACTCAAACCTCTCATGAAACAACTCTTCTTCTTTGCATCGGTATTCACATATTCAGCTGCATACTGGGACAGATGATTAAATTTGCCCACATATTGTAGAACTGTCTGGTTTCCTTGCTTCAGTGAGAGAAACTCCTCTAGCTTCATGGCCATGACACCATCTGGGATATAATGTGCTCTAAAGGCTTCACGAAACTCCTGCCAAGTGACACGGTGGCCAGCAGGCTGTGCGGCGACTAGATTCGCCCACCACGCCCCTGCGGCACCTCTGAGTTGTTGTGCTGCAAACACAGGCTTCTGGTGCTCTGTGCACTGTAAAAGTTCAAACTTCTGCTCCATAGTACGGAGCCAGTCATCCGCCTCTAGCGGCTCATCTGCCTTTGAGAACACTGGTGGACGGGTATCGGTGAAATCCACATAAGTGGTTTCCCCTCCATTGTTACGGCCTCGACGACCCTGATTCCCATTCTGATTCTGATTCTGAGCCAACAGGGTAGTGGCATTAACTAGTGCGGCAATAGCTTCTGCCAAGGTAGGTGGAAACGGTGGGGGATTCGGATTATGGTCCCCTTCCTGGGAAGTTCCAGTACCGTCCATCTGTTGTACACAAACCATGTTTATTTTCATTGCTTTATTGAATTAAAAAGCAGTTAGCACAGAACTTGTATACACATACAAACTCATCTTACATTATTTCATTACAAACTGGCTTGCAAGCAAGAAACCACCCACTAAGGTTCTTAGAAAGCAGGAAAGACTACTATATTACACAACCATCCATGTCGGCCCTTCACTCCTCATCATCATCGCTGATCACGATCACTTCCTCCTCATTCTCTGGAGCACTTGCACCAGTGACATGACTTGCATCATCCCCACTTTCCATCATGGGTTCATCTTCTTCCAGATCTTCTTCATTGTCCTCTCCATCAGGAACAACCACGGCACCAACATCATCTTCCACTGCCTGGGGCTGATGATTGGGATTCATCAGATCATTTAGCCTATGTACTTCCTCATGCAGAACTGTGTTGTACTGCTCCAGGTGTGTCACGTAAAGCTCCAACTCACGAACACGAGCCCTGGCTTCTGTCTCCTTTTCCAAAGACTCCTTCTGGAACTGTTTCCAAAAACGCATGTTGCGCTTCAGTCGCTCTACTTCTGATGTAAGCCTTGCAACCTCTGACTCCGAATCCGGGTTCGGATTACGGCTACTGCTTGCTCCATCAACACTGACGGCCAACTGATGACGCGGCACTCCTTGCGGACCCGTTTTCTTGCGAGGAGTCGTCTTCACACGTGCCATCCTAAAACAAGACAGAATTAGGACGATGAGAACAGATAGGGGGATCTGAAGGTTAGCATGAATAGGATTGAACCTTACTTAACCCAAACCACTTTAAAAGGGAAGGTAACTTAAGCAGGTTAATTAAACATGATGCATGCATCGTACTTACGATCTAACAGAAAGATTTAAGTAACACAAGCAATCTTTATAACATAGGGCACTATACATGATACTTCCCTACAAAGCTTTCAAATATGAGCTAAGGAAACTATAGAATTGATTAAGATAAGCAAAAGCAATTTGGACCAAAATATCAATATTAAGTTTGTTGACCCAAATCATTTTGAAGTTTTACAAGGTAATACTACAATAACCCGAGTGATTATGCTCTGGTACCAGCTGTCACAGAACCTCCTAATTATGATGGCCCACAAGCACACGTCATTGTCATAATGACCTCTGACAGTCGTACTTATGTTCACCATAACTTAAAAGGCCTGCTTTCCTCCGAACAGGATCCAATCACAGGAGTATTGCAATATTACAACAGTTTATTCAAAATATTCAACAGAGTAAAGTAGCGGAAGTCTTACAATAACATAGCTTACAAACCAGTTTTTCAAACTTCAAACCTTATGTAACATTATTACAAACCATTAGTAGAGAAGTATCGGTAGTAACTTTATTACATCACACAAGCGAGATGCCTTGCCCAAAGGCCACACAATCTACTCGTCGTCACTGTCTTCAACCACGACGGTCATGCAACAAGGCTCGAAGCAGACTTGTTCATGAACCGCACCTGCAACAAGGGGTTAACAAACCCTGAGTACAAGAGTACTCAACAAGACTTACCCGACTAAGACAAAGACTCCAAGGGCATGCTAGCTTTAGGGAATCAAGGTACGGGTAATCAAGAATCAAATTTTCTTTTTGCAGAAAAGCTTACTAAGGTAAGTCCTTATCTTCAATATTTTACTTTTACCATTGATGGTTCATTAACCAATTCTAGGTGATCCTAATCTAGATCAAAGTAATTATCATCAAAACCTTTCTCATTCTTTCTTTCAATTCCAGTTCTTAACTACGATGCAAGTAAGGTGATCAAGTCTCCATAACCGAGGAGCAACGACGATTCGAACCGATTATACCCAGCTGGGGATCCCTAACATCACGACATATGTAGAACCGAATCTGCATATATCAACCCTCATTTAGATCTCCCAAAACCAGAACGTGTCCATCGCCACCCGAGAGTACAGTACTCCTCGAACCCGACCAAATTCTAGCCCCGAGGGTACACGCTACTCTCGCCATCTCTCCACTCCCAGTGCGAGGTTAGACATTCTCGTAATGGAAGCACCAACATTTTGGGCTTACCCAAGGCATGATGCTAGTTGCAAAGTCTCGAACACAACAGGCTTACAACGAACGGACCTTAACTGACAAGGCGGAAACAATACACTGAGACTCCTTTCCCAATGCATGTTAGCAGTGGCCAAACCACCCGCCCGATCTTTCAAGTTCATTCTCATATTTCAATATTCATTCGATATGCCGTCATGGCTATGTAAACATTTCTTTTAAAAGCTTAACTTCTAAGCATAGCGAAGCATACTACGCATTTTCAGTAAAAACAGGTATCAAGGTTGATATTCCAATAATCAAGGATGATAATGCAGCAATTAGGTTATCACTCAACTCCTAATTACTTAATGCAGTAAACCATAATATAAATAATAAAACATTTATAAAATTCAAGGTAGGGTTTAAATGCACCGGGGCTTGCCTTGCTCAAACACGACGACCGACTCAGACTCGAGGACTTCACCCCCTGGTCCGGAACCCACCGACGATCGCTCTTCTCCGGAAGCTTGATCGACGACTTCGGCTTCCTCGAAAGCGGAGACTACACGAATACATAACATGCTTTAACATGATGCTCGATGATAAACATGATGCTTGATGATAACATGCTACGAGTTACTACTGGAGTACAACTTACTTCTACGGTACAGTCGCAAACAGAAAACCTACTAACTAGAAGCGACGATTCCAGCGATACCAGCTTTTAACCTAACAAGTTACTAACGAGCTCAATCATGAAATTAAGGTGCCAAAGATCACCAAAGGGTAGTGACCTAAGGACATCACTCAATCAAAAGACACACAACACTTAAAGTTCTCAAATTAACATTTATTTTCTATTTAACTAAATAGGGCATAATTAGGAGTTGATCAAATTTTACCTAATCAAGCTCAAACTTTTTCTATGGGTTAAGAATGAATTACAACAGTGTTATAATAAATTTCATAATTTTTGGATAAATAAATTAATTATTAAAATTACTGGAAGTTGCATTTAATCTTTAATGAAACTAATTAATTCTACTGCTCAAAGTATTCAAATTCATGATTTAACATTTTTCCTAGATAGTTTATACATTGAAAAGCTTACACAAAAATTTTCATGAATTTTGGAACTCTACACAATTTTTAATGAAATAAACAAATAACAACACTATTCATTTATTTGAAAAAGAAAACAAAAACGAAAAACCGAACCGGGCCGATCTCCTCTTCCCTCCGGTCCGGCCCAGCCGAGCGGCCCGCTCGCGCGCGCCCGCGCTCGCGCTCGCGACCGGCCCAGCCGCGCGGCCCAGCAGCGGCCTGCCCCGCGCGCTGGCTCTCTCTCACTCGCTGACACTGCGTCCCCACCTGTCATCTTCCTCCTCCCGCTCGCCCGCTCGCTCCCGCGTGCCCGCGCGCTCGCCCGCGGTGACCGGCCGATGACCGAAGCCTCGGTCGACCGAGCGATCCGACAGCCTCTACGCGACCTAGCGAACCCGTTTTGCTAACTTGCAGCTCGTCTCGAGCTCCGGTGCTACCTTACCGACGACGGTGGCGGTCCGACAACCACGGTGACCGGCGACTCGACAACACAACGGTGAAACGATCAAGGCGAGTGGTCAGGGAGCATCAGGGGCGTACCACGATCACGAAGGAGTGATCGGTTGAAGCTGAGAGGCTCTGGAGGCGGCTGGCCACGGTGGCGGGGCTCAACCGGGACGGCGGCGACCCGAGGTGGAAGACGACGGCTCCCCGGCGATCCTGAGCAGTAGCGTCTACACAAGGAGGCGCAACAGGTTCGCAAGGTGATGGCGGAGCGATTGGCGAGATGGAGATGGATGCGGTGGAGCAGGGAGGGCGAATTTAGCCGGCGAAAGGAAGACGGTGGCGGCGGCGATGGTGAAACCGACGGCGACAGTGGCGGTGACGGTCTTTATATAGAGTTGTGGAGCCAAAGAAGCAGCTGGAGAGCGCGAGGCGATCACTGTGGTCGCGGTGGCAGGATGGAAGGTCGTGGAAGCGGCCAGCGCGACGTCGGCGGCTCGCCGGCGCCCATGCCGCGCGCTGCCGGTGCGTGATTCGCCGGTGCACTGTAGCTGTTCCCCCCCCAACTTTTGAAATTCCAAACTGTTTTCTCAAATTACTCTCAAAATCATGTAACAACTTGAAAAACTTCCAATCTATGAAATCTTCAGAATTTCAAGCTCTACAAGTTTTGTATTGAACACTTTTTCAAATTCTCACTGGATTTTGAAATTTGAATTTAAACTCAAAAGGGGACACATTTTTCAGATTTGGTAATTTAGAAATTACTTTTGATTTTATATTGAAACTTCAAAATCTCCCAACATCAAAGTTGTATATCTTGACCAGACCTACAACTTTGCTGTTCAAAACTTTTTAAAATTCAGCCTCCATTTTGAAATCTTAGTTTGGGGACAAAAATGAATTAAATTTGAAATTTGTTTATTTTCAAAATTGCTCCACATTTTACACTAAAACTTTGAAAACTCAAAACACCAAAGTTGTAGCCCTTGAAAAGTTCTACAAACTTGGTTTTGAACTTTTTTCCAAATTTTGCTTAGATTTTGAATTATTTCAAAAGGGGTAAAACAGGGTTTTGAAATTTAGGGTTTTCGGAGGAATTTTAAATCGAAATTTGTTGCTACTTTGATTGGTGATTACTTAGTGATCAAAACCTCACCCAAGGGCATCATTTGGACCAACATGACATGGTTGACCAAATGCCACTCTTGGTTGACCAATTAGCTTTAAAAAAAATCTTTTACATTTCTCCCCAGATTTGAATTTAAATTTGAATCGGAAAACTCGTGACAAGTTTTGAGACTCCAATTCAAACTCAAATTTGGAGCTTCATTTTAAATGTTGTACTTGAGCTCATACCCTACACTTGACACTAGTGTGCAACACAGTCGCACACCTCAAATTACGCAGGGCATGGACTAAGTATTTGCGGTGGCATTCGAAATTAGGGTTTTCGGGTTCGGAGCACACCACTGAGAAACACATTCAACCTAAATAAGTAAACTCGTTTTAGTTGATGCATAACAAGTTTAACCTAACAGGGATGCTTTGCAATGCATTATGATGACATGGCAGATTAATTAGCACTATAACACCCGGGGTGTTACAGTATGTTACTAGGTTTCTTAGTTAGGGTTGAAAATCAAACTGACATATAACTTGGAGCAAAGCAGCATGGAGCAAAAGGCTTTTTTTAGGGTGCCCCAAATGTCTTCAAGCTAGTACTCCGTTCGTCACTTCAAACTACAAAAATGTGTTTTCTAAATTTTTTGTTGTGATTTTTTGGATTCTCGTACGAATCCAACCAAGAACATTTTTTGTGAAATTCGTAAATTAAGTAACAAAACATAGAGATATAATCAAATAATACAATCCTTATCTATCTTTTCTTTCTTTTCACTTCATATACTGAAAAGGAATTAAAAAAGGGGAAAATTTTCTTCATGTCACGAAGAATTCTCTCTCTTGTAAGGAGTTCTTTTGAAACCAAGAAATATAAGCATGCTTACATCCACACCAGAATAGATATGAGTGAAGGAAACTCAGTCAGTTCATTCAATCAAAATCGCTTCCAGCAATCATTCAATTCAATGCACACATGAAGGTGTTGAAGACCAAAATTATTGTTAGTCCTAGGAGACAGGCTTTAGCTGGTATTCTAACCTGGCTTAGCTGGTTTTGGTGAACTTGTCAAGTCATCATATGGACTTCAACCATTTCATAACTCTAGTCGAGATGATAGAAACACAGATGCAGATCATCAAAATTGATGTGCATTTGAGAGAGTTGTAAGTTGTAAGTGTGATGAGATGCATGCTTGATGAGTAAAATCGGCAAAGCCAGGTTAGGCACACGGTCCAAGTAGAATTTGAAGATTTGTGTGGCATTTAAACTGTAAACAATCTCGAAAACGGGATAAAACCTCAACCTATAAATATAAAGGGTCACATCCGATTGAGAGTATCTAATCGCACTAAAAATCAATCTACCATGCATATTTTTATCCTATTTTCTCTCTAAACCCTAACTTGTTCTCCCTTCATATCGATGGAATTGAAGGCACTCTAGTTTGCCTACCATGCTAGGGAAACCCAAAAGTGTGCTTGTCACGTACGACGGGTCCATCACAAGCTAGCACTCTTAGTTTATCTGTATAATCGGCTTCGTCGGTTTTCACAAAAACGCTGCATCGAGCGCCTTTGCATGCTGCACTTAGTGTGGTCAAGTAGCATCAAGTAGAGTGCAGCTTGCTGTTGTTAACTATGGAAGAAACTAGAGTGCAGCTTGCTGCCTTGCCTTCTGCCTAGAAAATGTTACACAAAATCCTCGCCATGGAAGAGATAACAAGAGAATGGAGATTATGCTGTTGCTATGGACATGGTGGGATGTCCAAAACAAAGTGAATGCTGGTGAGTCTATGCTTAGCACGTGGCTGGGGAAACTATCAATAAGGATGCATATGTCAATAGAAAAAATGGCAGAGTCAGCACATGGTCTCCACCCTGTTATGCGCAGAACTACTTCAGCAGTACTTTTCAGCGAACGAACAGTGTTTTTCTCTAACAATAAATCAACATAAGCACTAGCAACAGCCAAATTTCAGCGAAACGAACAGGGCTGCCAATCAGAAGAAGAGCAGTTGGGGTATTATTGCTCATGATCATGAAGGCTCAGTGGTCATGGCTGGTGCTGGTTCAATGATGTACATGATGCCCAGTGTGCAGAGATGGTGGCTTGTCTGAAAGCTCTGGAGGCAGCCTTAGCTAATGGTATGATAAGGATCATCATTGAAACAGATTGTTCTTCCCTTGTCAGTGCCTTGAAATTCACAAATTTTGATCAAGCTCTTGCCGGTGTCTAGTTTAGGGACACTAGATTTTTTTGAGTCTCAATTTCATATTTGCTGATGTGGTGTTTGTACCCCTGATTGTAATTGGAAAAAAAAATTGTGTGGACTCTGGGTCCATTGCGTCCACGATGAGCCCCCTCCCCCGATGCATGACGCGTGGTGTTAGCAGCGGCCCACATCTAGGTATACCGGTTGCTCCAACAAAGCCCAGGCAGTCTACCAGACCCCGGTCTAGTCTAGAAGCGTGCATGTGTCCGGCCCAGAGTGGGCTTGTAATGTGAGCAGAGAGCGGCCCGGTGTGTGAGAGTATATGAGCGCTGGCGAGTGCTTTGCGTCCTCAACTGGACAACTATCTGAACCTTTACATTTCATTTGCAATAGAAAACGGCCACGCCCGGGGTAGCTCGCCGTATCCTGTTCATCTTCTCCGTTTCCGGTAGCAGTAGGCCTCCACTGCTAACACGTGGCGTGGCTTCTAATCAGACGGCCACCACGAGAGGCGCATGTCGTGGGCTCCCTCGCTCCTCGCGTTCACGCGGCTCCTCGGCTCTGGGCGTGAGTGCGGCTCCTTCGTAGTTTCTCGAGTACACCACCCGACACTCGGAGGCGGAGTAGGAGGTCGTAGCGGCGGCAGCGGGCTCGCGACCGCGTCGCACATCAGCAGGTGGTCCAAATCGGCCAGGAACACCCGTCCCCACGCTCACCTGGATGCCCGCCGCGAAGACCGCACTCAGCTTGGCGGCGGCGACGACGACGATAGCAGCTGGTCGGCGACGGCAGCGATAGCAACAGGTCCACGGCCGTGCAGGATAGCAGGTTGTTGAACGCGATGGCGGCGTGCAACTGCCTGCACGGTGATGACGGCACGATCTATTTGCGTAGTTTGGATCGTATTCTCGCGATCGTATTCCTGTAAGACTCCGAGACCTGACTTGGAGGAGCCGAGCCGATAGGAGCCAGCCGGCCTTGCATGTGAATACGAGCTGCCAAGAGGGGTTACGTATAGCTGCCGTCTGATTAGAAGTCGCACCACGCGTCATGCATCGGGGGAGGGGGCTCATCGTGGACGCAATGGACCCAGAGTCCACATAATTTTTTTCCGATTACAATCAATCGGTGTCTATATGGGGACCCGGGTGAGCATGTTTGGCTTGACCCCCCTCCCAAACTTTGTAATAGCACTTGCACTACGTGATGCTGTTGCATAGTGGTGATTGATCATTAACCAAAGCAGGTGATTTTCAAAAAAGAAGTAGCAAAAGTTTTAGGGGATTACTTCAGTATGAAGTTCGTTCGAATATCATGTGCGCCATATTGTGCGAAAATTCATTAATACCTTTAGATATCCTATGTAACTTTAAATTATTTCCCATCAAAATATTAGACGTTTACAAATCTGCAAAAATCTTGACCATTAGCATGAAGTTGTCTCGGTGAATTTAATTAAGGTGATGAAGGATGAGAGACAGACGCCTTAAAGAGACTCGCCTCTGTTAATGAATCCGAAGCCCAACTATCCATCTCAAAGTCCAGAGTCCCATCAAGTATATAAATTGGCTAGGCTTTCTCATGCATCCAGTGTCGACGCCAACCCCATGCCCATAGGCGGTCGGCGTACCGGTGCGTCCAGAGGCGGAACCAGCGATTTTGATTAAGAGGGGCCGGACAAATGTGATCATACTTTTTAGTGTGATAAAATATACATAATTATATGTTTCAACAAATTTTCAAAAAAATCTACACTATTTTTAACCAAAATCATTATATTTTAATAAAAAATGGGTGAAATTAATATTTTTTTTCTATAAATACAAATATGTATATAAATATTTAAATGAGTCTACTGTGCTGGGGGCTCGGCCCCTGCTACCCCCCTGGTTCCGCCTCTGGGTGCGTCCCTCGTCTCCTCTCTCTCTCCATCTTCATCTTATTTCTCTTGCCCTCTCTCTCTCCCTCCCTTTCATGGTGAAGGCAGATTCGGCAGCAGTGGCCCTCTGACTATGGTGCCTCTCCAATGGCAACACCCCAGACTGTGAGGGGGGAGGCGGACCTGGCAGATATGCCCCCTCCGATTGTGGTGCTACACGTGTACGTTGCCAGAACCATAGAGCGACCGGTGTTGCTAGTATTGAGGAGGAGTGCCCGTAGTTGCCTCGAGGATATAGGCTTCAGCTGAACCTTGTTAACAAATATCACACATCTGGTTTTGTCTATGATACTGCATTTTGTCTTGATGAATTTAATTAAGGAAGGATGAACCCTATCCTTTTTTTAGGATAAAAATACTAAGTTTAAACGAAGTTTAATTTGTAGGAATGGGTTGTCTATCAGCTATCGCTATGCTCCTCTTACTCAATCCAAAAAAAAAAGTTGCATCCTCAACCAGGCAATGGTCCGAATATTATAAAAGAAGAGCATTCTCTACATCGATCAGCTAAGGAACTCAAGCAGGGAAACAGCAAGCTTGGCCAGCTTGAACACGGCGTCGTCCTCCACCGTCAATGGAGACGCCAGTTTCTTCTGCGTGAACGCGTCCTCGCACTCCTTGGCGGCGCTCGCCGTCCTCTCCAAGGTCAGCGCCGCCCTATCGAACTTGCCGTCGTCGACTAGGGCGGTGCAGCCGGGCAGCAAGCCCACAATGCCGCCGTACAGCGCCTGGCACGACTCCAGGGCGTCCCTGGTGACCTCATCTCCGCCGCCGCCATGGCCGCCTGCTGTCTTGAGCAGGCCGCCGATCTTTGCCCCGGTACTGGTGGCGTTGGCCGCCAGGAGGTCGATGGCGATGACGGGGAAGTTGGGGCCAGCGTCGCGGCTGCGGTTGTCGGAGCCGAGGGCCGAGATGCAGAAGTCGATGCCGAAGTCCCTGCTGCCACCGCCGATGCTCTTGCACAGGGGGAGCAGTGGCCAGTGGGTCGATGCCATCCGCCTGGGCATGACTAGTGTAATGATGAGTTGCTGAGAGCAGGAGCGCAGAGAGGAAGACAACGACGATCACATGGCTCGTGTAGAAGGCGGAGGAGGAAGCCATGGTCGTCACTTTCATGGTGGCCTCAGGTGCTGCCTATGTGTCTTATTTATAGGTGAGTTTTTTTGCATGAGAGGATTGGATTGATGACTCATAAGGTGAGTTGATCGTTGATTGCATATAGATGGATTATTTCCCATTAATTATTTTCCATGGCTAATGCTAATGTCAAAAAAAAAATCAAGCACTTTATGAGATTCCTAGCCAGTGCATTTACTACCAAAGATTTTATTGCGTTTTTAGAAAGAAAAAAATAGAAATGGAAGAGGAAACCACAAAAACGGAAATGATAGTAATTTCTACCGTTTCAGACCATTTTAGCAATTTATTGTTTCATAGACCAGAAATTACCCAATATTATACCATTTTTTTTGCTAAATTGTACTATTTGAACCAACCACAAGAGAATTACTGTTTATCACAATAAGTTTTTTTATCAAAAAATCACAATAACTTTGGTTTAGTCCAATCACAATAAGGCATGTTCCTTGATCAAGGGTAGTAGCTAGAGCTAGGGGGTCAGGAGCTGGGAAAGAGAAGGGAACAAGTGGCTATGGTTAGGGTGTGCAGGGCAAGAAGGGATAAGAATAGGGAGGGGCGTTTGCATCTTTTCGCGTACTGTTTCTACGCTGGCATGCTGCCCTGTCTTGCTACATAGGTAAATTTAGCAAGAACCGAAGAACACTTCACCACCAGTGGTAGATATGCAGAGGCGGAGCTCCCCATACGGAAGGGTGGGGGCAGCTGCCCCACCTACCGCCGGCAGAGACCCCCTACTACCCGTTTGTTCTTCATCGCTTCCAGCATGGCGCCATGGCAGAATCTCCGACTTCCACGAGCAGAGCGGCGGCCGTCCGACGATACTAAAACGGAGAGGGCCAAGGGGCTCCGAGGGAGAACCGAAGATGGCCGGCCCAATACCCGCGCTAAGGCCCAAGAGGACTGCCAAGCTCCCCGTTCGCCTCTCGGATCCCCAATTCAGCACCGAACCTAGTTGTCTCGCTCGGTCGTGCACGTACCCTGATCCCATTCCGCATCTCGCCATCGCCGTGCCGTCCGTACGCATCAGAGAACCGCTGCCGCCACCCGGCGCCCACCATGCCGCGGCTAACGCGCTGCTGCTACGCAGTGCAGGGACAGGGACGCAGCCGCGCGGCAGCGGGTGAGCGGCGGTGACGCTGGCCGCGGGTGTGGTCATGGGGAAGCTTGTCGTCACACGCGAGCTTGAAGCAGAGAGTGCAGGAGTCGGCCGTCCGCCCCCACCTAAATTTCCGGCTGACCTCCGCACTGTAGATATGTAGATGTCATTCTAGTTAATAATGGCTTTTGAAGGAGGCAAAAAATTAAATATCCCCGCTTATTTTAATCTTTTAATTAGGAAGTGCATATCTTAGCACCAGACGCCAGCATATATATGTGCCTGTGATATGCAAATCTGAAAAGGTATTAAGAAATTTCATGCCAAATATAATCTGCTTCTAATACTGGTTTATGTAGCATGCATGCAACAAACAGAGGAACATCATTATTTTTGCAAATGGCCGCGAAGAAAGTAGAAAGGAAAATCAGGAATTACATACCACAATCATTTGACAATCAGGAATTGTACATGCTGCAATATATATTATTGACATGTATTCCCGTGATTTGGCGAGGCCTGGTGCAGTTGGTGAGTGCTAGCTCGCCGAGTCACCAGGTCCTGGGTTCGAAGTCGTCTCTCTGCAGAATTTCTGCGGAGGTAAGACTTTGCTTCGGTTATTCCCTTCCCCAGACCCACCCCACTCGTGTGGGAGCCTCTAGCACTGGATCTGTCCTTTTTATTCCTGTGATTATAGCATTTAACGTTATAACCAAACTTGTGTACACATAAAAATCTACTGCAACCTTCACACAAATTTAACCCAGGGTCATCCAGCTAATGAGCATATAAACACGACGGCGAAAGTGACCATGGCTTCCTCCACCGGGTTGCACACTAGTACCATGAGCGTCGTCGTCGAACTCCTCCTTGCCGGCGGCGGTGCCAACACCAAGGTACCGCCGACGTCCCTTACATAGTCCCAGTGTGCAAGACCATCGGCGGCGGCAGCAACTACTTCGACGTGCAGTTCTGTCTGGGCGCGCTCGGCTCCGACGCACGGAGCGCCGGCGCCGACATGGAGGACGCGTTCGTGAGGGGCAACGCGCCGTCGCCGGTGAAGACGGAGGACGATAACGCGTTCAAGCTCATCAAGGTTGCCGTCGCTTTGATCAGAGTCACTGATTTTCTCTGATGCTTTACGGAGAAGAAGCTTTCATTAGGATCATCCTGCAATATGGAGAATGATGATGTGATTTTGTTCTCTTTCCTTTGAGTTTTGCTCCCTCTCCATAAAATAAGCACAATCGGTGCCAGCGCCAAGGGGACTCAATAATATGGAAAGAAGAGAACAAAAATTCTGTGACAGCTCTGTATACCACTAGCAGATGGGAATCTGATTGCCTGGGATCAAGACCTGAAGAAGCGCAGCTGGGGAGAACTCTAAAGCCCCCAATAGTCACTCAGACAGGTAGCGAGTAATCAGTTTCTAAATTCCTAAAACCTCTACAGCTTAGGCAGCGGTAGGAAGCGCCTCTCACGCATGTAATCAAATGTTGTATGTTACCTCCTTCTTATTATTAATTAAGCCAGGTAACCAGATCTTTCAATAAATAAAATAATCACAAATTAGGAATTGCAAAATTTTATATTACGTAAAACAACGAAAGCTGCGATCGATGCAAAGTTATATTAATTATGCTAAAGATCGTGTTGTTAAGAATCCTCTATTAGTAGTGGGATTAATTAATCCCTCCTTTAGGAAGATTGATTGAGCTCCTACCTTTTGTGCCTCAAAGGCTCATGCATATAAGGAGACCATTTTACATCTATTGTAATCTAATTAATGAGAATTGGTTTCGCCATACATCTACGTGTCTCTATGTCTACTTCCTTGTGTGCTCTGGGGAAAATTAACGGGATGATCTCTGTCAACTTCTCTTACGTCTTTACGTGCTATCAGGAGGAACAGGAACCGGAGAGGGGATCCAAGACGACGTCTATGTAACATAGAGTCAGTAAGTATATTTTGCATGCACACTCGCCAAAAAAAAGTACTTTTAGTATTTTATTTATATATGTATAAAGGAAAAAAAACAAGAAAAGTTAAACTAGACTACACACGGTGCATGTGGCTAGGCAAGCAATAAGAATCGAAAAGGTATCAAAAATTAATAAAAGAAACAGGTAAAATAATGGGTTCCTGGCTCTATGGGCCAACTGCCCTACTCTTTTTTCCTGCACTAGGTAGCGTGTCTATGCGTTACTATGGGACAATAAACTTTTATATTAAAAACACACGGATCGCACGATAAGATAATAATACTGTGAAATTAAATACCGATATTAAAGTGACATTTAATCCAAAAGCAAAGTCCGTAAAATTAACACAGTCACGGATAGTGCCACGTCGCAGGCTCACCAACACTATTGTATAAACCTTTCCGTGTGTTGCAACGGGAACAAATAATGCCCTCATAATTTGAGCATATGAACGTGTTAAACGATAATGTGATTGCGATGTTCGGAATGTCAATATTACAAATTGAATTTTATGCATGGCTAAAATTCTCATTAATGGTTTGCTATCATCAAGGTATGCATTAGTATTGTACATTTGTGCATACACACATGAAAGTTCGTATCACCGTAACAAGATTAATTGATTCCTCAACCTGTTAGAACTAACATAGCTCCGTGGCTCACGCGTTGCAACCGAAAAAAATAAGACCATAATAATTTAAGTTTACATGTATGTAATAACCATAATTGATGTGTGTTGAGCGTGATCTTCACATCATTCTATACTTCTATTGGTTGCCAATCATTATTTTATTAGGGCTGATTGGGTCGTTACAGCCTGATCAGGTTCCCTCCGAGTTGAGACTGATTGGGCACACGTTGCCATGCAAAAGTAAGACCAATAATATACACATCCATATCCTGCAATCCTCTCATTAGCGTATATCAATATATCAAAAGGTTCACAAACCAAAAGGTAAGACTAATAACACACACATCAATATCCTAGAATCCTCTCAGCTACCAATTTACTTGGGTTACCTACATAAGGCTAGTAGGGAAGATATGATAAAACCTGATGATCCAAAACTGCCGCAACACATATGACAAACTACAGAAGACGAAGAACAATGTATGAAGCCCACACTCACGTTATTGTACTGTGGCTTTGCTTTCCTCTTCTGGCCACGACCTTTCTTCTCTTCTACCTGTGGTTATTCAACCTCAGTTTCGATACTTTCCTGGAACAACCAGGCAACACCACCATAGTCAGCAAATTAAAAGAAGCAAAACACTACAAGAACGAAAAACATATAAAATGGGTTCAACACACAGTGGGAATTTCATACTTGAGCAATACGATCCATCTTCTCAATTAGAAACTCCAAAAGGAGTCGTCTTCCTAATCAGCTCATCTAACTTGCTATACCGTGTCTCAGGATCAAAAGCAAGTCTTGCAACCTCCTTCCTGGCTTCTTCTTCTTCCTCTGCCTTGAGAGATAATTAATTAGTTTGTTGTGTGAAAATCATAAAATCCAATTGATAAAAGTAGATACTGTATTTGACAAGTGTGTTGCCTGCACACAGAGGCCATAGCAAAAATAGTGATGGGAAAAATTCAGCTGCACTTTCTTATAGCAGACAATGCAGGCTGCACGCCACGGCAACCAAGCGACTTGTCAGATGAGGGCAGCCAAGCTGGCTGGGGGAGAGGACGGGCAAGTGGAAATTTTATATAAGTTTAAATTTAAAGTGTCTGTCTATAGGCAAACAATATGCGACATGGAAAAAACTATAGCCACACCAGTTCATCTAAAGCTGAAGCATACAACATGGTGAAAGACCATTCCTTGAAACAAAGTGGTAGTACTTGTCTGAATTCTCCAATAGATACTGTGTACACAGAGAACCACCTTGGAAATTAACTGATGAACCAAGTTTCAGTAGACAATACAAAACCTTTCACTTACAGCTTACTTGCAATGAATTGTTGATTTCGAATTGTTTGCTTCAAGGCCCACAGGAATGGACCATCCAGCATTTTGTTGTTTAACTGCCAACCCATCTAATTTCTTAGCAGGGGACTGAAACTGCCGACCCATCTACCAGGAGCAACAAGCCATTAATTTAGCAAATACGGTCATCATGAAACACTGAATATTGTAAATCTGTCAGTGCTTCATTTCTTACCAAAATATATCCAATGCCTCAAGTTCTTTTTAGCTTTGACTGTGATTCTTAATTATAAACTCTAATGTGTTTTTTGTTTACCATGGTGTTTAATCAAGATCCTCTTATCAGCCTAATGTAATTTTCTTATACCTTCCATTCTCTTAGCACCAACCATGTGTTTGATGCAGCAATTATCTAAGCTCTTTTCTTTATGAACGACATCACTCAATTTGGCAAACAAATAAAATGTGTATCCTTTTCTGAGCCAATATGTTTTTCTTTCTTTGGTTTGGCAACAAAAAGTTAACTGTGATTACAAATAGGCTCCAGGGTAAACTAACTGTAGAGTGGCAACCATTTGCATCTTAAATGTGTGGCAAGATCAATCATCTCAAAACTACCATAATTTTTGGTTCATTTGGCACATTGTAAGCCTCGAACAGGCATAGCATGCAGTGTCTTATAGCATTGGGCAAAAATATGATGTGCAAATGACAAATGCACGATCACAATGACATGGGGAAATAAAAGCCACCTAGAAGTTTACAAATCAATTTAAATAGCAATTGTGAAATTCAGATATTCGTTGAGAAAAATACCCATGGGTTCATCGCCTGTAGTCTTCATTGGAAGTTGGTTGATTGATAATGTAAGCCTTGATTTGAAGATGGGTTCATCGCCTATAGTCTTCATTTGTAGCCTTGATCGCCTGAATTAGATTGGGCACTTTGGTTTACGCATGTCCCTATCTGGTGGGTTCCATTTTTCTGAATTCTAAAATGTCAACAATGAGAACAAAGCAAGAGATTAAGTCTCTGGCTTTTGAAGAGCTTCTATTTTAACAAATCATGGCTGCAAGCACATAAAATCCTTGAGCCTCACAAAGGAGCAACACTGCATAGCAGTATCTTAGTCTGCATCTTGAACCCTGGTTGATTGATATTGCACCATTGCACTTTCGGCCCGCCATAACTTTTTCTCCTATTTTTTTATTGAAAATTGTTGACAACATTTTTACTAACCAGTGTTAGTACCACCTTTTCAATGATCTCGGTGTAAAAAAGATAAATAAGCATTAGAAAGTCTACCTTTGCCAATGGATGCATCAACTCGATTTTTTAGAGGTTGTCTTGAGAGGCTAACAAAACCAATATCTATCCAGCTGGGAAAAAAAGAAGAGAAAAAAATGTCAAGCCTCAAAGCGCTGCAGTCTTTGACAAAGCAAAGAGACGGTATGCCTTGTACCCCTTCCTAGCGGACATTGGGCGTGCACATGTACCTCTGATATCTTTGAAAGGGATACATGTATACACTTGTAATTAGATCAAATCTAAATACAAATATAGCCAGGGTTCGGGTGCTCGGTTTCGCACAGCACGAAGGGAAGAGAAGGGTGGGCATACCTGTTGGGTGCTCGTCTCCGACGAAGGGCCCGACAAAGACCTGAGCACCTGGCGTGCGGTGGTGGCGGCGCGAGGCAGCGGGATGCGGGATGGCGGAGGGCGGTGGCGTGAGCATGATGAGGCAGGGGCAGGCCACCGGCGTCAGCAGGGAGAATGGGGAGGCAGCCAGGATGGGAAAGGAGGAGGCGTGGTGGTTTGGTGCCGGCGATGGTCATGGGCTGCGGCTGTGGTGTAGGGCGGGCAGCTCGCCAAACCCTGGAAGAAGAGAGAGGATGCGGGATGGGGCGGTTATGGGGAGCTGCGCGCACATTCGCAGGGTCCACATGTCGGCGCGGGGAGTCACGGTTTCGCACGTCGGAGGCCAAAGGCGACCCAAAGAAAATGTCGCACCAAATAGTGATCTTACTTTCTTTCTTTTTAGTTGTAGGAGAAGGAGATACACAAATCATGGTCATAGTCTGGCTATCTGTGTGATGTTAGCTTTTCGAAATAGAGGTTGGTTCAATCTGAACTATACTTCCAAGAATTTATTCAATCAAAAAATCAACAGTTAGCCAAGAATTGTTGACAACGAAAATGAAGACAAGTTGCCCTCCTACAAATCATCTTATTCTTAAGCAAATTAACAATAATTGATAACTAATTAAATTTAACAAACCACGGGTTACCCCAATAGTGCACTTTTTTATATAGTTGTTGGATCGACTTTTGGTTCATACTGCCACTTTGATTGCGACATTCTCAAACACTATATGCTGGACATCACACTGATACTGGCTCCCAAATCACGCAGAGCTCATCTAAAGTTACTGGCACCAATAGTGTTATTAGTTCGTCTGATTAATCGTGATTAGTCATCCTAGCTGGTCTGCTGCACTCGATTAGGCACTCTGACTCGATCAGAGCGATCAGATTAATCGTGGTTAGTCATCCTAGTCGATCTGTTGCACTCGATTGGGCACTCTGATTCAATCAGAGCGATTAAAAACTTGGTTGTCCAATTATCGATGATTAATAATGATTAATCGCCAACTAGCTTGTTTTGGACGATTAATCGCCGACAGAGCGATCAGCTACCAGCTTGTTTTGGACGACTAGAGACACGCAACTGGTAACTGGGCTGCATCAGCTCCTGGACTGGCTTGTGTTTTGGCCCAAGCCCAATAGGGTTTAGAAACAACTATTCGAGCAAGCCAGGTTTGGTCATGAAGGGAATCAAATTTTGAAGCTGGCACTAGCAGCTGTGTCACTCTAACGGCTGGTAGTCACTGTAGTTTATGAATCCAGAATCCACCAACTATGTGTAATGTAGCCCTAACATTATGTTAGGGATGCTTGGGGCCTTGGGCTGACATATGTATGGGCTGAGGCTGTGGGCTTGTTGGCTCTTGACTGTATGGCCTATAAAAGGAGAGAAGGAGCAACATTGAAGGACAACAAAAAATAGAAGACAAACACATCTCCTTACTGTACTTTTTCCTCCTCTATCTAGCCTATCTTCCTCTTGTACCCGGATTCTCTACTTTCTATCCTTCAATATCTTTCTACTACCTCCCTCTAGCAGCTTATTCCTCTGCTTGCTACTTATCCAATTTCCATCTCGATTGATCTGATTGTTATCCAATTTCCATCTCGATTGATCTGATTGTTGGAGTTGTTAGTGAAGCAGTATTGAGGTTGCTAACACATTACTACAATGGAATAAAATCCCTTCTTTCCCAAAAATCAAAAGAGAAAGAAAAGAAACAGGACTATTATTTATATATACAGCGATGCCTGTGATAAGGGATTAGTGAATCAGCCACATCCTTATGGTTTCACTCTGTATATTGAATTGAAGAAAGACATATTGTGACCACTGAACAAGTTTTTTTTGGTAAAACTAAAACATATTTATACTATTCACTACAGACACTTGCGGAGCTAGAAATTATGCATAGGGAGGCGACGAAAAGGATCCAACTTGTACACAAAATTGGTTAAGTTTCTCGTGATGGTGGTCACCTTAATTCATCAACTTGACACGAATGCTCATATTTTCTTATATATATTCTAGGATCAAAGGTGTTATTTTTTCGGTGGTAGACAACAACTTAACAGCAAGGCATCTGGGATGATTTCATGAACTTTGAGATATCTTAGTCTTTCTAAGGTGCTTTTATCAAGTAGTATTTTGTATGATTTTATTATCTAGAGAATATTAATGGATATATGACCACAATTTTATTATATTCTCCTTTTTAATATAAATTTAAATCATAAATTTATACTAGTAAAAAAGTTGTTGTGACATGTTAGTGGGGCATGGCCCCTACCAGTCCCCTGCCTCCGCCACGGACTACAGAATGCAAATCACACCACCATTTTTCATCAAAGCTAGGTCAAACTATGCTAGCTTTTTTTCATCAAAGCTAGGTCAAACGATGCTAGCGAGTAAGGAGTCAGTAGAGCTGGCATCTCTTCTGTAGCATTGGGCAGAGCTCTGATAACCGGTACCACCTATGCCAAGAAGTGTTATGTTAGGTGACCAAGTGACAAACAATAATGGTGTATTACATAAAACTTCCAGCTTCCTGTGAATTGGTTTTACTTTCACTACAGATTGCCAAAGAAGAAATCAGAGTCTAGTAAAAGCTTCTGACCTCCTCACGGCCAATGCATCATTGCCGCCGACCTCCTCACGGCCAACGCCACAAGCACGGAGGCCAAGATCATCGGCCTTGTCCACTGCGGGAGGGCAGTGGCGACTGCAGCAGATACAACGGCGATGATGAGATGGTGCGCGATCTCCGCTCGTGAGCAACTTATTGGGACACAAGTTTATCCCACCAGTAAGGTTCTAATCCAATAGATAAGCTTCGATGTGATCGGTTGTAACCCTAATTGGTGAACCGAGAACACTCGCCACGCAAGGCATAAGCCCCAAACTATCCCTAAAGGGTTGGAGGACTTAAAAATTTGTCATCCCATCTAGGTCAATGTCGGTGGCGTCTCAAAGGTCAATGCTATGTTTCTGCATCTCTCTTCTTCAACAAAGGATGTGTTAGGTTGTCGGATTAGGGTTGCATCATATATTCGGGTGAGAGGATGCAATTTGACTAGGCAAATGCAAAATAAAAATGAAATGTTGTTTGATTGCCTACATGAGCGAGGCAAGCCTGGCTGGTGAGTGAAGCTTAGAGTGTTTGGTTGCCGGATGGATGTCGCATCGTATATCCTACATGACCGATTTTAGAAAAAAAGGCATTTGGTGACGTTGCATGAACAAATGTAAAAAAACAAGATGTTGGTTTGTTGTTTGCATGAGTGGATACAATTTGTCTAACATGTGGGACTAATATTTGGGTCCATCCTCTACAGCCTATATGTCAGACCAAGGTCTGCAGTGAAGCTCGATTCAGCCATTTCAACAGGCCAGGATCAAACCGTATATATGCATGAGTGGAGTCAAGCTGGAATAACCAAACAACTTTTGCATGTATTGTAGCAGAACCTCCTAAATTATATGGCCCACATGCACCTGTCATTGTCCCCAAGACCTCTGACGGCTATGCATGTACACCAGATAACCTAAGAAGATCTTTCGGGTGCCCTCATAGGACCCCGATTCAACTACATTTGACAACTCATACCAGGATCAACAAAGGAGTAACTACAACATTACAATATTTGTACAAAACTTTACATCAGAGTGCGAAAGAATAACAACAATGAATTTATAAATCATGATTAAATTAACTTTTTACAAACTTAACTTGTATTGCAGAAGTCAAGTAGTAAGTTAGGAGAGGTCGACTAGATCATATTGAACCCACTAACATGACCCCGGTTAACAGCACCAGTCAGTATCTGCAACAGGGGTTAACAAACCCTGAGTACTTGAGGGTACTCAACAAGACTTATCCGACAAAAGAAAAGATTCCAAGGGCATGATAGCTTTAGGGAATCAAGGTACGGGTATTCAAGAATCAAAATCATTTTGCAGAAAAGCTTACTAAAGTAAGTCCTTGCTCTCAACATTTTATTTTTATCATTGATTGTTCATTAACCAATTCTAAGTGATCCTAATCTAGATCAAAGTAATTCTCATCAAGATTCTTTCCTTATTCTTTCTTTTAATTCCATTCCTTAACTACGATGCAGGACAGGTGATCGAGTCTCCATAACCGAGGAGCAACGATGATTCGAACCGATTATACCCAGCTAGGGATCTCTAACCTCATGACATATGTAGAACCAAATCTTGCATATGCCAACCCTCATTTAGATCTCCCAAAAACAGAACGTGTCCATCGCCACCCGAGAGTACAGTACTCCTTGAACCCGGCCCAATTCTAGCCCCGAGGGTACACGCTACTCTCGTCATCTCTCCACTCCCAGTGCGAGGTTAGACGTTCTTGTAATGGAATCACTAACATCTTGGGCTTACCCAAGGCATAAGGCTAGTTGCAAAGTCTCGAAACACAAACAGGACTGCAACGGACAGTCCTTAACTGACAAGGCAAAAACACTACACTGAGACTCCTTTCCCAATGCATGTTAGCAATGGCCAAACCACCCGCTCGATCTTCAAGTTCATTCTTATATTCCATTATCCCTCAATTATGCCATCATGACCATATAAACATTTCATTTAAAAGCCTAATTCATTAAGCATAGCGAAGCATAACTACGCATTTTTCAATAAAACAGGTATCAAGGGTGATATCACAATAATCAAGAATGATAATGCAGCAATTGGGTTATCGTTCAACTCCTAATTACTTAATGCAGTAAACCATAGTATAAATGATAAAAAATTGTAAAACTCAAGGAAGGGTTTAAATGCACCGGGGCTTGCCTTGCGTTGCAGCAGTGGTTAGTTCTCGTAGAAGTCAAGTTTGACACCAACACCACGGGTGGATCCCCTTCTCCGAAGCTTGATCGACACGATCCAAAACACTCTCGTATACACTACACATATATAAATGATGCGATGGTTAACATGATGGAATGGATGCCATGATACATGACGATGAACAAGGCATAGTATACACAAGACATTTAGAAAGGATAAACATTAGTTATCTACTTGAGTACAACTTTCCTTCGCGGTACAGTTGCAATCCAACAGAACTATTAAACAACTTCAATCACATTAAGATGTTATTAAGAAAACTACTTAACTTTACTTTTTACCCAAGAGGTTGCATCTAATAACAAGTAATTCTACTACAAGACCACTAAGTATTAATATAAGTAAGTTATTAACTACTAATGACCTAAGTTAATGACTATCATTATCAAAACTTAATTAACAAGTTAATCATGAACTTGAACAATTAATTAAAGTGCCAAGGAACACCATCATGGTCATGTCCCAAGGTCCACAATCAATCCAAAAGTAACTCAAATCAAATCATGATTTATTCTAATCAATTAAGCACTTATTATATATAAAAAAACATGTAATAAAGTATATAATTAAAAGTTATCAAAACAGTACCAATATTTTTGTGAAGGTATATCTAACCATGTAAAACATACTCGCAAAGTTTCATGATTTTTGGATACTTATTCTAATTTATAGAAAACATGCAAATGACAATTATTAATTAAAAGAGCTAATTATTACTCATAACAAAAGTTTAGTAAATTACAAATTCATAATTTTATATGATATAGAATAACATGAAAAGACTACCCACAAAATTTCATATTTTTATCATGCTTCTACTATTTTATATGAATGAAACAATATAAAGCATGTTAATACATTTTTGAAAAAGGAAAAACACTTTTCTCTTCTTAGCCCACGATCTCCACCATTCGGCCCACTCCAGGCCCAGCTCGCAGACGCGCCGGCCCAGCAGGCAGCCAGCCCGACTTCTCCCCATTCTCACTGACCGCGGGGGCCAGGGTCAACATGACCCAGGCCGGCCTTGACCGTGACGTAGGCAGTGGGTAAGTCGCAGAGCGCGACGCCGGTGAGGTCCTCGCCGACCGGAAGGTCACCAGCTTGCTCCCCAAGTCAAGGTGCATCGAGTAAGAGCATCGGTGGAGCCTCTACCATACTGCGACATCCATGGCGGCGCCCATGGCGGGGTGGCGGCGCACAACATGGCAGCATGGTGGTGGACCGGCGGCTCCGGCGCGAGACCGACCTGGTTGAGGTTAGAGAAAGCAAAGAGGAACTCACCGTAACCCTCCCGGCTAGATGGTTGAAGCGGAGACGGCTTAGGCGAGGCTGCCGGCGTGGGAGGCGGAGGCGGCGGCGGTGAACTGGCGGCGAGCTCGTGTTCCGACACGACCTGTGCACGAAACGAGCAACCGGAGAGCTTATGAGCTTTTTGGTACAACGGTGAGCACAAATCATACGATAAAAATGAGAGAGCACTGTTGTAGACGGCCGGCCACGACGAGGCGGCCACGGCGGCGCACACGACCGGCTGCGAGGAAGAAGACGGCTCTCGGCCAGCTCCGATGGAGAGGGACGGTGCGAGCGGTCTCTAATGGTACGCAAAGACGAAGCGAAGCTAGCAGCAAGATAGAGCGGGCGGAGATGGCATGATGGAGGCGAATTTGACCGGCGCATGTCGGCTGTGCGGTGGCAGAGCAGAGGAGAAAAAGAGCTTAAGCAGCGGCGGCTTCGTGTTAAAACAGCGAGGCAGGGCATGGGCGAGTCGTCCAGAAACTGCGTGAGCTTGCCCACGCGGACGGCCGCGCGTCCAGGCGCGAAAAGGCACGACACGGCCACCACGACGCCGGCGACAGTGAGAGAAGAAGCAAAACAGAGCACGTCGGTTACTGTAGCATCAATACCACCTCATTCTTACGTTTTCTGTTTTCTTCAAATTACTCCCAAATTTGCATAGCAACTTCAAAATCTCCAAAAATGAAAGTTGTTCAACTTTTCAATATCTCCAACTTTGCTTTTTGGACCAAACTCATATTTTGAATAGTTTATGAAATTTGAAATCAAATTCAAATGGGAGCACTTTTAGGATTTTAGAAAATTCAAAATTACTTTAAATTTTTGAATAAAACTTGAAAATATGTAAAAATAGAAAATGTGTAACTTTTTAAGAGCTACAACTTTCATAATTGGGCCATCACCCAATTATGCCTACTTTTTTAAATTGAGTTTGAAATTCAAATTTGGGATTTGCATCTTTTTAATTTATTCAAAATTTTGCATTGAAACTTTGAAAATTCAAAACACCAAAGTTGTACCTCTCAACAAGAGCTACAACTTTGCTTTTGGACTCACCTCAAAATTTTGCTTATATTTTGAGTTATTCAAAAATGGGCAAAACTATACATGGAAATTTAGTTTTTTTATCCTTTTATTATTTTGTTATTTCATTAATTTGGTAATTAATTAGAGACTAAACATGATTAATCCTTTAACACTAATAAAACATTATTTCAGATGATAAACAAACATGGCATTATTAACATATTAATCATACTAATAAAAACAACATATCAGATTACTATTGAAACATGTAAAACATGTATATAACATGAAACACCCTGTTTGCAACATATGAAACACTACCAAGCAACACATGAAACATCACTATGCAACAGAGACCTGGTATATGAAATATTGATTATGCAACATGAAATGCATCTTATGCCTTGATGTATAATGATAATGCATGATTATTACTTAATCAGGTTTTATTTAGTATAGTAACACCAAGGGTGTTACATGTATATTGATGAGGTGAGCTAGGATATAGTGGAACCGGAACCAAACACACTATAAAATTGGGCATATAGTCGGGTCACAGGAAAGGTTGGCTAGGGGTATGTTTGGTTTGAGGACATGAGTGGATGGGATATAGCTACCCATGGATATAGGGATATGGACACTACTACAATAATTTTAACCGAGACGGGCATCCAAAACGCCTCGAATAAAAAAAGAAGAAAGCCCACAGCCCAGACCCAACTGGGCCTAGATCTGGGCCTCGCGTCGCCACCCCTACACGCCGCCGCTACAGCCGCGGGGGGAGCCCCGCCGCCGCACGAGACCGCCGGATTCGGCCTCCTCCTCGACGGATCCGGGCTCCTCCTAGCCGGATCTGGTGGTGGCCGCTTGCCCCCTCGGTCATTGTCGTCTTCACGTCACCGGATCTGGAGGAGAGCCGGGTCACCACCGCAGCACAGCCGGAGTGGAGTCGGAGGAGAGCCGGGCCACCGCCGCAGCACCGACGGATCTACGAGCTCCAGCTGCCATGCCTTCCACTGCCACAGACGTCATCGTCGATCTGCGAGGGAAGAAGGGAGGGAGATGGTGAGGGATGGATCTGAGAGGAGAGAGAGAGAGAGTGAGGGCCTGAGGGGCATACCTTCCACTGTCGTCGGTCAACGCCGCCGCCCTTGATGTATGCCAAGCCCTCCACGCCGCTGCGCCTTGGTCCCCGCGTGCGCAACCGCCGTCGTGGCCGCCCCGTGCGCCTGCGCATGGCCGCACCGCCACCACCTCCGCCCCTCGGAGGTTGGGGAGGGGCTCCGCCGTCGAATAGGAAGGGGAGGAGGAGGGGCATCGGATGGGAAGGGAGGGGAGGGGAGGGGAGAGGGCGGCGAGTGGGAAGGGGGGAGGAGGGGCATTGGATGGGAAGGGGAGGGCTAGGACTGGTGGGAGCCGAGAGAGTGAGGGAGTTAGGGTTTCCTGATGATTTGTTTATATATCAGAGATGGTAGTGGGTTGGTATGGGCTGACGGGCTGGACCTGATTTACCGAGGCGGTTGGAGTTAAAATTCTCGCCTCGGTTAATGATTTACCGAGGCGGTTATGTTAGGATGTCCGCCTCGGTTAATATGTATTAACCGCGGCAGACATTTTAAGTGTGCCCGCATCGGTTAATCAATTTTGCGAGGTGGTTTTAGATTAATAAAAAATGACCACCTCGGTTAACCGAGGTGGTTGAAATTCCTGCCCGCCTCGGAGGCTGTTTTCAAAAGATCGCGGTAAATCTTTTTTTTAGCAGTGGGGTATCCATGTTGTCTGTTTGGTTGGATGGATGAGATGAACCATTTTTCTGTTTGGTTAGATGGATGATAGTGGACGGGACACGAATACTTGACTAATTATATTTATATTATTTAAAAATAAAAGCTAAATATATACTAAATAATTATATACTAACACTAATTTTGTCATGATAATCTCTAATTACAAATAAAAAATGTTAATTAGCACTATAATTATCCTAATTAGCATACAAAACCAGCACCAATTAACATATTAGCACTTATTAAAGTTAATATTGACATCATAAATACTAAGTAATAATATAACATACTAATAATCCTTAATTATTTACTAATGACACAAATTAGAAAACATGGATGAGCTCGGCAATTTTTTGATGGCAGGGATATCCAGCATCTGAGAGAATATTCCCATGTCAGGGATATTCATAACCAGCTTGTCCCACGAACCAAACAGCGCTTATTCATGGACCCTCATCTCCCTTCAAGCGATATCCATCAAACCAAACGCAACCTAGGATTAGATATCATCCGTCTCTAGGCTAGGCTTGGTTGACGACAGGTTACCATGCTCTGTACAATTTTTTTCTCTGGTACCTATTCATGCATTAAAAAAATCCAATCCGTTCCACCTTCCTAAAACTATATCAAACTACAAAACATTAAGCTATAGTCAAATTCCAAAACTAATTGGCTACCAAAGGTTTAGTATACTAAAATCATACAACGCGCGTTGCAACGGAAATCATGGACAACAAAATGCTTATTTGTCTTGCTGACATGGACATTGCAGTTGCATGTGCTAGTGGATTTTAATTGTATATAATAATGCATTGCTTAGTTGGACAACTTGCATGTTAAGATAAGTAGCTAGTGGGGTTTTGTTTTATAAGAGTAAGGGGGGTGTTTGGGACTGCTCCATTCTCATTTTTCCAGCTCCGCTCCAGCTTCGCATTGCCAAACACCCTCCAACTCTAGGAACTCTGCTCCACGAAAAAGGTGGAGCTGAAGGCCAACTCCACATTTTTCTGGAGCATCTGTCACACTCCATTTAAAGGATAATATAGAGTGCATACATCTTATGTGCGCCCTAGAAATAGTCGCACACATAAGATGACAAATTAACAAAAGTATCATCACCATGTACATACATCACGATATTACATCACGTAGTTCTTAACATAACAAACGGAAAGGTAAATAACACTCTCGAACGAAGTATCTGCTCCACAGGGAAGGCTGACTGGTTGACCCAAACATAGAATTCTTTAGGGAAATCCTCGTAGAAACTGTCATCTGTTACCCATCCGGGATTTTTATCCAAAAATGAAATAATAACAAGTGTGAGTACACTCGTACTCCGCAAGTATGGTACGAGGATTCATGAGGCTCAAAAAGGATAGACACGGTTGACTGGAGTTAGCACTTTTAATAGATCAACATTTTATTATTAATTATTATTATTAAGTTATGTTTAAGCTCCCATTTAACCCACATGATCACCTACTAGAATTAAGGAGAGTAATTGAGCATTAGTATAATCTCATCATCATCATCATCATGAGTCATCCATATGTCGAGTAACTATTTATTCTGTAAGTTTTTCGGGTCGCTCGTGACTGTGAGCACGGCTGTTATAACAGTTTTAAACACTCTGCAGAGGTTGTGCATCTTTACCCGTGAGTCGTGTTGCCCATATGCCCAGGGCCCGTCGACGCCCTAACACTCCCAAGGTGAGTAGGCAGGGTACACTATGAAGCCTTCCATAGGCCTCTTCTAACATGTTAGGGCCGCGAGGTTTCCTCGGCAGGCAGATATAGAGAACCCCTTTCGATGGCACAATTCCCGTAGGCTATACATATCAGAACAGAGGTAGTTCTATACCCAAAGTGGCAAGCCCCTCTTGCGCCCTTTCGGGTAACCTCTAACAAGCTAGAAAAGATCCTATTACTGAGCTAAAGTTAGAGCCATATGACTCTCACGGTTGCACTGTATGTCCCAGCTTTTGCCCTACAGATAAGTCATTACGGAGGGTTTAGGGCAACATGATCAACATCATATGCACCTTTACCCTATGGTTCCACTGTTACCATCATATTTATCCATTGTTTCCATCAGTCATAGTATAGATTATGTTTAGTTAGAGCACTAGCATTCTACCCCATGTGTAAATAAAACCCATAGGGATCAAGGTACATGTCATCAATTAGCTAGGAAGTCTTTATAGTCGAGCAATATTAAACACATGCATAATGAGTATGTTATATAATAAATAGGACAACAAGGTAGGCCCATGCTATACTTGTCTTGGTTCACGAACTGCTGCTGGTCCTGCTGCTCCTCGTACGTGTCCGGATTCCCAAAGTACTCCTCACCGTCTGAACTCAAACGACACAAAGTACAACACGCATTCCAGAGCAGACATACAAGCAAAACATGACTACGATTAGAATAGTACACCAACAATAAATAAAACTGTATAAAATGTTTACCAAAATCATCTACGTCTCGCTACGATCACAACGACGCAAATTGCACAAAAAACGGAGTTACAACGCACAAGTTACGAGCTATTTACGGTTCCAAAAGCTAGCTATTAAACTAGACTTAATCGAGAAACTCAAAAGCTCCTAACAGGTCTAACAGTAGCCCTATTGCATAGATCATGAAATTATAAAACTAACGCAAGTTGAACGGATCGAATCGGAGCTAAAACAACGATTTTATAAGCGTTTTACTGCAGTGGCGGAACTGTAATTAATCTAGAAACGTATTTTTCATTTAAACCAGAGAAAATACGTCTTCAAAAGGGAAGTGTGTATTCCTTGAATACGCCAAGGACGGCGGGTTGGATAAGCAAGAAACCGAGGGTCTCTTTAGGAAAAAAGACCCATGAAGGGGTATCTTTCTATCCTATCCGTTGGATTCAGAATCGACGACCGAGATTAGATGGGAGGGGGAGAGAGAGAAGCAGCCACCGGAGGGGAGGAAGGACACGGCGGTGCTGCCATTGCCGACGGTGGAAAGGTCACCGGCGTGACTGGTTAGGGCCCTACAGGCCATGGTTTTGATCACCGACACCACCGGGACGATGCGAGGAAGAAGGTGAACTCGCCGCGGAACAAACCGCGGCCACAGGGTGGCCCGCGTGGCGTGCTCGCCATGGCCAGCGGCGGAGGGCTCGCCGGAGCTCGCGTAAAATGGCCCTATAGGCCACCATTCGACACGGAAGGTGGACGGGGAAAAGGGGGGGAGAGGGGCGAAGCTCACCAAGCGGCAAAACGAAGACGAGAGCGGCTCAAAGACGATGGCGACGTGGAGGAGCGGACGGCGTCTCCAGTGATCTTGCGAAGCTGCGGTTGTGGCTCAAACGGGTGAAATAGAGCGGGGAGGGCTACAGAGGGAGCAGCATCGGGTGCGGCTTCCACTTAAAAGGGCCAGGCGCGGGGAGACGCTCCCACGATAGGAGGAGCGAACGTGCACAGCGGCGGTTTCTCCTCGGCCGCGTGCGTCCGATTCAAGCGGGTGGTTGGAGGAGGTGCCGACAAGTGGGCCCGGGCGGTCAGTCGCAGAGGGAAGAAAGGAGAGAGCGGCAGCGGCGGTTATCAGTGCCGATGGGCTGGCCCAACAAGGGAGAAAGGAAGGAGAGGGTGAAGGCGAGCGGGCTGAAAGGAAACGGGCCAACGGGCCGAAATGGAGGGAGGGAAAATGAATAGGAATCCCTTTTTATTTCCTAAATTGATTTTCCAAATCCAATTTCAAGAGATTTTTAAATCCTTTTGGCAATTGAATAAAACCAGTCATCACACAAAATATAATGCAACAGCATGAGTGCAAAAATAAGTTGCTAACCTTATGATTAATTTTAATTTCACAAAAATTTATTATTCCCTATATTTAAATGCATACTCAATTACACAATAAATCATATTTAACTATTTTGAAATTATGAAAAATTTAGGGTGTTATAATTCTACCCCCCTTAAAAAGAAATCTTGTCCTCGAGATTGGGTGATGCTTACTCAAAAAGCTACGGATAAGATTTTCTCAGATCTTCTTCTCTTTCCCAAGTAGCTTCATCTTCTGAATATCGATTCCACTGTACTTTGCACATCTTTATAGTGCGGCTTCTAGTAACTCTTTCTGCAGTTTCAAGAATCTTTACCGGATACTCTTCATACGTGAGATCTTCTTTAACAGTAAGCTCTTCCAAAGGAATCTGCTCTTCTGGTACCCGCAAACACTTTTTCAACTGAGAAACATGAAACACATCATGCACACCCGACAAACTTTCTAGCAGTTCCAATTGATAAGCCACTTCTCCACGTCTCTCTAGAATCTTGAAAGGTCCCACATATCTCGATGCTAACTTGCCCTTTACATTGAATCTTCTCACATTTCTCATTGGTGACACTTTCAAATACACATAGTCACCTACTTTGAAACTCAACTCTCTTCTTCGGATATCAGCATAACTTTTCTGTCTGGACTGTGCTATTCTCAAATTATCCCTAATCATTCTCACTTGTTCCTCTGCATTGTGTAGGACATCTGGTCCAAACACTTGAGTTTCACCTGTCTGATTCCAGAATAGAGGTGTTCTACACTTACGTCCGTATAAAGCTTCGAATGACGCCATTTTGAGACTTTTCTGGTGACTGTTGTTATATGAAAACTCAGCATATGGCAAACTCTTATCCCAACTAGTACCATACTGTAAAGCACAAGCTCTCAACGTATCTTCCAAGATTTGATTGGTCCTTTCTGTCTGTCCATCAGTTTGGGGATGATATGCAGAACTAAAATTTAGCTTTGTTCCCAAAGCACTATGTACCTTATGCCAAAAATGTGATGTAAACTGAGTTCCTCGGTCAGACACGATCTTCTTCGGAACCCCATGTAGGCACACTATTCTCTCCATATATAGCTCCGCTAGCTTTGCGCCACTATAAGTGGTTTTGACTGGCAAGAAATGGGCCACCTTAGTAAGTCGATCCACTATTACCCAGATCGAATCATATCCGTGTTGAGTGCGGGGTAATCCAGTAATGAAGTCCATACCAACTTCTTCCCATTTCCACTCTGGTATTTTCATTGGTTGTAACAATCCTGCAGGTCTTTGGTGTTCAGTTTTCACCCTTTGACAAGTATCACATATGGCCACATACTCAGCCACATCTCTTTTCAAACCATACCACCAATACTTCTCTTTAAGGTCTAAGTACATTTTGGTGCTTCCAGGGCGTATAGAATAAGCAGAATCATGTGTCTCTCACAGAATCATATCACGGATAGCTTTCACTTCAGGTACACATATTCTTTTTCCAAACCATAGAGTACCATTCTCATCTAGCCTGAAGCCTGGTGCCTTTCCAACCACTACATGCTCTACAATCTCCTTTAGTTTCTCATCCTCCAACTGACCCTTGCGTATATCTTGCTCCAATGTAGGCTCTATGGCCAATTCCACTACATTATTGACAAGACCCAAATTGAGATGTTCAATTTCAGTTCACAACTCTACTGGTATAAATGTCAACTGAAGTCCGCTGGCATAGCTCTTCCTGCTAAGTGCATCAGCAACAACATTTGCCTTTCCAGGATAATAATGCACTTCTAGATCATAATCTTTAATCAATTCCAGCCAATGATGTTGTCTTAGGTTCAACTCTAACTGAGTAAAAATATATTTTAAACTCTTGTGGTCAGTATAGATATCACACTTATGTCCGATCAAATAATGCCTCCAGATTTTTAGGGCATAGACAACTGCGGCTAATTCCAAATCATGTGTTGGGTAATTCAGTTCATGCTTTCTCAACTGTCTGGATGTGTATGCCACAACCTTTCCTTCTTGCATAAGCACACATCCAAGACCTAGACAAGATGCATCACAATAAATAGAGAAGTTCTTACTTAAATCAGGTAAGGTCAACACTGGGGCTGTCGTCAACCTTCTCTTAAGCTCCTCAAAGTTAGCCTGACATTTGTCTGATCATACAAATTTGGCATTCTTCTCTAGTAGGGCTATCATAGGCTTAGCTAGCTTAGAGAACCCTTCAATAAATCTCCTATAGTACCCAACCAATCCCAAAAAGCTACGGATTTCACTAACATTGGCTAGAGCTTTCCAATTTAACACATCCTGCACTTTACTGGGATCTACGACTATTCCACCATTAGAGACCACGTGTCCTAGAAAAGATACTTCTTTCCGCTAGAACTCACATTTTCTCCTTTTAGCATACAATTTATGTTCCCTGAGTTTTTGTAAAACTAGTTTTAAGTGTTCAGCATGTTCCTCTTCATTTTTGGAGAATATTAGGATGTCATCTATAAACACCACTACAAACTTATCCAAGTACTCCATGAATACTTTATTCATCAGATACATAAAGTATACCGGTGCATTTGTCAGTCCAAAAAACATCACTGTATACTCATAAAGACCATATCTGGTAGTAAATGTTGTCTTAGGTATGTCAGATGCACAAATTTTTAGTTGGTGATATCCAGAACGGAGATCAATTTTTGAGAACACACAAGCACCTTTCAGCTGATCAAATAAGTCATCAATTCTAGGGAGTAGGTACTTGTTCTTGATTGTGACTTCATTAAGAGACCTATAATCAACACACATTCTTCGTGTGCCATCTTTCTTATCAACGAATATAACAGGTGCTCCCCAAGGTGAAGAACTAGGACGAATAAAACCTTTCTCTTGCAATTCCTTAATTTGTTTCTTTAGTTCTTCTAATTCATCTACCCCCATTCTATATGGTCTCTTAGCTATGGGTGCAGTTCTAGGTAAAAGCTCGATAAGGAATTCGATGTCACGATCGGGTGGCATACCTGGCAGTTCATCGGGGAACACATCTGAGAATTCATCCACCACCTGATTCTCCTGGTTGGCAACATCGCTCAACTGGTTGACAGTGGCGATTGGTTGAGCTTGCACTTCCACTTTGACACAAATTCTATCACCACTTGGAGCTGTCACAACAACGGATTTCTCCTGACATTGTATCACTGCTCTATGCTGCTTCATCCAATCCATTCCCAGGATGAGGTCAATCCCAACGGTTCTCAAAACAATTGGATTTACTTTAAAAGCTACCCCCCTTAGGAATATACTAGTAGAAGGGCTCCAATAGTTTGCTGGCATGCTAGCCCCCGGTGAATTTACTAACATAGGATCCTTCATGGCACACAGGGGTATGCTATGCATTCTAACAAAAACTTGTGATATGAAAGAATGCGAGGCACCAGAATCGAAAAGTACGGTAGCAGAGATGGAGTTGACACTAAACGTACCCAGCATAACCTCAGGCGCCTCCTGAGCTGATTCAGACGACACATGATTCACCTTGCAAGTGAATGGAGGTCGAGCGTTGGGCCTCTGGTTACTCTGCTGGTTCTGCGGGGCCTGCCGGTTCTGCTTCTTTGGGCACTGGTACGAATAGTGTCCCACATCTCTATAGTTGTAGCATGCATTGGGGTTGCCTGGAGTGCCACTCTTGATTGGGGCATTGTTGGGCACTCCCTGACGTGGTGCCTAATTGCTAGCTTGATGTTGCTGGGGGCGCTGCTGATTCTGGTTGCCAAACTGCTGTGGATACTGAGGACGCTGCTGGTTCGGGTTTCTCTGGGGGTACTGGCCTCTGTTCCATTGGTTGGTTGGCCCTTGGTTTCTCTGTGGAAAACCTTGCTTTGGGAAAGCTCGTGGGCGAGTGTTGCTACCCGACGCCTGTCCCTGGAGCTTCCTCTTCTTGAGGTCCATTTCCTTACGCTTGTTATCTATCACAATGGCACGATCCACCAATTCTTGGAAACTAGCATACTTGTTGGACATCAGCTGCAGTTGGAGTCCATCATACAGTCCCTTTAGAAAACGGCGTTGTTTGTCAGAATCCCGGGCCACCTCAGCCGGGGCATATCGCGACAGTTGAGCAAACTTGTCGCGGTACTCCGCCACAGACATGGACCCCTGTTTGAGAGCCCGGAACTCTTCTTGCTTCAGTTCAATGAGTCCCTCAGGAATGTGATAGGACCTGAAATTCTCTGTGAACTCATTCTATGTGATCTCTAGAGCATTCTCTAGACGTCTATACTGGAATGACTCCCACCAATCCTGAGCAGCTCCTTGGAGTTGGCCTGAGGCGTACAAGAC
This sequence comes from Saccharum hybrid cultivar R570, assembly GCA_038087645.1. Taxonomy (NCBI): domain Eukaryota; kingdom Viridiplantae; phylum Streptophyta; class Magnoliopsida; order Poales; family Poaceae; genus Saccharum; species Saccharum hybrid cultivar. The sequence continues at coordinate 3,453,319 of JAQSUU010000746.1, read as the reverse complement.
TTTCTCCAGGTCGTTGCACTGTGTAATATTTAGCTGCTTTTCTACAGCTCTCAACTAATCATCAGCCTCCATGGGCTCAGAGGCATGCGTGAACATAGGTGGGCGTCCTTTTAGAAACTCACCACGCTTTGTCATGGACCTGCACAGGTGGGGGTGCTCCTGCTGGTTGCTCATCGAGACGGTCCATCACTGTCTGCATGAGCTGTGCTTGCATTGCCATCAATTGTTCAATCATCACCGGCGGTGGCGGAGGTGGATCAACGAGAGCACCATGTCCACGACCACGTCCATGGCCTCGGCCACGTCCTCCTCGGGCGGCCATCTGCTTCCAAGCAAATGTGCAAACTTTTAGAGATCTTCCAAAAATTTACAAATTATTTATAAAAGGTAAATAACATAGCTGAAAATTTCTGGACGGGTGTCTACAACAGCAGATTAGAAATTGAAGTGTAACTCGAGTTTTAGAGATGCAACAGAGGCGTGGCATACATCGTTGGAAAGCTTAAGAAGTATGCTACAACTTTTATATAGAACTTTTTCACAGATTCTGACGGCAACATCATCAAAAACTGAGCTAAACAATTTCTATTCTAAGTTATAGACTGTACAGACTTGACAGATTGTAGCAGACATATCTCTTAAACCAAAACTGATAATGTGGTGATTCTAGTGGGAAAAGAAAGATACACAAGTCTAGTTCCTTTCACAAAAATTTCATAATTTTTGGACGTGGAGATTTAGAGATATGAGATAAACATTGCAGACTGCTCTGAAAAACAGTACAACAGTGATGCGAACTTTTAAACCCCAACTAAGTTAAACAAATACTAACTTAAGGTTTTGATAAAAAGAACGTGTGGACAAGCCCACACTATTCCAGCAATCACACAAACTCCAAATCATTCCAAGTTCATCAACACAACCAACAAGACAACTAAATGTTCACACTACAAGCATAAACTTAACATGACTCTCGATCTAGAACGCATTCATTGTAACGGGGCTGCAACATCTAATGAGCGTGATCCACCATGGTGAACACCCTGGCCTTCTTCTTGTACATGGTAGGCTGTCCTAGATGAACGACCCTGGCCTACTTCTGCGCCGCACGAAGCTCATCTTTGAGTGCTTCGTTGGCCTCCTGCATGGCGCTAAGATGCCTCACTGTAGTGTCCATGGTTGGGTTAGAAGCTGAGGGAGCCAACACCGCCCATGTCTTTTCCACCGGGTCATAGCGTGGAAGAAACCTGTAGCGATTGCCCTGCATGTCCTCAAATCGGCGGCCATGATAGTGCAGGTATGCCTCCTGTGCGGCATTCTCCATGCTGTCGTAGGCGCTGGCACGCCTGGACCGGTGGCTGTGGGTAGTCACGACATCTTGGGATTGGTCGGTGTTGTTCCAGACTATGATGATCACATTAGTCTTCCAGTATGTCGCCTCTACTGGATGCTGGTGCTCTGCGCAGTAATACTTCACCGAAGCAGCAAGATCTGGGTAGTACTCGGCCAGCATGGTGGTGAGGAGGTTGTGGTAATGGACGTCCTCAGAGGCTTCCTTAAACTTGTTTCTAGTGGTCCACCCCCATCTCTTCTGGTTCCTCTGGAGCAGCTGGGGAAGGCACTGGTGTTGGTGCAGAAGCGGCCTGGGAAGCTGGTGGAGGTGTAACAGCGGGGACTGGCGCTGAAAGGTTCTTGGTTGGTTTTGGTAATTGAGTGACAACTTAGGTGGACTAATATGTGGTTATGTGAGATACACAAGAGATTAGTCCACATGTGATGGTGTCATGAAGGAGCTCATTGCATATGAGACATGACATGGAGTCATGTGACCAAGATGGAGAAGATCAAGATGAGGCTTGGCTCGAAGGACCGGTTGTGAAGGTGAAGGGCAAGTTGAGGCTTCGAAGCGAAGGACCATGCGATGGTGAAGCTTGGGCAAGACTTGGCGCCGACGGACCAATGCAACGGTGAAGAGCAAGTGGGGTCAAGATCGATGAACCAATACGGTCACGTGATGATATGAAGTGAATCATATCATTTGGTGATTGGTTGGTGCATGTGTTGCATCAATGTCGGAGGAGATGGAGTGGAATGCGCAAGGCTAAGGTATAACCTAGGGCATTTCCATTTCACTGGTCATAGGTGTGTAGAGAAGTTTATGACCGGGTTTAGGATAGATGGCCGTACTATCAAGAGGGACAAACTTGTTTGCATATCGGTCATCTAGTGCCACTTGAGCGATCTAACTGTGCATACGTGTTAGGATCGAGTGGCGAGGCAAGTTGAGTGCCTAATTCCTTCGAAAATGATTATGAAAATGCTAACACACGTGCATAAGGTGGTGATCACCTGTTGGTGTTGGCACATTTGCGAAGGCGATGAAGTTTGAGCGGTAGAGAGGGTTTGGATCTCTCTCTCCCTCCCGCCGAGCTTGCGAGCGCGGGATTCAGGCGTTTTCGAGGAGTTGAAAAGCCTATTTTCCACTACGCCGGAAGTCGGAAAAGAAACGGAGGCGAACGGGGTCACTGAGGTGACCGGACGCTGCACCGGACGCGGTCACGGTGTGACCGGACGCGTTCGGTCAGTACAGCGCAGGCGCGGGTGCTAGGGTTTGCAACCGGCGCGTCCGGTCACTCGCGGGACCGGCGTGTCCGGTCATGCGCCCAGAAGGAACTGAGGTTCACAGAGGACGATCGGACGCGGGGCGCGTCCGGTCACACATGATCGGACGCGTCCGATCGTTGAAGGAGCTTACTGGACTCTAACCGGACGCGGGCACTGTCGCGTCCGGTCATCGCAAGGAGCGCGTCCGGTCGTTGCATCGCGGGCGCGTGGGTCAGTGCGATCGGCGTGTCCGGTCGTTTGACAGGCGCGTCCGGTCATCGGGACCGGCGCGTCCGGTCGTTATGAGAAGCGCGTCCGGTCATAGGGTTTGACCGTTGGCGCAGTGACCGTTGGAGGATCTAACGGTCGCATTTGAAATTTGAGGGACACGTGGACGTCGCAGGGCGACCGGACGCGGTGAAGTGCGTCCGGTCAGTTACGACCGGCGCGTCCGGTCATCCCGAAAAGGACCCAGTGAAGGGGTAACGGCTCTATTTGACCGTGGGGTTATAAATAGATGCCTTGGCCGGCTGTGGCCGTGAGCTGAGCACACTTTAGCCTTGGTGGCTTGTGTGGTAGTGCTTGGGAGCCCTCTAACTCACTCATGCTTGATAGTGTTCATCGGATCGAGTGAGAGAGCGATTCTAGTGCGATTGCATCGTGAGGTTGCATCGAGTGGCACTAGGTGTTCGTGTTGCAAGCCGGTAGTGCTTGTTACTCTTGGAGGTTGCCACCTCCTAGACGGCTTGGTGGCTTGTGGCTCTGACGAAGCTCGCAAGAAGATTGTGCGAGGCTCCGGAGAAGCTTTGTGAGGGGGATTGTGCTCACCCCGCGGGGATCGCGAAGAGCAACTATAGTTGAGCGTGTCATTGAGTTACCTCACTTGAGAGTGGTGTCTTGCGGTGCCTTGCGGGGCATTCCTTGAGGGGCAAGTGACTTGAGGGTCACACCGAGGAACCATCTAAGTGTTGGTCGACACAACGGGGACGTAGCTTGGTGGCATCCAAGTGAACCTCGGGAGAAAATCACCGTGTCAACTTTGTCTACTCTTCTCGGTGGTTTGCCTTCATGCAACACAAGCTTGTATTTACTTTCATATATACTTGTGCTTGTGTAGTTGCTCTCGTAACTAGTTTGCTTGTGTAGCTTGCTAAGTTGTCTTCTTGCTTGTGTAGCTAGAAGCTTCCGCTTGCGTGACTAATTTGGTTTGTGTAACCTTGTTAGTCACATTGCTTAGTTTGTGTAGCTAAGTGGTTTGCGCTCTCTAATTTGGCATTAGTTGCCTTGTTATTGAGCATTGCTAGTGAGCTTAGGCTTTGTGCGCTTTGCTTACTAGAATTATGTAGGAGCTCCCTCTTGCTTGCAAAGTACTAGTGCATAGGTTTGTGTGACCTTGCTCTAGAGTTAAATAGGAGAGCTCTTGCTAAGGAAAGCACCTTAGTTGCTTAATTAGGATCTTTGTGAGGTGCTTGTGAACTTAGTTAGAGGGGTGTAGTCTTGGCTATACCGATAAGTTTATTTCCGCATTTGTTTTGGTTAGCCAACTCGTTTAAGTTTTAAAAAGGACTATTCACCCCCCCTCTAGTCCGCCATCTCGACCCTACAAGTGGTATCGGAGCCGGGTCTCTCATTTGTGGTCTTCACCGACCTGAGAGGATGGTGGCTTATGGGCTATATGTTGAGTGTCCACATATTTTTGATGGCACACACTTTGCACGGTGGAGAAATTGGATGACATGTAATTTTAAGTTTATTTCTCCTCAATTGTGGTGGATCGTAGATGTGGGCTTTTCCTTTGCAATTGATAAAAAGAATGCAACTCAAGCGCAAAGTAAATGCCTACATCTCGATATCCAAGCTACTAATGTTTTATATCGATCTTTGGTTAGTAGCATACTTCATGAGATCATAGACTTCGAGTCCGCCCATGAAATTTGGGTGTTTCTAAATGAGAAATATGGGGTGATCTCTAATGATGATGAGCCCAAGGAAGAGGCGCATGAGGATGTTGAGCATGACCACAACAACGTGGTTGTGGAGGATTGCTCCACCTCACGGTCAAGTGATGACAAAGATGATCATATCACAAGATCACTTGACAAGAAAAATAATAATGCCACAAGTGATGCAAGCAATGATTCTACTCCATGCACACTTGATGGTGAAGATGATGGCTATGAGAGTGATGCTTCGACAAGCTCTTCAACATCACCACATTGTTCCATGTCACATGGTGACACTAAGGTATCTATTGGTGGTTTTGTTGTTGATTGTGATGGTCCAAATTTTGAGCTTCTATATAAACTCTCAAAGGCCCTAAGAAATGAGATGGCAAAAACAAGTAAATTGAAAAATGAAAACTCATTTCTAAAAACCACATGTGAACAACAAAAGCATCTACTTTATGTTACTACTTGTTCACATGAGGAGCTAAAATTGGCTCATGAGGAACTTAGTGTTGCTCATGATAATTTGGCACAAGAACATGTTTTACTCACTAAGAAGCCTTCTAATGAAGAAACCAAGTCTAGTGAGAGCTCATCATTTGGGTCAAATGATCAATCACATATTACTAACCCTTGTGATGTAGGCAAGAAGCATGTATCCACCTCTTGTGATGATTTATTAGATATGCCATGTTCTTCACAATTAAATGTTTTTTTTACTTCTATGTCTTGTGAGACTAACCTTTTGAAGGAGAACAATGAGCTTAAAAGTGAAGTGAAGAATTTGAGCAACAAGTTAGAGAGGTGCTACAACTCAAAAGTCACCTTTGAGCACATGATGAAGACTCAAAGAAACGTTGGTGACAAAAGTGGCCTTGGCTTCAAGAAGAAAATAACAAGGGGTGAAAGAAAGCAAGAAAAGAGGATGAAGAGGCTACTCCAAAAGAAGCTCTCGCATTCCATGTGCTATCGATGCCATGAAGCGGGACATCTTGCTAATGGTTGCCCAAACATTGAGAAGCTCAAGAAGATGAAAGAAGAAGAGAGGCTAAAACATGTCAAGTGCTTCAAGTGCCGCACTTGGGGCCATCTCACCTCAATGTGCCCAACCAAGCAATTGGTAAAGCAACAAATAAAGCCTCAACCAAAGCCACTAGTTGAGCAAGAGAAAACACCCCAAGAGCAAATCAAGATCAACCATGAAGATGATGGTGACTTGATGAAGAAGAAGAAAACAAGAAGGGGTGGAAGAGCAAGACATCCAATGCAAATTCAAGATGTCAAGATGATGAGCAAGAATCAAGATGAGAAGAAAGTACATGCTCACATCAAGTGCTTCAAATGTGGAGACATGGGACACTTCGCCTCGGGGTGTCCTACCAAGCTTGAGAAGAAGGCTCAAGCAATTCATGAGAGGCAAGGGAATGAAGAGCATCATATGAGCAAAGAAGAAAAGGATCAATCAAAGAGAAGATACTACTCATGCCGGGAAAGGGGACACATGGCACATTCATGTCCCCTAGGTAACACTTCTAAGCATATTTCAATTGATGATACTAATGTGCTTAGAAAGGATGTAAATGGTACCTCTATGGTTGCTATTGCAAAACATTCCGCTACTCATACTAAGGCAATGCCTAAGTATGTTGCACCTAACTTGAGAGGACCCAAACTTGTTTGGGTACCATCAAAAAGTGGATGAATGTGTGTAGGTACCATGGCATTGGAGGCTTGACTCAAATTGATTTCATATTTATCATTATATGTTGACTCAAGTATTGAAGCTTATTGCAATTCTATCCCAATGCCAAGTCAAAATGAGTGAAGTCCAAAGTACTACAACATACAAGTGTCATGATCAAGTTGTGGATGATTTCTTGGAATTATTTGATGGCTTGCAAATGTTCAAGTTGAAAGCTTGCTATGAATAATCATGAGCTAACCAAGGTATATCTCTTGTTGATTATTTCATTTGGGTGCATATGAGTTGATTGAATTGGATAAATGTGCAATGTTGCTTGCTATGAGATGATTGAATGGATTAAATGCTTAGCAATCAAGTTTGGATTGATTTGGGTTGGATAAGTTCATGAGATGACCTTTAGTAAGTGGATTGAATGGATATATATCTTATGAAAGTATTCAAACAAGTTAGTTTCAAGTTTGATTCACTTTTGATGAAGAATAGCTCATGTTTTGAAATCTGTCCTATATTAAAAATCTGAGCTAGCAGTGATCTTAGCCATGTTTGAGTGATCAAATCTATATGGATTGGCTTGAAATTTGGTATACATGCTCTACACTTATGATAGAAGATGCTGTAGATATTTCATGAGAAGTGGATAAGGGTTGCTTCGGTTTTGAAGTGCATCTTGTCAGCTATAGTGCAGCAGTTTTCAACATGTAGCAATCTAGAAGTCAAAAGAAGTTCAAATTTTTACAGTTGCTAAATGACTTAGTGAAGCACATCTCCACCAAATTTCATGGCATTTAGATCCGTACATTGTGAGATATGAATTATTCTTTGAAGGGTACAGAATCTGCCAAGAAAAGTGACAATTATTGGATTAATCTAGAGTCACTTTGATTGAAAGGTCCTCAAGTTGGAAACTTGTTTATAAGTGGTTGAGGTACCTAAGTTTGGTTTTGGATTGATCTATAAGCATGAAAAGCAATGAGTACAAGAACATTTGATTGTGGAATGTACTTGGTGTACTTATTTGGTACTCAATTTGAAGATCAAGATCAAACTTAAGATGAAGATGAAGTTTAAGTTCTAGTGATGATTAGAGATCATTTGGTAGAAAGAAAAGGACTTAAACAAGTAGAAAGAGTTGGACTCAAATGTAGATTCAAGGATTATTCATCAAGATTGAGTTCATCATTTGGATCAATCAAACTATATCATTTCAAGTGAGTATCAAGAGTGGTTCTTTGGAGAAAGGTCACTTCTCCCTAGTGAGGGGCTTGCCGCCGTGTGTAGGTAAAACCAAGTTTGGGACTTGGAAGGCTAACATGGAAGTGGTGATCCGAGGAACTTGTGATGCTTAGTTGAAGCAATCAAAAGGGTTGATCAAGAAAAGCAAGCAACACCCAAAAGAGAGCTAGTTATGTATTTCAAGTGGTATTCTAAGTAGTTCTCTCATACAAGCAAAGATGATATAATGAAGCAAGCCAACCACAACAAGAAAGTGTACTTGATCATTAGTGGTTTTCATTTCATATGGGTGAAGAATGGATTTATCTATGATGATTGGTCTTCACCAAGCAATAAATTGGACTTCACATTGCTATCGGAGTAATAAATTGGAATCTATATGACTATCCTCTACTTCAACATAGCAAAGGTATCATTGAAATGTGCATGATCATCTCATTCCTTACTAGTATGCGGTTAGTGCATATAGTACATCTTATTAGGATCATGCATAACAAATGAAAAGTTTTAAATTTATAGCCTACCATTATTGCTTGATTGATTAATTGATCTAGTGGTATGGATATGAGTTTATTCATGAGCTAGTGAATCCAAGTACTTGATCTAGTTTGGATTGCTAACAAGTGACAAGTACAACATTGGCAAGATAACCCTTAGCATGAGGTGTGAAGAAGCTTGTCATTGGATCAAACTGGACTTGGAATCTTAGACAAATCAACTTAGTTCAAGTCATACAAGAAGCTCATGATAATGATAAGAGTACAAGCACAAGACAATAATGAAAATAGATATCTAGTTTATTTCAAGTGGTATCTAGACTCAAATTGATCTTCCAAGTGGTATATACAAGTGGTGTCTAGATAATGATCTACAAGTGATATCTTACAAATGGTACTCATGAAGATAGCAAATGTTCAAGAAGTGAATATTATTGCCAAATCCTTCAAAGTGGATCCATACTAAAAAATTCTTTCAAATGGTATCACATTCCTACTCATGGTATCTTCACGTGGTATCATTCATGCAAGACGATGGTTTCACAAGTGATCCTCAACTTTAAGTGATCAAATCAAGCAATGCTACCCTCATCTTCAAGTGATATCTCAAGTGAATGACACATGCTATGACATAGGGGGAGAAGCCCCACCGATTGGTATCAAGGTCAAAGATCCTATGTGGAATCTCAAGAGCAACCATAAAGTTTGTCATTCCAACATATGTGGTAATATCCATCAAAAATGCAATATTCAAGTCTCAAACATCTACCCCAATGCAAGCTTTTGTATCAATTGAGAAGAACATCTTTTGTGGAAATTGATGACAAAGGGGGAGAAGTTGGACAAAGATATGAAAGAGATTGGAAAGATTGGACATGGACAAAGAGGGAGTAACATTGAAGAATAAGAATAAAAGGGGATCAAACATTCTTGGACAAAGAAAGCACACAAGTAGGGGGAGCAAGCTCATGAACTTTGATTGATTACATTTGATATGTGCATAATTCATGTGCTTGCTTGCATTGCATAAGTTCTTAAATTCAATATGCATGCTTGTGTGGTGTATGCTAGTTATAGAACTTGAATGATGATTTGATAACTAGCATGCATAGGATGTTAGCTAGACTTGTGATTATCATGCAAAAACTAGAACCATGCTTATAATGTGATCTCATGGGGTTTCTAGTGTTTTTGATGTCTAGCTACTCATGATGCTAAGGATGATGGCAAACTTGTGATTTTCAAATAGTATCAACCTACTAATTGGTATCAAGCTACAAAGGTTTATTCTATACACCTTAGCATCACTTAGTAGTGCTAACCCTCCCACAAATTTCATATTTATGCATATGTGCAAAGCTTGAAACCAAACCATTTGAGCACATATGTAGGGGGAGTTATCACTACCAAGTCGGATTTTATGGTGCTTATCCAAATCTTGACATAGAGCTTAAAAGTTGGATAAGTAACATTAAATCCAAAACAAGTTAGCAATTTACACTTGTGTGAAGTGCTAGCTTGAAAAAGCATATTTTTCATATCTTTGTAGAGTTGTCATCAATTACCAAAAAGGGGGAGATTGAAATGTCCTTGGTTGGTTTTGGTAATTGAGTGACAACTTAGGTGGACTAATATGTGGTTATGTGAGATACACAGGAGATTAGTCCACATGTGATGGTGTCATGAAGGAGCTCATTGCATATGAGACATGACATGGAGTCATGTGACCAAGATGGAGAAGATCAAGATGAGGCTTGGCTCGAAGGACCGGTTGTGAAGGTGAAGGGCAAGTTGAGGCTTCGAAGCGAAGGACCATGCGATGGTGAAGCTTGGGCAAGACTTGGCGCCGACGGACCAATGCAACGGTGAAGAGCAAGTGGGGTCAAGATCGATGAACCAATACGGTCACGTGATGATATGAAGTGAATCATATCATTTGGTGATTGGTTGGTGCATGTGTTGCATCAATGTCGGAGGAGATGGAGTGGAATGCGCAAGGCTAAGGTATAACCTAGGGCATTTCCATTTCACTGGTCATAGGTGTGTAGAGAAGTTTATGACCGGGTTTAGGATAGATGGCCGTACTATCAAGAGGGGCAAACTTGTTTGCATATCGGTCATCTAGTGCCACTTGAGCGATCTAACTGTGCATACGTGTTAGGATCGAGTGGCGAGGCAAGTTGAGTGCCTAATTCCTTCGAAAATGATTATGAAAATGCTAACACACGTGCATAAGGTGGTGATCACCTGTTGGTGTTGGCACATTTGCGAAGGCGATGAAGTTTGAGCGGTAGAGAGGGTTTGGATCTCTCTCTCCCTCCCGCCGAGCTTGCGAGCGCGGGATTCAGGCGTTTTCGAGGAGTTGAAAAGCCTATTTTCCACTACGCCGGAAGTCGGAAAAGAAACGGAGGCGAACGGGGTCACTGAGGTGACCGGACGCTGCACCGGACGCGGTCACGGTGTGACCGGACGCGTCCGGTCAGTACAGCGCAGGCGCGGGTGCTAGGGTTTGCAACCGGCGCGTCCGGTCACTCGCGGGACCGGCGTGTCCGGTCATGCGCCCAGAAGGAACTGAGGTTCACAGAGGACGATCGGACGCGGGGCGCGTTCGGTCACACATGATCGGACGCGTCCGATCGTTGAAGGAGCTTACTGGACTCTAACCGGACGCGGGCACTGTCGCGTCCGGTCATCGCAAGGAGCGCGTCCGGTCGTTGCATCGCGGGCGCGTGGGTCAGTGCAATCGGCGCGTCCGGTCGTTTGACAGGCGCGTCCGGTCATCGGGACCGGCGCGTCCGGTCGTTATGAGAAGCGCGTCCGGTCATAGGGTTTGACCGTTGGCGCAGTGACCGTTGGAGGATCTAACGGTCGCATTTGAAATTTGAGGGACACGTGGACGTCGCAGGGCGACCGGACGCGGTGAAGTGCGTCCGGTCAGTTACGACTGGCGCGTCCGGTCATCCCGAAAAGGACCCAGTGAAGGGGTAACGGCTCTATTTGACCGTGGGGTTATAAATAGATGCCTTGGCCGGCTGTGGCCGTGAGCTGAGCACACTTTAGCCTTGGTGGCTTGTGTGGTAGTGCTTGGGAGCCCTCTAACTCACTCATGCTTGATAGTGTTCATCGGATCGAGTGAGAGAGCGATTCTAGTGCGATTGCATCGTGAGGTTGCATCGAGTGGCACTAGGTGTTCGTGTTGCAAGCCGGTAGTGCTTGTTACTCTTGGAGGTTGCCACCTCCTAGACGGCTTGGTGGTTTGTGGCTCTGACGAAGCTCGCAAGAAGATTGTGCGAGGCTCCGGAGAAGCTTTGTGAGGGGGATTGTGCTCACCCCGCGGGGATCGCGAAGAGCAACTCTAGTTGAGCGTGTCATTGAGTTACCTCACTTGAGAGTGGTGTCTTGCGGTGCCTTGCGGGGCGTTCCTTGAGGGGCAAGTGACTTGAGGGTCACACCGAGGAACCATCTAAGTGTTGGTCGACACAACGGGGACGTAGCTTGGTGGCATCCAAGTGAACCTCGGGAGAAAATCACCGTGTCAACTTTGTCTACTCTTCTCGGTGGTTTGCCTTCATGCAACACAAGCTTGTATTTACTTTCATATATACTTGTGCTTGTGTAGTTGCTCTCGTAACTAGTTTGCTTGTGTAGCTTGCTAAGTTGTCTTCTTGCTTGTGTAGCTAGAAGCTTCCGCTTGCGTGACTAATTTGGTTTGTGTAACCTTGTTAGTCACATTGCTTAGTTTGTGTAGCTAAGTGGTTTGCGCTCTCTAATTTGGCATTAGTTGCCTTGTTATTGAGCATTGCTAGTGAGCTTAGGCTTTGTGCGCTTTGCTTACTAGAATTGTGTAGGAGCTCCCTCTTGCTTGCAAAGTACTAGTGCATAGGTTTGTGTGACCTTGCTCTAGAGTTAAATAGGAGAGCTCTTGCTAAGGAAAGCACCTTAGTTGCTTAATTAGGATCTTTGTGAGGTGCTTGTGAACTTAGTTAGAGGGGTGTAGTCTTGGCTATACCGATAAGTTTATTTCCGCATTTGTTTTGGTTAGCCAACTCGTTTAAGTTTTAAAAAGGACTATTCACCCCCCCTCTAGTCCGCCATATCGACCCTACAGGCGCATCTACTGGTGGGATGGGTACGACCACGGGGGTCAAAGCGGGTCCATCTGATGCAGTAGCTGAAGATGCCTCTACTTCCATGAGTTCTTCCTCCTCGTCGTCGGTGATGTGGACGACCTCTGACACCACTGGTGGTACTGCTGGTGGTGCTGGTGGAGCAGGTGCTGCTAGAGTGAACTAGACGACGTAGGCAGCTGCACTAAGACGAGGCATCTATAGTTTTGATATAAAATATTATCAGAGTCAATATTTTATGCAATAGAATAGAGAATAGAGCATAAAATTTTAATAAAATACCAAGATTGAGATAGTAGCAAATAAATAAATAAAATCATAATCCTAGAAACGACCATTTCTATCTAGGTTTGCGTCCTACAGTCAACACGGCTTTGATACCAATTTGTCACACTCTATTTAAAGGACAATATAAAGTGCATACATCTTATGTGCGCCCCAGAAATAGTCACACACATAAGCCGACAAATTAACAAAAGTATCATCACAATGTACATACATCACGATATTACATCACGTAGTTCTTAACATAACAAACGGAAAGGTAAATAACACTCTCGAACAAAGTATCTGCTCCACAGAGAAGGCCGACTGGTTGACCCAAACCTAGAATTCTTCAGGGAAATCCTCGTAGAAACTGTCATCTGTTACCCATCCGGGATTTTTATCTAAAAATGAAATAATAACAAGTGTGAGTACACTCATACTCCACAAGTATAGTATGAGGATTCATGAGGCTCAAAAAGGATAGACACGGTTGACTACAGTTAGCCCTTTTAATAGATCAACATTTCATTATTAATTATTATTATTAAGTTATGCTTAAGCTCACGTTTAACCCACATGATCACCTACTAGAATTAAGGAGAGTAATTGAGCATCAGTATAATCTCATCATCATCATCATCATGAGTCATCCATATGTCGAGTAACCATTTATTCTGTGAGTTTTCCGGGCCGCTCGTGACTGTGAGCATGACTGTTATAACAGTTTTAAACACTCTGCAGAGGTTGTGCATCTTTACCCGTGAGTCGTGTTACCCATATGCCCGGGGCCCGTCGACCCCCTAACACTCCCAAGGTGAGTAGGTAGGGTACACTATGAAGCCTTCCATAGGCCTCTTCTAACATGTTAGGGCCGCGAGGTTTCCTCAGCAGGCAGATATAGAGAATCCCCATTTCGATGGCACAATTCCCGCAGGCTATACACATCAGAACAGAGTCAGTTCTATACCTAAAGTGGCAAGCCCCTCTTGTGCCCTTTCGGGTAACCTCTAACAAGCTAGAAAAGATCCTATTACTGAGCTAAAGTCAGAGCCATATGACTCTCACGGTTGCACTGTATGTCCCAGCTTTTGCCCTACAGATAAGTCCTTACGGAGGGTTTAGGGCAACATGATCAACATCATCTGCACCTTTACCCTATGGTTCCACTGTTACCATCATGTTTATCCATTGGTTCCATCAGTCATAGTACAGATCATATTTAGTTAGAGCACTAGCATTCTACCCATGTGCAAATAAAACCCATAGGGATCAAGGTACAAGTCATCAATTAGCTAGAAAGTCCTTATAGTCGAGCAATATTAAACACATGCATAATGAGTATGTTATATAATAAATATGACAACAAGGTAGGCTCATGCTATACTTGCCTTGGTTCATGAACTGCTGCTGGTCCTGCTGCTCCTCATACGTGTTCGGATTCTCAAAGTACTCATCACCATCTGAACTCGAACGACATAAAGTACAACACGCATTCCAGAGCAGACATACAAGCAAAACATGACTACGATTAGAACAGTACACCAACAATAAATAAAACTGTATAAAATGTTTACCAAAATCATCTACGTCTCGCTACGATCACAACGACGCGTTGCACGAAAAACGGAGTTACAACGCACAAGTTACGAGCTATTTACGGTTCCAAAAGCTAGCTATTAAACTAGACTTAATCGAGAAATTCAAAAGCTCCTAACAGGTCTAACAGTAGCCCTATTGCGTAGATCATAAAATTATGAAACTAACGCAAGTTGAACGGATCGAATCAGAGCTAAAACGACGATTTTATAAGCGTTTTACTGCAGTGGCAGAACTGTAATTAATCTAGAAACGTATTTTTCATTTAAACCAGAGAAAATACATCTTCAAAAGGGAAGTGTGTATTCCTTGAATACGCCAAGGACGGCGGGTTGGATAAGCAAGAAACCGAGGGTCTCTTTAGGAAAAAGACCCACGAAGGGGTATCTTTCTATCCTATCCGTTGGATTCAGAATCGACGACCGAGATTAGATGGGAGGGGGAGAGAGAGAAGCAGCCGCCGGAGGGGAGGAAGGACACGGCGGCGCTGCCATTGCCGACGGTGGAAAGGTCATCGGCGTGACTGGTTAGGGCCCTACGGGCCATGGTTTTGATCACCGACACCACCGGGACGATGCGAGGAAGAAGGTGAACTCACCCCGGAACAAACCGCGGCCACGGGGTGGCCCGCGTGGCGTGCTCGCCATGGCCGGCGGCGGAGGGCTCGCCGAAGCTCGCGTAAAACGGCCCTATAGGCCACCATTCGACACGGGAGGTGGACGGGGAAAAAGGGGGGAGCGGGGCGAAGCTCACCAAGCAGCAAAATGAAGACGAGAGCGGCTCGAAGACGATGGCGACGCGGAGGAGCGGACGGCGTCTCCGGTGATCTTGCGAAGCTGCGGTTTGTGGCTGAAACGGGTGAAATAGAGCGGGGAGGGCTACAAAGGGAGCGGCGTCGGGTGCGGCTTCCACTTAAAAGGGCCAGGCACGGGGAGACACTCCCACGATGGGAGGAGCGAACGTGGGCAGCGGCGGTTTCTCCTCAGCCGCGTGCGTCCGATTCAAGCGGGAGGTTGGAGGAGGTGCCGACAAGTGGGCCCGGGCGGTCAGTCGCAGAGGGAAGAAAGGAGAGAGCGGCAGCGGCGGTTATCAGCGCCGACGGGCCGACCCAACAAGGGAGAAAGGAAGGAGAGGGGAAGGCGAGCAGGTTGAAAGGAAACGAGTCAACGGGCCGAAATGGAGGGAGAGAGGGAAAATGAATAGGAATCCCTTTTTATTTTCTAAATTAATTTTCCAAATCCAATTTCAAGAGATTTTTAAATTCTTTTGGCAATTGAATAAAACCAGTCATCACATAAAATATAATGCAACAGCATGAGTGCAAAAACAAGTTGCTAACCTTATGATTAATTTTAATTTCACAAAATTTTATTATTCCCTATATTTAAATGCACACTCAATTACACAATAAATCATATTTAACTATTTTGAAATTATGAAAAATTTAGGGTGTTACAGCATCTCAAAGGGTACTTCAGTTTTTGGAGTTTTATACTCCCGCATGGAGTTGTGGGATAATTACCCACTTGCTACTCATTAATCACGGATTACTTCCCCTAACCTATACGGCAGCACCCCACGCTGGGCCAAACTCGGTTAAACGTCCCCGACGTGTCTTGACCAGCCAGCCAACCGGAACCAGAGGAGTACTCGGCAATCAGCACAGGCCTCATCTGTACTGAGCCTCAACAAGATATCACATACCAGAAAATGGCTCCGAAAGCGAAGAATTTTTGTATAGCATAGTTCCAGGATTAGCCTAACTAGCCGATAACAGGATTAATCCAGCTGACGTACCAGTACCATGCGTTACGCGCAAAGGTACCGACCAATAATTTAAGAAAGCAACAGCTTTACATCCCTAAATACTGCAACCAAGCTAAACTCACTAGTCAGATCCTAAAACATACTTTCTGACCGCACTTTCCCCCTTTTTCCCAACATGTATCTACCCAAAAACGAATGGAAAAGGAACGAGAAAAGAGGGAAAAAAATCTAGTAAATGGATCTCAAACTAGATCATCCTCTGGGGTACCCTGAGGACTCCTCACCATCTCAAGCATACCGACCACCTCAGCCATGTCCGGTCTATGAGAACGCACCTGAGATGCACAAACCAGCCCCAGCTTGATGATCAGTGTGGCCTCCTCCATCGAGAATTCACCTGACAATTATTTGTATTTGAATTATGGCCTCTGTTAATATTCTATAATTTTTTTTCTATTTTTCTCGAAAAATATCAAGTGCAATTTCAATCAAGGCCATAATAGACCATTTGCATGGAAACAATCCATTCTTGGAGCTAGAGCAGAGCTTTGTGCCAAACAATGCCACCTGCTCCACAAACTCCACGGTGGAGCTGCTCCATGGTGGAGTTTGTGGAGTAGAGCCGGAAAAACGAGAGCGGAGCAGTCCCAAACACCTTCTAAAATAAGATTAATCTCTAATATGATCTTTTATTTTAAAAATTAGTCTTCCTACTATTTTCTCCATCTCTTTTGTTCTTCGTATTATTGCCTCCCAAACGTCTAGTTTATTTTCACAAATGAAGAGCAATTCCAATAGTTTAGCTAATATTACTAGCCAAATTTTATAGTTTAGCCATTTTGTAAAATAGAAAACTCCTCAGAAAAGAAAAGGTCTGCAATAGTCTTGCTATTTCTCACTTTCAGATTGCTAGCGCCCATGGTTGGCTTAGAGCATCTCCAAGAGACAAGCCATCTAACTTGTCATCCCTGTTTGCCTAACCAAAAGGCAGAAAACAAGCCTCCAACAATCATGCTATCCACCTCGCTGGCCCAATAGGCTTGCCATATCATGCTCCTGGCTAGGCAAATATAGCATGCGGCAACACACTTGCCATCCTCCGTCTATGAGCCTGACAGGAGGACCCAAGTCTTGTTTACCTTGTCTTGCTCCAAAAATTAATTGTGATTTGGCTAGTCTGTTGGACTGTACTAAAATATAGAGCAGGAATGTTATGGAAATGGATAGCTAAATGAAGATATAGAGAGTGAAATTTAGACTATCCGTTGAAGATGCTCTTATATGGCCACCTAAAATTAAGGAATAACCAATTTACTATTTTACAAAACCAGATAACACATTTATTGGAGCATACTTTTTGCTATACAAATTCTAAAATAGCATACAAAACAAGAATAGCTGAGCTGTTGGAGTTGCTCTAAGTCTACCTATTATTTTCTCCATCTTTTTGTTTTTTTTATTTTTGCCAACTAACCATCTACTTCATCCCTACAATAAACCCTCTAATTAGCTACTTAAATGTAATCAGTGTTTTCTTGATTGCTCTCTCTATGAATTTATCTCTAATAGCAGCATCTATATTATTTAGGATCAGCTTTTGTATTGGTAACTGTAAACGGATTTTATTCAGATAAAACCTACTCTATCTCTCCTCACAGTTAATCCGTTAAGCCATCAAATGTGTTAATATCTTCTCTTCTACAGCTAAAACATGTGTAAGGGAATCGTCCACCGGCGCTATCGCACGCTCGCGTGCGGTGGGCCTGGCGCCGCGTTCCCTCGCTGTGTTGCAAAAATCCGACCGCGTAAAAGAAGGAAGGCTCCCATCGGGCGCCGCCCTCGCCCCCGCTCTCACCATCGCCCTAACACGGCGGCATCGCGAGCGGCCGCCCCGCCCCAGATCACGCGCTCGCGCTTGCGGTCGTCGAGCGGCCGGGCCACCATCGCCCAACGACGAACCGCGTTACTGCCCTCCTCCAGGCCCCGCCGAGATCTCGCCCGGCCGCCGGCGCTGCCCTCCTCCAGGCCCCGTGATCCCCGATCGCGCTCGCGGCTTCCAGGATCCATCCCCGTCGCAACCGCGGAGCGGCCGCCCTGCCACAGATCGTGCTCGCGCTCGCGGTCGCCAAGCGACTGGAACACCATCGCGCGACGCGCTCGCGCTCGTGTTCACCAAGTGGCCGGGCCACCACATGACCATCTCCGATTTCCGGCGTCGCGTGGCGGACGCGGCAGGGGACCTGCACCGTGCTGGAGTAGTGGAGAGGCCGAGGCCATCAAGGTGCACGCGGCGGCGGCGCCCGGCGTGAACTGGGACGCGGTTCGCCTGGGCTACGTCGGCCCTGCCCGCGCCACAGGCCCCTCGTCCTGGATTGGAAGGACCGCGAGGAGGCGCAGTGGCTCCGCGAGGAGCAGCGCTGGCGCACCGAGCGCGAGGCCCTCCTCGCTGAAGTTGCCGCTCTGCGGCTCCGCCTCCGTGCGCTCGAGGGATCGCGCAACCCGTCGGCCAAGTGCTACGTAAGACACCTGCTACCTGAGTCGGAATGTTTTGTGGGTGCGCGCGCGTAGGGTATTCGATGATTCGCCTGACCGAGCTGGCTTGTTTTCGTGCTACAGGGCGACAGGTCGGCGATGGATATGGAAATGGCACACTACCTGCTCGCGGAGCCCAGGAAGGACAAGGAGAAAGCGGTGCCTGTGTCACCATCCAAGGAGACCTACTGAAGGCTGCTCGCTGAGAAGCTGCTCAACAACCGGACATGGATCCTCGCCTTCAGGAACGAGCCACCTGAACCTGACAACGTCTCGGCAACCATTGCAGCTTCCTCCCACCACACCAAGCCGGCCAAGCAGCGGCGACATATTCCCCAGGTATATGCATTTACCGATGTTCTTCGTGTTCATCACTTGGATGGCGATTTCTGATGCTGCTCGAAATGTACGCAATCTGCAGAGAGGACTCTAGACGCACCAGAGCTTGTTGATGACTGACTACTACCTCAACCTGCTCGACTGAGGGAGCAACAACTTGCTGTCCGTTGCTCTGGGTCACACGGTATACCTGTGGGATGCATCCAGTGGGTCCACATCTGAGCTTCTGACCATCGACGAGGACAGTGGTCCCATCACCAGCGTCAACTGGGCTCTAGATGGACAGCATATCACTATTGGGCTCAACTCGTCTGATGTCCAGCTCAGCTCCAACCGACTGGTATGTGCACCGTCCTGCTTCATCCAAAAATGCATGCAGTCGTATTTTCCATGCAGTTGAGAACTCTCAAAGGTGTGCATGAGGCAAGAGTTGGCTCACTCACATGGAACAACAACATCCTCACCACTGGCTGCATCGATGGCAAGATCGTGAACAACGACGTGAGAATTAGGAACCATGTTGCGCAGACATACGAGGGGCACAGTCAGGAGGTGTGTGGGCTCGAGTGGTCTGGATCAGGAGCACAGTCATGGATGACACCAATTCTTGGTCTCACAGTTAAGTTCCCCAATCTCAAATCCCTCATTTTTTTTGTCTCTACAGTCTGTGTAGATGGACTACTCACTTGTATATCAATTATTAAGTCCAGTTTTTATTATATTGTCAATGTTCACAGATGGATGCCATATTGCAGTTGTCAAAACATATCAAGGAGAAAATGATAGAAGTAAATGTTTTAGTTTTGATGTGGTAATTTTTTCCTTTTTGGCTGCAGGCTACTCTCTTGCTTGATGCTTTTAACAAGAACAAAGCTTCATTCTCATGACATGATTAATGAAAAGCTTCAGAAAGCTGAAGAGCTTGGTATGGAAAGCATCCCCTGTCCGTTACAGGCTTACACTGTATATATTTTTCTGAAAACTTGGTCAGGGGATGCTGTGAGTTTATACTTGACTGTATACATTCAGATTTTTATATGATAAATATTATATTTCTATCGCTTATTCAGTTTTCATGTGCATTCTTGAAGTGTCGCCATGGCATTTGCATGGATAATCTGCGTCCTTTTAGTATAAAAGTTTAGCTGTACCGTAGCAACGCACGAAAAGAAAGAAAAATAGAAACACCCCACGTTGATCTTGGGCCTTCACAAACGGCATGGGGCACGAGTACCCTCGGGCGGGATGAGAAGCGCCGCCAGCTCACGCGGCCGTCGCCGGCTTCCCCGATGGACCTCGACGACCCCCTCTCTGAGATCCTCCTCCGCCTGCCCCGCTGCCGTCCTCACTCCCCTGCGCGTCACTCGTCTGCACCCGCTGGCGCCGCATCGTCACCGACCCCAGCTTCTTGCGCCGCTTTCGCGCCCACCACTGGAAGCCCCTCGGCATCTTCTTTGGAGGAGACAAAGATCTCTCCTTCAGCTTCTTCTTGGGCCCGTGGGACTCCACCCCGCCTGAGCGCTTCTCCCTGCGCGTGCCACGCGAGCGGCGGCGGGGACGGGGCCGGCCGCAATGACTGCATCTGGGAATTCTTCGGCTGCCGCCATGAGCGCATGGTCCTAGGCTCCTAGCCAACCGCAGTGGCTATGGTGGTTTCACAGTTCTCGGATTCTAATCAGACCCCGTATACTCACCTAGTGCCCTTATGCGGTTGAGTTCAGAAACTGTTGGAATGAGTTAGAGTAGGCTTCCCCCTCCCCTCCGCCGGTGGCCACTCCGGCCCCGGTGTCCACCTCTCCCCTGACGCTGGCGCCATCCTCCCCCTCCGCCATGGCGCAGAACAGCTCCCCTTCTCGTCGGTCTTGGGCCGACGAAGTTGAGGAGGAGGAGACCTCCATGGCATACTCCCTGCGGGACCGGTCCGTTGCCGGAACCTCAAGCCTCAACCCCTTCGCTGCTCCCTTCTCGCCGGCGAGTCCGAGCGCTGGTGGCACTGACCGAGTCTCCCTCACCGACTCCGAGGCCTCCTCAGACTCCGAGCCTCCATCGCCGCTGCCCGACGACAGGGGCAAGCGGGCCGTCGTGCCGCGTAGGAACCGCGCCAGGTGGAGGCAGCGGTCACCAGCGGCGACTACCGACTTCATGGCGGACGCGCGACGCCAGCAACCTCAGCTCCGCTCCTCTACGCAGCGCTCCCCCCAGCGCCGCCAGCTTGCCTCCGCCATGGCGCACCCCGCCAGGACCACTGGTGCCCCCGACGCGGATGGCTACTATCACGTTCACAGCCGCCGCCGCTGGCGACGGCGGCCAACACCTAGGAAGCCGGTCCCCAAGAACTTGGTGGGGCTCTGCTTCAACTGCTTGGCTAGTGATGTCCCCAAGAACTTGGTGGGGGCTCTGCTTCAACTGCTTGGCTAGTGATCATGTGAAGGCCAACTGCATCGAGGAGTCGTGGTGCTTCATCTGCAAGCAGCCGGGCCATAAGGCCAGGGCTTGCCGGCGGCCGAGCCGGGGTGGCTGCAAGCGTGGCCGCTCGCCATCACACCGCAGTTTCCGTCGCCGCGCACAGCGTCGAGGCCCGGGGCGTCGTCAGTCCCCGCCGTCCACGCACGGGGAGGACACGGTGTCTGGCCTCTCCGTATCCACTGGTCGCTCCCCCTCCGTGCCGCGGTGCTGCGAACCACCGACCCTGCCGCTGCCTCCTCCCCCGGGCCCCGGGGGGCCCGTCTCCGCCGCCTCCGAGGGGGGGGGGGGGCGGGGGATGCCGAGGTCGCTGGCCGCTGACGCCTGACGGTCGCCTCACCGAGATTGTCGTCATCCCGCGTTCCGTTGAGCTCGACGCGGCCGAGAGGAGCTTTCCCGTGCTCTAGTCGCCATGGTGGGGGGCACCGGACCGGCGGTCTCTGTGGCCGTGGTACGACAGCACCTCGGTGGCTACTTCGGACTTGTGGTGGACTCCTTCTTGGTCCATCGCCATGCACCGGAGGACTTCCTCTTCAGGTTTGCCAACTAGCGCGATCGCGACCTCGTTCTCCACCATGCTCCTCCGCACCCGCCCTTCACCCTCATCTGGCGGCCATGGAGGCGAAAGTCCATGGCGTCGGCGGGAGCATTCACATTCCGCGTGCTTGTCGCCATGTCGAACGTCCCGACGCACACGAGGTGCGCGTCAGTCGCCGAGCGCATGCTGGGCACGTCATGTGCAGCCGTCGAGATTGCACCGCAGGAGGTGCTGCATGGTGCATCCACCCGAGCCTCGTCTAGGACGAGAAGATTCTTGCCTTCCCGAAGGCACGCTTACTGGGCACGTCATGTGCATTGTGCGGCTCGGCTGCTGGGCCGGCTACCGCGGCTAGCGTGGCCCATGATGACGCCTCCACCCCTGTTGTCGGATCGCTACAGCTGCAGCTCCAGACGACGGCGCCTGCGACCCAACCACCATCGCGGGGTTCATCGACTCCCTCCGTCTACGCTGGAGGAGACCTTGATCTTCACTCCGCCTCGCGCCCGCATGACCAGAGACAAGGATTGGGTGCCGTGCCGCAGCACGCGCCTCGCGGCCAAGTCAGCCTACTGTGACCCACAGCCTGAGAAACAGGCCCGGTGTGTCTTACTGAGCCGATGGAGAGGGAGACCTGATGGCGCCGCCACGAACATGCCGGACGACAAGATCACGTCCAAATTTCATGTGGCCTTTGCGGAGCCTCTGTCGCCTTCTGGGAGGGAGGCAATGCGCTTCCTCTGTCCCAGGCGCGGTCACCGCAGGGCGAGGGCCGTGCCGGACATCGTGGCTTGAGGCCACAGCCGCTGTCATCGCAAGCTACCTTTACCCATGAGTGCAAACCACCTTCTGATCTAGAATGCATGGGGCTTGAACAGCCGTGCGCATCGCAGTGTAGTCCGTGACATCGTTGTGCAAAAGCGCGCTCCGATCGTCTGCCTACAAGAATCTAAGGTCGCTGATTTCTCTGTAACTTTGAACAGGATGGTATGGAAGGAACGTAATCGACGCACCTTCGACGGCGCCACAAGAACGCCCGCCCAAGTGATCGATCTCATCCGCGAAGAGGCTGATTCCTGGGTGGCCGCCGGGTGCCAGAGCTTGGCCGCGCTGCTAGCGGTAGCGGACGTTTGAGACGGCATTGCTGCTCCCTCTCTTCTGTCGCAACATATATTCACCGTATAGTACGACTATGTAGCGCCACTGTCAAGCCGGTGATCATTGGATGTGTTCTACCCAAAGTCGTCGACGGCAACTCGCCGGAGAACACTTCGGGTCGTGTACTTTATCCCCACTTCCCTTAATGAAGAACGTGCCACGCACGATTTCGAAAAAAAAATCAGAGCCCGTACGGGTTACATATGCAAGCGGCAGTAATCTGTGCCTCCGGCCACAATGGACCCTTCAAGCTTGCTTTGGTGTGGGAGGACAGGAGCAGCGCACATATCTGCGTCTATTCGTCAGAGACCGGTGTATGGGGGCAATGTCGCCTCCACAGCAATCCTCCGGCCCTGGTTCATTGTTGGCCGTGGAAATGTCATGGTTGGGAACACTCTATACTGGATTCTATTTGGCGGTCGGGTTCGCATCCTTGAATTTGATTTGGATAGCCAGAACCTATCTGTGGTAAAGGTGCCACAAGCCGCCAATGATTATGAAAACCATTGTGGTGTCTTCCTGTGTACATTAGCAAAGGATGGTGGCCTTAGTTTGATGGTCATGTCAGAGAACCTTAGAGGTCAACTTTGGGTGTGGGAGAAGACAGCTGATGGTGTTTTTCAATGGATGCTTGGAGCAACAATTGAACTGGACATGCTTCTTTCACTGAGATCAGAGGGGCACCGATCAATACTTTGGCTTGAAGGGGACGATAATTTCATGTTTGTGTCAACATATAAAGGCATCTTCATGGTCCATCTCCAGTCAATGCAGTTTGAGAAGATTTTCGAGACCGATCCTGTCAGCGATGGGTCTATCTTTCCTTTTTTTTCTTTTTTTCTTTTTTTTTTTTGCGAAGAGATGGGTCTATCTTTCCGTTCAAGTATCTCCATGCTCCAGGTAATAGCTTACATTTACATTGCTAGAATACCAAACAAAAGCTTGGTTCTTTTCCTATAATTGCTTTGTTGAATACCCCAAGTCCTTTAATGTCGGACTAACAATTGAAATTTAATCATATATTCATACATGTAATATAACTTGGCTGCTTGGTGAACTCTTGTTTGTCGGAGTTATTTTTCAGAGTTACATAACTTAATGTTAGTTTTTCTTGTCTATGCCATTTATGTGACTTGCATTAATATTTTCATTGGTATATACTCTTCATCCAATGCATAATAGTTGGAAATTGGCAAGGGGCGAAGGCTTGAACCAACTGAAATGTCAAATTAGTAACTCAATTGGCACATTTTATAGCTTAAAGTTTTTCAGACAATTCTTTTTCTCTACTAATCTTGGTATGATTCTAAAATCTTCAATTGTGACTTTCTCTGTTCTTGCCATCTGAAATAACTGTTCTTTGCAACTTTTTGAACAGCCTTGCTTAATTGCTCTTAGTGACAAGTTCAGTCACACCGCAAAATTAATGAACCTAATTTTTAAATTTTTGTCAGGATAACTTCATTAAGATTGCTGATTCGTGATCCCTTTAACTCTATGTTTTGGTTCATTTTAATTTTGACTATTATATATGGTTTAAAGTAAGCCCACTTGAACATAATTTGGCGTGATATGCCTTTTGCTTACAAGTATGAATTATGTTTCTATAAAGTCTTGCTACTGTTTTGTGATAGTAAGGTGATATAATGACATGCAGCTATACGCCAACAACTTTGTTTTTCAAACTATTAGTTGCTAATCATTTAAGTATTCATCACATATTTGCTCATTTTGGGTTGCATTTTCTGAAAGCTATAAGCCTATAAGCAAACTGGAGCGTCATTTTCTGAGGGATATAACCAGCTGCAATTTACTCCATCTATTTCAAATTATAATTCACTTCAATTTTCCCTAAGTCCAATTTCTCCAACTTTGACCAAATTTATAGAAAAAATGTATCAACACCTACAATATCAAATTAGTTTCATTAAACTCTCCGTAGATTATGTCTTGGTAGTGCGTTTATTTGAACTTATAGATGATAATAATAGACTTTTAAAAAAAATAAAATTCGAAGTTAGTTTGGCATAGGAAAAAGCTAAAGTGAACTTTAATTTGGAACAGAACGAATATTTGATTTGATACCTAACCTATCCCTTGATGGCCCTTTATGTCTTACACAGTTCTCTCTTAGTGTCAATGATTCTTTCCCTGACTTCATTCAGCTGGGACTTACTTGTTAAATAAAACAAATTATGGTTAAACAGAGCGTCAGGTAGAACACAGGAGAACTGAGGTGGGGAAGGTCATGGAGAGGATTCAGGAATAGGTTTGGATTACAATTTTCTACACACTTCTCTACTCGATTCCTTCTACTTACACATATTCTACACTATGGGCGTGATTGGAAGCCTAGGCTTGGTCCTAGTCCATGTCTTGCGACATTTTTCACAGCTTGTTTGGTTGTCTGACCGATCTTCTCAGCAAGGCCAACATGAACATCGAATCGCCTTTAGCCATGCTCCAGAGAAACGTAGATTGAGGGCGTTTCCCGTGGGCTAGGGCGGCACGGGACTCAAAAGCACTACTTATGTTTCGCTGTTCACTCTTGTACATGCAGCATCTTTTGTTTTGTGGATGTTTGGTTGTGTGTGCAAAGGGCTCAAGCCTAGCTCATTTAGGCCCTGTTTGGATTGACTAAAATAAGTTGCTAGCTGCTAAAAATAGCTCTAGCTAATCCAAACGGTTCAGCTTATAGCCTATAGTTTATAACCCCTTTTGTACTATGCAACCACCAAACTTATCGAAAGCTATTAACTGGCTCCCTCTAGCTTTTGTAGCTTGTAAAAAGTTTAGCTGATCCAAACAGGACCTTAATACATCCAACCGAACAAACTTATTTTTTGTACTATTTGAGGAATCTGATACATACATGCTACAAATCACATCCTATTTGACCTAATTTGAACCCAGGTAATCAGTGTTAAGGTGACTAGGATTCCCTTTGGTTACTTTTGTCCTCAGCTCAGCTGCCTTTTTCTTGCAGGTGACATTTTGCATCAGGGAGATGTAGGGCACGTTTGGTTCTTTCGCTCGCTAAACTAGCCTTGCCTCGCTGAGCGAAGCGAGCTTTGCCAGCGCGGGAGAGTGGATTTGGCTTGCCTGAGTTGGTGAAGAAAAAGTTTGACAGCACGGGAACCGAAGCAGCGAGCAAGCCAACCAAACGTCGCTGTGTTTGCCCAGCCAAGCTAGGCAAGGGCCAGCAAGGGATCCAAATGTCCCCGTAGGCAGCGGGGTTCAAGGAAGCGGACAAGGGCATGGAGAAGACGGAGCCGACAGGCAGGTCCGGCATGTCAGCATCAAAGAGGGAGGAGCACAGGCGTACGTTGCTGGGCTGAAGCGGGCCGATGCGCATGTGAGTTGGGAAGGAGGTGGCCCGATCTGGTGAAAACAAAAGAGTTGGATGTCCTAACAAAAGGGGAACCCCGTTTTGAAGGACAGCAAGAGTTTTGTCCTGATGGAGTTTAGGAACTTCTTTTTGGAAGGTTGGTTTCAGACTCGAATTTCGGATTGAGGGAGTTAATATGCCACCAGAGGTTCACACTCAAGCACTCAACGTGCAGTCGTGCACACAATCTGTATGTTTTGTTTAATGCAATTTGAAAATCAATTTGGCTCATGTTCTTGTAATTTAGATCATATATATTCACATCTAGCCTACCAAGTAGAGTCTGGTTCTCTCTTCTTACCAAATAGAATCTCTGAATGCTTCCTACTAGTTTGTTCCAGCCACCAAATCTGGTAAGTACCCTTCCCTTTTAGAACAGTTGTCTTGGCTAGCTCCAGCTTCACATCTGACCAAATTGCACCCTGAAAACAAATTATTCCTCAGTTTGCAAATACTACACAAGATAGCAGCACAACAGACATTTAAGATATACTCTATGCTTTAACCTTATTTCAAAGTCTACTCCAATTTGTTTACCAAGGATCTCTGAAACCACCCGTCACTTCGCTTGTCTTATGAGCCATGCTTTTCCAGCGAACGAACGGTGTTTTTCTCTCACAACAAATCAGCAAACAGTACTTTCAACCATGACTTTTCAGCGAAGCGAACGAGGCAAGCTTACAGCGCGTTGTGTAAAAACTTTCTCTATTTAATACAAAGATGTCCAAACTATAGTTAGCAAATTAGTTTCAGTAAACTCTCCATAAATTGTCTTGATCATGCATTTATTTGAATTTGTAGATTTTAATATATTTTTTTTAAATTTGATCGAAGTTTTAGAAGTTTGACTTGGAACAAAGCTAAAGTGAACTGAAATTTGAAATGGAAGGAGTATTTGTTACCTATTCCTCGATGGCCCTTTATTGCTTACATAGTTCTGTCTTTGCAGTAAAAAAAATAATTCTTTCATCGACTTCATTCAACTTGTACTTTTGTAAATTCAGTAATGAAGGTAGAGTCATATAGAAATAGAACAAAGGAGAACTAAGATGGGGATGGTCATAGAGGAGATGTGGTAGAATTGGTAATTCAGGAATATGTTGATATTACAATTTCCTACACACCTCTCTACTCAATTCCTTCTACTTATACATATTCACAAATATACGCACACTGCTGGATTTGGCTTATCTACACTATGGGCGTGATTGGAACTTTGGAAGCATGTATAGGATTGGGTAGGGCCTTGTCCGTGACTTGCAACATCTTTCACTTTATAGCTTGTTTGGTTGTCTACACTGATCTTCTTAGCAGGGCCAACACGAACATCGAATCGCCTTTGGCCAGGAGAGAATCCTAGATCGAGGGCATTTCCCGCAGGCTAGGGCAGCACAGGACTCAAAGCACTACTTACACTTCACTGATCACTGTTGTGCATGCAGCATCTTTCGTTCTGTGGGTGTTTGTTTGGTTGTGTGCAAGGGATCAAGCCTAGCTCATTTAGGGCGTGTTCGGATATCATGGCTAATTGTTAGCTAGCTAATTTTTAGCTCAAATTAGCTCCAGTGCATCTAAATAGGAGAGCTAATAGGTGGGCTAATTTTTAGCCAATTCTTCAACTAGTTGTTAGCCAACAAGCTAGCTAACCATAGCTAATTTAGGCTAAATTTTAGCTCCAACTAGTAATTAACTAGCCATCATCCAAACAGGCCCTTAATACATGCAACCAAATAAACTTATTTGTTTGTACTTTTGGCTCTAGGTAGCCTGACTCCCATGAGCCTTTCTCACAAATAGGCCCTTAATACATGCTACTAATCACGCTCTATTTGACCTAGTTTGAACCGAGGTAATCAGCGTTAGTGTGTTTGGGATTCCCTTTGGTTACTTTTGTCCTCAGTGTTGGAGTATGAGTATATTAGGCCCATGAGGCCCATGTATGACATGTTATATTGCTACCCTTCTAGGGTTAGCCCAATAATCTAATCACATTTTTCAACATGGTATCAAGCTAGGGTTTCTTTCCTCCCTCCCCTCCCCTGCTAGCCGCCAGGTGCAGCCGCCGCCGGCAGGCGCGCCGCCACCGGCCGCCATGGCCGGCCAGCCTCCTCCCCCTCCTCCCACCTACTTCCACTCCTTCCCTCTCCTTCCCACCTCGACTTGCGCGCAGATCACGTGTTCCCAGCCACCGCCGGCCGCCGCAGCCAGGCCCCCCGCCGCCGCCCCGACCACTCCTAGCGCCGTCGCTGCTCTGGCCGCGGGCGCGGGGGTCCCGGGCGCCGCCACTGGCGCTGGCACGGGTGCCGAGGACGCGCCAGGCCGTCGTCCTCCTAGGCGTAGGCGCAGGGGACCCGACCGCCGCGG
The DNA here is from genome assembly GCA_038087645.1 of Saccharum hybrid cultivar R570. Taxonomy (NCBI): domain Eukaryota; kingdom Viridiplantae; phylum Streptophyta; class Magnoliopsida; order Poales; family Poaceae; genus Saccharum; species Saccharum hybrid cultivar. The sequence continues at coordinate 3,424,795 of JAQSUU010000746.1, read as the reverse complement.
TCACCACAGCCAGGGCCATCGCCGCCGTCCTCCCAGGCGCAGGTCGTCGCTGTCGCTGCAACTATGGCCGCGGGAGGGGGCGTGATGGCCTAGGGTGCCTCCACCTTCCCCGCCCCGCCTCCACCGCCCCCGTCCCACCTCTACGCCGCTCGTCCTGACTCCGCTCTCGCCGCCGCCCTCGTCGCTGCCCGTGCTGCGACTGCCGAGTGCTAGGCTCATGTACGTACGGCTGCCCTCACTTGGGAGCGCGAGCGGGATGCCACCGATGCACTGGCCCGCCAGATCGCCGACGTGGAGCAGTGTCTCATCCTTCCTACCTACCACGACGTTAGGGCCACCTCCTCCGGCTCGACGGGTCACCGCACGTCCACCACCGCGATCATCTGGCACGATCCGGCCGATCCCCTCGTGGCACAGCTTCACACCAGGCCGGGGGTGTTCAGAACATCCGGCTGCTCGTCCCGGTCGTCCTCGGGCCCAAGTCGCCCTCCTACGCCCGTTGGCGGGACCTGGTCCTCCTCACCCTCCGCTGCTACGCCCTTGACGACCACGTCCTCGTCGACGCCTCGGTCGCGGTCCAGACTCCCTCGTGGCTGCGCCTTGATAGCATCGTCCTCTCCTGGATCATCGGGACGATCTCCCTCGACCTCCACGACCTCGTCCGCAACACTGCTAACGCTCGCCAGGCCTGGCTGGCGCTCGAGGGCCAGTTTCTGGGCAATGCTAAAGCCCGGGCTCTGCGGCTCGATGCGAGCTTCCGCACCTTCGTGCAGGGTGACCTTGTTGTTGGCGAGTTCTGCCGCAAGATGAAGGCCATGGCGGACTCCCTCGGCGACCTTGGCTGGCCCGTGGAGGATAGGATTCTTGTCCTCAACGTCCTCTGGGGGCTCAGCGAGCGCTATAGCCACCTTCGAACGTGGATCACTCGGCAGCGGCCCTTCCCCACCTTCCTGCAGGTCCGTGACGACCTTGTCATGGAGGAGCTCACTCAGGGCGTCCAGCCTGGGTCGCTTCCGATGGCGGGGCCCTCGTCTTCCTCGACTGCTCTTGCGGCCACCCCCTCCACTGGCGTCCTCTCTGCTGGGTTCTCCTCCTCCCGGGCCGAGCGGGGGTGAGGGGGTCGTGGCGGCCGTCATCGTCGTGGGGGGCGTGGTGGTGCTAGACGTGGGAGCACACTGCCGCCTCCACGTGCTCCTGGTGCTCCAGGTGGGGGTACACCCTGGCCCTCCTTCAGCAACCCATGGGCAGGGCGTATCTCCATGTGGCCCTTCCAGGCTCCCGATGCTCCAGGCGGCACGCACCGTCCACCAGCGGCCACCATGTTCACCGGTGCTCTGGTGTCCCCACTCTCGTCACCGTGGGCTCCACCTCCTAGTGCTCAGCCCGAGCCTGTTGGTTGGGACCCGGTGGCCCTGGCCCGCTCCTTCAACACCATGACCCTGACTCCTCCGGCCGACCTAGCCTGGATCACCGACTCGGGTGCCACTTACCACACCACTTCTGACCCCGATATACTTTCTTCTGTGCATCCTTCTTCTTCCTCTCACCCCTCGTCCATCATGGTCGCAAATGGTTCGTGTCTTCATGTCACTTCCGTGGGTGTCGTTCACACCCCTAGTCCCTTTCGCCTTCCCGATGTTCTTGTGGCTCCCTCTATGGTTCACAACCTCCTTTCTATTCGTCGTTTTACAGCTGATAATTCTTGTTCTATCGAATTTGACTCTTCTGGTCTTACTGTGAAGGATTTGGCTTCTCGGCGTTCTCTTCTCCGATGTGACAGCACTGGGCCCCTTTACACTCTTCGGTTTCCTGCTTCCGCTACTTCCTCTTCGACATCTACATCGTCAACTGCTTTGTCCACTACTACCTCCTCTACTTGGCACCGGCGTCTTGGACATCCTGGCCACGATGCTTTGACACAGCTTAGTCGTAGTTCTGACATTCCATGTACTCGGACTCCTGATGAGCACTTGTGTCAGGTGTGCCAACTGGGCCGTCGTGTTTGTCTCCCTTTTCCTACCTCCTCCTCACATGCGACTCATATTTTTGATCTTGTACATTGCAACCTGTGGACATCGTCTGTTTTGAGCATTTCTGGCTATAAGTATTATTTGGTCCTGGTTGATGATTTCTCTCATTACTCTTGGACTTTTCCCTTGCGACAACATCAGTGTGGTGTACCTCTCCACCAACCCTATTCAGCACCAGCGGACCAAGCATGTGGAGATCGATCTACACTTTGTCCGTGATCGAGTCGCCATCGGCGATGTTCAAGTCCTCCACGTCCCGACCACCTCCCAGTTTGCTGACATCTTCACCAAGGGCCTCCCGTCCTCGACCTTCACCGAGTTTCGCTCCAGCCTCAACATCACCGGTGGCTAGTTGTACCTGTGGGGGGCTCGTGTGTGTTTGTGCTTCTTTTCGTGTCCAGTCTTTAGCTCCGCTGCGCCGGTAGTTCAGACTGCGGGGGGTGTTGGAGTATGAGTGTATTATGCCCATAAGGCCCATGTATGACATGCTATATTGCTACCCTTTTAGGGTTAGCCCAATAATCTAATCACAATTTCCAACACTCAGCTCAGCTGCCTTTTTCTTGCAGGTGACATTTTGCAACAGGGAGGTGTAGGCAGCGGTGGAGTTCAAATAAGGCTTTGTTTAGATGGCCAAAAAGAGCTAAAATTTTTTGCGCAGTACCTGTCACATCGAATCTTTGGACGTATGCATGGGGCATCAAATGTAGGTAAAAAAATAACTAATTATACAGTTTGTCTGTAAATGTCGAGACGAATCTTTTGAGCCTAGTTAGTTCATGATTGCACAAATTTTGTCAAATAACAACGAAAAGTGCTACAGGAATTTTACCGAAAATTTTTTGTCATCTAAACAGGCCCTAAGCGAACAAGGAGAAGACGGAACGGACGGGTGGGTCCTGCATGCCAGCATCAAAGAGGTAGGAGCACAGGCACACGTTGCTGGGCTGGAGCGGGCCGACGCGCATGTGGGTTGGGAAGGAAGTGGCCCGATCTGGTGAAAACAAAAGAATTGACGTGCAACAAAAAGAAGGAACTGAGGCCGTTTTGCAGGACAAGAAGAGTCTTGTGCTGACGTGCAACTCGAATTTGAATGGCTTGAGGGTGCTGTTTACATACCACCAGAGGTTCACACTCAAGCACTCACCGTGCACACAGTCTGTATGCTTTGTTTAATGCAATTTCAAAAATATTTTCAAAATAAATTTGGCTCCTGTTCTAGCAATTTAGATCCTATATTCACTTCCAGCCTACTTGAATTGGTTTTCTCCTAACACGGCAAATATAATCTGGATCATAATCATAATAGATAGCACGGCAGTTCACACAAATGGCTCAATGCATGTCATTCACCCTTTTGTTCTTTTACGGTCACAACTTTTAATTTTAGTTATTTATTAGCAAACATACCAGTGCGTTGCAATGGTATGTTCTAATATGTTTTAAAATCGAACTCTGTATCGTGGCTAGACCCTTGCTATTAGCACAAGTTGCGGTTATGGATGGAACAACACATTGGCCCCGTTCGGCTATGCTGATAAGCCGGCTAAAAATACTATTCGTTGATTTGTTGTGAGAGAAAAATACTGTTTCGGCTGAAAAACAAGCTGAAAAAGATATATTATAAGCTGGATGAACAGGGCCATTGTACGCCAATTACGACTCTTATCTCTAATTTTTTTTTCTCTTTCATATTAGATACCAAACATTTATGGGAAACCTGAAGAGAAATGGTGTATTACGTTTTATCCTTTCTATAGAATTTAGAAGCTATAATTTATTTCATGATGATTTGTAGTATTATATTTGTTTCATAAAAAAAGAACCAGCGACAAGAAAAAAAAGGTAAGAAAAAAACCAAAAAAATAAAAACATAAATCGAGAACATGGAACGCGGGTGAACGAGGAAAAACACAAAAATCAGAAAACGGGTGGAAACCGAAAAATAATATCAGGAAATAAGAACGACCAGGAAAAAAAAACCAAGAAAACATTAATATAAAAACATGGAACGTTTGAAAAAAAGCAAATACTAGGGAATGGGGTAAAATATGTGCTCTAGGTCATGTTTTGTTTTTCCGGAAATGCTTAGGGGTGGGCGTCCGATCCTCTGGACGCTGATGTTGTCATGGGCCGCGATGCTGGCCCGAACGACTCAACAAGTGTGTTCCATTATGCTCACATTTTTTATTGGGAAATTGTTCGGTCAATGCCCACTCTCCAGAACAGAAGCCCCACCTTCCACTCGTTGAGATCCGAGGCTCCCAACATTGCCACCGCGTGCCGCGACTGCTCCGCTGCAGTGGCCGCCCGCTTGCCGCTATCCTTCCTCTCCACCAGTGGTGTTGAGCCAAGCCACTTTTTTTAGTTCGAGGACCCAGATGGGAATGTCCCAAAAGTTTGAGGACCCACTGTGCATTTTACTCTTTTGAGAAATAGAGAAATCTTACATCTATTTTTTGTGCTTCAGTGTGCTGCACAATTTCAATTCTGTGTATATATGAATGAAATGTGCAATTTGACAAATCCTCACTGGCATAGCTAAATATTATTTGATTTAATACATGGGCAATGTTATACAGTCCATACTGCAGTAATGGGTTGTCTGAAAGATAGTATAGTTCATGTTTCATTCATAAATCTCTTTTCAGTTTTTTTTAGAATCCAGCATACCTATTATAGGGACAACAGAAGCATGCTTGCATTTGTTTCTTGTTAGTTGAGTTTCTAAAGTACTGGTATTCTTTGAGCATTGAAGTTAGTATATACTGCTCGCGCTCTATGGTCATTTATCTATCCAACCATCAGTTTTGCCACCATTTATGTCATTACAGTGCTAACTATTTGAGTTTAACCACAGATCGTCTGGGGCTTGGCAATGTAATTGGCTACAAAGTTTAGTGGAGTTGCAATGTAATTGTTGAAAAAGGAAAGAATTGGAATGAAAAAGTTGGCTACAAAGTTTTAGAGGTTGCCGGTTTGTGGAAAAATTTCATGTAGCAAGGCATGGGTATTTTTTTGTCTTTGAAAAAAATTTAAGTTTCGTTAGCTTATAATTTGGTTGTTTTAATTTGTATGTCTAAATGCCGCCATAGTGTTAGCATGGGCATACTACTAGTGTTTCATAGGTATATTACAAGTGTTTCATATGGATTGCTAGAGTAGATCGAGATGTTACATATGTTGCAATGGTTGTACACGTCTGTTGCAAGCTTTTGTTCCTAATGTTTCATCCGTTTTTTCAGACATATATTGTAAGTGTGCTTATCTGGATGTTGCATATGTTTCACGCATATATATGTTGCAAGTGTTTTATCTATATGTTGCGTATATTTATAATGGTTTCAAGTGCATGTTTCAAGTGTTTCATCAGTCTTAAGACATATGTTGCAAGTGTTGCATCTGGATGTTTCAAAAGTAGATCAGGTGTTGCATCTTTATTCTCGCCTTCTGTTGCCTTGCCTCGGTGTCTAGGTCATTTGGGTCCTTCCCCTTCTAGGTGCTCAAGTTGGGCATAGGGCAGCGGTGGAAGAGCAGGAACCAGTGTTAGCCTGCAGATGCGGATAGCCCACATCGGCTAGGGCAACGGTGGAGGAGCAGGGGCTTGTGTTGACCTACGGATGGGGATGGCCTACCGATGCGGATAGGCCACATTGGCTAGCGAGGCACGGGGCTTTTTGAGGAAAAGTGGGATGAGGTTGCGGATGAGCGCGACGCGGGCTCTGAAGCAGCGACTGGACGCATCTTGTGGCCAGACGTCCGGGCGCTTGCCCTTCCATTATTTTTTTCAGTTTTTGTTTGAACCTGAGTTGGGAACTTAGGATTAGAGTGGACTTTGTTTTTTTTATCATTTATGATATGTTCTTGACAGAATCGACGAAGAAGAGGACACAAACAGCAAAGCCCAACCCAAAGAAGGATGATATCTATTTTTAGCTAGGAAAAAGTCTATGTTACCTCTCTCAACTTTCGTGAAAATCCACTTTTCCTCTTTGAACTCCAAAACCTGGCAAAATACATCCCTTCAACTTTTAAAACCGTTCATCTTACCTCTCTGGCCCTATTATAAGTGGTTTTGAAGGCGGTTTTATCTTTCTTTTTTTTATTTATTTCGGTTGAATCTTTGAAAAATCATAGTAAATCACAGAAAAATCATAAAATGGAAAATATAATTTTGTTGGACTCCACATGAGTAGATCTGCACAGTGAACATATAATATGGTATGCTTTAGTACAAAATTTTTACTGTAACTTTAGATATATGCTTTTCTGTAATTAAATGGAATAATTCATAGTTGTAGTTTCTATGGTTCAATTGTGGTGAAATTTTTATGATGGTCTAACTATTGTATGCTTAAACTGTAGTAAAAATTTAATACTCATTGGATCATGTATAACTTAGTTATAGATTTTATTTAGGTTTATGCTTGTTAAATATAAATAAATCTATAACTAAGTTATAATGCTCCAATGAGTATGAAATTTTTACTACAGTTCAATCATACAATATTTAGCGCACCATAAAAATTTTATCACAATTGGACCATAGAAACTGCAGCTATGAATTATTCAAATTAATTACAGAAAAAACATAAATTTAAAGTCACAGCAAAAACTTTGTACTAAAGCATACCATATTATATATTCACTTTGCAGATCTACTCATGTGGAGTCCAACAAAATTTGATTTTCTATTTTATGATTTTTCTATGATTTACTATGATTTTTCAAAGATTTAGTCGAAATAAATAAAAAAAAACAAAACAACCTTCAAAACCGATTATAACAGGGCCAGAGAGGTAAGATGAACAGTTTTAAAAGCTGATGGAGGTGTTTTGCCCGATTTTAGAGTTTAAGGAGGAAAAGCGGACTTTCGTGAAAGTTAAGAGAGGTAATGTGGACTTTTTCGTTAGCTAATCTGTTAGAGTTAGCCATTGTATCCAAACAAGCCCGTCATATCAGAGAAAGATTATGATCAGCCCATGATAACTTGTCAGCAAAGCCCAGCCCAGAGAAGGATAGTAACTAATCAACCTTTCCTCAACCTTTCCTGCGCCCCGAGCCTAGAGAAACACTAGAAAGTAACGCACGACGTTGCCGCGCGCCTGCGTGGAGTGTGTTACATTTTGAGCCAGTTTGGTCATTTGCTTTTGTTGCCATAACCTTTTTTTAATGAAGGAGTGATGTATTCTCTGGGGTTTCGGCTACTGTAGGTTTCATTGTTTGTTTGTAGGCTATATGTACCACGTATAGTGTAGGTATATTATTTTGTTTTTATATATTCGTTTCAAGTTTTTATGTACGAGACATGATGTGCTCGCGTATGCGAATGTACGAATATGATATACCATATTTTTTTAGTGTATATATATTTGTGGCCAGCGTTAAATTTATTGGCCACCGAATATCATGAGAAAGGGTAAAAGGGTATACGATATTGGATTTAAGGCAGTGGAGATATTCTTAGTTCACGTGTGGTGGAAACTACAAATTTAATCAATCATGAAAAAGCATAGAACTATTACTATACCGATTAAAATACACTGAAGTATATGATATTTTAATTTTAATGCAAAGATCTAGTCATAATAAACTTAATAAAACTGGTTTGGCATTTGTATAATATTTCTGTGTTTTTTAAATTTTTTTGAGAGACATATGGTTTTAAAAGAAAAGATTAAACCATTAAATAGGGAAAGACGTTGATGGGCCTATTTTGGCCCATTGAAGCTGGCTGGCCCATTGAGAAGACTGGACTGCGGGTTGATTAAGGTGAAGTCCAAGGGTCTTTTCAAAAAATTTCCTGTGAGAGGAGACCGGACTGCGGGTTGATTTCGTTAGATGTCAAGGACTTTTTTGCAAAATGGCTGGCGCTCGCCCGATCCGGGCCGTTGGCAAGCCCGATCCGACGCCCGAGATTTGCCAATGACGTGGCCTGCTCCATTGGCCAGAGCTTGGCCCAGCTTTCGTATATAGAAGACTAGAAACAAAACGCGGCGTTGCCGCTGTAAGGTCCTAGATGGCTAGAGGGGGGGTGAATAGCCTATAAAAAATTCTACGAGAAACACTAAGCAAACTTGTTTAGAATAACAAACGGCGTAAAGCGAGTTTTGCTTAGCCAAAGGTTGTGATGCAAGCCTCCTATCCACAAGTCTAGTAGATTATGATCTCTAGTTCACACAAGTGCTAAGTCACTAACTTACACTAGTGAGCAAGCTAACAACTACTAGAAAAGGCTACTACTAGAGCTACACAAGATAATCTAGTAAAAGTAAATGCAAGAGATAGGATTGTGTATCTTATACCAACGGTGGAGTGAAGATGTTGCCAATCACCAAGATGATATACAATCAATCAATATTGACAACAACACAATATGGAGACCAATCACCGGGAGACAAGAGACACAATATTTTTGTTCACCCGGTGTTCACTTGTGCACCGACAAGCTACGTCACCGGTTGTGTCGACCAACACTTAGATGGTTCCTCGGTGTGACCCTCAAGTCACTTGCCCCTCAAGGCACGCCCCGCAAGGCACCGCAAGACACCACTCTCAAGTGAGGTAACTCAATGACACGCGCAATCCAATAGAGTTGCTTTTGGCGTCCCGCCGAGGAAAGCACAAGAACCTCTTACAAACAACCGGAGGTGGCCAAGAACAATCACCTTCTCTTGCCAACGCCTCCAACAATCTCCAAGCCGGCTAGGAGCGGTACTCTCCAAGAGTAACAAGAAATCCACCGGCTAAACCACCCACAAGTGCCACTAGATGCCCTCAAGCTATGCAATGCACTTTGGGATCACTCAATCTCACTTTTGATTTGCAATTAAGCAAGAGAGATGAGTGGGAGGAGTAGCTCTAGCTCAAAGGATGTACAAGAGTGTTATAAATGCCAAGAGCCCTCCCCAAGGGCCGGCCAACGAGTATTTATAAGCACCCCAAACAAATAGAGCCGTTGCAACTCCACTGACCGTTTTTCGGGATGACCGGACGCGCCGGTCGAAACTGACCGGACGCGCTCAACCGCGTCCGGTCCTCCAACGGTCACTGCGCCAACGGTCAAATCCCATGACCGGACGCGCCTCTCAACAGACCGGACGCGCCGGTCGCTCAGCACCGCGCGCCGCGAAACAACGACCGGACGCGCTCTAGAGAACGACCGGACGCGACAGTGCCAGCGTCCGGTCGGAGTCCAGTAAGCTCCTTTGACGACCGGACGCGCTCCTCGCAACGACCGGACGCGCCGATCCGCACAGCACCCGCGCCCGCGAAACAACGACCGGACGCGCTCCTCGCAACGACCGGACACGACAGTGCCAGCGTCCGGTCGGAGTCCAGTAAGCTCCCTTGACGACCGGACGCGTCCGATCGCGTGTGACCGGACGCGCCCCGCGTCCGATCGTCCTTGCGAACCGCAGTTCCTTCTGGGCACTTGACCGGACGCGCCGGTCCCGCGAGTGACCGGACGCGCCGGTTGCAAACCCTAGCCCGCGCGCCCGAAATCGCGCTGTACTGACCGGACGCGTCCGGTCACACCGTGACCGCGTCCGGTGCAGCGTCCGGTCACCTCAGTGACCCGTTCGCCTCCGTTTCTTTTCCGACTTTCGGCGTAGTGGAAAATAGGCATTTCATTTCCCCGAAATCGCCTGAATCCCGCGCTCGCACGCTCGGCGGGAGGGAGAGAGGAACCCAAACCCCTCTCTACCCGCAAACCACAGCGCGACCAACGCCACCTTTGCAAATGTGCCAACACCATCAAGTGTACATCTCCATGTGCTTGTGTGTTAGCTTTTTCTCAATCATTTTCAAAGGTTTTCCAATTAGCTCACTAAGCCCTACATGCAGTGCACTTCATGAATTCACCTAGTGGCACCCGTGCATCGAATAACCGATAAGACTTCCCCTCTTAATAGTTCGGCTATCGATCCTAAACCACTCACACCTCTATGGTGTCTTGAGTGTAAAACAAAATGGCCCTATGGTTATACCTTTGCCTTGAGCCCATTTTGTTTCTCCAAATGATATGATCCACTTCATATCATCACATGACCGTCTCGATCCATCGACCTTGACTTCACTTGCTCTTCACCGTTGCATCGGTCCGTCGGCGCTAAGTCTTGCTCAAGCTTCACCATCGCATGGTCCTTCGCTTCGAAGCCTTGACTTGCCCTTCACCTTCACAACCGGTCCATCGAGCCAAGCCTCATCTTGGTCTTCACCATCTTGGTCATATGAGTCAATGTCATGTCTCATATGCAATGACCACCTTTATCTAAATTATCCACTTAGATATAAAAGGTTAGTCCTAGGTTTCATCAATTAGCCAAAACCAAACTAGAGACTTTCAGCCGTGCGTCTCCCTGTGTCGTATCAGCCCATGATGTTTGATGACTGATGAGGCCATCTGAAGATGATCAAAGATGATCACTGTGTTGCCCACCCTGTGCGCCGAATGCTGGAGCAAATCGACCAATGGATCTTTTCGCGTTTGAAATGAGTTAATCATGTCTTGTTTGCCATGGCAATTTAACCTATTTTAAATAGGGTTATAGAGAAAAGATAATGATCTCTGTAGTTCTAGCGGGAAATAGGATCTTATTTAAATCTACAAATAATATACTAAACAGGGGTTGTAAAATGTATCCTTTAACAAATCTAACACATTTGAATGCCTTAAAACCTGAAATGACCTCAGCTAGCTCCATAGTTTGTTGGTGTAGTGGACAAATTATATACATACATGCCTCTTCAAATGATAAAGTACATGTCTCTTGAAATTGGAATAAAAACTTGCAAGTTTTATTTTTTTTTTCAACCCAAGCCCAATGTTTGATACAGAGAGGTAAAAGTGCAGGCCATATGAACCTATATTTATGTAGTTCCATGGCTGGCCGGAAATATCCATCAGACATTGGAAATTTGGGAACCTACTATTAAAGAATCAACCGCCGCAAAAAAGTTTTGCCATGCAGAACCAGACATAATGTTAGGCAATCATGTCTTAAGAGAAGTAGTTTCTGTTTCTGACCAGAGGTAAGCTAATTATAGAGCAGCTAAAACTCCAACCAAGTAAACAAAGTCATTGCACTCTAGATAAGGATAGGTATCAAGCAAAAGTTGCCCGACACCGTCATTCAGTGACAGCTTAACCAACTGCTGCTCATGGGAGGCATTGCTCTGCTGGAGATGCTGGGCAGAGCGTAGGACCTCCATGGCTTCAGCAAACATTGCCTTGAGAGTATCTGGCAACTCCAGCAGGTGGAGAACCTCCGTTTGGTCCATCTTCAGAAGCATGGCAGTCACCTTGGCAGCCTGCTCACGCTCCAGCTGTTAAGCACGAGGATACAGGATCTCATCAAACAATCTGCAACACAGAACAATCATGAGCACCCTTGATTAAAAAAGGACCAACCAATAAATAACTATACCAGTCTCTGCTGATCAGGTGGGGCATTAGCAACTGCAGTGGCTAGTGCCCCAATTGGAACAGGTTGTCACACACCATCATCTCTTATTGGCATCACTCCTATCTCATATGGAGATGGCATCACAGCCCCCAACACTATGCATGCCAGGATCAAGCATTTCGCGTCCAATGGGATAGCAGTAGCTACCACCACCTGTAGGGGGCATCTGCAACATGCAGAAATTTCAGGCCACAATTCAACGAATGAAATTGAAAAATGCCAAGAACGATACAGGATACCTATTGCTGACCACCCAATGGCATGGGCTGCTGAATTCCAGCATTGTCAACACGCCTACCAGTAGTAAGTTGTGGTTGGTGCCCCTGCTGAACCATAGGCATCATAAAGTTCGGCAATGGACCAGCGGGCCTCATCCTAGGCATCGGAGGTTGCTGGAAGGCAAATCCAGCCTAACAAACATAGAATTCATCAGCTCACAAAATATGATTACAGAGACACCAAGGAGTTCAGGTTAATAACAGGATTTCTAATGCATCTTACAAAGCATAATTGCATATGTATCCATCAACTTTCAATGCAAATCACAACAAAATTAGAGAGCAATAGTAGATGTATGATTGTGCACAATATGTAAGATTTCATGTTGCCGAGGGAAATACACCAAGCGTTACGTCATAAAAAAAGAACAAATAGCAGGGTTGATAAAGGCTTGATGTTTATATAATTATATTTGACTGCGATGTTGGAGCTCAAGATCCTTAAGCCATAGGATCAAAGGAAACAACAGGTATCGGTACTAGGGCATTCGCTTAGCATGCCAGCAAGACTTTTTAGGTGCGCGGAGATAATAATCATTCTCCCAGCTAGCTTTAGGCCCCGTTTGGTTACGGTTTGTTAAAGTTTAACACCCATCACATCAATGTTCCCTCGAATGCATGGAGTACTAAATGTAGACTAATTGCATGCATGTCGGCACATATTAGGAGTAATTTACGAGACGAATCTATTAAGCCTAATTAATCCAAAATTGAAAACTTTTTATCAAATAAGACGAAAATGCTACAGTGTTTGTTAAAGTTTAACACCCCAAACCAAACACCCCCTTAGTGTCCATCATACTATCCGATTCATCATCCCTCCTTGTTTGACTTGTCATGACGATGGGACGATACTCCCATGAGATTTTAACAGGACATATGTGTGGTTATAGTACAAATCTTGTTAAGAAAAAGGATCATAGATAGACTGGCTTAGTAACTCCTCAGTGAGTTTTGTTGTGTTCTGTCATTTTCCTAGCCGAGTCCTGGAATGACGATTTATACGTAAAAACCTCTATTTCCTATCTTAATTGAAGGAGAGAGCTCCTGCCATTACTTTCAAAAAAAAGTTATAGTACAAATACAGTGTTTTGACCACAACTGCCTACTACCAATTTTATGACACAGAGCACATTCATCAATCAATAACAGAATTGATTTTATTGATTTACGTTTGTATTAATGTTTATACGAATTTAATATTTTTGCATTTATCAAGTTTTTCTCATTATAATAAAATTAATTTCGGCTAGAGTAACATGTGCAAACATATTTTGCACAGCCAGAGGATAAAGTTATGAATCTAACAAAATTAATTTAACACTATTTGGATCTAAAATTATTTTTCAATGATTTTTCACAAGTTTCTGCATGGATAGTACAAATGTGCAAGTTCTTATTAGCTTTTACTGTCCATCTTCTAGCCTTAGCAGAAAATGTTAAGAGAGAGAAGAAAGGAGCAAACCTGCCATAGATTCACCTTAAAAAGCACTCAAAGGGATGCACAACGAGATGAAGGAGCGAGATATAGGAGGGATTTGGTTCGTGTTTACCATGTGCAGCGAATTTGAAGGAGAGCAGAGCTCATCGTGGGCGTGATCTCCAGCGAAGGAGAGGACGGAATATTGGTTGAGCACTTGGTGGTCTGTTCCTCTGGTTGCGGCTCTGAGTCTGAGGCGATTCTGAGCTGGTCTCGTCGGTCGGCGCCGAGGAGTGGGAGCGGATGGCGGCGCAACTCGTCGACTTTTTCGTCGACGCCGCCGCGCTCGCGACTGGATTGCGCAGGATGTTTCTCGGCCCTCTCGGCTCCGCACCAGGCTGCGAGGGAGGAGCGCGCGGCGTTGCTGTAGTGCATCGCAGCGGCGCGTGACTCGAGATCTGGCGGCCCACGAGCTGCAGGAGGCGGAGGGACGAATCATCCGCCGAGGACGCAAGGAGGAGGCGGCTGCACGGCGGCTAGCGGCGCATGGTTCGCGAGCATTCACGACAGCCCAGTATCGCAGCGTAACGGGTAAGAGACCCGTGAAGACCCGAGCCGATCCGCATCCGATGGACAATATCACGAGTTGGTCAGATCGAACGGCTCGCGGATTAAGAGACGACGTGGATATCGCGCCCGCCCGGAGCTTCCCCTGCGGATTCAATATTAGAAGATTGGCCTCCGCCGCCGCCGCTGCTCCCCTTCCCATTTCCCGGCGTCGGCGTCGGTGTCGGTGTCGGCGTCGTCCGTGTCCATGGACGACCAAGGCCTCCACTCCGAGCCTCCACTTCCTGTTGATCTTAGGACTCGGGACAGGAGTACACGCGGGCTCGACGAGAAGCACGGCCGGCTCAGATGCCAGTCCCCGTCGCCGTGGCCGGCTTCCCCGATGGACGTCGACGACCTCCTCTCCGAAATACTCCTCCGCCTGGCCCCGCTGCCGTCCTCGCTCCCCCGCGCGTCCCTCGTCTGCACCCGCTGGCACCGCCTCGTCACCGACCCCAGCTTCTTGCGCCGCTTCCGCGCTCACCACTGGAAGGCCCTCGGTGTCTTCTTTCGAAGAGACAAAGATCTCTCCTTCAGCTTCTTCTTGGGCCCGCGGGACTCCGCCCCACCCGAGCGCTTCTCCTTGCGCGTGCCGCGCGAGTGCCACGAAGGCGGGGGCGGGGGCGCCCGCGCTGACTGCGTCTGGGAATTCTTGGACTGCCGCCATGGGCGCGTGGTCCTAGCCAACTACGGCACCCGCCAGATCCTGGTGTGGAACCCCGTCACAGGAGAGGACCATCTCCTAGGAGTTTCGCCGTTCTCTGATGCTAATCAGATCCCGTACGGGCTACTTATGCAAGCGGCGTTAATCTCTGCCTTCGGCAACAATGGACCCTTCAAGCTTGCTTTGGCGTGGGACGACAGGAGGAGCAATGCACATATCTGCGTTTACTCGTCGGAGACCGGTGTATGGGGCAATGTCGCCTCCGCACCAATCCAGCCCTGGTCTAGCGTTGGCCGTGGGAATGTCATGGTTGGGAACAATCTGTACTGGATTCTATTTGGCAGCCGGGTTTGCATCCTTGAATTTGATTTGGGTAGCCAGAACCTATCTGTGATAGAGGTGCCACCAGACGCCGTCGATTACGAAAACCATCGTGGCATCTTCCTGTGTACCCTAGCAAAGGGTGGTGGCCTTAGTTTGATGGTCATGTCAGAGAACCTCAGAGGTCAACTTTGGGTGTGGGAGAAGACGACTGAAGACTCTGCTGGTGTTTTTCAATGGATGCTTGGAGGAACAATTGAACTGGACATGCTTCTTTCGCTGAGATTAGAGGGACACCAATCAGTACTTTGGCTTGAAGGGGATGATAATATCATGTTTGTGTCAACATATAGAGGCGTCTTCATGGTCCATCTCCAGTCAATGCAGTTTGAAAAGATTTTTGAAACCGGTCCTGTCAGCCATTGGTCTATCTTTCCATTCAAGTATCCACATGGTTCAGGTAATAGTTTACATTTACATTGCTAGTATACCAAACAAAAGATTGGTTCTTTTCCTATAATTGCTTTGTTGAATACCCCAAGTCCTTTAATGTTGGACTAACAATTGAAATTCAGTCATATATTCGTACATGTGTAATATAACTTGGCTGCTTGATGAACTCTTAATACATTGTTTTGTTGTTCAGAGTTAATTTTCAGAATTACATACCTTATGTTAGTTTTTCTTGTCTATGCCACATGTGACTTGCACTAATATTTGCATTGCTATAGTATAAATCTCTTCATCCAGTGCATAGTAGCTGGAAAATGGCAAGGGGCCAAGGCTTGAACCAACTGAAATGACAAATTAGTAACTCGATTGGCGCATTTTATAGCTTAAAGTTTTTCAGACAATTCTTTTTCTCTAATAATCTCGGTATGATTCTAAAATCTTCAATTGTGACTTTCTCTGTTCTTGCCATGTGAAATAACTGTTCTTTGCAACTTTTTGAACAGCCTTGCTTAATTGCTCTGAGTGACAGGTTCAGTCCCACCGCAAAATTAATGAACCTAATTTTTTAATTTGTCAGGATAACTTCATTAAGATTGCTGATTCGTGATCCCTTTTTAATTTTGTCTGCTATATATAGTTTAAAGTAAGCCCACTTAAAAATAATTTGGCGTGATATGTCTTTTGCTTACAAGTATGAATTATGTTTCTATAAAGTCTTGCTACTGTTTTGTGATAGTAAGGTGATATAATGACATGTTGCTATACGCCAACTACTTTGTTTTTCAAACTATTAGTTGCTAATCATTTAAGTATTCATCAGTCATCACATATTTGCACATTTTGGGTTGCATTTTCTGAAAGCTATAAGCAAACTGGAGCAAGTGTCATTTTCTGAGGGATATAACCAGCTGCAATTTACTCCATCTATTCCAAATTACAGTTCATTTTAACTTTTGCCTAAGTCAAACTTCTCTAACTTTGACCAAATTTATAGAAAAAAAATGTATCAACACCTACAATACCAAATTAGTTTCAGTATACTTTCCATAAATTATGCCTTGATAGTGCATTTATTTGAACGTATAGATACTAATTGACTTTTTTTTAAATAAATATCGAAGTTAGTTTGGCATAGGAAAAAGCTAAAGTGGACTTTAATTTGGAACGAAAGGAGTATTTGATTTGTTACATATCCCTTGATGGCCTTTATTTCTCAGAGTTCTCTCTTAGTAGTCGATGATTCTTTCTCTGACTTCATTCAGCTGGAACTTCTGGTTAAATAAAACAAAATATGGTTAGACAGAGAGTCAGAACACAGGAGAACTGAGGTGGGGAAGGTCATAGAGAGGATTCAGGAATAGGTCCAGATTACAATTTTGTGCACACCTCTCTACTCGATTCCTTCTATTTATACATATTCACACATATATGCACCCTGCTGGATTAGGCCCATCTACATTCTACACTATGGGCGTGATTGGAAGTCTAGGCTTGGTCCTGGTCTGTGTCTTGCAACATGTTTCACTAGCTTGTTTGGCTGTATGCACCGATCTTCTCAGCAAGGCCAACATGAACATCAAATCGCCTTTAGCCAGGCTCTAGAGAAACGTAGATTGAGGGTGTTTCCCACGGGGCTAGGGCAGCACGGGACTGAAAAGCACTACTTACGCTTCGCTGTTCACTCTTGTATTTGTTTTGTGGATGTTTGGTTGTGTGCAAGGGCTCGAGCATAGCTCATTTAATACATGCAGCCGAACAAACTTATTTTTGGTACTTTTGGCTCTAGCAAGCCCGACTCCCATGAGCCTGGTTGAGCAATCTGATACATACATGCTACCAATCATGTCCTATTTGACCTAGTTTGAACCCAGGTAATCAGCGTTAAGGTGACTGGGATTCCCTTTGGTTACTTTTGTCCTCAGTTTCCTTTTTCTTGCAGGTGACATTTTGCATCAGGGAGGTGTAGGCAGCGGCGGAGTTCAAGGAAGCGGACAAGGGCATGGAGAAGATGGAGCCGACAGGTGGGTTCCGTATGTCAGCATCATAGAGGGAGGAGCACATGGGCTCAAGCGGGCAGATGCACATGTGAGTTGGGGAGGATGTGGCCCGACCTGGTGAAAACTGAAAACAAAAGAGTTTTGAAGGACAGCAAGAGTTTTGTCCTGATGAAGATTAGGAATTTCTTTTTGGAGGTTGGTTGTCCACCAGAGGTTCACACTCAAGCACTCAACATGCACACAATCTGTATGTTTGTTTGATGCAATCTCGAAATATTTTCAAAACCAATTTGGCTCCTGTTCTTGCAATTTAGATCCTATATTCACATTTAGTTTACTTGAATTGGTTTTCTCCTCCTAACACAACTAGAGTCGGCATAATAGATAGCATGGCGGTTCCCACAACTATGAACCAGCTCTGGACTAACTTCCACCTGATGTCTGACACCTAGCAAAGGCGATCGAGTTTCTGCATCTCTGAATCCTAGTTTGTTCTAGCCACCGAATCTGTGCATCTCTGAATCCAAGTTTGTTCTAGCCACCATCTCTGAATCCAGTTGTCTTGGGTAGCACCAGCTTCACATCTGACCAAACTGCACACTGAAAACAAATGCATTCCTCAGTTTGCATACACTCCACACGACAGCAGCACAACAAACATTTAAGATAATATATATACTCTATTGTTTAAGCGTTATAGCGACAGTTCCAAAGTCTCCACCAATTTGTTTACCAAGGATCTCTGAAATCACCTACCAAATGAGAAATGACAGAAGCAACACAGCATTCAAACCAAGGTTGGATTGCTGCGGAGATGACATTATGTTACTAATTTGCGATCTAGTGTTGCGTATGTTGCAATAAAAAAACTTTGTGTTAATAATAGATCTGCAGGTTTTTTCCTAAAAAAAAGTTACAGAAAAGGGGAAACTTTAGGTGCAAATGTCGAATATTACTGCATATATACTCATGAATACCCTAGTGGATCCAAAGTGAACGACCACTCAAGTAAATACAATAATGAAGAGCGAAAAACAACAGACTAACTGACGATGACACTGAATATCACTGCATATAGCAGATACAGTAAGTGCTGAGGCTACTTGTTCGAGAGGGAAAAAAAGGTACTGATGGTTACACGGTAGACGCTACAAACCTAGAACGCAAAACTGAAACCAATACCAAACTAGCACATGATGTCTTCAGCCTTTCCTCGCAATAAATATAGTCAAGAAGCCACCCCTTGCACATCTGCCACGGTCTCAAGACATGGTCTCTAATGCAGCTGCTAATTAGATATTCTGTTCAGAAGAGAGTTCCTCTCATCATCAAGTAAGACCTCTCTCTGCATCGTCGATCAAAGTTTTGTTTGAATGATTGCAATGCGGTGAAAAGGGCAGCGGAAACTCTGTTCCCATGGGATCAAGCTTCAAAGCAGTGCAATGCACATGAAAATTTCTACAGGGAAATAATTCGAATGATACAGATCAATATTTAGCTTTTACCACAGTAGGGGCTTCCCCTAGTGTATTCCCCTCAAAGAAATATTTAGCTTTTACAGAAGCAACGAAACTGAAACAAGACACCATTGAATAAAGCACTGCCTTCTCATATTAGTCAGCACTATAAAGTAAGTGGGCAAAGAATTCCATCCTCAAATATCTACAATACAGCATTGTACATCCTTGACCCTTATGGTGTCATATAATCTGCACAAACCCTCATGCTATCACATACAACCAGAAATTGTGCTCCTCTGCAACGAGTTATGAAATCAGACACACTACTTCACCTGAACGTGAAAGACGATGGCAGAATTTCACAACATAATAGTGCTCTCATGATCATGGAAACTGCATACAATCTAGGGATGAGATATATGTGAGCAAAGAAAAAAAAATACATACTAATTCAAGACACCAAGAACTAGGATAAACAAAAGGCCATGTCGACAGGAAAATCAGAATCCTGACTTTGTGGGCAACAGAATCATCACTAAACCATTTCTTCCAAAAGGAGCTCTTCTTCTCTTCTTTGCTCAGCCTTTCTCTTCTCGTTCTTCTTTCTTGTCTCCTCACCTATAGCATTGGCAATGGCGATAGGTAACCAAAATCCAGGCCTTTCGAGGAACTGGGCTCGGTGCAGAATCATTGCATCACGTTCTGTCACACCAATGCCCTCAAATGTCCACAAGGAAACAGTTGCAGTGCCTTTAAGGCCCAAGGAGTACCATCCAAGGCCAGAAATAGCAATGTCCATACTGTTGACATCCCAGCTTTCCCCAGAAACCTCAATATGTCTTTCTGTCCAGTGACCCAATTCATTGACTCGTTCTGGGCCAATTGGTGGCTGAACAGCAACAACATATGAATCAGTTTGGCAAAAGGCAAAGTATGTAAATGTATATTTTTCTTTTCATAATTCTATGATACATGCAAAAACTTCAGTTAGAATTGCACTGGACACAGCACATAATAGCAGGTTTGTTTATTCAATTAACGCAAGGCATGTGCTGTTTTCCAATAAGGTAACCTTACTACCAAGTAATCTGCAAGTGGTCTTCTGTTAAAGATAGCTAATTGTGCCATTACAAGGGGCCTCCACCAGGTTAGAACAGATTTACCTGAAGTCTCATGCCAAAATGTTTCTGTCGCAATTCATCAGCATTTTCACTCTTTCCAAGATGGAGAGGAACATTGGAAGATGCCCAAACTGTTATATAGATAGTTTGTGCTGATGATTTTAGCACATCCAGCCACGTTAAGCCTCCAATATGGACGGATTGTCCAACCTGCAACAGTTTACAGCCATTAACTATGCTGGGAAACTAAAATGAGTCATCTTACAAAGTTCTATTTTAAAGAAAAGGACTGCTAGGATTCTAGGAAGGTGTGGGAATTCAGATTTCTCTCTTGGTGATAGAAGCATGGTCTTTTACATACTCATGGTATTATGATGTTAGTGATATGCCTCTAGTAAAGGAGCATGAGCATGTGGATTATTTCAAATATAATGATCATGTCCATATAACAGATTGCACAAAACAGTCCTCTCCAGTTACATTCAGCTATGGACCCTTGTAGACATTAAGTCCATATTTAAATAAATATACAGGTCAACTACCTTGATGAAAAAATGACAGAACTAGTAATAAAGCCACTTACTTTCACCCTGAAGGATCGTGGCAGCAATTCTTTCCTTATTTCAACCATCTTCCGTTCCTCATTATTTAATCTCATTGCCATTATGTAAGGATGCAACAAGCCAGGAGTGTCATACATCTTTGCCTTTGCAGGTAAAACACCTGTTACCCTCAATATGCCTAGTGTTGTTCCCGGGACAGCAGCTTCAGTCAATTTTGTGATCTTAACACCCTGTTTCTTTGCAAAAGCATTGATCAGCGTAGATTTCCCAGCGTTCTGTGCACCAATCACCCAAACATTGCTACGAGGTCCTGCCAACTCCTTGATGTACGAAATTAGGTTTCTAACAGCCAAATCGCGGTGGACGCTGATCAAGAACACAGCATCTAGCTTCGGTGCTCCAAAAGCCTTAGCACGGCCTCGAACCCACCTATCCAACCGCACTCCCATTTGTTGCCATGGAAGCAAATCCACCTTTGTACCAACAAGAACAAGCCTTGGTGCTTCACTCGCCTTTGAATTTCTCCTTCCTTCAAGTGCCTCGAACAATGACTTGGCAGCTCGCTTCGGAAACGACCCATCAAAGTCTGCGCAGTCCACCACCATGACAATAACCGGGGTGCAAGCTGACCGCTTCATGACCCGAGACGAAATGAACCGATCGAAATCAAAGTCTGGGATCATATTCTCAGCTTTGTCATTCTTCACAAGCCCATAATTCCTCAGTGAGTGGCACCGGCTACAGACGAGGGTCGAGTCCTCCTCGGCCTCAGCCTTCTTGGCCTCCCTTGCCCGGCGCTTCCTCTCGGACTTGGACAGCTTCTCTTTCTTCAGTCTCTGGATCGTCTCCTCAGTGATGTTCCCATACCCGACACCCGGCAGGGTGAAACCGTCCAGTTCTTTCCTCCATTTCTCATCCTCGTCTTCTTCTATCTCCTCCCAATCAGAGTCCCAATCGCTGGCAAAAGCATCCATATCAGTGGCACCTTTCACCGGTGAGCCATCGGCCTCTTCGTCCCCATCATCGATTTCTTCAAGGAACTCATCGATATCGCTGTCCAGGCCCTCCAATTCAGCATCCGATGCGTCCACCGCCGCCACCCTCTCCTCCTCGTCTTCAAGAAACGCATCCGTGTCGGCGGCCAGGAGCACTTCTCCACCTCCTCCCGTCTCGTCCTGGGAGCCGCGGGAGGGGTTCTTGAAGAAGCCAGGGAGGTTGGGATCCTCATCCTGCATGAAGACCCCGCATCCAGGACATACGGGACGGCCGACGGCGGCGTCCTCGTCATCCCTGCCCTCGCTGATGACTGGGGCCGGCGGCCTGCTACGCCTGCCGGCGGGTACGGCGGAGGCGGAAAGGCTGCGTCTTTGGGGCAGGAATGGTCGGGGGAGGAAGGGGAGGAGGCGGGGAGGTGGAGCTGGCGGGGCGAGGAGGCGGAAGGGAAGGCGAGCCGCCGCCGCGGCGGGGATTGGGAGGAGGGGTTTAGCAGCCATCCGGGAGACCGGGAGCTGCAGCGGCGAAGAGGATAGGACATACTGTAGGAGTGTTCCGTCCAATTTTTTTTACTCGAAAAAAAAGCGTGGGGAATTTGTTTTCTTGGATGTTTTTTTCTTTATTTTTTCTTGTGTGCCGGAGAATCTTCTAGGAGTAATAATAATCATATGATTATTTCAATCCTTCGGATGCTGAAACAAACATCTAGAATTATAGATAAGTGGAAGAATTTTCCCAATAACAATAATCATGATGGGATTGGTAAAATTAGCAGTTAAAATATACAAGAGTAATAACACTACCCTGTTCTTTTCGTTAAAATTCAGCTTATGCTGATTTGTTGCGAGAGTAAAACACTGTTTGTTCGCTGAAAAGTATTACTGTTCGTTCGCTGAAAAGTACTACTGAATTAGCGTTGCCTGTTCTGTAGTACTACTTCAGCAGTTTTTTTTTTTAGTGTTGACCCGGTGATACACACAGCACACAAAATTTGGGTGATGAAGGCCCTGTTCTCTAGCACTACTCCCCTCCGTCCCTAAAAGAGAGTCGTTCTACGGCTTCGCGTTTGTCCCGGAAAGAAGGTCGTTTTAGGCGTGTATAGGTCCTGCAGGTGCAGACTATCCCTGACACTCCCATCCCATGTGCGTTGGTCCCTTGGTTGGCATACTCTTATCCCCTTCCTCACACCTCCAGCACCTGTCTCCATTCTCCAGTCTCCAATCCCACCACCAGCGCCCGTCCCCAATCCTATGGCCGGCGCCCAGCTGCCCATCGCCAACGCCACCTTCCCTTCACTGCTCCTCCACCGGCGCCCACCTTCCCTGCTCCTCCATCGGCGCCCCATCCTTTTCTTCTCTACTGGAGACGACTCCGCAACCACTGCCAGAGATGCCACCTCACTGGGAACGGTGCGTGTGCCCGCTAGGAGGAGCGCTCCTTCGACCATCCTCTTCCAATCCGGCAGTGACTCCTTCCCTTCCCCTACGCCGTCGCTGGCAGCCTTGGGTTTCCTAGAGGTGGAGACGAGGACGAGGAGGTCACGCCACCGGCGCCCAGCGCATCGCGGGGCGCGAGGGGACGTCGGCTCGGACGCGGGCTCTACCTCCAAGCACGGCGGAGGGGAGCACGGCACAGATGCGGGCGCGGGTTCGGTTTGGCGGCGATGGTTGCCGGTGATGAGCCGACAGTGACTCCTTCCCTTCCCCTACGCCAGCGGCCTTCCTTCTCTTCTCCTCCGCCGAGCTCCTCTTCCCATCTTTCTGATGCGCCCACCGCATCAGCAATCCCCGGCAAAGGTGGGCAAGGTTGCTGGATTGGCCGGCGACCCTCCTTCCCTTCTGCTTCACCGGGCTCCTCTTCCCGTCGGGTGGCTCGAAGGTGGATCCACCGGTGCTGAAGCAGATCGGTCGCGTGGAAGCTTGCTCACCCAGCCTCGGTGTGTGGTCGACAGGCGAATGTGCAAAGGATCTTGGTGGTCGGGATCTAGATCTTGCGGACACCGCAGAGTAGGGGTGTTTTCACGATTCCTTGGTATATGTGCCAGAGCCTAAAACGACTCTGTTTTGGGATGGAGAGAGTACTTTTTCAGTGTTAACCCAGTGCTACACACAACACATGAAATTTGGGTGACGAAGCTAAAAATTATGGAAAATTTAAGTTTATTTTAGCATATCACTAGAAAATGTTGACATAAAAAATATGGATCGTAGATTTCACTGTCACAGAAGTTTGTTGGCACTTGCATTGTGTTGGCGATGTGTCCGTCTTTTTTTTTATTTTTTTAATCCTTTTTCGAAAGATTCTCTCAAATATGCCCCTGGCGGAAAGATTTCAAAAAATAGACTCTTATCTTGGCGCCATGGTCGTCGGCGCCAAGATAACACGGCATGGCGCCAGGGTAACTGGCGCCAAGACCTTAACATGTGGCGCTGACGTGGCAGGGTCGTGGCGCCGTGATCTTTGGCGCCAAGACTTGACGCCACTCTAATTGGCGCCAAGCCTGGCGCCACAGATCATGACGCCAAGACCCTGTTTTAAGTATCCAAATTTACCGTGAGATGGACATGTTAGAATTTGTTAAGTCTTGATATTTACTAAGGTTTAGACATATGCAAATTGGCTAAGTCTAGAATTTTACCATGAGATGGACATATGCAAATTTTACCATGACTTGGATATTTAAAATTTTGGCTAAGTCTTTAAATTTACCATGAGATTAAGTCTTTAAATTTTGCTAAGTCTGAAATTTACAAATTTTGGCTAAGTCTTTAAATAACCAAGTCATGATAAAATTTGCATATGTCTTCATGTTGTGGATTTTTATATTTAAAATTTTACTTGGGGCCAAAATTTAAAGACTTAGCCAAAATTTGCATATGCCCATCTCATGGTAAAATTTGCATATACCCATCAAAATTTTACCATGAGATGGACATATGAAAATTTGTTAAGTCTATAAATTTACCATAAGATGGGACGTGTTAAAATTTGTTAAGTCTGAAATTTTACCATGACATTGACAAATTTGATGCTATCCCATGGTAGTTCGTATTCTAACATATTCAGACCGTAGCAAAAATCTTGACTACCTAATTTTACCGTGAGATGGACATATAAAGCTCTAAATTAACATGACTTGGACCCTAATTTTTCTATGAGATGGACATACAAAATTTTGTCAAAGTCTTGATATTTACCATATGATGGACAACCTAGAAATTGGCTAAGTCTTGAATTTTACTATCACTTGACTATGCTAGAATTTCGCTAAGTCTGGATTTTTGCTATGATTTGAACATTGATAAATTTAAAATTTTACCATGACTTGGATATTGAAAAAGGGCTTCATGTTTTGGACTTGAATATTTAAAATTTTACCATGACTTGGACCCTAACTTTACTATAATATGAAATTTTAAGTCACGTAAAAAAGGCTTCATGTTAAGTCATGAATTTTTTTTTTGTTTCAGGTTAAATTTGTCAATGTCCAAATCACAGTAAAAATCCAGACTTAGCCATATAAATCTGGATTTTTGCTACGGCTTGGATATGTTAGAATACCAACTACTATGTGGTAGACATATGAAAAAATGACTTTTTTTACCATGACTTGGACATTTACAAATTTGAAATTTTAACATGACTTGGATATTGAGAAATGTGACTGACTCTAGAGTTTTTATAGTGACTTTCTGTTTGATCACTTAGAACAATCTAGAAATACTTAGGATAAAAAATGATATACATGGTAACAGGTCTGTGGCGCCAGGCTTGGCGCCAATGACGATGGCGCCAAGCTTGGCGCCAATGGTGACAGCGCCAAGGTGCTGCCACGTCAGCGCCAGCTCAGCGTCGTCGGCCAAGTGGCATGGGGGCTTGGCGCCAACGTTAACGGCGCCAAGCTGTGTTATCTTGGTGCCAAGCCCTGGGTCCATTTTCTAAAATCTTTCCGTCAGGGGCATATTTAAGAAAATCTTTTGAAAAAAAGTCTAAAAATAAAAAAGACGGGCGATATGCTTACATGTGAATTTTTAGAGTATCTTCGAAAGCTATTTAAAAAATTAGTTGGTAAAATAATATTTATATCAAGCGATGTCAGGCCACGGCGCCACGCCACCATCCTCACCCACTCGCTGGCCGGAACCGGCCATCCCCTCGCTCTGTGCTATGTTATAGGAAAGATGTGTGAAAAACTCATATTGCAAGTACATGTTCCAAATGTTTTAAAATGTTTGATAGGTATATTGCAAGTGTTTCATGTAAATGTTGCAAAAGTAGATCGAGATGTTGCATATGTTGAAATGGTTGTACGCGTATGTTGCAAGTTTCTGTTCCTAATTTTTCATCTGTTTTTCCATATGTATGTTTTCCAGATGTATATTGCAAGCATGTTTATTTAGATGTTGCATATGTTTCACACATACGTTGGAAGTGTTTTATCTTAATATTGCGTATGTTTTACAATAGTTTTTAAGTGTTTTTAGGTGTTTTTGTAAGTGTTTCAGATGCATGTCTCAGGTGTTTTAAATGCCTTCAGACATACGTTGCAAGTGTTTCGTTTGGTTATTTCAAAAGTAGATTAGGTGTTGCATCTTCCTCTTCGCTTTGTACTGCCTCGCCTCGGTTTCTCCTCTTTCTCCCGTCGCCAGCTAGGCATCCGCCGCTGCCCACCCCCACTTCTCATTGCTGGTGACGTTCGGGACGGCGCAAGCCCCGTGTAGATGTCGGGCCCCCAATTTAGGGTCCAATGTGCATCATGTATCAGTCCCTGGATCAGTAGCTGATACGCACAATTCGAACAAGATTGATATCAAAAACCATACTTTTATTGCTAAAGAAGAAATATATTACATGGTTCAGGTTACATAGCTTGGGCCACTAGCCTTACATCGTATATTAGAGTTCTAAGACAGCGGTCCTACAACATCGTGGCTCCATTCCTACAGGCAACTTGGAGTGCGGACGTAACCCTAGACTTATTCCTTAAGCGTATTCCTATAACTCGGTCGTCGTAGTCCCAGTGTAACTCCTTCGTGTAGTCGTACGGCTCCATCTTCGAGTGTGCTCTAGACGTCCTATCCTTGCGTAGTCCTTGGTAGCTTCATCCTCGGATATACTCCTACAACTTCATTCCTAAAAACATAGAGTGGAGGAGGGGTGAGTACATACGTACTCAGCAAGCCCTAACTTTGGGTGGAGAGGTGGAGAAGGCTATATATATATATAAAGAGAGAGGTGGTTAGTGGTAAAGGTGGTAGAGTGAAGTAGTTATAAATATAGGTTGGGCCCTGGCAGGGTATTATCATCCTCACTAGTTCCCGAGTTGAGTATAGATTACCAAATTCATAAATACATCTTACCAGAGTATCACAATTGTTGTAGTCTAATCATTTGGGACCTCATCCCAGCGGTTGCCCATTCCAAGGACGTGGCTATTCGAATATGTTCAGAAAACTCTGCAGAGGTTGTACAAATTTCCCCACATGATAGACACAGTCCGACACCAGACGTCAATGGCTTGGACAGGCCTAACAAGACCTCGTACCCGGATGGTGCTACCTTAGATTTCCATATAATTCCACCACAGACTACTCAAGGATCGGAACCCACAAGCATCAGGATGATCACACAGCATCCTAAAATATCGAGTGGTTGGATGATCACACAGCATCCGGTAGATGATCACATAACATCCAGATTAAATAATAAAAGGGTGTTCGCACACGGCACAACAATAAATTTTACATGGAAGACCACAAAGCAACCATACCGATCAGACCACGGTAGATCACACAGCAGCCGTGTCCTCTCCTGTTAGTCTGTTGCCACTCCGGCCTCCTAGTGAAAATTATACTTCTATCTAACAGGGTGTGAGATCAAGTCTACCCATATAGACATGTGGCTGTACGAAAATTCTGGCTAGGCGAGATGGCAAATGAACCGGTCCTTATGTGACCGAGGCGAGTATCTCCCAACAGGAACCCTTACCAGGCGAACCTGCCAAAAGGGTAATCCACTCGCTGTCGATTATATCCTTATTCCGAGATAGGTGGGAATTAGGACTTGCCTCCGCTCGCTGTCGATTATATCCTTATTCCGAGATCCTGATTCTCCTGTTCCTGTCTTCTGGACTCCATCGGGTTCCATCGAGTTCTCTCCATGTCTTCTATCCTACGCGGTCTAGCGTCGACGAGCAAGAAACACAAACAAGAAAAATAACAAGCAAGACATGTAAAATAAGCATGGGCAACCAAAGTGAAGGAAATGATCCTGGGTTGGTCCTATTAGGTGATGGGTTGGTATCTAGGGTTATCATTATTATGTCAATTTGGAGTAACGTTGGGGTGAAGGGATTCCATCCATAGGGTAGGGCTTCTACGAGTTATTAATTAATTAATGCAACTACGGATTAATATTTTAATAAATAAAAGAAAAGCAATCATATCTAGAATTTAAATGGGCACCATTATTTAGGGTTTAGTGTGTGATTGATTTGGGTTTATTTTAGATGACTTAGGGTGAAGGAATTATGCAATTTGGAATTAAAACGTGCAAGATATAAAATATTTAAATTTACCGATTAAACGAGTATGAAATAATGCATGCAAATTAATCCTACTATTTTTATCTATGCAATATGGGTGGAAACTATATAAATACGATCTAGAACTACGCTAGTTAATTTAGAAATTTATTAGGAATTTTTCTGGAATTTTATTAGCTTACCGTTTAGTCTACTGTGTACGATTTCCGGGTGCGTCTAGCATTTTTTGCAGTGGCTGACGCGCGGGGTCCAGTCAGCTGATGGGCTGACTGGGCACTGTACTCATGCTCCCATGCACCGATCTGTAGACTAGCTCCACTCCTCCCTTTGGTCTACGCAGAACGGGTCTACAGATGAGAAGAGGAGAAGATGGAGTCCTTGGCATGCGGGACCCGCGAGCAAGGTGGCCAATCCCCATTGGTTGGGGCGACGTGGCCAGCACTCGGTATTGGCCTTGATGCTGTGTCGTTCCGTCCGTCGTCCTCATCCAATCGTGAGTCACCGAAGCAAGAGAAAGAGAGAGAGCGTAGGAGAGAGGGAGAGAGGACGGCGGCGGGCGGCGCGATGCTCGGTGCTCCTCGACGGCATCCCGGAGATTGTCGTGGCGAGGTCGCAAGTGAGCGCGACGGCGGTCTCGGCTTCACGAGCAGGGGCGGGGCAAGGCGGGTCGGAGGAGAGGGCGGCGTAGCAGAGCGCAGCGTGCGGGCGCTAGGCAAGTGAGCGGCCAGAGCAGCAGCTTGTGACGAGCGGCGGCATCCGTCTCAGCGTGGCGGCGCGGCTCCGGCGGCGGCAGGCTGGAGCAGCACATCTCCGACGGCAGCGGCTCCGGAGAGCGCGGCGCGTCGGGGCGAGTCGAGAGCAGCGCGATGGCGGCTCCCAGCAACGTCCGAGGCAGCTCGGAGAGCGTGGCTCCGGCGCAGCAGAGGCAGGGGCGCGATGCTCCCTTGCAGGCCTCGGCAGCGGCGGCTCCATGCTGCGAGCTTCTTCGTTGTCACTCATCCAGTGGCAGCTTCAGTGCCCAAGCCCCGTGATGCCTCCTCGCTAGCAGCCATGGCTGGCTATTTATATCCGATGGTAAGTCGGTGCTGCACAGTAAGTCGGTTCTGGGAGCTGCCGATATTTTTTGGCCAGCAGATTTTTTCCGACATCCCCGACGGAGCTATAGTGCAGACAGTGGTCATGGAAAATATATCGGAGGTGCCTTGGCGGCCAAGGGGTTGTCGCAAGCTCCAGCTGTGCTGTTCGACGGGACGTGACATGGCGGCCGTGGCGACCTCGCACAGTGAGTCAGCTGACTGCCGAAAAATATCCCGTCGTGCGCAAGGTGGAAGACAGCTTCCGCGGCGTTTACGCGGTTTCGACACGTCGTAGACACGGCGTCGTGTGCGTTGCTCGGCTTCCGGAGGAGAAGGGCAGCAGACGGCGGCGGCGGTCTTCATCTCGCGACGTTGGTGCGGCGGCCCGATGGCGCAAGGCAGCGGCGGTGCTCCTCGGCTCCAGCACGGAGGAACTCCGGCGAGTTCGAGTAGCAGAGCAAGCACGGCTTCCTCTGCTCTTCTTCCTCGGGCACCAGAGCAAGCAGGGAGAGGCGGTGAGCTCGGGAGAGGAAGAGCATCTGGAGCCCGAGCTCGAGGCGAGGCTCGACCTCGGCCATGGTTGGGTATTTATAGCCGGACGTAAGGCGGTTCGGCGGGGAAAATATCTCCTGCGTGCTCATCCACAGGCGCTCACGCCGTACGGCGGCCTGAGCTGGACGGCGAGTTCCGCGGGGATGTGGACAACGGACAGAGGCGGTTCGGCACAGTGCGTGTCCGATATTTTTGGCCGGGGAAGACGACGGCGCAGAGAGGCGGTTCGTTCGTCGAAAATATCTTCGACGGCGCGCACCACGTGCCTGCGGCGCTGGCGTGTGCATGCTCTGCTGCTGCTCGGCTTGGGCCGAGCTGAACTGCCGTGCTTGGGCTGAGCCCGTTCGGTAGGAGGAGATAGTACACAGTAGAAGTTATTTTCCTTTTTGTAGGTATTAACTAAACAATGTCACAATGCATGTGTATATGTGTATACCATGTATGTATTTCTAGATATTTCACGGCAAAGTAACTAACTAGCATATAATTGGGCGGATGATGAATTAACCTTGTATGTGTATATATATCTACCCATTATGTTTTGTAGATGAATAAATAGATGAAGCATTTCTAGCACTAGGAAAATAAAGAGTATAACCATGATATATATACATCTAAATATTATATAACTGTAGAAATTAAAAGCAAGGAATTCATATAGACTTTAACTAGATGTAAACTAATTTTAGGAAAACAATAATCTAGCAATGCAATGGCCAATATAATTAAGCAGAGAAGGTGATGAAGCATTATTTATAATTACGACGCATTATCTACTGCTATAATATAAAGGAAAGGTCAAGAATACAGTTTATCATTAAAGGAGGTTATTTTGGTGCCGCAAATAAATTCCAGAAGGCAACATCATGAAATCAAGCAAGCAAGCATTCCAATCAACTAAGCACTCAATCAATCACGCAAGCAAACAACTCAAACGTTCTATACTAAATGCATATGGTGAATTTTAATGCAGAGTTTTTGAAAAGCATTTTATCAAAAAGTGTTTTGGCAGGAAATAAACTAATCAAGTTTTATTTTGTTGTAAAATTTTAAAAAGTTCAAATTTTTAGTGATTTTTAAGATGATGCAAAACATAGGATGTTACAGTAGACAGGCAAAATAGAGCAAGAAACGGACTGCAAGTCCGAGCGTCTAAACGCCCCCATCCATTCGAACATCCGGGCCAAGCCCGTTTAACTAAAATTGGATTCGAAGTTGGCCTAAGGAACCAACGCCTGGTGGCGGGATCGACATGCCTATGTGAGTGTGTCTAAGACGAGTCTCCTAACCAAACACGCCTAATGGAGATTCAAGCTTGTTCTGCAGCTTGTTTTGATAACCGTTGGGGCTGCAGATACAACTGGTTCCTCTTGCAGAACACTATTAAAACAGCCAGCAGCAGCTGACAGCCGAACATTTAACAGTGCTATGTGAGAGGAACTAGTTGCAGCAGCAGCTCCAAAAGCAATCAATACTTCGCTTTACAAAACCGGGAAGAGAATAATAAAGTAGGCAAGCCCCCTAAATGCCTAGCTAGCCAGGCATCACCGAAGCTGCCCAAATACACAAGTGCATTTACCTAGCAAACCAATTCACTAACGTTAAGAATTTATGGTTTTCTTTTTTCTATAAGCAGTAAGCACTAATATATTTTTTATAAAACTATTCAATAATCTTTGAAATCTAAACGAACAAAAGGTGATATGAATGTAGAACATGTTATATGTAAGTAAGTAACGTTTTAAAATAAGATACACCTATAATACTGTGTTCATACCATGGTTCTTCCCATCTAGCCAGTAGCCACCAAATAAGCCATGCACTGTTCGGTCAGATAGCTGGAGTTGTGGTAAATGCTAAACATACATTTTTAAGAGTAGAGTTACTATAGGTTAGGGGTATTATTTATTTGTAATTTATATTTCTAGTGTTTATTTTAAATTTTTGGTAATAGCAAATAAAGTCTTAAAATAATGAGGGGCAACATCTTTTGTTCCACTCTAAACACTTGAATGAACAACTCTTGTTTGCTCCGTTTCTTCATGTTTTTTTATGGACTAACAAGTATTTAATAATTATTATAAAGAATCGAGATTTTTGTTCTTTCGATACGACAAAACAATCCAGACGTTAAAGACAAATTACCTCCTGTCACTAAATTTTTAGTGTAAATTCTAGTGCCATGGGGTGGGTCTTGCCCCCGGGCCATGCCTATCACAATTCTTCACATTTGGTACTTGCATGTGACAAATTCTATTCATGTGACAAATTCTATTGTCTGAATGCGTATCTTAATCCACGCATTCTTCATCCTATATAACGTCTTCTGAACCACCAATCAATCCATCCATATAACTGAAATAATGAAAAAGAACTAGTTGGAAGCTGGAGCCAGGTTATAAATCTAGTCGTGCTCCAGATAATCGGACGACTAATCATTAATCAAACAACGACTAGCAATCCAATCCAGATAGTCGCCACCTCAATGGACACCTATATATTAATCAAAAAACTTGAAGAAGGTCTCATTGCACAAACTAGCAAAGGTGATCAACACAATCAGTCTGAAGTTTGAACGCATGCTAACTAGTAGAAGAGCAAATAATTGCCAACGGCAGTGCACGATAAATGAAGCGACAGTATTGCAGATGACATGCCTCCTATCTTCTGCTCGTCCAGACATCCACACCTGATACTGATA
The DNA here is from genome assembly GCA_038087645.1 of Saccharum hybrid cultivar R570. Taxonomy (NCBI): domain Eukaryota; kingdom Viridiplantae; phylum Streptophyta; class Magnoliopsida; order Poales; family Poaceae; genus Saccharum; species Saccharum hybrid cultivar. The sequence goes on along the minus strand of JAQSUU010000746.1, from coordinate 3,392,546 downwards.
GCATTCCCAGATACTCTTCGAGCCGCCAAGTTCACAAATGTCGAGCATACAGACATGGACCAGCCACCAAAGCTCTCCTCGGTAGGCATTAAGCTTGAAGCTCATCATTTCCAGCAAAGCTTAGTCATAAATAGATATTGATCCCAAGCTGCAGTTTGCCAAGACAGTACCTTCACATAAAAGCACAGAGATGGCGTTAACAACTCTGCTAACTGCCTGAAGGGGAAATGCCCCCCAAAAAACGAAGTAATGTTTATGATGATTATATCAAGCAATTATCATGTACTCCCTCCGTCCAACAAAACAAGCAATTATGGGAAGCGTGCCAGTCAAACTGACTCAAGTTTGACCAAGTTTATAGTAAATAGTATTAACATTTATGTCTCCAAATATATTTATTAAAAAAATATATTCTATAACTAATCTAATGATACTTATTTTGTATTATAAATATTAGTATTTTTTTATATAAATTTAGTCAAAGTTCAAACTGTTTGACTTCTCGAAAAGCGAGAATTGCATGTTTTTATGGACGGAGGGAGTACCGTTTTACAATACTAACTCAAATGTTCGAGACACCCTATGTTGTCTCTAGGCTATTTCATCAAAGCTGTCATTTTTTCTCTCAACTAATGTGAAGTTGACCTAACAAAAGTATCCTCTGCGGCGTTGCAAAGTTTCAGCTAAGTGGTCTATATGACAAATTCCTTTTTAATCTGATTAACCTCTAAAGGTATGGACAGTCAACAAGTCAACTTGCCCAAACTTTTGCTATCGTTGGATCCGTTAGGTACTCACAGAACTGTGAGTGAAATAAAATGACTATCCACGTCAGGAGAGCATAGCAGAACACATATGCCAAACAGGATGCTTCGTGATAAACATGCTACAAAAAGATATATCATAGAATTTTTAAGTAACATGATGCATGACATACAACAGAGCCACTGCATCATGAATTATTAAGCACTAGTCCAATTAGTTCAGAGTACAATTACTCTGTTACTTACTATATGTTGTGTACTGCTGAAAAGTTCTGAAAAATTTTGTTGTATTGTTTAAGTTCTACCAAAGACCAAACTGAAACTTCGAGGAATTTCTGATGCAACTCAAGAATGTCACCAAAGGCTGTGAAGATCGTGAAGCCACCAATGTAAGTTTTTCTTTTATCATGCCAGTGCTTGTATTAGCAACTACTACAGCCACAACCAACAGGATGACCAGAAGCCTGAGAGAAAAGGCAGCTGAGGATAAAAGTAACCATGGGGCACACCAGTCACCCTTACACTAACTATCTGGATTCAAACTATGTCAAATACTGTAGACGGTCCTAATCCAGCAGCGTGCATGTTTTTGTGAATATGTATATGTAGAAGGAATTGAGTAGAGAGGTGTGCAGAAAATTGTAATCTGAACTTATTCCTGAATCACTGATTCTACTGTCCTCTCTATCATTTCCCCAATCCTATTTTATTTAATCTGACAAAAAGTTCCAGCTGAATGAAGGGAAATACTAATTATCAACTACTGCGAGGGAATTCTGTAAGCAACAATGGGTAACAAATAAACAGTAACTGGTTGTATCCCTCAGATGACAATTGCATCCAATTTATTTGTAGCTCTCAGAAAATGCCAATCCAAGATGAGCAAATACATGATGAATGCTTAAATGATGAGCAACTAAGGTTTTGAAAACAAAAAAGAGTTGACATATAGCAGTGTCATTATATCAACTTGTCATCACAAAATAGTAGCAATGCTTGAAAGAAACATAATTCATATTTATAAGTAAAAGATATATCATGCATTATCATTTTTAAAGTGAGCTTATTTTACAAAATATAGTGGATAACATTAAAATGCACAAAAACATACAGTAAAAGTGATTGTTAACCTTAACAAGGTTATCCTGATAAAGACAAAAAAATAGGTTAGTTAAATTTCTCGTAAGATTGAACTTGTCACTAAAAGCAATTAAGCAAGGCTCTTCAGTAAGTGGCAACTTTAAATTATTTCACCAGGTAAGAATAGAGCAAGTCACAATTCAAGATTTTAGACTCATATGGTCATATCAAGATTCATAGAGAAAACGAATTGTTTGAAAACAATGCAATTGCTAGAAATTGTCGTAATATTTAAGTTCCACCGAACTGAAACTTCGAGGAATTTCTGATGTAACTCAAGAATGTCCCCAAAGGCTGTGAAGATTAGTAACTACTACAGCCACAACCACAGGATGACCACAAGCCTGGGAGAAAAGGCAACTGAGGATAAAAGTAACCAAAGGCACGCCAGTCACCCTAACACTAACTATCTGGGTTCAAACTAGGTCAAATATTGAGACGGGACTAATCGAGCAGCGTGCATGTTTGTGTGAGTATGTATATGTAGAAGGAATTGAGTAGATAGGTGTGGAGAAAGTTGTAATCTGAACCTATTCCTAAATCACCAATTCTACTGTGATCTCTATCCCGCCTGCAGTAAAAGACATTTCATACATAATCATTTTTAAAGTGAGCTTATTTTACACCATATAGTGGATAAAATTAAAATGCACAAAAACATACAGTAAAAGTGATTGTTAATCTTAATAAGGTTATCCTGATAATAGGTTCATTTAGTCTCTGGTGAGATTGAACCCGTCACTAAAAGCAATTAAGCAAGGCTCTTCAATAAGTGGCAATTTCTTCATTATTTCACCAGGTAAGAATAGAGCAAGTCACAATTCAAGATTTTAGACTCATATACAGTCATACCAAGACTCATAGAGAAAATGAATTGTCTAAAAACAATGCAATTAACTATAGGTTAAGAAACACAAAAGGACTTGCGGTATTCATCAGACCAATTATAGGAAAAAGAACAAAGCTTTTGGTATACTTGCAACGTAAATGTATGCAATTACCTTGAGCATATCGATTCTTGAATGGATGGATGCACTGATTGGTAACAATGCTGGTTTCGAAAATATTTTGAAACTGCATTGACTCAAGATCAACCATGAAGACGCCTCTATTTGTTGACACAAACATCACATTATCATCCCCTGCAAGCCAAAGTACTTGTTGGTACTCCCCTGATCTCAAAGAAAGAAGCCTGTCCAGTTCAATTGTTCCTCCATGCATCCATCGAGCAACACCATCAGAGTCAGGCGACGTCTCCCACAACCAAAGTTGAGCTTTGAGGTTAGTTGACATGACTATTAAGCTAAGGCCACCACTCTCTGCTAAGGTACACAATAAGATGCCCCAATGGTCAACCGGTGGCCCTTCTATCACAGCTAAGTTCTGGCTGCCCAGATCAAACTGAAGGATGTGGACCTGATGGCCAAACAGAATCCAGTAAAGGGTATTCCCAACCAGGACATTTCCATAGCCAACACTGGACAATGGCTCAACTGCTGTGGAGATGACATCGCCCCACACACCAGTCTCCGACGAGTAAACGCAGATATGTGCAATGCGGTGGTGGATTTCATTCCATGCCAAAACGAACTTAAAGGGGCCCTTGTCGCCGGAGGCACCGATTACCGCCCCTTTCATATATGACCCATTCTGGTTCCGGACAGGATCCAAGAACTGCGAGATGTCTAGGAAATGGGCCTCGCCTGTGAGCGGGTTCCAGACCAGGAACTGGCAGATGACGTGGCCAGAGCGACCCCTGTGGGCTAGGACCACGCGCCCATGGCGGCAGCCGCGGAGTTCCCAGGTGTACCTTTCGAACACGTCGCGCAGCACGCGCACGGAGAAACGCTCGGGAAGGATAGGGTACCGCGGATCCGAGATGAAGCTGAAGGAGAGATCTTCGCCGCTGCCGAAGAAGACGCCAAGGGGCCTCCAGTGGTGAGCACGGAAGCGGCGGATGAAGCTGGGGTCGGTGACGAGGCGGCGCCAGCGGGCGCAGACGAGGGACGCGCGGGGGAGCGAGGACGGCAGCGGGGGCAGGCGGAGGAGGATCTCGGAGAGGAGGTCGTCGAGGTCCATCGGGGAAGCCGGCCACGGCGACGGCCGCGTAGTGAGCTGCCGGCGTGTCGCTTGCGAAGGCCGAAGACCGACGGGACGACGCGGGGGCTCGGAGAGGAGGCCTTGGTCGTCCTCGTCCATGGACATGGAGGACGCCGACTCGCCGACGGGAAAAGGGGAGCGGCGGCGGCGGCGGCGGCGGCGGGTGACGGGCTGACGCTAATCCTCCTGGCCCTCGAGTCGACTTGACTATAGTTATCATCCTTCTCTGGGCTTGGGCTGGTATGCGCTGACAAGATATTATGGGCTGGGCTAATCCTTCTCTGTGTCTTGATGAATGAATGTCTTTATTGAAGGTTCTCCCACAAGATCCATGGAGCTCCATGCACACGCAACCAATGATGGCCCTTTGTGCCCCTCAAAAAAAATGATAGGCTGTGTTCCACCAAATGATGGCCCTTTGCTTCTTTCAAAAAAAAAAAAGGATGGCTCTTCCATAGGAGAGGGGTATTGAACTGAACATTAGTAAACCACCAAAGGTTGTCATGGGATTGCAAATGTGTGATTATTATTGTTGCAGTAGCTCATAGCTGATGAGTACTGTATATGTGAAGTTCCAAGCAGACAATGCATTCTAGTTATTGCGCTTTACGCCAAACATTCTATCACACTTCTGCCTTGATACTTCCTCCATCCCAAATTATAAGAAGTTTGACTTTTTTACCCCAAGTTTGACCACTCGTCTTATTCAAAAAATTTGTGCAAACATAGTCAAATTTAAGTCATTCTTGAAGAACTTTTATTAATAAAGCAAGCCACGACAAAAGAAGTGATATTTTGCATAAATTTTTGAATAAGACGAGTGGTCAAACTTTGTGTAAAAAAATCAAACGTCTTATAATTTAGGATTGAGAAAGTAGTTGTTAATAATTAATTCATGTGTGTTAACTACAATTTCCTTAGCAATTAGGTGGTGTCCATATTCAATAGTTTAAGGGAAGTGACCTTTCCTATTGGTTCGATTTTACCAAGTGAACATGGACACACCTTATTCTTTGAAATTATATAATGAAGGGAGGAATTATCATCTGAATCAACTGAGCAAATGCATCATGAATTGTTGCTTCCTTAGGGCTCGTTCGTTTGAAGTCGTTCATGCCCGGAACAATTCCTGCTAAAGTCTGCTACATACAAATTAAATAAACATTCCTGGCTAGAACGGTTCTGGGACATCATTCCCCGGTAACTTAAACTTTTGAATTTCTAATGTGCTGGGATATGACAAAATTGTTTAGCCATCCTTGCAAAAATAATGAACACTTTACAGTTAGTTCGCACTCCTCAAGATGGCAGATTAAATTGATATGATTTTTTAATTACCCCCTCTTCAGTCCGTTTGGAAAATATCCATTGACTGGCAGCATCTATGATCTATCTGCGAGTTCAGAGGAGCGCACACAAACAAAGCTGTACAAATGGAACTGTTACAAAAGCCACCAGTAATGGCATTGGCATGTGCGAAGATCAATATAAATGAGAATAAACATCTACCGGTTCATTCTAAACGTTTAAACTACGGATTACCTAGAGATTTAAGTTGCAGCTCCCACATAGACAGGGAATCATATGAATGCCTGACACCCCCATCTCCCCTTTCCAGACAAGGAAGCTACAGATAGCAGGCAGCACCAGTTAGGCTCGAGCAAAAACTTCAGACCCTTTACACTGAAATGGAGAAAACACATAGAAGTTAAACAGCAGATACAGCAAGCAGTCAAAATGCATCCAGTCCCAATAACGTAACAAAAAAAAATCACTCAAGAATACTCCAAATACAATGTGTGGAGCGGCAAGAAAAGTGTGAGCAGAGGAAACAAGTGTCGTAAAAAAACTGCATTTTGCCGTTGCAAATATACATAGTGGCACACAAGATGTATCTGCTGTCAAAAGCATATCGCACAGCGATGATAAATATAGTTATTGAAACTTCTGTTCATGTTGTTCATGTCCTCCAAACACCTAATCTGCACTAGAATGACTTTGCTCACTGTCAACTTCTAGAGAAAATTCTTTTATACACAAAAGATAATGACACTGATATGGATGGCAAGCCAATGACGAAAGTTTGATGAAACAAAATCATTCTACACCTCATGCAGAGTTAAATTTACATATTTAAGATGTCCACCAATAACACAGGAAACTGACAAAAGCTTCCACTGAGGGTCTCATGCCTATTCGTTTCGCTGAAATTTGGCTGATGCTGCTACTTATGCTGATTTGTTATGAGAGGAAAACATTATTCCTTCGCTGGAAAGTACTGTTGAAAAACAGGGCTGAAAGTGACATTAAGATAACTTTGGAACTCGTCCATCTTTTTGATGAAGCTACTGGTCTGAAGACTAAATGACTAATATGTAGAAGAGTAGTGTGTTTCCAATACAGCACAGAGATTGTGATTACAACGACACAAGAACACCTTCCAGCCAATTATTGATCAGATTGTGGGTCAGCTTCCAGGGATGTGGTATGTGGAAGGTTGGCCTCTTAAGAAGGGTTGGGAGGAAAATTCTTGTTCGATTGATGGTGAATTCCATCCTAGTATATTCAGTTTAACCATGGCAATGGACCTCCCACCATGGACTATCAAGGCAATAGATAATTTCGAAGAGGGTTTTTATGGGAAGTGCAGAAAAAATGCAAAGGAGGACACTGCTTGCCACCGGAGTTTGCCAACTCCGCATTTCTAATCTCCAGAATTTGGGCTAGGGCCTCCATGAGCCTGACCGCCCATGGCGTCCTTATTTAAATTCACCGCTTTGTCAGGTCTTTTTTCTTCATGGCAATCGTGGTGGGGCAAGAACACTTTTCCTAGACTGATATGGCAACGAACGGTGGCTTAAGCTTTCCATAACAGAAGATGGGTGTCGGACATCAAGGGGGCTCTAACAGTAGAGGTCCTGGTGGAGTACCTGCAAATCTAGGACTAAGACATCCCCGATCATCATCAGTGGCGGCTTACAGAGGTCTGGTTCTTATTCGAACAAATCAGCTTACAAGGCATTTTTTTACTGGGACCATCATTTTTGCACCTTGGAAGCGGGTTTGGAAATCTTGGGCACCTCTCCGTTGCAAATTCTTTATTTGGTTAGCTTTAAGGGCCGTTGTTGGACAGCTGACCGCGTTGCAAAAAGAGGACTTCTTCACCCGTTTGTTTGCCCCCTATGTGATCAAGCTGATGAAACAATACAGCATACCCTGGTTGCTTGTGTTTCGCAAGGCAGGTTTGGACAGCTATCTTTCATGTGTTGGCTTGCTTCCCCTTGCACCGAAGCTAGAGGATTCTCGTTTTTCTAGCTGGTGGTGCAAAACAATCAAAGGCTGTTCCAACAGAGATACGAAAGGGCTGAATTCACTCATCACTTGGTTGCTTGGGCGGCGCTTGAGGGCTGCGGCCTGCCAGTGACATCTGACTGAAGCGGGGACGGGAGCCAGACTGGCGACTTCCCCCACGTGAGCTCCTGGCCAGGAAGGGAGGATGCTGCCACAGCTTGGAAGGAAAGAGGCGGCTATGGCTGGGTAGGGTATGCCAGAGAGACCTCACGCCCATTCGAGCTCCGTAGGCAATGGCTACAGTGTGAATTGAATGGGAGAGTGAGAGAGAGAACAGAGTCCCCTATTGGGCCGAAAAACGATGGCCCCAAGTGGCCAGCATACCAGATGTCAACCCATGATGATTTTTTCACCCGCTTAATCAGGCAATTGCTCGTCTATGCCCAAATCAGACGTTACTCTTAATTAGTCGATGCCTGATCGGACGACTTGACTCCATCTGCCGCTGCTCGCGCACGCGTGGGTGAGCCAACCTTGCTCACGCGAGAGAGCTTATTCGGCTCGCCCACGCGAGCAAGGATTTCCTTGCCATGGCAAGAGAGCTTGCCCGGCAAGGCAAGCCTTCAGGTTACTGCCAAACAAGCAAGCCCCTTAGAAAAGGCAAAACAGTACTGAGCAAAGCAACCAAGCAGCCACTTAGTAACTTCTTACTTTTCTAGGGAACTCTTTTACCAACTTTGTTGGTAGACTATTTTTTTAAAAAAAATCATTTTATGAAGTAGATTTAGCAACCTATCGGAGTTGCTCTTATATAATATACGTAACTAGCAAATCGATAAGGTTTCTGTCCGATAGGCAAGTGAGTCAAATTCGAACTTAGCTAGCTTCTCCAAAACGTCATAGTTTTAAAAACAGGGGACTATCCTCTTGTATATTCTTCGAATCTACTACTCTGGCTCTTTTTGTTTGTCGTCCGGAAAACGTGTCTGTGAGGGAAACACGGTTTTCTAGAGACAAACATTTAGGGATTTAGGGACGGAGGGTGTATGAAGCAAGACATTTTTTCAAATAAACTCTTTGGAAAAGAATATTTCAGGAAAAAAAAGTAGCAACCAGTTGCACTTTGGGCTAGGTAACAGAAAATGAGACCAGTTCAAGTGTTCAACTACATTTCAATTACATGGGCACATGCTTTCTGCAGCGTTTATCCAAAGAAGTTGCCAAAACTATGACGCTCTGCAGAAAGCAGCGTTTGGTGACCTTGCTCTGTTTCTGTTCTCAAGAAACTCTCTGCTTTCTTGCACGCACGGATGGGGTGAACACGTGAGCGGCATGTGGCAAAACCGCCTAATCTAATGTCCTCCCAAGAGTACTTGTCTTCTATTAGACACTAAGTACCCAAGAGAGAGCACTAACTCTGCGATTCCGTCGAGCACACCCAACGGGAGAACTCGAAAGTCCACATTTTACCTCAGGATCATAAATGAGAGATAAAGCTTACAACAACTTTGTCATTTCTTACTTCACTTTTAGTACAACATCAGAGTAATTCATTATTTGATTATAATAGCGGAATGTAAAATGTTATCAGAATTTTAGCGGAATGGAAATCATTTAAGGTCAAGTTTAAACATTATCATGAAGAACACTTATATACATGAAATGATAATAGGTTATAAGTTTTTCCTTTGAAAACATTTTAGGTGAGAGTTTAAATAAACACTACGTCCACACGTAAAGGAAATCCTCGCTGAGCCCACCAGGAGGTTTCCACACACAAGCGTCAGCTCCAGTTGTTCCTGTCACTTGCAACTGGGTAGAACAAACCCTGAGTACTCAATTGTACTCCGCAAGACTTACCCGTCAGAAGGAAAGAAAAGACTCCAAGGATATGCAAGGCTATCTGGCTTGTGGTTTATTACAGTTGCAGAAAGCATTACTAAAGGTGCATCCTTATATTCAATTTTTATTAGCAGTCATCAGTAGTTCATTAACCAACCATTCTAGGTAAACACATGTTCTACTTTCAAGCAAGGGTTGAGCAATCAGAATAATTTTTCCATCTTTCATCTTTCAATTCTTGCTACGGTGCCAGAGTGCAGTCAAGCCGTACCGTCACGTAGAAACGGCGATTCGCGAATCAATATGTCCAGCTGGATGCCCCGAAAACACACGCCTCACTTGCACCTCAGGCACAAGCAAGACCAACCTATTTCACTCATGTCAAGGGATCCAGGTCCCGTTCAAACTGGGACTCCAAGCTCCCAACACTGCAGCCCCGGTCTCAGTGTGGTGCTTAGACCTCCACCTAAAACCCACCCCTAACCGTCGGTCCGGAAAGAGCCGGAACGCATGACAAGAGAGCAACAGGTCTTCCCGCTCCTATAAGCAAGTATATGCTCAGGACAATATATATGTGACTTGACCAGGGATCCAGTGCAACGAACGGTCATTAATCGACACAGGCGGGACAAATGCAACCTGAGCCTCGCTCAGTTGCCAACCAGATCCAAATCCAATCCAAGAACAGTCCCGCCCGGTCTCCAATTATTATCCAGATGTATTTATATTCCATGTGAGAGTAACATGATAATAGTAATAATAATATATTTCATATCTCTCGCGAGTGACAGACAATCACTTGACTTCTACCGGGATCCTATAGCATAACACACTATACGATCCTATCATACTAGTAAGACTCATAGGACAAGGATATATATATGCAAGTGAGTTTCATCCACCATCGTTCCTATTATGACATTCGTGGATGCAATGCAGAGACGTAAATAGACAACGATAATTGCAATTAGGAGAACACGGTACGCCTCGCAAGCTAACGAGCTAACTCTAACGCACTAAGCTACGTACCCAAGTTGTTGAATAAGACATCATTTACCCAACAAGTATTTAGTCATATGAACCTAAAGTGTTGCTTTATATGTTATTTATTACAACAAAAACAAAAGTTAATTGCAACAAGGCATGTAAAACAAGATAAATCTAAAACTAAACTTTTTATATGAACACATGGTCATGTTATGTTAGAAACTACTAGAACACATCCTACACATTCTAGAAAGTCTAATGCTTAGCCCTAGATTAATTATTTATGTACCTTTTTCTATTTACCTAGCAAACACACACGGAAAAGGAAAAAAATATATACTTTTTGTTCATAGTTAATTCTAGAAAATTTTCAGCAGCTCATATATGTCCTAACTAGCCTCTAAAATAATTTTCGCAAGTTTTGGACATGCATAACAGCCAGCACAACAATGGCAAGCAATAAAGGATGAAACCTATTAAAATAGGTTCAGCCTTTTTAACTTTAGCAAACAGCAAGTTTTATATTTTTCTTGCAAAGGTTATGTCACCGAGAAGTCATGAAAATTGGTTGCACCCAGTTTTGATACCTATAGCTCCCATTCCCATTTTCTTTATCAAAACAAGCATTAAACAAACTTAACCAAGTACATTACAGAAAATGTATTTGACTAGGCTTAACATTATATTTCGTAGTTAACACTTGTTAAGAGAAAACCAACAAAACTGGAACCACATTTTTATCACACTCCTAACTTCAGTTTTCCATTTATCAAGTTTTAGGAGCACTTTATAACAAAGCTAAGAAAATTTGATTCACTGCGTTTGGACATTCCTAGAGTTATGAATTTTACGAGATTGACGCATAATCTGAAAACAAAAATGGAAAAAATAAATAAGACAAGAACTTTTCATCGGGAACCCTGAATTTTAAAGAAATATACGAAGCCCATATATGTAAATCAATGAGTCTAGCATTTTTACAGAATGAACATGGTAAAGAGTTTCTATTTATTTTCTCACCCTCTCTCTTCTTCCTTACGTACAGACGCACGGACGGAGACCGGGGATCGAGACCCGCTGGCCGACGGCGAGCGACTGGGGCGTGACCTGGTCCGGCTCGCGCGCGGCCACGGCGGCTACGGCCTGCGGAGGGCCGGACGCGGCTGCTAGCAGCGGCCAGCGCCTACGCCCGCCTGACCCGGCGCACACCGGCGCGGCTCTGGCGGCGGCTTGGCCAGAGTGGCGGGGTCGAGAGCATGGGGGTGGAGGAGCAGCGCTCCCGGCTGTAGGGCTAGAGGTGGGGGCGTGGGAGAGAGAGACCAGAGGCCTGGGAACTCGGTCGCCGGCCAAGGCAGACGACGAACTGGGCAAGAGCGAGAGTAGAAAGAGAGGGCCTCGGCCTTGATGTAGGCATCACAGCGGGGCAGGGACGCGCATGCGGATGCAGTACGGGTGCGTCGTGGCGCGGCAGCGGCCGCAGGCGGCGTTAGCAGTGGCACATGGGGCAGTGCTAACATGGTGACCGCGAACAACATCGAGCAGATCAGGGAGGGAGAGCAGTAGAGCACGGCAGCAACAGCTCGACTTCTACAAAAGCACGGCGAGGACGGGGCTAAGACGCAAGCGAGGCAGCAACAGCTCGGCAGTGCGGCATGGGCACGTGAGTCGTGCTTGAACGAGCCATAAAGGCCTGAGTCGGTGCACCTACATATGGCCATGTGCGGGCAGCCGCACGGTGTCGCGACGCGGCAGGCGTATGTAGCAACAGCGTGGCACAGCAACAGCCAGACGCAACGCAGAGCTGCAGGGGTGCGGACGCGACGTCGAGGCGACGGCGCCGACAGCAGGGACATGCCCACATGCGAGCGGGACAGTAACAACACAGCGCCCGACAGGGAGGGCAGCGCGACAACGTCGTGAGCAGAGACACAGTTCGGTGGTCGGCAAGCAGCAGTCACGAAGCAGTGGTGGCCAGCGAGTAACGGCTCAAGCAGCAGCGGTGCAGACAGTCTGCCAAGAAACGGCGTCGGCAGGGCAGCGAGGCCAGCGCGCAGCAAGGCAGCGACAAGGCTAGGCGTGCACATAGGTGTCCATGAGTGTTGTGTACATGCGTGTGTTTTGCCATTTCCTTTCTTTTTCTTTTACCCAATATATATAATTAATTATGTAATTACAAATATGTCATTATTTCTTTATCACTAATGTCCATACACGCATGCATATATTTATTATATGTTTAAACATATACTTATCTATAGAGATACACTCGGGAAAAGAATAAGTTGATACCCTACTTTAATTATAGCGACATGCTTATTAAAACGAAATACGTGAGTGTATACATACCTCTATATATTTTTATTGGTTTATTAAATTGTTTTTCGTGGCAACGATTAACACAACTTATTTTTCATATTAGGACTTCACAAGCATGTTTACACATTAATTAAATTAACTCACTATATTTGATTCCTCTTCCCCATAAAGATGAGACATACAATTCGATTATCGTTTCATGTGAGCTCGAAATTAAAAACCCGAAAACTTGGTTTATTAATTTCTTTTAGACCTTAACCACAGTGTTAAGCGAGTCTGTAACGGCAATACAGCGCCAATGGAATAAAAGCAAGCACCAAGGGTTTAACAAAGTTTATCCCAAGTGATTGGCCACTCAAGCAAATTCAATATGCCGAGCAAATATAACAAACCTTTACACTGACGATGACGCTGAATATCACTTGCATATATATATATATATATATATATATTCTATGTATTCTATGTATTACCCTGGGTACTGAATAGTAATCAGTACCCGAGCCGACTCGCCGAGCCCAGATGAGCACACCCGAGCCAACCCATGCGTGCTCCCCCCGCGCCGGAATCCCGCGCTAGCCTCCTCTTTATCATCCCGTTTTTTTTCTCCTGTTCCGGTTTCGAGATCGTGGGGAGGAGGGGTCGAGGAGACGCCAGTTTCCCCTAGCTAGCCGCCGCCTCTGCCAGTTCCGCCCAGCTGGCCGCCCCCTCCGCCGCACGAGCATAGCTCGCCTCCACATCCGTCCTCTTGCTTTCTTGCTTTTCGCCGCCGCCGAGGGCCTTCCTGGCACCGTCTCCCTCGCCCCTCCCCTCAACCCCTCAGATCGCCGTCGCTATTGGCCGCGGCCGCGGTTTTGAAGGCCCTGTTGAGGGTCGGCACGGACGGTTGCTGCCAGGTTTGGCACCGGCGAGCTCGCCGCCGCCAAGGGCCCTCCTAGTATCGTCTCCCTCCTCCCTCCCCTCAACCCCTCAGATCGCCGTCGCTATTGGCCGTGGCCGTAGTTTTGAAGGCGCGGTTGAGGGTCAGCACCGACGGTTGCTGCCGGGTTCGGCACCGGCGAGGTCGACGCACCTAGGGTGGCCGTCCTACCTGCCACCAGGCCCACCACCGCCGCTCCTGCCAACACCGCTGGTAGATCCAGGTGCCCCTCCTCCAGATCCCCTTCTCTAGCTCCTCGTTTGCACATCTCCTCCTTCCCCTTCCCCTTCTTGATTCAATTTGATGATTCGAGTGCAGGATGCGTTCGGCCCAGGTCACGGCCACAGGAGCTCCTCTTCAACTGCAGCAAGGTGCGTTTGTCCGGCTGCCAATGCTGGTTGTGTAACTGTTACAAATACTAATTGTGTTCTCTAATATAGTGAGTGTATTCATTCGGATATGCCTCTCGAGGGATGTCACTGCACAGCCCCTGGTCTGCAACCCGGCCTCCTACACATGAGGTAAGGCTACCCTTCAGTCCTTGTTATTATAATTGTGTATCGATTGCTGACCGAACGAGGAAGCTTGTCTATTCTGATCCATTCAGAGAGAGCTGGTGGTATTTTACCACTGTTTTGTTAGATGAGGGAGACCAGTTCCAATAACTAGATATTTATGTACTATTTTTAAAGAAATTGATTACTTTTATTTGTTAAGATGAGTACCTGTTCAGATATATAGAATGTTATTGTTCAGAGATGATCACCATTGATACAACTTATTTATGGTTATAGGAAATCAACACATGATGCTAGAGTGCATAGCATTTAAGTTTTTGTGGTCAATGACGGTATCTGTGGTTAGGCCACATTGGTAGCAAATAATAGAGTTTTTTTTTTCAGTTGATGACATAATCAGCTTAATTTAAGTTTTTATGGTCCCATACGACATTATTTGCTTCTACTCTATGCAAAGGCATCAATGCTGCTGCATGTTAGTTTCACCTTACCGTTAGAATTTGTTCTTTTACACTGTCTGAACATTTTAGTCTCTTTGTTTTTACATGAACTCTACTACTAGTTAGGATGTTTCTCTGCTAGCACTCCTGCACTTTATGCGGGAACAGTGGGCCGATAGCAATTTAGTTCTTTGCTTCTCCAATGAAACCAAATTTCTTCAATTTGCCTACGCATCGCCTTGGAGGATTTAGTGGTAAGGTCATATTTCCTTTAGTCCACACTTTTGACAGAAGAACCAAAGCTCTTATGCAACTGTGAACTGCAACAGTGCAACTAATCTCCTCCAATTTATCAAATCTCTTTTGCTTAATGTGTTCATTTCTTAATTTCTTATGTCAGTTCCTCAAGGTTATAAAATTGAGAAATGACAATAATTAAAAAATGCGCTCCTGCTGCGTGATCTGTTTGTATGCATTTTTGTGATATTATATTTGGTGTTTGCTATCTGCCAGCCTAATTCAACAAACTTCAATGATGATCAGCTTTTCGTTATTAACTCATTAGCCCATCCTTTGTCGGATGCTAGAAGTCAACATGCTGTTTTAAAGTCCACTGTAGTCTAAATATCTTTGATCATGCTTCGTGTTTAGAGCTAATATTTTCATCGATATTATTTATTCTCTTTTGTTCTTTTTTAGGTTGTGTGTGCAGAAGCCAGGCGTTTTCCATCAAAGCACCCTCCTCCAGCTACACTCCATGATCGCTCACAAAGGTCATTTTTTTTCCTAATATCCCCGATTTGTAGGTCTGACTTCTTATGCTTGAGTTTTCATCATGTATATTTTTTTGTTCGTGACTTCGTTAGATAATTAGTCATATCAATATATCCTCTGATCTGTTTGACAATAACTGGCAGGTAACCATATCAATAAAATCATCTGATTTGTTGACTGACTAATTATGCTACATTAGATAATCAGAAGATTATTTCTTTGCTATATGCATGTTTCAGGTTTTGAAAAGGCATGGACATTTTTTGTATTAGTATATTAGATTGCATGTCAAATGTTCATTCAAGTGCTTAACTGAATCTATGCTATCTTTTATATCAGGAATTACAATGCCTTGAGTGAAAATCAACAATTTGCATGCAAAATGTTTTGTGTTGACTGTTGGAGTATGTGTTTAGGCCCATGAGGCTAAGGCCCATGTGGCCCATGTATGGAACCTATATAGCTACCCTTCTAGGGTTAGCCAAGGTAGACAGAATTGTTATTCCAACATGGTATCGGAGCCTAATTTCTCCTCTTTCCCTATCCTGAGCTGCCGGCCAACCACCACCCGCCGGCGCTGCTCCCTCTGCCGCCGCCGGCCATGGCTGACCGGCCCCCCTCCTTTCCCTCCCTCTTCTCCTTCCCTTCCCCCCCAAGACGCAACTAGCCACCGGTGATGTTGAGGCTGGAGCGAAACTCGGCGAAGGTCGAGGACGGGAGGCCCTTGGTGAAGATGTTCGCGAACTGGGAGGTCGTCGGAACATGGAGGATGCTGGAAAAGGGAAAGACGGACTCATCGAACACCACATGGCGCGAGATGAGAACACGTCGGGAGGTAAGGTCATAGCACCGGTACTCCTTGTGATCCGGGGAGTACCCGAGGAAGACACAGAGCGTGGATCGAGGGTCCAGCTTGTGAGAGGAAGTGGCAGCGGTGTTGGGGTAACACGCACACCCAAACACGCGGAGGTGATCGTACTGCGGCGGGGGTACCGAAGAGGGCGTGGTGAGGAGTGGGAGCGGGGCAGGCCGCAGAAGGAAGGCGGTTAAGAAGGTAGGTGGAGGTGTGCAAGCCCTCAGCCCAGAAGCGAGCGGGAAGAGAGGCCTGAAAGAGAAGGGTACGCACGGTGTCGTTGGTGGTACGAATCATCCGCTCAGCCTTGCCATTCTGCGAAGAGGTGTATGGACAAGACATGCGGAGCTGAACACCGTGAGAGAGGAAGAAATCTCGGGCGGTGGAGTTATCAAACTCGCGACCATTGTCACACTGGACGGCCTTGATGGTGAGGCCAAACTGTGTGGACACCCAAGTAAAGAAGTGGAGGAGCGTGGTAAACGTATCAGACTTCGCACGGAGAGGAAAAGTCCACGAATAATGCGAAAAATCATCAACAACCACAAGATAGTACTTATAACCAGAAATACTCATAATAGGAGATGTCCATAGGTCGCAATGTATAAGATCAAAAATGCGGGCCGCATGGGAAGTAGAACTAGAAAAAGGAAGACGAACATGTCGGCCCAATTGGCACGCATGACACAGTTGCTCATCATGAGCTCGAGTACATGGAAGACCGGAGCTACGACTGAGCTGTATCAGGGCATCGCGACCAGGATGGCCGAGGCGCCGGTGCCAGGTGGTAGAGGAAGTAGAAGCGACGAAGGCAGCTGACACAACGGGCGGCGAAGAAGACGAAGGAGCCGCTGGGAAGCGAAGGGTGTAAAGGGGCCCGGTGCTGTCACATCGGAGCAGAGGACGCCGGGAAGCCAAATCCTTTACAGTAAGACCAGAAGAGTCAAATTCCACAGAACAAGAATTGTCAGCTGTAAAACATCGAATAGAAAGAAGATTATGAACCATAGAAGGAGCAACAAGAACATTAGGAAGACGAAAGGAGCCATGAGCACCGGCGGTACCCACAGACGAGACAGGAATACAAGAACCATTAGCGACCATAATGGAGGAAGGAAGAGAGGAAGAGGGAGAGTGAATCGACGAAAGTATACCGGGGTCAGGAGTAGTGTGGTAGGTGGCCCCCGAATCAGTGATCCACTCGGGTCCGACCGGAGGTGTCAGGCCCATGGTGCTGAACGAGCGAGCCAGGGCCGCCTGATCCCATCCGGCGACCCCCGGTGGAGTCCACGCTGTAGCAGGGAAGGCGCCGGGTGAAGGACCAGCAGGAGGAGCGCCGGTGAGCATGGCCACCGGTGGGCGCGAGTCGGCCCCGGTGGTGTGGTAGGGCCACATGGAGATGCGCCCTGACCATGGGTGCTGGAAGGAGGGCCATGGTGCCCCCCCCGGTAACCCACCGGGAACCTGAGCCTGGGTGTGGCCGCCCCGGCCACCCCCGCGACCCCACCGCGGCGACGGCGACCGCCACGACCCCCCCGCCTCCGCTCGGCCTGGAGGGAGGAGGACCCAGGAGAGACGACGGCGATGGAGCAGTGGTCCGCGGTGGAGCAGACGGGCGCGGTGAAGTAGCAGCCAGGGCCGTCGAGAAGGACGACGACCCCGCGGGAGTGGTGGAGACCGGCTGGAGGCCCTGTGTGAGCTCCTCCATGACGAGATCGTCGCGGACCTCCAGGAAGGTGGGGAAGGGCCGCTGGCGGGTGATCCACGTCCGGAGGTGGGCGTAGCGCGGCGTACTCCTCTTCCATCGCGCGACGCTAGTGAGGGTCCAATAGGGCGTCGCGGACGGAAGAGGGTACCGGGGCTATGACCTTACCTCCCGACGTGTTCTCATCTCGCGCCATGTGGTGTTCGATGAGTCCGTCTTTCCCTTTTCCAGCATCCTCCATGTTCCGACGACCTCCCAGTTCGTGGACATCTTCACCAAGGGCCTCCCGTCCTCGACCTTCGCCGAGTTTCGCTCCAGCCTCAACATCACCGGTGGCTAGTTGCGTCTGTGGGGGGGTTGTGTGTGTTCTTTCTTGTTTAGCCTCGAACTCCGCTGCGTCAGTAGTTCAGACTGCGGGGGGGTGTTGGAGTATGTGTTTAGGCCCATGAGGCTAAGGCCCATGTGGCCCATGTATGGAACCTATATAGCTACCCTTCTAGGGTTAGCCAAGGTAGACAGAATTGTTATTCCAACATTGACAACTTGCATGTCAAATGTTCGTTCAAATGCCTAGCAGCTTTATGTTAACTTTTTTCTATAATTTATGCATGAGTGTATAGTTATACTGATGATTTATGAATAGTTTAATTGCTGAAGAAACACTAAAATTTATTTTCTATGCACCACCCCATTAGTATTTTCATTGCAGGCATGGTGCTTCTAGGACCAGGATCTTAACCTGTACTGCTTGATGGTTTTTCATCGATGTTTAGAGCATTGTAGTCTAAATTGATTTGTTTTATTGAACATTGTAGTTTGAGAATTTTCGGACGATGTTGGTCTCATCCTTGTCCTGTTTATGCAGCCAGGAACGAGCAGAAAGAGAGCAGTACCTGATTGTTGAACTGGTCCCTTCTTCCCTTCATGGCTCTAAAGTTGAGTATTTTATTTTTCTCCAGGAAGCCATTTTATTGTAGACTATTTTTAGAAGAAACTATTTTACTGGAGACTATCAGGCTATCTCTTCTATTTTGGTTCTCAAGTGTCACCAACTAGATATGTTGGGAAAAATATATGAGTTGCAGACGGTTTGATAAACAATTGATGGTTAACCAATTAGCTATCACCATAAATATTCATTTCTAGAAACAAATACTAGGATTGTTCCAGAAAGCAGGTGGTCATAGAAATCCTAGCCTACTACGTGACAATAAAAATATTATTTAGAAGCACATTCTGTGGTATGATTCATTAATAAAATTGTAATTGAGTAGATTCACTTATTCAGTTAACTAATGATGCTGACCTAATACTTGAGTTAGTACTATGATTGATTTATGACATTATAAGTGTTGCTACTGTGATATAGTAACTGTGGTGGATTAATTAGCAGCTCCTTTTTTGCTCAATGCATAAGCATGGAAATTAAAACTTGAAACTTGATCATCACTGTGGCTAGAGTTTGGTCAATTTTAATTGAAGATCCAGCTATCGAAGTAGTTATGTGACTTCTCTTATTCAGCTTATGCCTTCTTTGATCTATCAACCAAATTGACTCTTGTCATGGCTTGGTGTTTTTTTTGTAGTGACGGAGCTGATGGCCATGAAGTTCAGGCTCTGAATGTGAAGGGGTTCTGGGCTGATGGCCAAGTGAGACATCCATTTGTCCCTGTTTGTGTGCCTCAGGTAATTTTGTCTTCCTCCTGCCTTCCCCTCATGGACTCTGTCTTCCTCTTTGCTGCAGTAAAATTCAAGTGTTTCATGCTCCAAAAGATCATCTTTTAGTAAATGTGTCCTTTCTTTCAAATGTCATGCGGGTATTTTCGTTCAGCTTATGTTGGGGAATGGGGAAGAAACAGGCTTTAAGGGATTGCGACTCAGGACCATCATGTGAAATTGAATTCTTGACTCAGACATGTTCTCATGAGGTTAAAAAATTGTATATGCTCTAAATTGTCAACTCAAATCGAATCTTTCCTTTAATTTCATCATTTTTGTTTTTGAGATGCCATCAAAATCAGATTTGTGCTCTGTTTCCTTGGGTACTTCTGTTCTCTGGCTTTTTCCTTGTTGCCTGAAATGAGCCTGCAGATTGTTTACCTTACTTAGATATACCTTATTTATATTTATTGTTCACAGATTACTACAGGTTGTATAGTGAGGATTGGTGAGGAGCCAGACCTTTTTTTATGTCTTTTGACTTTCAGTTTTGTTGTGCATCTTTTTACCTGTTTTTATCTTATTTTATTTTCAGCTTATATTTCTGAGACGGCGAGACCTGATCTCCTGTCTTATTTCTCTATTTTTTTTTCTTGTTTAATCTAATGAACTGCTAATCATGTTGTTGTTTTATCTTCTAGCTATTGCCCACTTGAGAATGCATCAGTACAAATATGAAATATGTTTCAGTAGGAACACTAGGTCCTGATCTCATATCCTGTTCTTTTTTTTGTTTTTTTATGCCTTCAGAATTAACAGTTGTACACACTCACAACAGTCTTATTCTATGAGCCAGTTCACTAATCTTTCTTAGTTAAGTAAACATCTTTCAGTTTGGTTGTGCATCTTATTACCTGTATGCTACAAATTAATGTTTTTTGGTCAAATATAATTTTCTTGAGTAGTCGATCTGGTTTTGCCTTTTTACGATGCATGATCTTTTTACTCAACAGAGTACTCCTTGTGGTTTGACAAATGAATTTTTACGGTATGAATAAATTTAGGTATAAGTATTTGTGGATCGAACACAAAAAACAATGTGGTTCGAAAATCGAATTTTTACATCTAAGAATACATATGGTCATAAGTATATGTGCATCCAAGAAAAGAAACAATATTTGTTGTTTGAACAATGAAATTTTGTGGTTAGAAATAAATTTGGTCACAGGGGCTTGTGGATGCTCAATAAGCTATTTCCCAAGCCACCAAAAACAGCTTCGACGCCTCCCTTTCGTCCGTTTCCAGCGGCCCTCCTTTCTTCTTCCTTTTTATGTTAGGTTTTCCCCTTGACTTTTCAGTCATGGGACAGGGTGAAGAGGGTGGTTCCTCCTTTTTTCTCGCCTCGCAGAGGCAGTTCATTTCTCATGGTGGTTGTAGTCTACCTCCTCTGCAGGTTCACCGTGTATTTGGCGGTGGCGGTGCTGGCTTCCATCTTGCTCCAATCATCCATTCAACTCCTCCTGCGACTCTTTTACCCATTCCTGGCCTGTTTGGCCTATTCAAGGGCTGCGACAGTCCCTTATCTATTTAGCTCCCCAGCAGCTTTTCATAACTCTTTTTGCTAAGTACTTCCTAAACAATAAAAGTCTGCTACCTTAAGCACAAAATGTTTTTATCATCCTTTATGTGTGTTAATTTTTCATAATATGTAGTATCCGTTCTATGTTCAGTTATTCTTTCATAAACCTCGACTGCCCTATCCACGGGTTTTGTTATTTGAATGGATGATATATTTTCTGGTGCCCTTAATCAACTAAAGCCCTCTTGCATATACCCCTTTATCCTAGCGTCTTCATAGTCGTTCTACAGGCAGTTGGTAGCCTAATTGAACCTTTAATCATGTGACTAGAGATGTTAAGTGCGGTGGATATTTTGGGAGAGCAGCAGGCTTGCAGTGTATGTTATCCACCCAGGTTTTACCGTTTTGAAGCTAGCAGATACACCTGACCATGTGAGACCTGTTCAGCACATAGTCTAACGCAATTGTCATTACGTTTATTAGGGGTTTTAAGCCACAGTGGATATTTTGGAAGGGGCTGCAGTAGTCTTATGTCTGGCCATCTTGCTTACTATAGAGTATTCACAACTATATATCACTTTTCTTCTTGTTCAGTAGCTTCCTTTCTTATGTACTCATCAGCTTAGCCTTGGGGATGAACTGATCTGGGAGGTTACAGGTTGAAGGGCATTGTGAATTTGTGATGCAGACTGAGTCTTACAGGTTACAGGTTCAATCTCCATTTGTGGTATTATTTGTTTATTGCAGACAATCCATCTCTCTTCTCCTACCGCTGGCCCTGGCGCCCTGCCCTCCTGTTACTAATGCCTCTCACTCAACCTGTCCTACATGCTGAGGTAAGACTGGCTTTGAGGTTTTCTAATTTTATTTGTACATTAATTTATTAATTAAGGGACATCGACTTGTCGACTGAGGAACATAACTAAAGATTTCTGGTCTATTTTGAGAAAGGAATGAATTCATGTGCTACTATATTTTTATTTGTGAATATAGATACCTATGGCTTATATAGGCAAGATGAAATATGCTAGTGCATTCACAAATTAGTGCTCATGTATGAAGATCCACTTGCAAACTTTCTTATGATTTCTTTTAGATTTTTCAGTCATGCAGATCCAATTAATCTGTAGCTTCCAAGTTTGCTCTGCTGGACCGACAGAGTTGAGTTCAGAACAGTTCAGGAAATACCATTTTTTCAATATTCATATGTGATATCTTTACATCTAAATCATATTATTTTAGATGTTGAATTATGAATCGGCATGGCATCGGGAAGAGTACAAAACAAACTAGTATTATTGATTGCATTTTAGGGGTAAGGTAAACACGTATAGCTGTTGGTGGCGCCTCCCAGCTTTAGTTGTTTTTCTTTGCTATATTTCATACTTCCTTTTTTTCCATTACAAATGTTGATTCATTGATGTTTACTAAGTTATTTAAGAAAGCTCAAAGCAGCACTTGAGTTTGTAGGAAAATTTCTCTTTTTTTTTTCTATGGCAGAACTGGATGTCAAATGTCAAGTCTAGAGAGCAACTTTTGTTGCCTATTCGGTTTTGGTTATTTACATCTAGCATTCTAATTTCCCTTTCAAGCCAAATTTATGTTTTTCTTTTTTGCAGGAAAGAACCCTTATGTGGATGGATGCTTTTAGTTGATTACCACAAACGTACGTGTCCCCATGGCCTACCTCTAAACCATTGGAATCCTGATATCCTCCCTTACATGTGCTATAATAGATTGGTTTAGAATTATTTATGGTATCCTACTATCCTCTACTCATAATCTTGGTTTCAAAGGTGACTAGGTGTCCAGGCGAGATCTGGGTGTGCGCCTAGACGCCTAGGTGACAAGGCACCACTGTTCCCCAAGACGAGCTAGGTACGCCCTGGACGCCTAGGCGATGCTTTTGAAACAGGGCTCATAATACTTGGACTTTTGTTTTGTTTTGAGCTATGGTTCCAGACTTCCAGTTGATCCATTTAATTAGTATAAGTATAATAACATATTAATTAGGTACTATATTTATGTTGACCGTTTTCTAGAGTATCTATAATGTATCCTTGGCTTATTGAATTATTTTTGCATACTTATTTCCCATTTAAGTCAGCTTGAAGGTCTTGTAGTCGTATTATATTCGAAAGGTTAGTGGATGTTGTATCCTTCATGTACTATGTATTCAGCAATGTATTACAAGTTAGAAAAAAATGTATTTCTGCTATATCAAATAATTCAAACTTATATTAGATTTATTCTATCATTCATAGAATATAACATATGGGTATAACCTTATCAAATTTTATGGTTCTTTAATTAATAATATCTATGCACTTGTCGCAAATAACCATGCTGTAAATATGAACAACTTAGAAATAATTATGCTTCACTACAGCCAGTTGAAACATTAACGATGTTTCGTAGTTACAAAGTTGGTGTTAGCTGTTCAAGATACATGCCATCTTCATTTCAACATGCCCTTGTCACGGATAGTTGAGATTTCTATGGTACATCATTTTTAATGACCGTACCTAGCACTATTTATGACTGAAATGCTTTGATCATAAGTAATTGACTATGGTCGATGATACTTTCATTTTGTGAGGCCACGTTACAAATCAGAAAAAAAAAACTCTGATATCTTACTCTGTTATTAACCATGAAAGTTCTTTTTTATTTTTTTTTTCTGTTCTGCTTCTTTTGACAGGTGAAGCAATTGGCAGAGAGGGGCTAGAGAAGGAAGAGGGATAGTATTTTTTGTTTTTTGATCACAGATTGTATTATTTCTGATTAAAAAAGTAATATAGTTTGGCCTATGAGCTGTTAGAACCCCAATATTTATGATCCCAATGAAGGTTTGTATGCGATTTGTGGAATAACTCGGATGGAGCCACAAAACTGTGTATTCAAAGTGCAAGTATTGCAATCTTCTTTCATGATTCATTTACCTTTTTTCCTGTTTTTGGTGAAAAAAGATTATGGTTTGAAATATGCTTCGTATGATTATTTGCGAGTTGGGAACCATCAAAGCAAGGACAGAAACTTAATTATTGTAACCATAAAAAAGTTCTCAAATATTGAAACCATAAAAAGTTGAACAAGGAGGTGTAAAACCACACGTGCGATGTGACTACAAAAAAAAGCCGGTCCCAGCAATACAACTGCTTCGGGTCAAAAAAAAATCTAAAAGAAAAAAAAAGAAAATAATCGGCTGCTTTTAGTAAAAAAAAGTACGAAAGAAAAAAAAGAAACTGATCAGCTGGGAAACGTACGTGGGCGGCCAGGCACCCCATCGTGAGCGAACCTTCGCTCACGCGCGCGGGTGAGGGATTGAGATCGGGTACTAAATAATATTTAGTACCCTGGGTGCTAATTAGCGCAGTCCTATATATATATATATATATATATATATATATATATATATATATATATATATATATATATATATATATATATATATATATATATATATATATATATATAATATAATATAAAGCGTGTAAGTCTCTAGACAACTAGATATAGACTGATGGTTAGACTCAACAAACCCGGACCATGAAACCAAACTACTTGCACATATCAATGGATCAAAGTTCGGGTGCTCGGCTGAAATGCGAGATTTTGGATGTCTCCAACAGCCTTTCCTAAGTGAAATGTAAACAACTCTAATTAACAGTGATTGAGGGGAGGAGAGCTGGGCAGTGAGTAACTTTTCACCGGTTATTGTAGCCCTTACATTTAACACTATACTAAATAACAAGGTGAAGAAATGCTGCTGCATCACTTCCAAATTCAAGTAGATATCAGGAAAAAGCTAGATACCATAGCCATCAGTTGACATCGATACCAAGCTGCACTTTGCGAAGCCGGTACCTGCACATTGAAGAAGAGAGTATTGTCAACAACTATGCTAACGGTTTGAAGGGGAAATGCCAAAAAAATGCAGTAATATTTATGAGGACTGTATTAGGCAACTACCCAGTACTGTACTTTATGATACTATGTGCATAACCAGAGGTTGTCTATAGGCAATTTCTTCATCAAAGCGGTCACAAGTTTAACTCTCAAACAGTCAGACTCAAATGTGAAGTTGGGCTAACAAAAGTATCCTCAGCAGCGTTGTGCAGTTTCAGGTACGTTGTCTATATGACAATTCTTTTTTAACTAACTAACTAACTACTTCCTCCATTCCAAATTATAAGGCATTCCAACAATATTGGAGAGTCAAAGCATCTTAAGTTTGACCAAAATTATAGACAAAATTACAAAAATTTATAACATCAAATAGGTATACTATGAAAATATAATTAATGAAAAATCTAATGATACTTAATTGGTGTCATAAATACTATTATCTTATCATATAAATTTGGTCAAACTTGAGATCCTTTGACTCTCCAAGATTCTTGGAATGCCTTATAATTTGGAATGGAGGGAGTAACCTCTAAAGGTGTGAACAGTCAGCAAGTCAACTTGTCCATCTTTTGAAAGCCTTAGATAAGCCTTAGATCCGTTGTTACACACTCACAAACTCCTGTGTGTGAACTAAAATGACTACCAGGACAGCACAGCAAAACACATACAACAAAAAAGGATGTTTCACAATAAACATGCTATAAGAAGATATTATAGAATTTTGAACCAAACATAACATACAACAGATACATACATGATGTATAAAGCGCTAACCAAACTAGGGCAGAGTACAACCACTCTGTTAATTACTATATGCTATGTACTGCAGAAAAGTGGTGAAAATAAAAAGAAGTTCTAATAAAAGAGTTAAAAAAAAATTTGACACCTAGGGAAAGCCACCGCTGAGATATTTCATTAAGAGTAAATCTCAACCACAGGGTCAAGAAAGGCCACAAACACCGGCTATTAAATAAATAGCACAAAAGAATGACCTTTTTTTGTGAAGATGGAGAGTAGAACTCTCGACCTGTAGGTCCAACACTACCACTGCACTATGTGCAAGTTCTGATTCTAAAAAAAGTTGAAAGAGAAGTGTTGTATTGTTTAAGTTCTACCAAACTGAAACTTCCAAGGAATTTCTAATGTAACTTAAGAATGTCACCAGAGGCTGTGAAGTTTATGACACCAGTGGTGTAAATTTTTTGACATGGTAGTGCTTGTATCAGCAACTGAGGACAAAAGTAAACCAAGGGCATGGTAGTCGCCCTAACACTGACTACCTGGATTCAAACTTAGTAAAATGCAGCTGTGTACATATATTTGTGTGTATGTATTTTTTCGAAAGGAATATCTGTGAGTATATATAAGTGGAAAGAATCGAGTAGAGAGGTGTGGAGAAAATTGTAATCTGAACCTATTCCCTCACCAGTCCTACCACATCCTCTCTATCACCTTGTGAGCCTCAGTTCTACTGTGTTCTACCCGACTCTCTGTCTAACCCTTTTTTTATTTAATAATATAACAAAGTTCCAGTTCAATGAAAGCTGGGGAAAGAATTATCGATTACTACGAGTGATTTATGTAAGCAATAAAGGGTCGTCAAGGGATAAGTATCAACTAAATTGCAGTTGGGTGTATCCCTCAAAGGTCATGCCATTATACCACCTTACCATAAAAAAAACAGCAGCAAGACATGGTAAGAACATAATCCATACTTTAAGAAAAAGACATCTCACACATAATTATTTTAAGTGAGCTTATTTTACACCATATGACGGACAAAATTAAATGCACCAAAACATTCAGTAAAAGTGGTCACGAATCATGTATCTCAATACCGTTACCTAGATAAAGATTAAACAAATAGGTTCATTAATTTTCTGGTGTGATTGAACTTATCACTAAAAGCAATTAAATAAGGCTCTTCAAAAGGTGGCAAAGAAGAACCATTATTTCAAAAGGTAAGATTGTAAGAACAGAGCAAGTCACGATTGAAGATTTTAGACTCATACCAAGACTCATATAAACAAGGAATTGTTTGGGAATAAAATGCAACAAACTTTAAGCTATAAATGCAACTAACTAATTTGTCATTTCAGTTGGTTCAAGCCTTGATGCATTGCAAATTTGCAACCACTATGAAAATATTTATTAGGTATGCAAATATCAGCACCATATAGTGCAAGTCACATATATGGCAAAGGACAAGAAAAACTAACATTAATATATGGTGAACTAACCCACTCTCAACATATGTAATTCTGCCAAAGAACATTGAAACAACAAAACAGTGTATGAAGCCAAGCTACATATATGAATATATGATTGAATTCCAATTGTTAGTCCAGCATTAAAAAGGACTATGGTATTCCACAGACCAATCATAGGGAAAGTGCTTTTGGTACACTTGCAATGTAAATGCATGCTATTACCTGGAGCATATAGATTCTTCAATGGATGGACAGTCCTGCAATCGCTAAGAGGACTGGTTTCGAAAACCTTTTCAAACTGCATCGACTCGAGATGGACCATGAAGACGCCGCTATATGTTGACACAAATATCACATTATCATCCCCTGCAAGCCAACACACTTTCCATAACCCTCCCGGTCTCAGACAAAGAGGCCTATCTAGTTCAATTGTTCGTCCACGCATCCATCGAGCACCACCACCATCAGAGTCAGCGGTGGTCGTCTCCCACACCCACAGCTGAGCTCTGAGGTGCGCCGACATGACGATCAAACTCGGGCCACCACCCTCTGCTAGCGTACACAAGTAGGTGTTGTAACTGTAGAATCGACTAGGTGCGGATCTAGAGGGTGGTACTCTTTGCATCTTGGATGAACCAGTAGAACATCGTAGAACTAACCAAGAGGGGAGAAGGAGATGGGAGATGGAGAAAAGACCCATACCTTGGATCTAGAGGGTGGTACTATTTGCATCTTGGATGAACCAGTAGAACATCGTAGAACTAACCGAGAGGGGAGAAGGAGATGGGAGATGGAGAAAAGACCCATACCTTGGGGCTTGGCAGAGGAGGAAGACAGGTCCGCCATGGGGTCGGTGTTGGTGGCGAGGAGGCAGTGAAGTCTCTGTCCAGCGGCGGTGGCGACGGAGAAGACCGATGGTGAAGCATCCCGCCACTGGCAGTGCCACCCTCGGAATCGGCTAGGGTTAGGAGTGGGGTGACGGCTAGGCGAATCTCGTGACTTGAGCCCGTGGCCCCCACTCCCTCTTATATGGCACTGTGCGACGGGGGCCTACCAACCTTGTTGGATTGGATGCCCCCGATCAGGGCATGGTCAAAGGGTCCGAGTTGGCCGTTGGGCCAATTCGGTTGAGATCTATTCTAACATTCTCCCCCTTGATCTCAACTTATCATTTAACTTTAAACTTTGACTTTAATTGCTTTCACTTTTATTTGTTCCATCACAAATCAGTGTATAGAGCATGCCTCATCGTCACGGTCAGTCGCCGATAGATTTAACAGCTACAATACACATCTCTGATCTGAAACAGATTCTTTAACTTTGGGCCCTTTATTGTCCGGAAATCATAGGCTATACCATAAACCCATGTCGACTATGTGTTCTTTAAACACACTGGGTGGTAAGCCTTTAGTAAGCGGATCCATAAGCACTTTCTTGTTACTTATATGTTCAATACCTTTTAGTATGATTCCGGACTTTCTCCTTTATAACGTATAACTTTAATGTCAATGTGTTTGGCAGTACACTTGACCCGTTGTCTTAGGAGCAAACTACTAAATGGTTATTGCTGTAGACAACCATTATCAATTCCGGATACAAGTTCCTTAATCATTTTTGCCTGTCCCGCAGCCTTATATCATGCTATACTATAACCTTGCATCACTGACGATGCTAAAACTATTTCTTTGGAGCTTTTCCACAATAAAACTCTAACTGCGAGTGTTAGCTACTATGTGGGTTTCACTAAACATCTCGCTAAAATTTAACATTTGTACCCACAACTACTTGAGAGTACTTGTTCTTTCTTTCTTAGCATGAGGCCGACATTCTTAACTCCATTCCAGTGATCTATATCTGAACTGGACTTTTGCCAAAATAACCCGGATATATGAACTATGTCAGGGTAATATCTTATCTGTGTACTCATTAAGCTTCCAACAGCTGAAGCATATAGGACGTCCTTCTATAACAATCTCACATTGCTTCTTGGAACATAAAGTTCTCAAAAATATTACCCTTGACCATAGGAACAGGCGTATGTTTGCCCGCATAGGTACTTTATTTCTTTAGAAACTTTTCTTAGCATGCCTATGCGATATTTCTAATACCCCTTTTCTTCTATCTCGGTGAGTTTCAATTCTTATAACGAGAGACATTTCACCGAGAACTTTCTTATTGAACCTTGAGGACAAGAGCTTCTTCTTCTCATGCAGTAGATTGACATCACTACTAACAAGTAAGATGTCATCCACATATACATCAACAACAACAACATAGCCTTTTGTCCCAAGCAAGTTAGGGTAGGCTAGAGATGAAACACAAAAGAGACGAGAAACAGGGAGACACATAAAGGGACATAAAGGGCATAAGACAAAAAGAGGTCACGGTTCAGACACGTTGATTGCCAATCTCCAAGCGCTCCTGTCCATAGCTAAATCCTTGGAGATATTCCACTCCTTAAGATCTCTCTTAACGGACTCGTCCCAAGTTAGTTTAGGTCGACCTCTACCGCTCTTTACATTATCGGCCCGCTTTAGAACTCCACTACGCACCGACGCCTCAGGAGGCCTTCGTTGGACATGTCCAAACCATCTCAACCGATGTTGAATCAATTTCTCCTCAATTGGTGCCACCCCAACCCTATCCCGAATATCATCATTTCGGACTCTATCCCTCCTTGTGTGCCCACAACACCAACACAACATACGCATCTCTGCTACACTCAATTGTTGGACATGTCGTCTTTTTGTAGGCCAACACTCAGCACCGTATAACATCGCCGGACGAATCGCCGTCCTATAGAACTTACCCTTCAGCTTCTGAGGCACCCTTTTGTCACAGAGAACGCTAGAAGCTTGATGCCATTTCAATCAGCCGGCTGAAATTCTATGCCTAACATCTTCATCAATGTCTCCATCCTTTTGTAGCATCGACCCTAAATACCGAAAAGTATCCTTCTTGGCCACCACTTGCCCATCGAGGCTAACATCTCCCTCCTCGTGCCTAGTCGCGCTGAAATCGCACCTCATGTACTCGGTCTTAGTCCTACTAAGTCTGAACCCTTTCGACTCTAACATGTGCCTCTATAGTTCTAACTTCCTATTAACCCCCGCCCTAGTGTCGTCAACTAGCACCACATCATCAGCAAATAGCATACACCAAGGGATATCACCTTGTATGTCCCTTGTGACCTCATCCATCACCAAAGCAAATAAATAAGGGCTCAAAGCTGACCCCTGATGCAGTCCTATTTTAATTGGAAAGTCACTGGTGTCGCCATCACATGTTCGGACAAACGTCACCACATCCTTGTACATATCCTTGATGAGGGTAACGTACTTAGTTGGGACTTTGTGCTTTTTCAAGGCCCACCACATGACATTTCTCGGTACTTTGTCATATGCCTTCTCGAGGTCAATAAAGACCATGTGCAAGTCCTTCTTCTGCTCCCTATATCTCTCCATCAATTGTCGTAATAAGAAAATTGCCTCCATGGTCGACCTACCAGACATGAACCCAAACTGATTTTGGGTCACATGTGTCACTCTCCTTAGGCGATGCTCGATAACCCTCTCCCAGAGCTTCATCGTATGGCTCATCAACTTAATCCCATGGTAGTTAGTACAACTTTGAACATCTCCCTTGTTCTTGAAGATAGGTACTAATATACTTCTCCTCCATTCTTCAGGCATCTTGTTAGACCGAAAAATAAGGTTAAAAAACTTAGTTAACCATACTATCGCTCTGGCGCCTAGGTATCTCCACACCTCAATGGGGATACCATCAGGGCCCATCGCTTTACCTCCCTTCATCCTCTTCAATGCCTCTCCGATCTCTGCCTCCTGAATTCTCCTCACAAAGCGTTTGTTGGTATCGTCAAATGAGTCGTCCAACTCAAGGGAAGGACCCTCATTCTCCCCATTAAACAGCTTGTCAAAGTACTCTCTCCATCTGTCCTTGATCTCCTCATCCTTCACCAGAAGTCGATCTGTCACATCCTTGATGCATTTTATTTGGTTGATGTCCCTTGTCTTCCTCTCGTGGATTCTAGCCATCCTATAAATGTCCTTCTCCCCTTCCTTCGTGCCTAGCCGCTGATAAAGGCCATCGTACGCCTGACCTTTTGCTACACTCACCGCTCGCTTTGCAACCCTCTTCGCTATTTTATAGCCCTCGATGTTAGCTACACTCTTGTCCTGGTGGAGATGCTTGAAACACTCCTTCTTCTCCCTAATAGCCCTTTGCACCTCGTCATTCCACCACCATGTGTCTTTCGCTTCCCGTTTGCCTCCCCTACTCACGCCAAACACTTCCGAAGCCACCTTCCGGACACATGTTGCCATCTTTAGCCACATGTCGTCGGCATCTTCTCCTTCTTCCCAAGGCCCCTCGTCTAGCATCCTCTCCTTAAACGTTTACGCTGCTTCCCCTCTAAGCTTCCACCACTTCGTTCTCGCAATCTTGGCTCGTTTGTCCCGGTAGACACGTACCCGAAAGCAAAAGTCCGCCACCACAAGCTTATGTTGAGGGACAACACACTCCCCAGGTAACACCTTACAATCAAAGCAAGCACATCTATCCTCCCTCCTTGCAAGGATAAAGTCGATCTAGCTCGAGTGTTGTCCACTACGAAAGGTTACTAAATGAGATTTCCTCTTTTTAAAGAGGGTGTTCGCTATCAACAAGTCATAGGCCAGCGCGAAGTTCAAAACATCCTCCCCCTCTTGATTCCTACTACCATACCCGAACCCCCCGTGCACCCGCTCGAAACCTACATTAGTCGCACCAACATGGCCGTTGAGGTCTCCTCCTATAAAGAGTTTCTCGTTGATAGGCATGGTACTAACTATGCTATCAAGATCTTCCCAAAACTGCCTCTTGGTGCCCTCGCTAAGACCTACCTGAGGGGCATAGGCACTGATCACATTCAGAGCCGAATCTCCAACTACCAGCTTGACCAAGATAATCCGGTCGCCTTGCCTCCTAACATCAACAACTCCATCCTTAAGGCTCCTATCGATCAAGATGCCTACACCATTCCTACCCGATGTTGTCTCCGTGTACCAAAGTTTGAAGCCAGTATCCTCCACTTCCTTCGCCTTCTGGCCCTTCCATTTAGTCTCCTGAACGCATAGAATATTTACACGCCTTCTAATTACTGCATCGACTAGCTCTCTTAGCTTACCCGTTAGGGACCCTACGTTCCAGCTACCTAGACGAATCCTAGTTGGCTCGGCTAGCTTCCTTACCCTTCGCACCCGTCGAGGGAAGTGCGAAGACCCTTGCTCATTTTTCACTACACCCGGGCGTAGATGTAGCGCGTCACTAAGGTTGTGACGGCCCGACCCTTGCTCATTTTTCATCGTACCCGGATCATGATATGACGCGCCACTAAGGGGATGACGACCCGGCCCTTGCCCATTTAACACCACACCCGGGTTCCGATGTAGCGCGTCGCTAAGAGGGTTACGCCCCAACGAATCTCTTGTGGGTTTCAAATCCATGAGAGTGGCTGTTTTTTTACTGTTGGTTCGCCAGTCCTTAACACACCCTCCTCCTTTACCCGGGCTTGGGACTGGCTATGTTGAGATGACTTAAGAAAGTCTTCCAGTCAACATAGGCGGAGTTGTCATCCACATATACATGATTAGAAAATAAATTTCTCATTCTATAACTTTGTACAAATGCAATTGTCCTCTCATTCTCTTTAACCCAAAATTTTCAATTGACTCTTCAACTTTAAATGCCATTGTCTAGAGATTTACTCTAGTTCATAAGGGATTTCTACAGGTGGTATCCCTTACGTTCTTTTCTTTTCATGACAAAACCTCTGGGTTATGCCACGTAATCATTTTATACAAATCCCATTGGAAAATATCATCTTTACTTTCATCTGATGTAAGTCAGATCATGATGTGCCATTAGCACTCATTGTTAATCTATTCATTCGCTTTGCGCAAAATACTTTTGATTTAAGTCGCGCTCTACATCTTTACACATTCCCTTTGGAGTCACATTTCGTCTTGTAGACCCATCACAGCCTACTTGTTTTGGCTCCTTAGGAATTTATTCTGAATCCTAAAATATTATTGGTATCATCAATTTCATTTTATCTTTCTTTGATTCTTGCCACTTAGACGAGTGAACGTCTCTCATGGCTTCTTCAAATGAGGTGGGATTACCCTCCATTTGAATTTCACTAACATAGACTTTATAGTCATCAGAAATATCTGATTTTCTTATTCTTTGAGACTTTTTAGAGCCTTAGCTACTAGCATTTCTTGATCTTTATTGCCAAAATACAATTGATTCTACAAGGTCCTATGTAACAAGATCCTTGTTTATATTATTCATCCTCCTTGTGGAGTTAAGTCTCTTTGTACCATGCTCCCCCAGATTGTCCCATCTTTAAACTTTCTTATTTTGGGTTTAATCTGTTGAAACTCATATGGCGTGTTTAGCACCGTCTTAATAACTCTGAATGCGTCCAGTATGAATACTGACCGACTATGCTATCTTTATATTGGAACTGTAAAATGTCTATGAATTTAACTATTTCTTTACTTTGGGGTATCATTATTATGACCGTCTTACTCCCCCGACGATCACATTCATCTTTTATAGATCACATTCATCTTTTATAGATCACTCTTGCCTTCAATGCATAGTATGCATCGCATTATCTGAATTATGGGAAAGTTTCTTTCTTAATTGATCTCACCTTTCTCCCCCTCGAAATGTGGTACGAACTTTTCTACCATAATTTCAAAAACTATTCAGAACTCTTGTGAATGAGAAAACTTTGATTACTTACTTCACCCACATGATTACATCATGCAAATGAAATTATTTCTTAATTCGTATGGGAGTACTTTTCCTCATTTCACTTCAAAAACTCAACAGAGTCTTTTATCATTAATACTTTCGCAAGTCACACTTGCATGCCATTCTTATCTCGAGGTTCGTCTATAACTTTATGTTCTCCTTAAACTCATTGAGTGCTTAATTACTATGACACAATAGAAGAGCACTGTCAAGCACATGAGTCATCACAACTTTCTCCTGCCGTGCAGGATAAGTACTATGTCAATCTTCTCCCGCCATGCAGGATTAATTAATACAAGTACT
Organism: Saccharum hybrid cultivar R570; assembly: GCA_038087645.1. NCBI lineage: Eukaryota > Viridiplantae > Streptophyta > Magnoliopsida > Poales > Poaceae > Saccharum > Saccharum hybrid cultivar. The sequence continues at coordinate 3,358,412 of JAQSUU010000746.1, read as the reverse complement.
ATACCATCTTCACCCCGCCGTACGGGTATTTTCTCAAACTTTTTTTTGTCATGCGGGTACTGTCACAAACTTTTTTCCGCCATGCGAGATAATTTCCTTGAAGGGACATAAGAGTCAAGATTGGCTCATATTTAATCATCAAATTTGGGAATAAATCCAAATACTCTTTAACACACGTGCTTAATCCGACGTTGGTCAAATTAAACATGCATGTCACTTATTACATTTCATATCATGATGATAAAAACTAAAAACTAATAATAATAATAATAATAATAATAATAATAATAATAATAATAATAATAATAATAATAATAATTATTATTATTATTATTATTATTATTATTATTATTATTATTATTATTATTATTATTATTATTATTATTATTATTATTATTATTATTATTATTATTATAAAGAGTACATAAAAGACATCTTTTAAAATAAACTCTTAAACTAAGCTCTTATTGTTCTATATCTTTTCTTGGATCAATATACTAGAATTCTTTTCTTTTGAAGCCATTCTTTAAAGAGACCGTAGTCCCTTACGTAATGGTCTTCTTTCTGAAGAAAATTGCACTTTTCATCTTCTGGGTCACAAGTACCCAACTCATTTCGTTTTCACCCTTCAAGAATAAAGGCATGAAGTTCTTTGTATGAAAACATTAATCAATAATCAACAATAATAAGCATGAAAATAACCCTACATTGGTCTGGTTAAAGACATGCACATTAAACTTTTAAATCTTTAAGTTCTATTCTATATCACCGTTGGGCAGAAATAGAACAAAATCATCAATCTTATACATCAATTCCACATCACCGTTGGGCAGAAATGGAATTAACATATGAAAACTCAATTATCTTATAACCCTCTTCAAAAATTAAATTCTCCCGTTGGTTCAAATTTAATTTTGAAGATCATCATCACTATTGCAGCGGAAACATAAAAATACATTACATTCTGTTCGCTCTGGAGCATCTCTTGTTTCTTATCCATTCTCCGAAAATTTGTCACTTTGATATAAAATTTATCAGAGATTTAAACTTTAAACATAAAACTCATAGAATTATAATATTGTTATCATCAACGTTGGTCAGAAAATAACAATATCATAATTTTCTTTAAACATAAACTCTTAAATAAACTTATAATATTGCTATCATCAACGTTGGCCAGAAGATAACAATATTATAATTTATCTTAACTATAAACCAATTATTCCTCCAATTTAAAATTCCTGTTGGTTCCAACTTTAACCGGAGGATCAACTTTTCATTATCATTTACTGAATCACTATAACTGCTCTTCAAATTAAATCCTCTCGTTGGTTCGTATTTAATGAGAAGACTATAAGCTTTAACTTTGCAGCGAAAACATTTAATATTCTTGAAACAAGATTCATCTACTTTTTAAAAGCATTTCTCTGTACTCAATTACTCTCTGACAATTTTATCCCATTGGTTCAAAAATCGACAGAGATTTAAGCAAGAAACATAAAAAAAAACTGCTTCTGAAAAAAAAGAACCATTCCTTTTCTCTTTACTGTTCTGGCCCGAAGGCCTCCATGCACACTGACCCGCAGTTCAGCAAGCCTGGCCCAACGGGGCTTCCTTTCTCTCTCTTTGCTCCGGCCCAGCATCAAGCCCATCAGGTCGGCCTTGCACATGCGCCCGTGGAGCAGCCCAGCAGTAGCCGTGCTTGATATTTTGGCCCGTGGCCCATTTCTCTTAGTTGGCCCAGCGCGTGTCCTAGAGCCGAAACCGGCCCATGGCCGAGGCTGGCGCCCGCGCTCCCTGCGCCCAGGCCGAAACCTAGGCCTGGGCCGGGAATTTCCCTTCTCTCCTGGGCCGAAAGTGGCCCGGACCTCTCTCATCCGTCTGATGCAATCGGACGGCTCTCCTTGATCCTCGCGGGAAGAAAACCGGTTGCTGCCGACACCCCCGAAAACCCTAGCCCATTTCAATCCTCATCCTTTCCTTCGTTCTTTCTCTCTCTCTCTCCCAGCGGCGCATCTGAGCGGACAACGACGACGGCAGCCACGGTGCCCGTCGGTGCTGGTGAGGAGTTGTGCTGGAACAAGTCCGGCCTCCTTCTATTCATTTCCTCTTTTCGTTCTTTCCTCGCGCCACCAGCAGTCAGCCCCCCGCGGGACAACGACGGCAGCGCGAGCTCGCGAGATGGCGGCGCCACCGTGACACCTCTCGCCGGCGCACGCGTGCGGCCGGAGCCGCGCGCGGCACCGTCGAGTGGCACCGTGGTGGTGCCCTGAACCCACGTGTTGCGGTGCCCTCGGCCCGAGCCCGAGACAGAAAATCGCGCGATGGTGTGACCCTCCAAACCGGCGACTCGGATCTCTGTCCGCACAACGGCGGTGCCCTTCTACCGGCTCAATGGCGGTAGCGACGACAGTGAGGAGGTCCTGGTAGGTCCCCCTTTTTCCCGATCGTCCTCTGTTCTTCTTTGTCCTTTCCCTTTCTAGGGTTAGGGTTAGGGATTCGTTTTACCCGATTCAAAATCGGATCCTCTTCTTTCTTTTGTTTTCTTTTCCGAATCAAATCGGTTTTCTTCTCTTCCCAGTCTAGATCTACTCACTAGGGTGGCTCCGGTACCATTGTTAGCATTTTAGGATCACTAGGGTGTAGATCGAGTGGGTAGTTCCTTTCTGTTCGTGACAAAAAGCCATAGATCGAGGATAGATCGAGGAGAGGAAGAAAGGAGAGGGAGGTGTGAAGCACACAAACCAGTAGGGCCGAAAAGGAGGAGCTGGAGCCGGCGGTCGCCATCGCGTTCGTCGGAGAAGGGCTGTGCACGGGCAGCGACGTTCGGTGAAGAAAGACGGAGCAGTGTAGTGGAGTCGCCGGTCCAGTGGCGGCGATGGCGCAGTGGAGCTTCCCGCTGCTGGCAGTGCCGCCCTCGGGATCGGATTAGGGTTGGGATGGTGGCAACAGTGAACCTCGTGGCTTGAGCCCGTGGCCCCCACTCCCTCTTATATGGCACTATACGACGGGGGCCCACCAACCTCGTTGGATTGGATGCCCCCGATCAGGGCGTGGTCAAAGGGTCCGAATTGGCTGTTGGGCCAATTCGGTTGAGATCTATTCTAACAGTAGGTACCATAATGGTCTTCATAGGCACTCTGTGGCACCTCAATCACAGCCAGGTTCTTGTTAGGTTTTGATCTTCCACCATTAGGCCCAACGGCCTTTTGGGCCTTGTTCTCACGCCCTGATCGGGGGCACCCAACCCTACATGGTTGGTGGGCCCCCGTCACACTGCGCTATATATAGAGGTGGGGGCCGGCTGGCAAGTCACGAGGTTCACCTAAGCCGCCACTCCCCACCGATATTCCCGATCCCGATCTGAGAAGGGGCGCAGCCAGTGACGGAAAGCCGCCACCGTCTTCACTGCGCCACCATCTTCACTGCGTCGACTCTCATCTCCACCGAACGTCGCTGCCTAGCGCAGATGGCTCCAGCGAGCGAGACGGCCGCCGGCGCTTCAACCGTCACCACTGCTCCTACCACTACGGCCCTTGACGGTCTGTGATCCTATGCTCCACCTCTCCCCCTTTTCCCCTCTCTGACTCTCAGTAGAAAAGGTAATAGGATCTATTGTTTCATATACTTTTGATGAATGTGTACCCGATCTAGTGAACCCTAAGAAATATGAATTCAAACAGTCCTGACTACCCAAATCAAACTGAAGGATGTGAACGGTGAACCTGATTGCCAAACAGGATCCAGTAGAGGGTGTTCCCAACCATGACGTTTCCAAGGCCAACAGTGGACCAGGAGTTGAACGCCGCAGAGACGACGTCGCCCCAGACGCCGGTCTCCGACGAGTAAACGCAGATATGTGCGGTGCGGTGGTTGATTTCCTCCCACGCCAGCGCGAACTTGAAGGGTCCCTCGTCGGCGGCGGCGCTGATCACCGCCCCTTTCATGTACGCCCCGTTCTGGTTCCGGTCAGGGTCCAAGAACCGTGTGATGTCGAGGGAGTGGTGCTCACCGGTGACGGGGTTCCACACCAGGAACTTGCGGGTGCCGTGGCCGTAGCGGCTCACATCAGAACCATTGAAGCCTATGGGTACATACACGCGGATATGGTACCCCTAGGGGTACGTGCCCATCCTGGCCAAAGCCGTACATCTGGCCTTTGAGATTCGGAACGGTGTTTAATGACTATCTCACTAAGGAAGTCATTAGCTGACGTGTAGTTGGAGAAGGACAGTGTGTGCTTGACTCACGTGTGCGCATAGCAAAAAAGACAAATCACTGTTGCCTCATGTACTCTGATGTCCTGTCAGATCAATTCAATAGAATCACTGTAGTGCTAAACAGCTTCTGATGGAGGACGGCGCGCTACAGCCTACGAGTGGGCCGTCGCCGTCGCCACTATGCGTCCCCGACCCTGAGGGGACGTCGCCCGCATCTCGGTGACCAGAGGTCCAAGCGGCGGCGCGTTCCCCAGATCTCCAAGCGGAAGCGGCGGCGGTTACGAGCGAGGAAGGCAGCAACACGAGCAGCACTCTGGTTCTTCGTCTTCCCCCAACCCGGTTTGTCAGCTACCCCAACCTGGAGGCAGCACGAGCGGCGGCGGAGGCTCTGACCCGAACCCCAAGCGGTTCTTCGTCTTCTCCAACCCCAAGCAGCAGCGGCTTCATCTTCAGTTCTCCCTCTTCCCCAACCCCAAGCAGCAGCAACAACACCAAGTCGCAGCAGGACACCATGGCAGCCCTCACTAACCAGGCTTAGATTTCAGACATTTAGAAAGCTCGTACAGTTGGTGTGATGGTGGAGTATCTTTAATTATGGGATCTATCGATGAATTTTCAGCTGCAGCCAGAAGTTGAGGATAGACATGTATGGAGGCTCTCCTCCAATGGACAATACTCGGCTAAGTCGGCATATGATGGTTTCTTTTTGGGCTCTACTATTTTTGGACCATGGGAAAGAATCTAGAAATCTTAGGCGCCACCCAAGTGTCGCTTCTTTATGTGGCTGGTCGCGCACAACAAGTGTTGGACGGCTGATCGCCTGGCACGTAGTGGGTTGCCTCATCCGGAATCCTGTCCTCTTTGTGACCAAGAAGACGAGACTATTGACCATCTCCTTGTCCATTGTGTATTCGCAAGAAAATTTTGGTTTATTTTGTTCAGACAAGTCGGTCTTCATACCATATCCCCTCAACCTTCTGAGTTGTCCTTACTTGCTTGGTGGGAGAAAGCTAGCAGCAGCACTAATGATGGGTTGATGAGGCAAGGAATTGATTTGTTTATTATTCTTGGAGCTTGGACTATATGGAACCATCGCAATGGATATGTCTTTGATGAAGCAACTCCAAACTTAGCTGGTGCTCTGGTCTTAGCCGGCGAGGAACGCCGCCGATGGTCTATGGCAGGGGCTCGAGGGCTGTCCTTCTTGAATGCCCTCCTCCCTGGTAGTTAGAGTGTTTAGCTCGTAGTGGTCGCCTGTGTGTGGTTCTGTCACCGGTGCGATTGTATTCCTTGAGACTGTTAGGGGTGTGAGTGTGGTGTGTGTTGTGATGTGATGTTTAGGCTCTTGCCCTTTATTTTCTTCTTAATATAATGAAGCGCAGCTCTCCTGCGTTTTCGAGAAAAAAAAGGACACCATGGCAGATCAATGTAAACTTTCTTCTATGTTGATCTGCCCACATTGCAAATTAATATGGTCCTTGCCTGCTTGTAGAAATCTTCAGTAAAGATTTAAAGATCTATATTCTTGTTCAAGTATGCAATTATTTTTTTTCTGTTGTTTAGCTTGCATAGGATCTATGCTTCTTCAAGCAAAAACTGAGTATCATAGACTTAACTCAAGCTGCAACAAAAACTCAGCAATTATTTAAATGTTTTAGGTTGCCATATTAATTTTGTTGCATTTTGTGTCTGCTAGCTCTTTGCATAGATGGTGATGACGGTATCCCAATGCAGCCTGAAGGTTCATCATCCGACTCAGAAATGGTGATGATAGTATTCCAATGCTATTCAGTACAGCTGTGACTGATTCGCGAATGTAGCTTGTGCTCGGGGGGAAATTAAATGGGCTTTGCAGGTTTTCATGCGGGGGTTTGAGGACAGCGTGAGCGTGCTTCCGGACTTCAGACTAGCGTTTCTGAAGAATTAGCAAGTGCTCTGTGTTCGATGGTATACAAATCGAGGTGTGAAATACAAAGCCGTACACCTGAGGCTGACTCCAGCATCTCGCTGCTCGGCTCGTCGGAGAAGCCGAATGTCAACTACAGTGTGAGTTCCTGCTGTAATTGCTCTCATCTCAACCGTTCCCTGATTTATTTTAATGTGTGCTATCCATCTTAGGCAGCTTTATTGTTTGTTTCGGATTTTAGATGTATCGTGAATTACAGCTGCTTGGATTTGTAGTTGAAATATAGCAGTTGCAGTAGGATTCTCACTCATTTCAGTATCAACCATGAGATGATTACCAAAATTGGATATTGACTTTCACAGAAAGCATGAAATTCTGTTAATGGCAGGATGCACCTGCAGGCTTTGTGCAGTGACTGATTTTGTGGACTATTGGCATCATTGCAACAGGCCTCATCTTTACTCCTTGTAATATTGTTATTCTAGTAGCTACTATAAGAATGCAGGGGATTGGCATTATTAGACAAGGGGATGTGGGCTTCAAATTTGGTGCAATGCTGTGAACAAGCAATGGGATTTTACCTTCAGCTTTGTTGTTTTTGTATCTAAAAGTGTGTCATATTTTGAGGTGTCCCTTAATGTTCACTTGTTAGACCAGGTAGTGTTTCGATGGCTTTGGAACGTTGCTAGTCCTGGTTGTGCCAAAGTGTAACAACTAACAAGTCAGAAATTTATGGCCACGAATGACCTCAAATTTGTCAAACATTAATTTACAAAGCAGAAAAAAGAGCTTTGGTCAGAGCGATGAGGGAAGCACTGCATGGTTTCATCAAGACATTACGAGATGGATGAAGTTATTGATGGATACCACAAATCACTGCTTAAATTATCTACAACAGTGTCTACCTAGTTACCTAACAGCCATGATAGGGCAAGAGTGTCTACAATGGCAGCTGTGGGAGCAGTGCATGTGTGGGTAACTGACTGTGCAACTACACTGGAACAAGGATAAAACAGAAGCAACAAAGGTGGTCAATGGTGCTGGGAAGGGAAGAACCTCTGGAGTCATTAGTTCGTCATCCTGTCACTATTAGCTGCCTAATTTTTTTTGCATCAACTTTGGCAACCTCGAACTGATGAGGCACTTACGCTGCTAGTTTGCTGAAGGTTGTTTGTGGTCCTTATGGTTTAAAATCAGGACAACTTGATGTTTCACTATTATGTACTTTAATATTTTCTTAGAGTTTGTGTTGTACTGGTTTGGATATTGTTAGAAGACAACAATTAAGAATATCCTGTGTGCTAGGCGTATTTGTGTCCTGGTCAAATCTGTTGGACGTATATGGATAGTTGTTGATTTGATTATCAGTAGTTATATAAAGCTCGACATAGGAGGCATACATGGGGGACCAGGACAGTAACTGCACTGTGATTTTCATCTAGGGATAGCACATACACCCTGAAACAACATCAAGTGCACTGCAGAAACTGATGATAATATATGATACGGATATCATCTAGCGATAGCATTGTTGATGAAATACAAATGTGCAAGTTCTAAGAAAATATTAGGAAGATACAAATCAGATCATCGACCTAGGTGAATGCATGAGAGTCTGATAACGATGGTTCAAAAGTAGAAAACACGAAATTAACATGGTAGGCCGGCAGATATGGCAAAGCGACAAACAGAATGATCTCTAGAGTTACATAACTTCTGCGAGGAGTGGGGTTCTCTTCATCAGTTGAGTCCCTTTGCTTCCTCTTCTGTTCATCGTTCCATGATTTCAAGCTAGAGTTAGCTGGTCTTCCCTTCTTTATGGGTCTGTCTGGGCAACGAATAGGTAAGGTGCAATTGAGATGAGAAGCTGCGTTTGGAGCATGTGGTTTTTTTCGCGATCGGGCCATTCACCCGTTTTTCATTAAGAGGAAAATAGTTAACAGTACAACCGTGCACGATCACGCAAGCGAGGAGCCTTCGTAATACAACGCACACCTTGCCACCTAGCTACTGGATTCACTAATAAAAATTACATAGGAAGGTGCTTTGCGACCACATCGACAAGACAAGAGCGATCAACTATGCTCGCTGTTTTCCACATGGGAAGAGAACCTACATGGCTTCCCGCGTCGATGCCGACAGGGGGAGGGCGAAGGCGGTCTGGAATTCCTCAAAGGAGGCTTCATCAGGTAGCTCAGTCGGCACCTCCTCAAGCCCCAGACGTTTCATCATCATCTTCCGCGCTTGAGCCTCCGGCTTCTGTTCCCTGTGCCTACTCTTGGCAGCAAGCCTAGCGCTCCTCTTGGGGACGAGCTCCGAGTCGTCTAGCTCCCCCGCCCGCGCTCTGGCCGCCCGGGTTAGCCGCAGTCGTGGAGGTGACGACAAGATAGGCGTCGTGAGCGGCTTCTTGAATGCAGCGATGAAGTCCTCGACCGACATTGCGGCCGTCGCGTCAGTCACTCTGCCATCAGCAGCAGGAATGGCAGGGCCACCTCCGCCTGCACCTACCTGGATGGCGGGGAAGTCGACCTGGGCCGGGGGTGGGGATCCCCCAGCCTGCTCTGGCTCCAAGAGTGAGGGCCTAGGCGAGGTTTGGCCCGAGCCGCACACGTCTAGGCAAAGGCGCAGGTCCACCGCCTGGGCCACCTCCGACACCGCCTGGCAGAGACGTGCCTGACATGCCTCCACCTCAACCAACATGGGATCGAAATCCCAACTCTGAACCTCAGAGCAACGGTCCACTACGAGCTCAAGCTCGGGGTGCACCGCTTGCCCGCCTCCGTGCATAGCGGCGCCAGAGTGGCCATCCTGCTGACACTCGCATGCAAAGGGGCCCCCGACCCAAGCACGGACCCCGGCCGTGCCCACAGACATAGAAAACCTCGAGGAAAGGTGAGCCTGGAGCTCCTCCGGTGTGACGGTAGGCTGGTCTCCACCCACGAGTGCGACGAGGACAAGGTGGAGGTCCGCACCTAATGCGGACAAGGTGGAGCTCCGCGTTCCTCTGGACGATGAAGACCTCTACCTTGGGACGGTTATCAACGACACCCGGAGGTGGTGAAACCGCCAGGCTACTGTTGTGCTGCTGCTGCAGTGACGAAGACAGTGCGGTCAGCTGCGGCGCACGAGAAGGCGACAATGCTGTGGGCGACTGACCTGTCGTGGCGCGACATTCCAGCGACAAGCTGGGTCGCCTCGGACCATCGGTGCGACGCTCCCCAGGGTGACACGCCACCGAGGGTGAAGGCTTGCCCGCCGACGAAGAGCCTCACTTGCGTGATGGCGAACGACCATGCTTGCAGGCCCTAGCCCGATGGCCGGTATCCCGGTAGCGCAGGCAGCAGGACGAGGAGCGACACTGAGCGGCGATGTGGTCGGGCGCGAGGCAGTTGAAGCAGAGACCCACAAGCTCTGGCGAGACGGGGCGATGGCGTTTGGGTGTCATACGCCCCGGACTGCGTCGTTGACGACGACTCGCGACCATCTGGAATCCATCAGCATCGACATTGGGCCCTCGACGGGGTTGCCGAGCCATGTCAGGCACGGGCGCCCCACGCCGCGGGCCGAGTCGCTGGTGCACCGAAACACTCGTCACTGGCCGTGGACCAAGGCGACGCTGCACGTGCACATGCGCGACGCTCAATGGCTGAGTCCCACGGCCATTGGGCACAGCGGTCCTGTGCCGATGACGCCGCTTCCCCCTTGCAGGCACCGGCCGGGCGCCCTCCACAGCGCATCGCGCCGCGACCGGAGCCCCTGCCGGCAGTGGAGGCGTGGCCCGGAGAGCCTTGCGGGCAGCGTCCAGGTACAACGAGCTACCCGCACCAGGGTCTTCCTCCCAACGCCGGAACTTACTCCTGCTAGCTAACCGACGGGTGGGGAAGAACGGGGGACATGCGCAGAGAGGTAGGACGACGAGGGCCTACCCGAGCGTGCCACATCCTCCTCCTCCTCCTCGTCATCGAGGACGTCCTCAACGATGACCAGCGACTCGTCCACCAACCCTCCAGCCACCGCAGGTGAGGTCGCAACAGGCGCCTGGAAGGTCGCCGGCAAGCAAGGGTTGGGACCTGCGGCGTGGGCGCCGCACTGGCCGCCTGCCCCACGCGAGCCGGGCTCGGGCGGAGGCGCGATAGAGGCCTCGATCTCTCCGACCCCTGGGTGAGCACCGGAGGGACACCCAACAACGGGTAGATCGAGCGACGGTGAGGGCGAATCAGGGTGCTGAAGGGGAGGGGCGGCTGGGGAAGGGGCGGATCCGGAAGGGTAGAGCTTTGGCGGCTGAAGGGGAACACAGGGGGGCGGGACGGGGTCCATCACCAAGCCCCCATGTCGAGGAGACGTCGCGGGCACCGGTGGCAGCTGAGCCGCACGAGGGTGAGGAGGTTCGTGCGGATGCGGGGAGCCAACACCAGCCCCCACGGCCAGCCCGACGGAAGCGCCGCGCGCGCCGGCGTCGATGCCCACAGCGTATCGGGCGAAGCCATGTTGACGCACGCACCCGCGCTCGGGCAAGGAGGAGGGTAGATGGAAGCGGATCCAGGTGAAGGCTGGCGGTGGGGCAGGGAGGGGAAGTGCGGCGACGCCGGGCTGGCGGCCGGCGGCGGTTGTGGGCGGGGAAAACGGCCCTCCTGCACAAGGATGGCGCGCGGGTGGGGAGAAGGGCAAGGGAGAACGGATCCATGAAGGGGAGAGGGGGAGGCGGGGAGGTGGAGGGTGCCGGCGCCGCGGCGGGGGCGCCGCCAGGGGCGCTAGGGTTGGGGCGGGGCAGAGCGAGCCGTTAGTTGGTTCTTCACGCGTTCTTTGCTCGCTTCAAAATATATGTTCCGTAAGTGTCGAGGCCTTGGAGCATGTGGTGGTGTATCTGCAATGTCACTTTCGGCAGCTACTGAATCCATAGCTGACATTGCTTGCGAAAACGCACTTTCACTTAGAGGCTTTGATCCAGATGCCACCTCAAGAGCACGTTTCAAAAAAAACTCTCTTCATCAGTTGATCAGCAGAGGCTCCAACGATTGGACCACTCTTCTTACCATCGGACATTACTGGAATGTCGGGTTCAATCTTCAACCACCTTGCCATAATGTTCTGTCTGGGCATCTCCTTAACGTCAAGGTTAACTAATACCTAAATTTGCCATCACAAAGTATTAAATATGAATGAGTAAAGATTGAATGGACAAAAAATAAATAAAAAGACCAGCAATTGTACTACCTTTAGAGAGTGCCTGCATAACATCCCCATGTGTTCATACCAACCACAGTCACATGTTACTTTGTCACTACACTCATACCTCACCCTAAAAGTCAATTGGTCAGGATTGCCTTCGGCACAAGAATGTGCAAGTACAAAGAGTCCATCAGCATCTCTACTCTTAATAAGAAATCCACCGGATTCATAGAGTTCATTGTAGAACTTGTCATACATTCTTCTTGTATATAACTGTTCGGCGTGCCTCTCAATAAGCACACCCACCCTGTGCTTCCTGCGCATCTATATAATAAATAGGTAAAGGATAGATTAAGGTACATAAGTTAGATTAATTGACAAAGAGTTTGGAAGATTGGATAGTAATTTTAAAAGGGAATGATATACCCACATGTTTTGTAAGATGAACCTCCTTCTCTTCTTGATCATTCCTGTCACTTTGGAACTCATTAAACTTCCTTACAAACATGTGCATTGGCGCAGACCTCTGGATGAATCGCTTTAGCATGTGATTGGCACTCTCACTTCTCTGAGTGCTAGTCATACCCGCACAGAAGACATCCATAAAATAAGGCTTGGCCCACATTGCCCTATGCTTATACAATCTCTCCAAGAACTTGTTATTTTCGAGGTTGTACTTACGGATTAGCTGCCTCCACTTCCTTTCAAACTTGCAAACAATGGTTTCTTCAGTGACTAGTTTATTGAATTTTTTCTTGAAGTTGCTATGCTTACTATATTTCGGTCCAACTTTCTGCTTTGTCTTCCTCAAAACATGCCACCGGCACCATCGATGCTTAGTCGACTTGAACGTAGACTTTATTGCAGCAGCCATCGCTGCACATTGACCTGCCAAAAAAAGAAAATGTCAGCAGTCACTACAAATAACATGTCATGCCATTTCCATGTTGAAGAGCACGGAGGAGGAAAAATAAATAGCAAGTCCAAGCTGGTTTACCTGTGAGGATTGTGGCTGGTTCCTTGCCGCCCATTATTTCAATGAAGTTGCTGAAGGCCCACTCAAAGTCTTTTGTCCTTTCATTAGTTAGAAGTACACCCCCAAATACTATAGACTGAAAGTGGTTATTGACATCAATAAATAGACCGAAGGGAAGGTTATACAAATTTGTGCGATAGGTGGTGTCAAAGGTAACCACATCCCCAAACTGTGCATAATCAGTCCTGTTCTTTCCAGTACACCAAAGCATCGATTTAATTTTTCCATCATCATCAACAGCAAACCTCACTTCCATACACACATCATTGCGCTTCATATCTTGGAGGAGCGTCAATGTCTTCGCTATATCATCCTTAATGTTCTCTTGCGCCAATCGAGCACACAAGGACCTGACAGCTTCCTTTGTAACAGGAGGTCCTGGTTGAAATCCATGAACACCTAGGATGCTGCAAACGTGGCCTATGGGTATGTTATTTTGACGGAGCTTTTGAACAACATCCTTGGTCATTGGATCAATCTCGCTATGAGATGGCCACTGTTTGTTCTGCCCATATGTAGCAGAGCAAGGATGATTATGCTTTGTCTCTACACGACTAATGATCCAGCCATGTTCACTGGAGCGTGCAAGCCGGATCATGGCCTTGCACCCAGTCCTGAATGTTGCAGCCCTGCTGTTAGGGCATATGTCCTGCAGAACAAGCAACAAGAAACGATTTGAATTAGATAGGAAATTCAGTATTGTAGGAGGTTTGGTAGTAAAAGATACATTATTTTTACCTCACAAGAGCATACAATGTCCTGCCTGGTCATGTAATTGTTGTCATTGGTTCGATTTCTTCCTTTCCTAATGCCAAACCCAATCTCCCACGAATATAGGTTGTAGAAATCTTTTGCATCTTTTGTTGAGTTGAACTCCAGCCCGACATATGGCATGAATATAGGCTCGCCTGGACGGTTGATCGAGGTTCTTAAAGCATAGGTGACAGGGCTTTCTTAAAGAGGGACCAACCTGAAATCAGGACCATGCTTCCCTCTCCCTCTGTATTTTATTAAATTAGTCAGCAAGTTGGCCTGACAATGTAACTGTTAAATGGCAATGTAGATAGTTCTTGTATTGAGTCTAGGCGCATATCATCAAATTTTTACACTTCACATGTTGGCTGTTTCCCATACTCTATTTCATGAAGTAGATCATGCTCTATTCAATGAACAAAACTACATGTATTCCATGACCAGTAAACAACCAGAAGTAATGTGGAATTATAAGAAAGAGCAACCGATTCCATGTTATTATAAAACTAAAGCTTGATACTTGCGCTTTGAATAGGCTCTACTGTTAAGCACTGCAAGCACCAAAGCAGCTACACCATTGCAGGGCGCCTAGCACTATATGTCCTGTAAGTGTAATGCCTCATTATCAATCAGTTCAAGTTGGTTGTGTTCGACAAATTTGCTATTTGGGTACTGTGATTGCAGCTGTAGAGGAGATGTGATGTCAGCATTCCCCATCCGGGTGATGCTGCTGCTGCACCAAGGGCCAGGAAGGGAACCAGGAAGAGGACCAAGAGCGTCAAGCTCTCTGGGCCAGAATGGGCCGCGTGCTCCACTTGTAACGTGAGGCCTGCCCAAGAGTGAGATAAGAGGGGAGAGGGAGACGTGAGGAAGCAGCTTGGAACCTGTACCCACAACATTACTTTTATTTTGCCGGAGTAGTCAAGTAGAACCCGGCTCTTCACCGGCAAGGTTCCCCGAAATTACTGTTCATCTTCTTCATCACAGTCTAGCGGCTTCGATCGCTGACACCGGTATCAGAGCCGCCGATCTACGGTCCCCCGTGCGTGCTGGATCCCCACCTGACTCCCCAATTCGTCCCCACTTCCCACCCACCTCCCCAATTTGCACCAAATCTAATTCCACCTCTCCAATTTCATCAAAATCCACTTCCGCCTACTCAGTACCACTCCCCCACTCCAGTTCATCCTCCAATGCACCAGCCTTACCAATTTTAGTACACCCAGCATCAGCTGTTATCCGATCCTAACTCCCCTTTCAACCCTGCCTTCCACAACCCCTCCAATCATCATTATCTTGGTCAGCTTCCTAAGATGTTGTTCCCTCAGTTCGATGGGGACAATCCCAAGTTCTGGCTGTCCTGTGCTCGATCACACTTTGAGATGTACTCTGTCCACCCTGCTATCTGGGTGCGTGTGGCAACTCACCATTTCACTCATGCCGCCATCCGTTGGCTTCAGTCCATGGAGACCGAAATTCAGAACATCTCATGGGATGCCTTCGCTGCACTCATCCACGAGCGGTTCAGCCGTGACCAACATGAGTTGCTCTTGCGTCAACTTTTTCGCATCACGCATACCACCACCGTCTCTGACTACATCGAGAAATTCACTGACCTTTACGAGCAGCTCAAGGCTTACAACCCTCACCCTGATAAGCTTTACTTCACTACCCACTTTATTGATGGCTTACGTGAAGACATTCGCTCTGTTGTCCTGGTTGCACGTCCACAAGACCTCGATTCTGCCTGCACGCTTTGCTTTGTTGCAGGAGGAAGCGTTGGACCAAGGCACCCGCAAGGAGTTCAAGCGGTCTGAGGCGTCGCCATTTGCACGTACCGCAATGATCAAGGGCGCCCTACCGCCACCGCCTCCTCCCCGTCGTCCGCCGGTTGACCATGCTGATGATCGGCGTGCAGTCCCCAAGCCTTCCTCAATCGACGACAAGCTGTCGACTCTGCGCAATTACCGCCATGCTCGTGGCCTTTGCATTCGTTGCGGCGACAAATGGGCTGCAGGCCATCGATGCGCACTGGTCCCTCAGCTCCATGCGCTAGAGGAGGTATGGACTTTGTGTGCAGATGCTTTCCAGGATTGTGAAACTGCTGAACATTCTGAAGAAGAGCAGTGTGCTATTGAACAAGAATTTTTTGCTTCTGTCGTCAGCGGCTATGAATGGGTCTGTGTCTCCTAGAACTTTGCAGCTCATGTTAGTCGCTGGATTCTCACTCTTGGTAGTAGTAGAATCCTTACTCTCATCGAGAGAGGATGACACTAGGAGTTGGGGTAATTTTCTGGTTTATTTCTCACACAAACTCATACAATGCCATGCCAACCTGAGGGGTTGGGGTTACATACTTATAGGCTGCTAGCCAGCCAAGCATATGCCAAGATGCTAGTCTAAGATGCTAGTCTAAGTGTCCTAGATGCCAACTGCTGTCCTAAAAGCAGATGCTGTCCTAGATGCTGTCCTAGATGCTAACTGCTGTCCTAAAAGCAGATGCTATCCTAGATGCTAATTGCTGTCCTAACAACAGTCAAAAGATGCTGGACACAAAGATCATGTGCTGCGTACTGCAGTAGCCCCACACCCACAAGCCAACATAGTGACTTATCCATCACTCTCCCCTAAGTCTTGTGTGGCTCCTTGTGAGATATCTGAGCCATCCCGATCCTGGCGCGAAGTTCCTAGAACTTGACTTGCCCAAGGGACTTGGTGAGAAGGTCTGCCAGCTGGTCCTGGGTGTTGATGTAGCCGGCCTTGATGCTCCCCTCATCCAAGCAGCTCCGAACGAAGTGGTACTTGATGCGGATGTGCTTGTTGCGCTCATGGAAGACGGGGTTCTTTGCTAAGGCAAAGGCGGACTTGCTGTCCACCCTGAGCTCCACCGCTTCAGTGTCTCTGCCAAGGAGATCACCAAGCAGTCGAGCGAGCCAAAGCGCCTGAGTCGAAGCGATGGAAGCCGCTATGTACTCGGCCTCGCAGCTGGACAGGGCCACCACCTGCTACTTGACCGACTGTCAGCTAATGAGGCACTTGCCGAGGAAGAAGAGGACCCCGCTTGTGCTCTTGCTAGTGTCGATGTCGCCTGCGTGGTCACTGTCGCTATACCTGATAAAGTGTGTCATGCCAGGACACCTCGGGTACTAGAGACCGTGGTCGAGAGTCCCCGCAACATAGCGGATGATCCTCTTCACAGCCTGCTGGTGCTCCGTCGTCGGTCGTTGCATGAACCGACTAACATAGCCGACGGAGAATGCCAAGTCTAGCCGTGTGTGGGCGAGGTAGCGAAGGCTCCCCACAAGACGCCGGTACTGCGTAGCATCCACCTCCTCCGTCGTGCTGTCGCGGCTCAGCTTCAGCCTCTCCTCCATCGAAGTGAGGGCTGGGTTGCAGTCGGTGAGCCCAGCTAGCTCAACGATACGCTTGGCGTAGGCGGTCTGTCGAAGCGTGATCCCGGAGTCATCCTGGTGCACCTCGATTCCCAGGTAGAAGGAGAGAGACCCCAAATCATTCATTTGGAAGGTGGCCTTCATCTCTTCCTTGAATGCCGCCACCTCCGCATCCTTGGTGCCGGTGATCACCAAGTCATCGACGTAGACGCCTACCAGCAGGGCCTTTCCTCCGCTGCCCCGCCGGTAGATTGCCGCCTCGTGTGGGCTTTGCTCGAAGCCCATCCCCTTCAGCGTGAAATCTAGCTTGGCATTCCATGCCCTCGGTGCCTACCGCAAGCCATAGAGGGCCTTGCGCAGGCGAAGCACCTTGCCCTCCTTGCCGGGAATCGCAAATCCCAGCGGCTGATGCACGTAGACCTCCTTCTTCAAGTCACCATTAAGGAACGCCGACTTGACATCCATGTGATGGACACGCCAGCCCTCCTAGGCAGCTAGCGCAAGGAGGAGTCGCACGGACTCCATCCGTGCAACGGGCGCGAAGGCGTCGTCAAAGTCGATTCCTTCTTGCTGGACGAAGCCGCGCGCCACCAGACGCGCCATGTGCTTGATCACCTCTCTGGTCTCGTCCTTCTTGAGCTTGAAGACCCACTTGAGAGACATGGCGTGGTGGCCGGCTGGAAGATCGGCCAGCTCCCACATCTTGTTCCGCTCGACGGCGTCCATCTCCATCTGCATCGCGGCACACCATGCCGCGTCCCTCTCCGCCTCGGTGAAGGAACGAGGCTCGCCATTGTCCTATGCAAGGTGCAACTCCGCCTCAAAGTCGTGTTGCGCCAGTCCAGGGACCGGCTGCTCGCCGAGGAGGTTGTCCACGGTACGGTAGCGTAGAGGCTCGCCGCCGTGGTAGGCGTCGATGCGATCCTCGTCGTTGGACAGCGGAGTGGCGAACTCCACTGTGCGCTGCTCGTCGTGGACTGAAGTTGCCGGTGCCGAGCCTAAAGGGGTAGGGTCCGGTGTAGGAGAGCGAGGCATGGCCGGCGGTGCTGGTGGTGGACTCGCTGGAGCCTGTGGACTTGCCGGAGCTGGTGGTGGCGGTGGTGAAGGACTCGCCGGAGGTGGTGGCGAATGAGGTGGTGGGGTAGGCGAGCTCGGTGAGGACGAGCTGCTAGCTCCCCCTGCCTCCTTGAAGTGGACGTAATCGACAACGAAATCACTAGTCGTCAGAGTCGAGCCGTCATCCACCATCTTGCCCCACGTCCAGCTTCGCCCCTCATCGAACACGACGTCACGCGTGATGCGCATGCGCCGTGTCACAGGGTCGAGGACACGGTAGGCCTTGGCACCCTCCGCGTAGCCGATGAAGACCCCTGGCGTGCTCCGGTCGTCGAGCTTGCCGACATGGTTGAGCTCCTTGACGAAGGTCAGGCAGCTGAAGACGCGAAGGTGGCTCACCGCGGGCTTGCGTCCGTGCTAGGCCTCGTATGGCATCTTGCCGTCGAGGACCTTGGTGGGGGAGCGGTTGAGCAAGTGGACGGCAGTCATCACCGCCTCACCCCAGTAGATCGCCGGCATCCCTCTCTGCTTGAGGAGGGCACGGGCGGTGGCCACCACCGTCTGGTTGCGGCACTCGACGACGCTGTTCTGCTGCAGAGTGTATGGCACGGAGAAGTGGCGGTGGATCCCCTCATCGGCGCAGTACGCCGCGAACTCGGCCGCCGTGAACTCGCCGCCGTTGTCCGTGCGTAGGACTCGAAGCTTGCGGCCGCACTCCGCCTCCGCAGCAGCTTGAAGACGCTTGATGGCGTTCGCCGCGGCTGCCTTGGCGTCAAGCAGGATAGCCCACATGTAGCGGGACATGTCGTCGACGAGGAGGAGGAAGTAGCGCCAGCCTCCAGGTGTAGCCGGTGTCACGGGGCCACAGAGGTCACCGTGTATGAGCTCCAGCTTCTCCTTGGCACGGAAGCTTGCCTGGCGAGGGAAAGGGAGCCGCCGCAGCTTGGTGAGGACGCAGGTGTCACAGAACTGCTCCACGTGGTCGACGTGCGGCATCCCCCGCACCATCTCCTTGCTACCGAGCTACCTTAGGGCCTCAAAGTTGAGGTGCCCAAAGCGCTCGTGCCACCTCCAAGCGTCGTCGTCGTGGCGGGTTGCAAGACAGAGAGGTCGCGCCACCTGCGCGTGAAGGACGTAGAGGCGGTTGCTCCTGTTGACCTTGACCAGGAGCCAGTGTCGATGATCCTAGATGCGCAACACCCCATGCTTGATCTCCACGCGCGATCCGCTCTCATCCAGCTGTCCCAAGCTGATGATGGAGTTCCTCAATGCGGGGATGTAGTAGACACCGGTGAGCAGCCTATGCTCGCCAGTCTTGGCGACGAAGACGACAGAGCCGACGCCCTTGATCTCCACAGCGGAGGCGTCGCCGAACTTGACGGTGCCTCGAACGCCTGAGTCGAGCTCGGAGAAGAACTCCCGCTGCCCGGTCATGTGGTGGGTGGCGCCGGTGTCAAGGCACCACCCGTCGGTCTTGTCGTTGTCGGAGCTGTCGTTGAGGAGGGCGTGTGCTTTTGGCTCGTCAAGGTGGAGGAGAGCCGTTGCGGCCAGTGCTGCTAGAGGTAGTTCGATGCTCGCATGAGCAATGAACAAAGCCAGCTCCTCCTCCTCTGCCTGCGCGACGTGAGCCTAGCCGCGTCGTGGCTATCGACAATCCTTGGCCCAATGACCAAGCTTGCCACAGTTGTAGCAAGGGTCATCTCGTGCTGGCTTTTGCTTGCCAGTGGCGCTGCCCTGGGCGCCTCCACGATCATCACCCTCGGCACGTCCTCGTGCCCCTGCCTAGGCGTCTTTGCGCGGCTTGCCACGCTTGCCACGCTTGCGGCCGCCTGTCGTGGAAGAAGGCTCCCCTTCTTCCTGTCACCTTGGCCGGCAACCCACTGCTCCCGAGTGAGGAGGAGCTTCCCGCCAATGGTGATGGGTCTCGAGAGGCGCTGTGGCTCATCGCTGTCAACGACCTTGAGGCGGCCCAACGCCTCCTCGATTGTCATCATGGAGAGGTCCAGCAGAGACTCGATTGAGCGAGCCATCTGCTTGTACTTCTCGGGGACGCAGCGGAAGAGCTTCTCAATAGCTCTCTCCTCGTCGTAGGTGTCATCACCGAACTGCACCAACTTCTGCAACAGAGTGTTGAGACGGAGAGCAAAGTCATCAACGTCCTCACCTGGCTTGAAGGCCAGGTTCTCCCACTCCTTGCGAAGTGCCTGCAGTGTGGACTTGCGGGCGCGGTCGTTGCCGATGCGTGCTACAGCGATGGCGTCCCAGGCCTCCTTGGCAGTCCGCTTGCTGGTAAGAGAAAACTGCATCTCAGGCGGGACTGCAGCAATGAGAGCATCCAACGCCTATCGATCTTGGTCGTAGTCGATGTCGCCGTACTGGACTACATCCCATATATGTCGCACCTAGAGTTTCACCCTCATCACTGCAGCCCACTCAACGTAGTTGGTCTTGGTGAGGGTAGGCCACCCGCCGCCAGGGCCGACATCCCTGACGACAGCCTGGTACTCGTGGTGACTGCGGTACCGAACCGGGGAGAGAGAGCCACGCTACCTATGAAGGCCGCGCTCTCTGTCGACCCGTCTGCCGTCGCCATGCGCGTCTCCTCCAGGAGCGCCACCGCCGTGCGTGCCTCCTTTAGGAGCGCCGCCGGCGTGTCTGCGCCTGTCTAGGCTGCCGCCACACTCGTGGGCGTGCGTGGCTGCCCACTGCGCTGCTCGCCCTCGTGATGCCTCCCTCTCCAGCAGCTCGAGGTCCGCGTCGGCGCTGTCATCAGCAGCGATGGAGCTGCTGTTGCTGCCGCGTAGAACCTTGACCTCCGCTGCTGCTGCACGCGCTGCATCCGCCGCCGCCGCTGCTTCCACCTCCACTCTAGCTGCTGCCAGCTCCGCTGCTGCTAGCCTTGATGCCCTTACTGCTGCTGCAGCGGCGTCTGCTGCCGCTCGCTCGCGCTTCTCTGCCGCGGTGAGGTCGGCCTCCTGCCGACGCCACGTGCTCGAGGCGACCGAGCCCTGAGACTATCCTGCGGACATGGCGCGCTCTTGAGGGGGCTGCTGTGTGGAGAGCAGGGGCAGCCAGAGCTGCTGCTACCGGCTAGGGCTGCTGCGAGGCCGGGGAAGGAGAAGAGCAGGAGATGCTCAGGCTACAGGATAGTACGGCTCCGATACCACTTGTTAGTCGCTGGATTCTCACTCTTGGTAGCAGTAGAATCCTTACTCTCATCGAGAGAGGATGACACTAGGAGTTGTGGCAATTTTCTGGTTTATTTCTCACACAAACTCATACAATGTCATACCAACCTGAGGGGTTGGTGTTACATACTTATAGGCTGCTAGCCAGCCAAGCATATGCCAAGATGCTAGTCTAAGATGCTAGTCTAAGATGTTGTCCTAGATGCCAACAGCTGTCCTAAAAGCAGATGCTGTCCTAGATGCTATCCTAGATGCTAACTGCTGTCCTAAAAGCAGATGCTGTCCTAGATGCTGTCCTAGATGCTAACTACTTTCCTAACAACAGTCAAAAGATGCTGGACACAAAGATCATGTGCTGCGTACTGCAGCAGCCCCACACCCACCAGCCAACACAGTGACTTATCCATCAGCTCAAAGGGGTTTTGGCTGGTCAAGACCTCCTTATTCTAGTGGACTCTGGAAGCAGCCACTCGTTTCTGAGCACCTCGGTTGCTGCTACCATGCCAAATTTACAGAAGCTGCCTGCTCCCTTGTATGTGAAGGTTGCTGATGGCAACAACATTGTGTGTACCGAAGAACTCCGGTGTGCTGAATGGTCAGTTCAGGGGCACAATTTTCACTCTACCTTGCGCGTCTTGCCACTGGGATCCTATGACATGATTGTCGGCATGGACTGGCTTGAAGCTTTTTCACCAATGAAGGTCGACTGGCTATAAAAGTGGATGAAAATTCCTTATGGCACCACTCATGTGACTCTGCAAGGCCTGTTGCCCCAAGCTGATCAGTCCTCCCTGTTCCAGTTATGCCATATTGCTGAATCTGCTGCCAGTTCTGACGACATTGAGTTGTTACCTCCAGTCCAACATCTAGTGGAGGAGTTCTCTGATCTCTTTCAAGAGCCCACGGAGTTGCCCCCGCGGCGCCACTGCGATCATCGCATTCCACTAGTGCCAGGTGCTCCTCCTGTGGCTGTCCGTCAATATCGATACAAGCCGGCCTTGAAGGACGAAATCGAGAAATAAGTTTCAGAAATGTTGCAGTTCGGCCTGATACAGCCAAGCTCCAGTGCCTTCTCTTCTCTAGTATTTCTGGTTCACAAGAAAGACAACACTTGGCGGTTTTGTGTTGACTACCTCATGCTCAACTCTCTGACAGTCAAGAGCAAGTTTCCTATACCGGTGGTTGATGAATTGCTCGACGAACTGTCACAAGCACAGTGGTTTTCTTGTCTGGATCTCCGGGCGGGGTTCAACCAAATTCGGCTAGCTTCGGGCGAAGAGCACAAGACCGCTTTTCCAGACTCACTGGGGGCAGTTTGAGTTTACAGTGATGGCTTTCGGACTGACGGGCGCTCCAAACACATTTCAGGGTGCGATGAACACCACTCTTCTGCCATTGCTGCGCAAGTGTGTCTTGGTGTTTTTCGACGATATCTTGATCTACAGCTGCACCCTGGAAGAACACATTGATCATCTTCACCAGGTTTTCTGCTTACTGGCTCAAGATCAGTGGAAGGTGAAGTTCAATAAATGTCGCTTTGCGCAACAGTCCATTACTTATTTGGGGCATGTGGTCAGCCGTGGTGGTGTCTCTACTGATCCAAGGAAGGTTGCCATGGTACATCAGTGGCCTCCTCCACAGAATAGTAAGGAACTCCGCAGTTTCCTTGGGCTCGTGGGCTATTATCGAAAGTTTGTGTGCAGCTTTGCAATCCTGGCTCGCCCCCTAACCAATTTGCTGAAGAAAGGAGCTCTGTTTGTTTGGACACCATCTCATCAACAAGCTTTTGAGGCCCTCAAGTCTTCTCTGGTGTCTGCTCTGGTTCTTGCCCTACCGGACTTTACTAAGCCATTTCAGTTACAGACAGACGCATGTGATACGGGCGTCGGCGCAATCCATCTCCAAGACGGGCATCCTCTGGCCTTTGTTTGCAAAGCTTTGGGGCCTCGCACTAAGTCCTTATCAACATATGAGAAGGAATTTTTGGCTATCTTAGTGGCCGTTGAACAGTGAAGATCCTACTTGCAGCACAGCGAATTCACCATATTCTCTGACCAGCGTAGCTTAATGCACATCACAGATCAGCGCCTTCAGACCCAATGGCAGCTCAAAATGCATACCAAACTGGCTGGCCTACAGTACCATGTGGTTTACAAACCGGGGGCCTCAAATGTTGTTGCAGATGCTCTGTCTCGTCATCCAAATCCTCCAGCTCACCTACAGGCCATTTCTGTATCTACCCCAGAATGGTTAGCTGAAGTAGTGGCCGGTTATGCTGCGGACCCTGAATCAACAAAGATGTTGCAAGACCTTGCAGTCGACCCTCAGAGCCACCCTTCTTTTACTCTCCAACAGGGAATCATCCATCATTCAGGATGAATTTGGATTGGCACTAACCAACAGCTCCAGCGCCGTATCATTTCGGCACTTCATGACAGTGCTCTCGGAGGGCACTCCGGCTTTCCTGTTACTCACAGTCGGGTCAAGAAATTGTTCTCATGGAAGGGACTGAAGCGCAATGTCAAGACCTTTGTATCTTCCTGCACAATCTGTCTTTAGGCCAAACCAGACAGAGCTCGGTACCCCGGTTTGCTCTCTCCGCTGCCAGTTTTAGAAGAGACTTGGCAAATGGTTTCCATGGATTTTATAGATGGCCTCCCAACCTCTGGACATGCCAATTGCATCATGATGATCGTGGATAAATTCAGCAAATTCGCACATTTCGTGCCTCTTCACCATCCATTCACGGCCCAGAAGGTTGCTCAGGCATTCCTAAATAACATCTTCCGGCTTCATGGTATGCCCACTCGCATAATATCTGATCGGGACCCCATTTTCACAAGCTCTTTTTGGCGCGAGTTGTTTCGCCTGGCACAAGTCACACTGGCCATGAGTTCCGCTTGCCACCCACAGTCGGATGGACAAACTGAGCGCGTCAATCAGTCCCTGGAAACGTACATGCGTTGCTTTGTCCATTCTTGTCCGCGTCAATGGCTGAAGTGGCTTTCTCTGGCCGAATACTGGTACAACACGAGTGAACATTCAACATTGGGCAAATCTCCATTCCAGGTACTCTATGGTAGATCTCCCCGTCATTTTGGTATTTCTGACCATTCTGCCTCTCCTGTGTCGGCTGCAAAGACAATGGTGTCCGAGCACGCTACCATGCTCGCTGTGGTACGCCAACACTTGTTGCGGGCTCAACAACGCATGAAGTCACAAGCTGACAAGAAGAGATCTGAGCGCTCCTTCCAAGTGGGCGACTTCGTCTACCTCCGCCTTCAGCCGTACGTGCAAGCTTCGTTGGCGCCGCGCTCCCACAACAAGCTTTGCTTCAAATATTTTGGGCCCTTCAAGGTCCTAGCCAAGGTGGGCGAGGTGGCGTACAAGCTTGAGCTCCCTCCGACATCATCACTACATGCTGTGTTCCATGTCTCCCTGCTGAAGCCCTCAGCATCTCCACCTATGGCTGTGTCCGGTACTCTTCCAGACCCTGATGACTCTATGCAGATTCCAGAACGGGTGCTGCAGTCCCGTGTGCATCATCGTGGACATCGTGCCGTCAAGAAACTGTTGATCAAGTGGACCAACCTCGACGAGGAGCTCGCGACTTGGGAAGACGCCGAAGCCATCACTCAGCGCTTCCTACGTGCGCCGGCATGGGGACATGCCGCGTCTCAAGGGGGGAAGGATGTCAGCATTCCCCATCCGGGTGATGCTGCTGCTGCACCAAGGGCCAGGAAGGGAACCAGGAAGAGGACCAAGAGCGTCAAGCTCTCTGGGCCAGAATGGGCCGCGTGCTCCGCTTGTAACGTGAGGCCTGCCCAAGAGTGAGATAAGAGGGGAGAGGGAGACGTGAGGAAGCAGCTTGGAACCTGTACCCACTACATTACTTTTATTTTGCCGGAGTAGTCAAGTAGAACCCGGCTCTTCGCCGGCAAGGTTCCCTGAAATTACTGTTCATCTTCTTCATCGCAGTCCAGCAGCATCGATCGCTGACATGTGATTACCTCTTGGGTGGACATTGGACAGGCAAACAACGTGTCTCAGGTGAAAAAACATGATTATTATCAAATGAATGCGGTTCTCCATCTTCAGAGGCTGATCGACTGACATCTGCATGTAAAGATAGCACTCCAAGATTATTCGCCGCTTGAATAGCATTTTCGACAATAGAGGGTTCACTTGATGGAGTGAAGCGACTTTGAACAACGGCAGGACGAGTCAGTGCTCGGAAATCTTGGGCCAGTCCATTTCTGCAGTGATTGATATTAAAGTGTAAAAGCTATGGGAATGGGACTGATAAATAGAAAATGATGTTCTGATTAATGATGACTGAATTAGACATGGAGGGTAGGTTATTAAACTTGTAGATACTTTGTAAGACCGAATGACTTCAGAATATAACTGGATTTCGCAGAACCAAATATGCACATAACTATTGCCGTCTTCTGAATTTGTTATTAAACAACTGATACAAACAGGATTTCAATGCAGAACTGATTTTTCAGAGAAAGGCATACTGCCATACAAACAGTTAACTTGCTTCCTTTTGCTGACAGTTGTTAGTAAACAACTGATACAAGATTGCAATGCAGAACTGTTTTTTCAGAGAAAGCCATACTGTGATATCTACACTGTCATACTGTCAGTAAACTTGCTTTATAGTGTTAGTTCACATACTGCCCTACTGCTTTTTTAATGACAAGCAACGAATTTGTTGATGAACAACTGGGAAGTTCATAAGTTGAGAGGGGTGTAGTGATTACCTCAGGTCCATACTCTGTTTTGAGGTAAGAATATATGAAGCTAGAGAACCCTGTGTCTGAAGAACTGGACTGCCTGCAACTGGTTCAGATAGAGTATGACGAATCTCTGAAATTATGCCCGGCACATCAACATTATTAACCGATTTAGTCTCATGTTCACGGAGACAACTAGCCGTGGATAATCCAATGGGCGATTCTTGCATAGGATGGTTCACTAAAAATGAGCAATTGGACACTCCGGCCCTTCATATTTCACAGAAGTGTGTTTAACAATTTAATAATGGATCTGTTAATACGGAGGACTGAATTGAATATGACCGTCTTTTTTGTTTTTTAGCCCTTTTTTCGAAAGATTCTCTCAAATATGCCTTTGGCGGAAATGTTTCAAAAATGGACCCTTCTCTTGGCGCCATAGTCGTCGGCGACAAGATATAACGGCATGGCGTCAGGGTCACTGGCGTCATGACCCTGCCGTCGTGGCGGTGACGTGGCAGGGAGCATGGTGACATGGATCTTGGCGCCATGCTCCGAGTAAAAACACATTTTCTTCCTTTTTTCCCCTTTCTCTCTCTCTTTCTTCTTCGCTCGCGCCCCGGCTGTGCCCGACCGCCGCCGCGCGCCCCTGCTCGGACGCTCGGGCGCACGCGCCGCCGCCCGCGCGTGCCCGCGCCGCCGTCCAAGCCGTCGCTCGCGCGCGGCCGCGCCGCCGCCCGCGCGCCCGCCGCCCGCGCGTGCCCGCGCCGCCGCCCGCACCCTCGGCCGCGCGCGCGCCCGCCCCAGCCCGCGCACCCCCACGCCCGCGCACCCGCGGCCTCGGCGCGCCCCCGTGCCCGCGCCCGAGCTCGGCCGCGTGCGTGCCCGCCCCGGCCCGCGCGCCCCCACGCCCGCGCACCCGCGGCCTCGCCGCGCCCGACCGCGCGCCCCCGCGCCCGCGCCGCGGCCGGCCTCCCACGCCCGAGCTGGGCCGCGCGCGCGCCCGCCCCGGCCCGCCCGCTGCCCGTGCGGCACCGCGTCGGCCGCACGTTGCTGCTCGTCGCTCGCATCTCAAGCGCCGACATCTCCGCTTCTGCACAAGGTAAAATACTTTGTTGTTCTTACTTAATAATAGTAAGTTAGTTAGTTATGAAGCTAGTTAGTTAGTGTATTATAGATTAAGATTGATGGATACTTTATATAGTTACTTAGTTATATAGTTAGTTATGTAGTTAGTTACTGAGATAGTTACTTGACATAGTTAGTTAGTAGTACTGTGCTGTTAGTAGTAGTTATTAGTTATGAATACTTAGTAGTTAGTAGTATTTTGTATTTACTTTTTGTCTAGATTGTAGTAAAGCAATTGTGCTTCGTTATGTTTGGGAACTAGATGGACAACCTAGTGAGCATATATCATGGAGGAACTGTGGAACGAGATCGCTATGGATATGTTGAGTTTGTTGACATGCAAAGTGTGCCTGTGCTATTCAATGAGAAGCCATCATTTAGTGAGTTGACTGCAAGGGCTCGTGAGAAGGTATATTGCTATGGAGATGATGGCATCATAGTTGAGGGTGTACTTCACCTAGGTTTTCCTCCCAACATGCTAAGGAAGATGATCCCAATAGGGTGTGCAGATCAGTGGGACAACTATGTGAGATCGGCTATGAAAAGCCAATTCCAAAGTTTGGACGTGGTTGTGCATCGTATGCTCGTTGATCCCATCACTATTGGGTTGTCCCCGCCAATGGGTGAGCAGGCATTTTTTGAACCTACCGTCCCGGAACGTGATGTGGATGCTGAGGTTCCGCCTACCGTTCCCGATGTGCAATCTGCCCCCGATGATGTGGCACATCCTTCTCAGGAGATCTCTTTGACACAGAATCATCCGAGTAAGTATCAATTAGGCATCATTTTATCTTTGTAGCTTAAGTCTCTTCTTCTCATCCACTTTTCTTATCATCTTCTCTTATTTGTGGCTATGTTGTAGGAGACGTTCCCGATAAAGAGGGCGCTCCTCCTGCTGATGCCCAAGTCCAGATCGGCGATGGAATCCGTGCTTCCAATAGTGTTGAAATTATGAATGATTCAGAGCCATATGAGATCACAAGGGTTGTTGATTCTGACGATGATCGTCCCGTTG
The DNA here is from genome assembly GCA_038087645.1 of Saccharum hybrid cultivar R570. Taxonomy (NCBI): domain Eukaryota; kingdom Viridiplantae; phylum Streptophyta; class Magnoliopsida; order Poales; family Poaceae; genus Saccharum; species Saccharum hybrid cultivar. The sequence continues at coordinate 3,330,807 of JAQSUU010000746.1, read as the reverse complement.
GAGAGCTCACGGAGAGTGACGTTGAGATGGTGAGGCGTATTTTTCCCGGCCGCCGTGATCCTGTGGTTCATGAGTTCACTGATCTTACTCATTCAGATCAGGCGTGTGCCGAAGGACGTGAAGATGAGCTGTAGGAAGCTCTAGAGGCTGGTCCTAGTATGGAGATAGAGAAGGGGAGGGTTTTCAATGACCTCCCTGCATTGAAGAGGTGGTTGCAAGCGTTTGCAGTGATACGCAAGAGACCGTACAAGGTCCTGCATTCCCATGTGGAGTGGCGTTACACGGTTTTTTGTGTCAAGGAACGCTGTCCATAGAGGGTTTGTGCAAGGAAGCAAAAGGTCTCCGGAAAGTGGAAGATCACAAGAGTTGTCGGGCCACACACATGTTCTTCACATGACCTCAGCACGAAGCATCGGCAGTTGACATCTACCCTCATTGACAAGCAGTTAATGAAAGTATTACAGGGTGAGCCGAACATAAAGGTCAGGACAATTATTAAAATAGTTAATGAGGTGTATGGAGGATATGACATATCTTATGGCAAAGCCTGGAGGGCTAAGCAGTGGGCATGGAAGATGATATATGGGGACTGGGAGGATGGCTACGAGCAGCTTTCAGTACTTCTCAATGCAATTAAAGTAGTGAATCCAGACATGCATTATGAGTACATCCCTAGGCCAGACGCATGGAAGGATGGGAGACAGATATTCTTCCGTGCTTTTCTGGTGCTTCCCTCAGTGTGTCAAGGTATTTAGGCACTATCGTCCAGTCTTCTCTATTGATGGTACATTCTTGATTGGCAAATACCGTGGCACACTTCTCATAGCCATATCGTGTGACGCAAACAACAAGCTTGTTCCTTTGGCATTTGCTTTGGTTGAGAGGGAGAATAATGATAGCTGGGGATGGTTCTTGAGGCTAGTCCGGATACATGTGGTTGGGCCTGACAGGGAGGTCGGCGTCATATCTGATAGGCACCAGGGCATACTTAATGTTGTGCGAGAGGAGATAGAGGGGTATGCACCTTTGCACCATCGTTGGTGTACTCGGCACCTTGCTGAGAATCTACTCCGAAAAGATGGTGTGAAGGATAATTTTAATCTTTTCCAGGAGGCTGCTCGACAACTTGAGGATAGAAATTTTCGGAGGAAGTTAGAGGAGGTCAGAACCGCATCTAATGCCGAAGGTAGACAATTGTTGACAGGTTTGATGAGAGATGTGGACAAATGGATAAGAGCTCACGATGTAGGTGGCTGGAGGTACGAGTTTCAGTGCAGCAACATGGCCGAGTCTTTTAATAAGCTGCTGCTGGGGATTCGTGGTATGCCCATGAATGCTATCGTTCAATTCACATTCTACAAGCTTGTTGTCTGGTTCAACGATCGGCACGCCCATGTATTGCAGTTGCAGAGTGAAGGTAAGATTTGGGCTCTCACACCACATGCACATCTAGACAAGGCGAAGGAAAGGGCTCGCACACATGAGGTCACATGTTTTGACCATGCCACAGGAAGATATGAGGTGAAGCATACCGGTGGTACTACATCTGATGGTGAGGTCCGAGAGTCGAGGATTCATGTGGTAGTCCTCCAAGATTTCTCATGCACTTGTGGGAAACCAAGACAGTATCACTTTGTATGTTCTCACCTTGTAGGAGCTGCTAGGCATCGCAACTATGATATTGAGGCTAGGATACCTCGCGAGTTCAGTGTCGACACGCTTGTCCAAACATAGAGGCCCCGCTTCGTGCCTTTTTAGGACCCTAGAGAGTGGCCTCCATACGACGGTCCAACGTACGTTGCAGATCCAGCTTACCGTTGGGACAAGCGGGGCTCTAGAAAGAGGACGAAACACAGGATGGTTATGGATTAGATACCTGGTAGAACGCGACGTGGGAGAGCGACGCCATTTCTTAATGACCCAGAGCAGTACGAGTGTGGCAAGTGCGGTAGACTTGGCCACAATTTCCGCACTTGCCATTGGCAAATTAGTGAGGTGCGACTTGTAGTTGTTTCTATTATTTAATACCTATCATATTTAATGTACAATTCTTGCTTTATGTTTAAATGCATATTTACTTTATAACTAACTGACTATATTTTTTTTGTAGGATGGCGCAATTCCACCTTCTGGACCCGGTGTACGACGAGAGCCACCGAGGACGTCTCGTAGCGTTGGGGCAGGTAAGATTTCACACTCCAATATCACATACTTTGAATTATAAGTGCATATGTGTGTGTCAAGTAACATTTATATTTCGTTAAAATGCAGAACCTTCCGCTCCTTCGTTCTAGAGTACATGGAGGGTTCTTGAAAATGCAGTACGACGACATGTACACACCTTACCTATCGAGAGCTGGCCTGGACGTCATATCTTTCCAGGTTCATCGTGGCCTGCCTTTGTTCAACTCAGCGGGCTTGACTTCGTTGGTTGACAGGTATTTTATGAACATATAGGTTGTATTAATAATCATTTGTTCACGCGGTTATGTTTCTAAGGAGCATTATTGGTTTGGTAAAATTATAGGTGACGACCTAAGACTCACAACTTCCACATGGCGTTTGGAAAGATGACAGTCACGCTATAGGACTGTCAGAAGATGCTAGGTCTGAGGGTGAGGGGAAGAGCAGTGACAGGGCAGTGTAGGTCAGAGGGTTGGAGAGCTCGGGTGGAGGCCTTCCTTGGACGTCCGGTGGGTGAGCAAGGAGAGCGCACTTCTGGTGTTCTTCTCTCATGGCTCCGGGCTGAGTTCGCATAGTGTCCTCCAGGGGTAGACGAGCAGACAGTCCAGTACTACTGTAGGGCGTGGATCCTACACTTGTTTGGCTCTGTTCTCTTTTCCGACAAAACGGGGGACACTGCGTCGTGGATGTGGATCCACTACCTCACAGACTGGGACCAGGCGAGTCAGTACAGCTGGGGCTCTGCAGTGTTTGCTTTCCTTTACCGTCAGCTTTGCGAGGCGTGTCGGCGGTCTTCACAGTCAGCCTCACTTGGTGGGTGTGCGCACCTACTCCAGCTGTGGATGTGGTCGCGGCTTCCAGTTGCTCGTCCCATGGTGCTGGCTCCTCGTGACTGGTTCCCAGTGCATAACGCACGTCTACAGCCGACGTGGGCGTACCTGTGGGACCAGGTGACTGTTCCTCACGCGAGGATGGAGCGGGCATACAAAGAGTACACAGACAAGCTAGACAGGCTAATGGCCTCTAGTGTAAGTATAAAGTATTATACATGTTGGTTCGAAAGAAATTATTTATTAAGCTATCTAACTTCTTATTTGGACACATTGTAGTGACTTGGGAGCCATACGCGGACGAGGCTGCACTTCCTTTTGCGGTGAGCAACGTGTGTGACAGCGATAGCAAGCTCTACAGGGTGAGGTGCCCTCTTATCTGCTTCTATGCTGTTGAGTACCACCTTCCACATCGAGTTGCACGCTAGTTTGGAGCAAGGCAGCGTTGTCCACCATCTCCAGTGTCGACCGGTGTTGACTTGCACAAGTAAGTGTTCTATTTTTTATAATTGGATATTTTTCCTGAATTTGCACTTATATTATTACCACTTGATATATGTCGAATAAGATGGACGAAATAATTGTTGGTATGTTTGTATGTCTATAGAATGCATATAGGTGTGGTTTGTATCAACAAACAAAGGAAACTCTGCCAAAATTTTTAAGTTTGGCATACATGCATGTTATAGTCACACCATGATGAGTAACTTGTGTACGTGTTTTGCAGGCTCGATCGTAAGAAAAACAAGAAAATCTTTGATTGGGCCCATCACCACAGAGACTACATCGAAGAGTGGGAGATGTTCGACGAGAACGTGGACGACAACGATGAGCCGCACACAAACAGAGAGTGCAGGCGGTACCAAGCTTGGTACCACCAAGCGACTCGTCCGAGGCTTAAGCTACAGTGGACACACGATGACTACGCTGACATTGAGTCGTCCGAGGATGAGGACACGACATACGACCACTCTACTCGTGTAGGTCGCCAGGTGGAAGCAGGACCGATCTTGGATAGAGTGATATGTCATTTGCTCTACTTTTATATATTGATTTGCGTAAAAAATGAACTACAACTTACAACTTTGTTGTAGAGCAACTCCCTCAAGATGTCGGTCCAAGAAATTGAACGCTTTCGTCCGAGGGTGAGGGACGACGACACACGTAGCTTTCTTGACGTAAGTATCTATAAATATGCAAATATTAGATTAGTAACACGTTCAATACATTCAGTTGACATGATTTTATGCACCAGAGACTGGCTCATCGTCTACGCCGTACCGCTGCACGTTGTGGTTGCAGGACAAGCACGACGCAGGACGTGCACGTGCCTTCTGCACCCAGAGGTGGCATAGGTTTGTCTAGCCACCCACCTACAGGGTCGCGAGGGGTTTGCACCGACGACGACCACGAGGACGACAACGACGACCATGAGGACGAGGACCAGGGGCACGATGAGATTGGACCGTCTCAGCTAGACGATGCTCCCTGGACTCAGCCTTCGCAGCAGGTCGGTACCAGGCGACATCGACCACCTGACCCTTACACTCTAGGCACCCACGCTCTTGGACACAAGGGCAAGGGTAGGTCTAGGAGACAGTGGGGACTATAGCCGACTTGTGGACTATATGGACTGTATGGACTATTATTATGGACTGTTATATCCTATTATTATGTATTGTATGAACTACTATGGAGTTTATGGACTCCAGGCACCCACGATTTGAGGATACTCATATATATTGTTTAAGGTGATTGTCATATATAATTGTTGATGACATATGTTACTGTGATATTTGTGTTTGGATTGAATCAAAAACAGGGAAAACCCTGCCAAAATTTCCTGCAACATGTCAAGTCGTGCAGTACACCGATAGCAAGTAGCCTTTTCAGTGATTTATCATGTCACTATCCTATCGTACATCCTCTTTTACAGATGAATTGATTGATCAAGGAATCTAGCCTTTACAGATGAGTTTTCAAATAGGCTTTTCAGGGATGACATCTAGCCTTTTTAGGAGCATTAAAGCCACAATAGAACGGCTCTCAACACCACTGCTGGCTATATATACACCTTCCTCCATACAATGCTAGTCACTTGAAACCAGAAGTTGGTTATCTATGAGTAGTAATGTCTGGAGGGTCATCGAGAGGGAAGGGAACGGGGGGACTAAGGGTACTCCAATTGTGTGGGAGGGGTCTCTGGGTCCGGAAGACTTTGATGAACCAGTGTATCATTTTCCTATCGAGACCAAGAGAGATTTCACCAAAGAGTGTCCACTCCGAGGATATGATAACCGGAAAGAAGATTGGCCAAAATGTAGGCATGGTGAGGACTGCTTAGTGCAGATGTTCGTGGAGGGTTTGGATGGAGGTCACTGATTCTTCAAATGTCCGCGAGCAGAGGTAATTGGTTCCAAAATTTATTACTCAAATTTTTTTTCCTCCATTATTTTGCATCTCATAGGAGAAACTAACTGCATGTTCACTAAAATCTTTGAAATGCAGTGTTCAGAGTCTAAAGAAAACTGTGGCTTCACTGGGTGGGTCGATCCTAGACCAATCTATCCGCACGCATAGTACATCTACTACTTGCAAGACCATATCTTCGAACTAGAAAGGGAAGTTAGCAACGGTTATAAGGACGACGAAGCAGACGATACCAGTAGTGGTGCCGTTTCACAGGACGGACCATGCCATGATCCATATTGCACCTGCCCTAACCACAAGAACAATGGGCCTCCGCCACCACCCCCTGCCACCGCCACCATCAACAATGGGAGGGTACTGTGGAGAAGGGGCTACACAGTTTGCTATGTGGCCGCACTACTAGATAGAACAAATCTATCGTGTACACATGTCATGTAATGTGATTATTGTTCGCTCTAATTACCTAAGGCATGTTAGGTTTAGTCCAGGACATATGTGCCCTAGTTTGGTATAAGTTCTGACATGCCATGTCCTATGTTATGCGTGTTGAATTGTGAAATCCAGTACTTCCTTATGTTTTATGTGCACCTCGAGAACTAGTTTCAGTAACTCAGTAACATTAAACCTGATATATGACAACACTATGCAAGGTCCAAAAACTTAAAGTGCATATGAAGTACATGACGGACGAAATAAATAACACAGAACATGCCCTAAGTACATGATTTATCTAAAGTACAATAGATTAAACACATTGCATACTAGATCGACCACATTGTTTATGATTAAACCATACAACTAGCATACTACTGAGTACAACGAGGCCATTTTCCCTTTTTCTGGGCATCGGGATTCTCCTCCATCGCTGCCGTCGCTCTGCGCACGCGCTCAAGCTTCTTCTCCCTCTCCTCCCTACACGCAGCAACACGCCTCATTTCCTCCTCTTCCTTGTGCTCCTTTGCTGCTGCCTCCTCCATGCTTCTCTTCTCTAATATCTCCAGGCGCTCCGCATCCCACTTCTCCAGGCCTTGTAGAAGCCGCATGTCAGCCTCCTTGATCTCAGTGTCGATCCACTGCTCAAAATCACATAGCGGTGGAGGGGTCTGCAGCAAATGCAATTTTTCAAATCCAATTAATATGCAAAACTTCATATGACACAAATTAATTAATAAACAAAAGCAATTTCTCACAATAAATGTACTGCGGCGCTGACGCTCTGTAGGCTCCCATGCAAAATTGGAACACATCCAATATCTCTGCTTATATGTTGCCTCATCTTCGGAAATATCTACCTTGCAAGGATCACCACAGAAGCACATGGGTATTGGCACACCGCTAGGGAGCGGCTTTGGGACGTACAGACTTTCGGTCATCCGTCCATAGCTATAATTCAACAAATTATAGTCTTAGATAACAAAATAAATAATAATATGAAAAAGATCTACGCATACCTTTGTTTTCTAGTTTTTCCACGCCTAGACATCCTACGGTTGTAAAATACATACGAATTTTAAAAAACACATGAACAAATAACAGTGAAGTTTATAGGTTAAGAATATGATTTCATTTTGCCAAATCGATTTGAAATAAATAACGAAGGCTGAGAGAATACCTAGCTCTCGAAGATCGACGGATAAAATCCAACTTCTCAAGGTCTAATAGGTCGATTGAAGAGGTTGGCCGAAGTGTACAAAGGAAAAACCCGAAGAGTGGGAGAAAAAAACGAGAATGAGTCGGGGGAAGAGGGTGGCTAAAACGTGTGTTCATGGCGCCAATATGTATGACGCCATGCATGGCGCCAAGATCCATGGCGCCATGCTCCCTGCCACGTCACCGCCACGGTGGCAGAGCATGCCGTTATATCTTGGTGCCAACGACTATGGCGCCAAGAGAAGGGTCTATTTTTTGAAATCTTTCCGCCAGGGACATATTTGAGAGAATCTTTCGAAAAAAGGGCTAAAAAAACGGTGAATATGATGGGTGTCGACTGCAGTTACGGTTACCTCAGATCCATCACAGGCTGGGTGTAGAACCGACTGCCAGAACCTGGAAACACTGAATTAAACATAGGGGTATCAGATGGAGTGAATCGGACTCTACAATCAGAGAGATTGGAGTAAGTCGGCGAGCCCAAGCAGACTTACCAGGTTGGGTACTCCTATCTCCACCAATCAACTGACGGCCTGGGATCTTGCTAGCTAGTGTCCGCTTCCATCAATCAATGGAGACGTGAGAACTATTGGAGGCCGTAGCTTCAACCTGCATTCATTGAATCACGCACCTTGATGGCGAGGACAAGTGAACGCGAGTGTTTCAAATGCCTTGCGGAAGAAGGAAGGTGGGAAGGGAGCGATGGATTCTAGAGGCTGCGATGGCCAGTATAAATGCTGCAATTTTGAAATTTTGGCAGGTGCACCCGAAGCCCGCCAAACATCGACGCCCACCCTCCACGTAAGCGTCTGTTTTGAAGATAATGGTACCCCGGTAACTTAAGTGCTGGGCACGCGTCGAGCATCTGTGGGTCTGGTCTGGCAAACACATCAGAACCGTTGAAGCCTATAGGTACTGAAACATTCGCGGGGATAGGACCACGCGCCCGTGGCGGCAGCCGTGGGGTACCCAGGCGTAGCCACGGCTGCCGTCGCCGCCGTCATCTTGGCATTCGCGCTGCACACGCACGGAGAAGCGCTCGGACGGGGCAGGGTACCGTGGCTCCGAGATGGACCTGAAGGAGAGACTTTGGTCGTCGCTGCCGAAGAAGACGCCGAGGGGTCTCCAGTGGTAGGCGCGGAAGCGGCGGACGAAGCTGGGGTCGGTGCCGAGGCGGCGCCAACGGGTGCAGACGAGGGACGCGCGGGGGAGCGAGGACGGCAGCCGGGGCAAGCGGAGGAGGATCTCGGAGAGGAGGTCGTCGAGGTCCATCGGGGAGGACGCATGTTGTCGGCCCCGAGTGAAGTCGTGCCCCGCCGTGTCGCTGGAGGAGGCCGAAGATCGACGGGACGATGGGCAGGCTCGGAGAGGAGGCCTTGGTCGTCCATGGACATGGAGGACACGCCGAGTCGCCGACGGGCAAGGGCCAAGGAGAGCGTCTGAGGCTAGTCTCTCCTGAGTCCTGACGGGCAAGGACCTCGAGTTGACTTGACTGTACTGTACAATCGTATTGGACTCAAGGTCGTATCCTGATCCGTATCCTACAACTACAATCGTATGATCCTAGGATCGTATCCTATAATATATCCTAAATTTTATATTTTATAGTATCTCCATCATAGTCAAAGACTCTACGCAGTTGCTAGCCACCAGACGTCCATTCCGGGGCGTTAGCGTCCGCCGCGCTTCACGTGGGGGCCTGCGCCGCTCCGTCCGTTTTATGTGCCTGCACACGCCCATGCAGGGGTCGTGTCTCGATCTGCGCCTTGCTTCGTTTCCCGTGCCTGTCGTTCACTCCCCATCTGCTCCCACGCGCATGCACCAGGCCTAGCTGTTGCAGGTGGCTGCGGCAGGTGGGTCCCACTGCAACATGTGCAACACTAGATATACTTTTGTAACATCTAGATGAAATACTTGCAACATACGTCCAAAATAGTTGAAACATTTGTAACATATGTCTGAAACACTTGCAAAACACTAGAAAAACTTAAAAGCACGTGTGTAGCCATTGCAAACATCTAGATGAAAATACTTGCAACATACGTCGCGCCATGCTGGCAGGCGCCATGCCTGGCGCCATTATGTAATATCACTGCGCCCTCTTTCTCACGCGATGTCACTCTCAATCCGCGCCGTCATCGTCACGCCGCCCCCGCCCGTCCGCCCTCGCCGTGCCGCTAGCCCGGCCGCCCGAGCCCGCGCCGCGCCGAGCCTCCTCCGCCCCTCCGAGCCCGCGCCGCGCCAACTCCGCCGCCGAGCCGCGCGGCTGTGCGCTTGCCTGCCCGCCGGTCGTCTGCGGCCGCGCCTCCCCGCGCCATCCACCGGCGGCAGCGCAGCCTACAGCGCCGCGGCTCTAGGCGCCCCGGCCGGCTTCGAGCACCGTGGCTCCAGGCCGGCCACCAATGGCTCCAGCGCCGCGGCTCAGCCCGGCCGGCCGAGCAAGGTAATTTTTTTGTTTTTTTTATTTAGTTTTTTTTAATATAGTTAGTTTAATTATATAGTTAGTTTAATTTAGTTTTTAATATAGCTAGTTTAATTATATATTAAAATAGTAATGTTAGTTTATTCAATTAGGTTAGTTTATTTACTTAGTTTAGGTTTTTTAGTTAGGTTAGTACATTTATTTAGTTTAGGTTTTTTAGTTAGGTTAGTTTATTTACTTAGTTTAGGGCTAGTAATTGAGGATTTTATATATTGAAATAGTAGTATGTATTAGTTTGTTATGATTTATATAATTTGTTATTGGGTTAGTTTATTTAGTTATGGATAATACTTAGGGTTAGTTATGATTTTAATAATTAGTTACTAGGTTAGTCCATTTAGTATGGATAGTACTTAGGGTTAGTTATGAATTTAATAATTATTTTCTAGGTTAGTTTATTTAGTTTTGGATAGCTATTTTTTGAAAACAAGTTTGGCCTAAACTGATTGTGTTTCCATTTAGATGGACAACCTAGCGAGCATATATCATGGTGGAACTGTGGAACGAGATCGCTATTGTTGACACCGTTTTTGGTACGTGTCAAAATGATCAGAATGAGCTAATCGGCAGGAGGAAAGTTACTGTATATGCTGACAGCCGAAGAAAATCAGCTTGTGAGGATTGTTGCCGATGAATGGTGGTGACCGATGGAAAGGTTGATTTAGACTCAGAGGCGTTGCCGATTAGACTGGAGATGTTATTGCCGATGCCGATGAAGGAAGATTTGAAGACTATTGCCGATGAAACAGGAGGCATGCCGATGGAAAGGAGGTCGATGAGAATTCTATCGTAATTAAGGCGGACAGGGAAATAGATAGGTGTTGATTTCCTTTTCTATATTTGTTAGAGTATGATTCATGTAAGAGTCATATTTTTCCTTAGGTATGGACTCGGTGTCCTGGTCGTGTTTGGTTGTGTTTCCTTAGATCAGGGTATAAATATAGACTGAGGGACAATGTAATAGATATATCCATCAATATCAATCAATATCAAACCAATTTTACTCCTATTTGCATCTACTTACTTTTCGGTGACTTCGTCAATTTGCATATTTTTCTTTTTACGAGTTCTCATCGATTCGACGAGCTGCATCGCTTCAGTGCGACCTTCGGCGATCCTCGAGTTCCGCGTGAGTACCTCTTGGCCGTGGCTTCCGGGTGTAACGCTGTTGTCAGGACCAAAGTACTCGAACTTTGCATCCTTGTCGATTAACAGGTCAAATCGACTGGCACACTTTGGATATCGATTTGGGTATTAGCCCTTTGTGTTTGCAGATCCACTTTTGCATCAACGCATCTTTTGGCACGCCCAGTGGGACTAATCAATACGATCAATATGTTCAATCATGAGATCAACACGGAGAACGTCATCACGATATCGGAAGAAGATCTCAAGGAAGAGCGGTGAAGTCATCCAAAAGCAAGATCTGACATTGCCTCGGCAGGTTACCTTTGACTCCAATCCTGGTAAACTTCAAGAGATGGTAATTCTGCAGTAAATCATGTTTTGATTAACCACTCCAATGTGCTGTCCAATACCGTTCATAATGCTGTGGTTCGAACTTTTAAAGAGGGACAAGTATCACCACTTTACGTTGGGCCAGCTTATCACCAACCAGAGCCGGCATCGGTCAATGCTCCATCGGCTCCCTCAGCCGTTGCGGGTATAGAAGTTACTTCTCCAGTTTCGGCAGGTTTGCCTAATGTTCAATCTACACCGATAAGATCAGGTCCAGTGCTTTCAAGAGGACGAGTTTAGCTCAATACAGATCTATCGGCATCAGCTATGTCAGGCCCTGTGTCTCAGAATAGCCAGATTCCTGCTAATTGGTGGGGATATGGTATGCCTCCGGAGTCATCTGCCTTCAATTCTGGGTTACCTCAAGTGTTTGACGGAGCAGGAAAAGCTCCTATATCATCGGCTGTTTCGCCGATGACTCAAGTGCCTCAATATGCCACATCAACCACTGTGCAACCAACTCCAGGAGGTTTCCAGATGCCTTTGTTTCAAGCACCCAATACAAGTCCATCGGCAAGCTTACTGCCGATGCAGCAGAAGGCCCCTGCTATGAATCAATCTGGGGTGCAGTTCATGCCTCAAGCTGGTTATACCAATTATCCAACAATATCAGCAAATTATCAGCCATCGACAAGTTTTGTACCGATGGGTTCTAATAATGGTTGGTCAGGATAGTTACCTATTCAGCATACAGCTCAGCAAAATCAGCAAGTTGCAGGGATTCAGCAAGGTCATATGCAAGCTGGTTTTCAGAATCAAGCATCGGTAGCTCAGCCGACGAATCCTTTCCAGCATGTTAGTGGACCATAAGTGACGGCGAATATGACGATTGCTGGAGATCGTATACCACAAAGATACGTGGAGGGATATCAGCAGGCACCTCCTGTAGAAATTTAGCCAGTTCGTCAGTAGGAGACTGATGCTTTTTAGGCCGATAAGATAGCAGAAATTATGAGAGATCAGTTTGGGATAAAGCCCAAAGTTAATACCTATTCTTATCGAACTCCATATCCTCCAGCATATGATTTAATTCCTCTCCCAAATCGGTACAAGGTACCAGATTTCACTAAATTCTCTGGACAAGATGATACATCAACGATGGAACACGTCAATCGCTTCATTATTCAATGTGGAGAGGCAGCTAGCAGAGATGAATTAAGAGTTTGACTATTTTTATCATCTCTATCTGGATCAACATTCACGTGGTTCATTTCATTACCACCAAATTCTATTATTACTAGGGCCAATTTAGAAAAATAATTTCATAAGTATTTCTTTGCTGGAATCCATGAAAAGAAGCTTACCGATTTAGTAAAATTAAGACAGCGTAATGATGAATCGGTAGAAAGCTTTATGCAAAGGCTACGAGATGTAAAAAATAAGTGCTACAGCTTGGTGCTGGATGATCAGCAACTTGCCGATCTAGTTTTCCAAGGGCTATTTCCACATCTTAAGGATAGATATGCCTCTCAGGAGTTTGAAAGCCTGAGTCATCTTGTTCAAAGGATCTCTGATCAAGACACTAGGGTTTTTGAGCCTAAAAAGAATTGGAGCAAAAAAGTATCATTTGTTGAGGAGGTAGAAGATTCTGATTCTGATGAAGAACCAGTTATCGGCTTAGCTGAGTGTGTTAAGAATAAAAAGCTGATATCTTGTACCTTTGGTCAGAAAGAGCCAGAGAAATTTACCTTTGATACCACCAAAGCCGACAAGATATTTGATCTTTTGCTTCAAGAGGGCCAAATTAAGCTGTGACCTAATCATGTGATTCCATCAGCAGAAGAGTTGAAGAAGATATTATACTACAAATGACACAATGCAACTTCACACAGTACAAATAAGTGCAAGGTGTTCAGGCAACAGTTACAATCGGCTATTGAATCTAGGAGAATTAAGTTTGGTAACTCCAAGACCCAGAAGCCGATGAAAATTGATCAACACCCTTTTCCAGCAAATATGTTGGATGCCAAGGGTAAGACCAAGGTATTAACATCAGAGGCTGCTGAGAAAAATGCATTAGTGGATCCTCAGCATCGGATAACTACCGATGATACAAAAAGTAAGGGTCTGCTAGGAGAAAGTAGTAGTTCCAAAAAACCTCCTTGACCTGACATTGTGATAACTCATCGAAGGCAGCAGGAGGGTTGGCGTCAGCGTAGGGACCGATATCAACAACAACAAGAAGAAAGACATCGGGAAGAATGGTATCGGCATAAAGATCATTGGAGGTGCCTGTTTTTCATCCATTGTTGGGAAGAAGGTATTAAATTGCCAACTGTTGAAAATTGCCCTGAGTGCAATGGTTATTATGGGGCCAATCGACCAGAAAGGAGGTTTCAACTTGGCAATCAGGGTTTATATATCAATGAGCCAATCAGAGGCAGAACATCAGTGCATGATCGGCTAGGGGGCAGACTTAGTGTACATGAAAGACATGGTAAATGCGCTGGATATTTTCCAAGGAATCAAGAGGAGCTTGAGGAGATGGCAAACGCAAGAGTTCCCGATGAAGAAATATTCTACAGGGACCCTAATATACGTCGTGTAGAATCAATTGGGACCTATTATCAGCCGGTTTCGAGAACTAAGCTTCCTCGATGGTGCCCTGAGGGTATGACAAAGACACAGAAAAGGAGGATGCAGCGTGAGTGTCAGGAGGATCTATACCGAGAGGAAAGTTCCTCCAATGAGAGGTCTGGCCATCAGCAGTGGCAGGTGAAACACAAAAATAAGGGTCCATCGACAGATATTAATATGGTATTTATGTTGCCGATGGAGTTTCTAGCACTTTCTGATGATGAGGAAGAAGTTGTTCTCTCCGATCAAGTAGCTCAGCAGGCACTAGATCCAATGATGGTTGTTTTTGAGAAACCTACTGATGACGAGAGATAGCATCTCAAAGCTTTATTTGTGAAAGGCAGAGTTGATGGGCAGCCTGTATCCAAGATACTTATCGACAGAGGAGCTGCAATTAATATTATGCCTTATGTGATGTCTCGGAAACTTGGTAAAGGAGATCAAGACTTGACCAAAACCGATATGATACTGAAAGATTTCGAAGGCAATGTGTCACCGGCTAAAGGGGCAGTATGCGTTGAATTGACCATCAGCAGTAAAACCTTGCCAACGACGTTCTTTGTTATTAATGGCAAAGGTGCATATAATCTGCTTCTAGGAAGGGATTGGATTCATGCCAATTGTTGTGTTCCTTCTACAATGCATCAATGCCTCGTACAGTGGATTGGGGATAAGATTGAGGTTGTCCCTGGTGATTCTTCTTATATCATCGCATCGGCAGAATCAGATACTTATGAGCGAACCAAATGCATATCAGGAGAAGTTTGGGAAAAAGAGTTCCTTAGAGTTGCTGATTATGAAATTCCACCGATCCAAGCAGTCGGTTCTGAAGAAGAGTTTTAATGGATAGGTTTGCCGATGATGGAAAATTAGGTCAGGGGTTCACATCGGCTGATGATTTAGTAGAGGTAGATATTGGTAATGGTGATAGGTCAAGGCCTACTTTTATTAGCGCTAAGTTAGATTCCAAGTGTAAGCAGCAAATAACCAATTTGTTAAAGGAATATAAAGATTGTTTTGCTTGGGATTATTCTGAAATGCCTGGATTAGACCGATTGATAGTTGAACATCGGTTACCTATCAAATCTGGATTTTGGCCATATCAGCAGCCAGCACGCCGATGTAACCCTAATATACTTCCTGACATTAAGGCCGAAATAACTAAATTGATTGAGACAAAGTTTATTCGGCAGTGTCGATATGCGGAGTGGATTTCTAATGTGGTTCCTGTTTATAAGAAAAACAGAAAACTTCATGTTTGTATTGATTTTAGGAACCTCAACAAAGCCACACCGATGGATGGCTATCTAATGCCTATTGCTGATTTGTTGATTGATGCTGCAGCCGAACATCAGATTATCAGCTTCATGGATGGTAATGCAGGTTACAATCAAATATTCATGGCTGAAGAGGATATTCCCAAGACTGCTTTCAGATGTCTAGGTCATGTGGGGTTGTTTGAGTGGATAGTCATGACCTTCAGTTTGAAAAATGCCGGTGCTACTTATCAGAGAGTTATGAATTTTATTTTTCATGAATACATCGGCACATTAGTAGAGATCTACATTGATGATGTAGTGGTTAAGTTTGGGGATATCACAAAACATCTAGCCGATCTACGAAGGATACTGGAGTGCACCAGGAAGCATGGATTGAAGATGAATCCTAATAAGTGTGCATTTGATGTATCGGCAGGTCAATTCTTGGATTTTATGGTGTATCAGAGGGGTATTGAAATCAGTAGAAAGTCTATTGATGCAATTAACAAGGTAGTTGCTCCTGCCAGTAAAACTGAATTGCAATCTTTGATCGGCAAGATTAATTTCATTAGAAGATTCATATCTAACCTGTCGGGTAGGATCAAGGTTTTCAGTCCATTGCTTAAATTGAAGGCCGATCAGTAATTTGTATGGGGAGCTGAGCAGTAGTTAGCCCTAGATGAAATTAAGAAGTACTTAACAAATCCTCCAGTGCTAGTTCCACCTCAACACGGGAAGCCTTTCAGGTTGTATTTGTCAACTGATGACACTGTTATCGGTTCAGCTCTTATTCAATAATTTGAAGGGAAAGAACATGTTATTTATTATTTGAGCAGAAGATTGGTGGATGCTGAGACAAGGTATTTGGCCATCGAGAAATTATGTCTATGTCTATACTTTTCTTGTATCAAATTGAGGCATTATTTGCTATCGGCTGAGTGTACTGTCATATGCAAAGACGACGTGGTCAAATATATGCTGTCGATGCCAATATTAAGTGGTAGAATCGGCAAGTGGATTTTAGCATTGTCAGAATTTGACCTACGTTATGAATCGGCTAAGGTAGTTAAGGGGCAAGTTATGGCTGATTTTGTCACTCAGCATTGTAGTACAGTGAACTCTCTGGAAGTTGCCCATTGGACACTTTTCTTCGATGGGTCTACGTGTGGTGAAGGAGCAGGTATCGACATTGTGTTGATTTCACCTCAAGGAAGGAAGTATGAGTTTTCATTGCCGATTGTTGCTACATCGACAAACAATCAGGCTGAGTACCAAGCTTTGATAAAAGGGTTAGAATTGCTTAGGGAGATACGTGATGATGCTGTCGAAATCTTTGGTGATTCTATGCTTGTTATAATTCAATTAGTTGGGATTTATAAATGCCAAAGTGAAGTTTTAATTTCATATTATGAGAGATGCTTGCAATTGTTGAATGAGTTTAGAGATTTTCGTCTTGAACATATTTCTCGATTGCATAATGAAGAAGCTAATCGACTAGCTCAGCATGCTTCAGGGTATCAGCTTATCTAGGAAGTGCTAAACTCGGCAGTTGATACCGATGACTGGAGAAAAGAGATTGTCGATTATTTAAAGGATCCATCTAAAAAGGTTGAAAGACGTATAAGATTCCAAGCCACCACGTATGTGCTCCTTAATGATGAATTATATTATCGGACTATAGATGGAGTTTTACTCAAGTGTATTAGCGGTGATGAATCGAAAAGCTTGATGGGTGAAATCCATGAAGGAGTATGTGGAGCACATCAATCGGCTTTCAAGATGAAATGGATGATCAGAAGGAATGGATACTATTGGCTGACTATTCTTAAAGATTGTTTTAAATATTTTAAAGGACGTCAGGGGTGTCAAAAGTTCGGTAATATTCAAAGAGCGCCTGCATCGGCTATGAACCCTATAATTAAACCTTGGCCGTTCAGAGGATGGGCTATCGATCTCATCGGTCAGATTTATCCGCCATCGAGCAAAGGACATAAATTTATTCTGGTTGCTACCGATTATTTCACAAAATGGGTTGAGGCAATTCCTTTGAAAAAGGTGACATCGGCTAATACGATCGATTTTGTGAAAGAACATATTGTTTACCGATTTGGTATTCCTCAAACTATCACTACCGATCAGGGTACTATGTTTACATCGGGAGAATTTGATGAGTTTGCCGTTGGTATGGGGATTAAAGTTTTGAATTCTTCTCCCTATTATGCTCAAGCTAATGGTCAGGCTGAGGCTTCTAACAAAGGGATTATCAAACTCATTAAGCGCAAAATTAAAGAAAATCCTAAGCAGTGGCATACAGTATTAAATGAGGCCCTGTGGTCATATCGGATGGCATGTCATGGTGTAATCAAAATAACGCCTTATCAGTTAGTATACGGACATGACGTAGTGTTGCCTTGGGAAATTAAAACTGGCTCTAGGAGGATATGTTCTCAAGATCAACTAACAGCCGATGACTATGATACTCTTATGAAAGATGAGTTGGAAGATGTGGTAGGTCATCGGTTAAGGGCTTTAGTTAGCATCGAAGAAAATAAGAAAAGAGTAGCCAGATGGTATGATAAGAAGGTGAAGGTAAAGGAGTTTGCCGATGGAGATCTGGTTTGGAAGTTGATTTTACCGATTGGGACTAAAAGTTTAAAGTTTGGAAAGTGGTCTCCTAATTGGGAAGGTCCATATCGGATAAATCAATCTATTCCTGGCAACACGTATATTCTAGAAACTCTCAAAAGGGTTGTGTTTACTAGAGCATTAAACGGAAAATATTTAAAGAAATATTACCCTAGTATCTGGATGGATGCATAAAAGTATAAGTGCCGATAATAGTCCTATCGGCTAGAATCATACAAGGACATCAGTGTTTCATAAAGTGCCGATGCAATAGACAAGATTTACAAGTTTAATAAAGATTGGATAGCCGATATCGCACGCAGACGAATCTGATCGGCTTCCTTTATCTCTGTGATGTCTTCATCGGCAGCTCCCTCCACAGGCTTAAGTTTTTTCTTCATTGCCAGGGCTTTGCGAGCTTGGATGTCTCTTTCTTGCTAAAGGGCCTTGATAGCATCGGGTAACTGGTTTTCTTCTTGTCTGGCATGAGTTAGGGCTGCCTCGACTTCTTTCAATTCAGCCAGTAGAGCCATTCTCTTTGCCGATAAATCCAAGATTTTCTGCTTAAGTTTGGCACCCGAAGTTTGCAAGTTGTCGATGCTCTTGTGCTTCTCATCGGCAATCTGTTTCAGTTGTAGCATCTCTTCTTTGAGCTGAGCCTGAGCTACTCTATCGACAATACGTTGAGCAGCCCTTTGATATTGCAGTTGTCGGCTTTCTAAGTGGGCTGCTGCGAAGATTGCTTCTTCAACATCGGCAGGGACCTGGCCACGGATTGTTTTGAAGATTGCCTTTGCAGGGTCTGAATCATCTACCAGCTAGGCGGTATCTTGCTGTAGTAAGTTCAGGAGAGCCTCAAACTTGGACTTGATTTCTGCCGATATTGTTCCCAGTGCAAGAGAAGAGCTTGCTTCCTCTCCGTCATCGTCAGAAATGTCGATGGCAAAGGAAAATAGACTATTTGGAGAGTCTTGTTCCTGAAAAGAAGAAAAGAGGTCAGTTAAGGACAGGTATGAATATTATAAATCGGTTAGGTCAATCGGCTTACCTGTTTCAAGGCAATTTCCTGTATTTGACTGGAGGAAGCGGCCTAGAGTGTGCCGTGTAGAGGATCGGTTAAGCTTGCCAATGGGATATTCTCTGTGGTCTCATCGGTAGTTGGCCCTTGGGACACGATGGCCGATGGTGTGCCCTGTGCAGGAGGATTGACTGCTTGCTCAGTTGCATCGGCCGATTCTGGCTGGCTAGGAGGCGCTGGATCAGCTATTGGGGTCGACACAGACTTCTGTCATTTTGGTTGTGCCTCAGCATCTGTTAAAGCTTTGCGCTTTGCTTGGGCCTCAGCAACAGTTGGCTGGGGGGCATCGACACTTGTTGGTTGTGAAGGTTGGACATCTGGTACACTTGCCGATGTATCCATTTGTTGCTACAAAATGGGTGTAAGATATGATATTTAACAAATTAAATGTAAAGTTGAAGGAATACCTCTGAAGGTTTATCAGAGATGGTGGTGCTTGATGTCAGAGGAGTTGCCGATAATGATCCAGCATTGGTTTTTACACCCTGAAAATTAGTGTTAATACAGTCTGAGATCGGCATGAGTTGGAATAAATAGGGTTGTTACCTTAAATGCTTTGATCAGGGTCGTAGCAGCAGCCAATGGAGTGGCTCTAGCCATAGCCAGTTTGGACTTGGAGGTGATTGTCTTGGCACGAGTTCTTTGATGAGTCAGAGCGGCCAAGGTAGGGGCGTTGTAGCCGATCGATGATATTGGGGAGACAGGCCAAAGATCAAAGGGTTTCCCACTCTTGCTTTTAGATGGTGCTGGGTTATTGACCTGTCGCAAGAAAGTTAGTTGTCGATATATAAAAGAAAAAGGCAGAAGGGTGTTAAAAGAAACTTACTACATCATCGGGAATAATATGCTCAGGGTCAATCATATGCCGATATGTATGAGCGGATGTTGCAAATAGTTGTCCCCTCCACTCTTGCCACCATAGCTTATATGATTTAGTAATAAAAGATGCTGGCATCCAGGTGGATAGATCGACATCTGTAGCATCGATATCAGGAGAAAGTCGCACTACCCTGCTCCAGTCCGTTCCGCTGTTGATTGTTTCTCTCGGTTTAATCACATCGGCAAAACAAAGTTTGATTGGCAGCTGCCCAAAAGCCAATTGACGTGATACTACCGATGGGTTGTAGAACTCATAAGTGATGTTGGTGTTTTTTCCCACCGCCAAAGGTGTTCACTGGGATTGCCCTGGGAGTAATGATGGCCATCATAAGTTCATCATCCTTATTTAGGGCATCATCGGCAAAGTTGAAAAGGAGAGGGAATCTGGTTTCTTCATCGATGTAGGGCACCCAGGCCTAGTGATCATGGGAAAGACCGTTGTAGAAGTTTTGGAAGAATCAGCCGATCTGATCTTCGTTGGCCTCTGTTCTAGGAAGAACAATTATGGCTTCACCAAAATTGAGGGGTGGGTGTGTTGCCAATTCTTCATCTCCAAGTATGTGATCTTCGGCAATTTCTCACGGGAATTGTTGGGCAAAGAAGTCCTATTGCAAGCGTTTGTGCATGTGGACATTCAGCCACATGTTAATAAACCACCATGGGCCTCCTAAGTTGCCGATGGGTTCACCAAGCAGAAGTTTCTAGGAGACTTGATGTAAAAGATGATAAGTAGAGCTCAGAAGATATCGGCCAAGAGGGAACCTTACACCATTGGCCAAGAGTTCAGCTGCGAGGAGGAAAGCGTTGGTTGGCCCTACCGATCGACCACAGAAAATGATTTTTTCTAACCACATATTTAAGAATGTGACATGTTCCCTCTGACCGACTGTCCCGGTTCTCCTGTATTCTTGAATATACACTGTCCAACCGCCGATATTGCGGGTATTCACTCTATACTCAGATTTCCTGCCATAAATGGAGGCTTCATCAGCAGTTGAGATATCTAGGCCAGTGAGCATGTATACATCGGCAAGTATGGGGGTAGCTGGGCCATGTCCAAACATAAAAGTATTTGTTGTGTCTGACCAAAAGTAAGCAGCAGCGATCATCATCGACTCGTTCTTCTGCATATCGGCAATGGATAGCCTAATGCATTGGTCCAACTTCCGTTCTGCCCAGTACACTTGCATCGACCCGTTTACCCTCAAATACCAATCTTTCCATCCTTTGGTGGTTTTGGGCCAAGATCGGAATGTATCTTTCCATAAATTCAGGGAGAAATTCTGGCCTCTAAAAGGGATTCTGTTAACTTCTGCATTGATCAAATCAGTTGGATCTAGGTCACCCATTGGACCTAGGCATTGGAAGTGCGACTGATCGGTTGGAATAACTAACTTGTTTCATAGTTCCTAAGTGTGGAGGATCAAAAGAACAAAGAAAAAGGGGAAAATTACCAACTGTATGAACTTGCAAGGGCAAAAGGAATCAAGGTAAAAAGTAACAGAGGTGGAATGAATCGCAGGGACGTCGAAGTTGATTGCCATTGTCTTGAGGAAGATGGGGGCACAAGCTGGAGACTCGAGGTTGATGCTGGAGAAGGTTATTGTTGGTTGAGGTCACGCGGTTGTTCATCAGAGTTGCCGCCAGAAAGAGAGAATGCCAAAGGTTGGAGTCTGAGGGTAGAAGACGAGCGTTCCGGAGAAATCTATTTATAGGCCGATTGGAGGAGTATTTTGGACTTATCTCTCTGCCGCGCGCGTGTGGGTCGAGGTGGTTCAAATGGATATGGTAACTGTTCGCACGATAATCAAGGGATTGTACAGATGATTTGATGGCAAGTAATCATGACTTGAAAGAGATCTCGGTACAGGATATTTTAATTCTGAAAATGCCGACGTCATTGTGTTAGGTTCTTGCCGATGGATTATTATTTTGATATCTTAACCATAATCGAAGCAAGAGTGGCTGGAGATCGTGCGACATATACTGAAGTGCGTGAATCAGGACTAGATTTGATTGGATTTGGTAACAAATCATGTTATGCTCGGAGGATGAGTTAAGATAATTGGGTGAAGGCAATGGTTGTCTAGAGTAAATTTCGGAGCATCAATGATTTTATACTCCAAAATTGGGGGGCATGTGTTGACACCGTTTTTGGCACGTGTCAAAATGATCGGAATGGGCTAATCGGCAGGAGGAAAGTTACTGTATACGCTGACAGCCGATGAAAATCAGCTTGTGAGGATTGTTGCCGATGAATGGTGGTGACCGATGGAAAGGTTGATTTAGACTCAGAGGCGTTGCCGATAAGACTGGAGATGTTATTGCCGATGCCAATGAAGGAAGATTTGAAGACTACTACCGATGAAACGAGAGGCATGCCGATGGAAAGGAGGTCGATGAGAATTCCATCATAATTAAGGTGGACAGGGAAATAGATAGGTGTTGATTTCCTTTTCTATATTTGTTAGAGTATGATTCATGTAAGAGTCACGTTTTTCCTTAGGTATGGACTCGGTGTCCTGGTCGTGTTTGGTTGTGTTTCCTTAGATCAGGGTATAAATATAGACTGAGGGACAATGTAATAGATATATCAATCAATATCAATCAATATCAAACCAATTTTACTCCTATTTGCATCTACTTACTTTTCGGTGACTTCATCAATTTGCATATTTTTCTTTTTACGAGTTCTCATCGATTCGATGAGCTACATCGCTTCAGTGCGACCTTCGGTGATCCTCGAGTTCCGCGTGAGTACCTCTTAGCCATGGCTTCTGGGTGTATCGCTGTTGTTAGGACCAAAGTACTCGAACTTTTCATCCTTGTCGATTAACAGGTCAAATCGACTAGCACGCTTTGGATATCGATTTGGGTATTAGCCCTTTGTGTTTGTAGATCCACTTTTGCATCAACAGCTATGGTTACGTTGAGTTTGTGGACATGCAAAGCGTGCCTGTGCTATTCAACGAGAAGCCATCATTTAGTGAGTTGGTTGAAAGGGCTTGGGAGGAGGTAGATTGCCAAGGAGATGATTGCATCGTAGTCAAGGGTGTACTTCACCTAGGTTCCCCTCCTAACATGCTAAGGAAGATGATCCCGATTGGTAGTGCAGATCAGTAGGAGAAGTATGTGAGATCGGTTATGAAGAGCCAATTTTAAAGTTTGGATGTGGTCGTGCAGCGGGTGCTTATAGATCCCATACCTCTTCGGTTCTCCCCGCCTATGGGTGAGCAGGCATACTCTGATCATCCCGTCACGCAACGTGATGTTGATGCGGAGGTTCAGCCTACCGTTCCTGATGCACAATCGGCACCCAACGGTGTGTCGGATCCTTCTTAGGAGATTCCATTGACACAAAACCATCTGAGTAAGTGTCCATTAGTCATCTTTCTTTCCTTCTAGCTTACTCTCTTCTGTGCGTCCACTCTTCTCATCATGCCCTCCTATTCTTTGCTATGTTGCAAGAAACGTTCCTGACAATGAGGGCGCTCCTCCTGCTGACGCTCAAGTCCAGCATGCAGATGGAATCCACACATCCAATAGTGTTGAAATTATTATCGATTCTGAGCCATATGAAATGACAAGGGCTATTGATTCTGATGATGATCGTCCTGTTGGTGAGCTCATGGAGAGTGACGTGGAGATGCTGAGGCGTGTCTTCCCCGGCCGTGATCCTATGGTTTATGAGTTTAGTGATCTAACTCATTCAGACCAGGCGTTTGCAGAAGGCCATGATGATGAGCTATAGGATGCTCCTAAGGCTAGTCCTAGCATGGAGATTGAGAAGGGGATGGTATTCAAGGACCTCCCTGCATTGAAGAGGTGGTTGCAGGCATTTGCAGTGATACACAAGAGACCATACAAGGTCCTGTATTCCTATGTGGAGTGGTGTTACACGGTTGTGTGTGACAAGAATCGATGCCCATGGAGGGTTTGTGCAAGGAAGCAGAAGGTCATCGGAAAGTGGAAGATCACAAGTTGTCGGGCCACATGATTGTGCTTCACATGACCTCAACACAAAGCATCGACAGTTGACATTTACCCTCATTGTAAAGCGGTTGCTGGATGTACTACAAGGAGAGCCTAACATGAAGGTCAGGATAATAATCGCAATAGTTAAAAAAGTTTATGGAGGTTATGAGATAACTTATGGTAAACCTAGAGGGCTAAGCAGTGGGCGTGGAAGATGATATATGGTGACTGGGAGAATGGCTACGAGTAGCTTCTAGTACTTTTCAATGCAATAAAAGCTATGAATCCAGGCATGCACTATGAGTATGTCCCTAGACCAGACGCATTGATCAATGGGAGGCAGATATTCTTCCGTGCTTGCTGGTGCTTCCCTCAGTGTGTCGAGGCCTTTAGGAACTGTCGTCCAGTCTTCTCCATCGATGGTACATTCTTGATTGGCAAGTACCATGGCACACTTCTCATAGCCATATCCTATGGTGCAAACAACAAGCTTGTTCCTTTGGCATTTGCTTTGGTTGATAGGGAGAACAATGACAGCTGAGGATGGTTTTTGAGGCTAGTTCGGATACATGTTGTTGGGCTTGGAAGGGAGGTTGGCATCAGATCTGATAGGCACTAGGGCATACTAAATGCCGTGCAAGAGGAGATGCATGGATATGCACCTTTGCACCATCGTTGGTGTACTAGACACCTTGCCGAGAATCTACTCCGGAAGGATGGTGTCAAGGATAATTTTGATCTTTTCCAAGAGGCAGCTAGACAGCTTGAGGACATGTACTTCAGGAGAAAGTTAGAGGAGGTCATAACTGCCTCAAATGCAGAAGGTAGATAGTGGCTGAATGGTTTGATGAGAGATGTGGAGAAGTGGACAAGAGCTCACAACACCGGGGGCTAGAGGTACGAGTTTTAGTGCAGCAACATGGCCGAGTCTTTCAATAAGTTATTGCTGGGGATTTGTGGTATGCCTGTGAACGCTATCGTGCAATTCACTTCTACAAGCTTGTTGCATGGTTCAACGATAGACACACCCATGCATTGCAGTTGCAAAGTGAGGGAAAAATTTGGGCTCCGACACAAATGGCACACTTAGAGAAGGCGAGAGAGAGGGCCGGCACACATGAGGTCATATGTTTCGACCACGCCACAGGGAGATATGAGTTGAAGCATACCAGCGGTACCACTTCTGACGGAGAGGTCCGAGAGTCGAGGATTCATGTGGTGGTCCTTCAAGATTTCTCATACACTTGTCATAGACCAAGGCAATATCACTTTGTATGTTCTCAACTTGTGGCAGCAGCTAGGCACCGCAACTATGACGCCGAGGCCCGGATACCTCATGCGTTCAGTGTGGACGTGCTTGTGCAGACATGGAGGCCACGATTCGAGCCTTTTCAGGACTCTAGAGAGTGGCCACCGTACGACGGTCCCAAGTACGTTCCGAATCCTGCTTATCGGTGGAACAAGTAGGGCTCTAGAAAAAGGTTTAGGCATAGGATGGTTATGGATTAGATACCCGGTAGGACCCGACGTGGCCGAGCCACCCCATTTCTTACTGACCCAACCAGTACGAGTGTGGCAAGTGTGGTAGAATTGTCCACAATTCTCGCTCATGTCGTTGGCAAATTAGTGAGGTGTGACTTGTATTTATTTGAATTATTTAAAACCTATCGTGTTTGTTGTACATATATTGTTTTATGTTTCTATGCAGATTTAACTTATAAAGTACTGACTACCTTCATTTCATTTTATAGGATGGCGCAATTCCACCTTCTGGACCCGGTGTACGACGAGACCCACCGAGCACGTCTCATATTGGCAGGGCAGGTACGTTCCTAATCTTCGAGACAACAAACTACAAATGATAAGCGTGAGTGAAGTAACATTTGTCGATTATCTTCTGTTTCTATGTAGGACCTTTCGCTCCTTCATCCTAGAGGCCATGGAGGGTTCTTGGACATGACGTATGACGACAGGTACACGCCTTACCTGGTGAGAGCTGGCCTAGACGTCGTCTCTTTCCAGGTTCATCGTGGCCTGCCCCAGTTCAACTCGACGGGCTTGACTTCACTGGTTGACAGGTATTTCCAGAGCACATAGGTTGTAATCATATTCATTTGATCATTGGCTAACCTTTCTTGATTTAGATTTATTTTTGTTGAAATTATAGGTGGTGGCCTGAGACTCAGCTTCCACATGGCGTTTGGGGAGATGACAGTCACGCTTGAGGACTGTCAGAAGATGCTAGGCCTAAGGATCCGAGGGAGGGAAGTGACAGGGCATATCCGCTCAGATGGTTGGATAGATCGGGTGGAGGCCTTCATTAGACGTGAGGTGGGTGAGCAGGGGGCACGCACTTCAGGCGTGCTACTCTCCTGGCTACGGACAGAGTTTGCATAGTGTCCTCCCGAGGCAAACGACTAGACTGTTCAGTACTACTGCAAGGCTTGGATCCTACACCTGTTCGGCGCCGTTCTCTTCCCAGATAGAATGGGGGATATAGCATCGTGGATGTGGATTGATTGCCTCACTGACTGGGACCAGGCGGGTCACTACAGTTGGGGATCTGCAGTGTTGGCTTTCCTCTACAGCCAGCTTTGTGAGGCGTGTCAGAGGACTTCACAGTCAGCCTCACTTGGTGGATGCATGTACCTCTTGCAGTTGTGGAAGTGGTCGTGCCTTCTGGTTGGTCGTCCCACAGTGCTCGCTGGTCGAGAGTGGTTCACAGGTTAGAACCCACGTCTGCAGCCGACGTGGGTGTACCTATGGGACCAGGTGGCAGTTACGCACGCCAGGATGGACCGGACGTACAGAGAGTACATGGACGAGTTAGACAGGCTCCCGGCCTCTAGTGTAAGTATAAACTATTACAAATGGTGGATTCAATAGATTTTTGAGTTTGCCATCTAAAACATTTGTTTCAACACGTTGTAGGTGACTTGGGAGCCGTACGCGGACGAGGGGGCACTTCCCTTTTGGGTGAGCATCTGGTGCCACAGCGACAGTGAGCTGTACAGGGCCACATGCCCACTTATCTGCTTCTACGCTATCGAGTACCACCTTCCATGCCGAGTGGAACGATAGTTCGGATTGAGGCAGCTGTGGCCACCGCCTCCACAGTCGACCAGTGTTGACTTGCACAAGTAAGTTTCCTGTTCTTTTAGTTCAACTGTTATCCTAGACTTGCAATTCACTATGGATTGAGATGGATAAATTACCTTTTGTATGTGTGTGGAATGTATTCTTGTTGGATGATATGTTCATGTTCAATTGTCTATGTTTGGCATCAATAAACAAAGGAAACTCTGCCAAAATTTTTAACTTTGGCATACATACATGATACACTACCTTTATATTCATTAACTTGCAACCCTATTATTATCAAATCACTATGCATTGAGATGGATGAATTAATACTTCGTAAGTTTGTATGTGTATGCAATTTATTGATGTTGGATTATATATTGATGTTGGATATATTCATGTTGGATTGTCTGTGCTTGGCATCAATAAACAAAGGAAACTCTACCGAAATTTTTAACTTTGCCATACAAAAATTCTATAACCACTTTGTATTCACTAACTATGGTGTAATTGTTTTGTAGGCTCGATCGTAAGAAGAAT
The DNA here is from genome assembly GCA_038087645.1 of Saccharum hybrid cultivar R570. NCBI lineage: Eukaryota > Viridiplantae > Streptophyta > Magnoliopsida > Poales > Poaceae > Saccharum > Saccharum hybrid cultivar. Next base: position 3,303,699 of record JAQSUU010000746.1, on the reverse strand, counting down.
AGGAAAATCTTTGATTGGGCTGGAGAGCACCAGGGATATATTACCGACTGGGACTTATTTGATGACAATGTGGTCGACAACAACGAGCCGCACACGAATAGAGAGTATAGGCGGTACCAAGTTTGGTACCACCGAGCGACTCATCTGAGGCTTAGGCTACAATGGTCACAAGATGACTACGCATACATTCAGTCGTCCGAGGACGACGACACGGTGTACGACTGCTCCACTCATGCAGGTCGTCAGGTCGATGCAGGGCCCATCTTAGACAGTGTGGTATGTCATTTCAACTATTTTTATACTCACTAACTTGCATAGCATGATATTATAACTGTGAAGTTTGTTGCAGGGTAACTCTCTCGTGCTCTCCTACGAAGAGATATAGTGCTTTCGACCGAGGGCGAGGGACGACGAGACGCGTAGCTTCCTTGATGTAAGTTTCTAAACATATGCAACTAGTACATAACCAACACATCCAATAAATACTACTTTACATGATTTCGTGAAATAGAGACTGGCACGCCAAATATGCCGTGCCGCTGTGTGCTGTGGGTGCATGACAGCCACGGCGCAAGATGTGCACGGGCCTTATGTAGCCGGAGGTGGCATTGGTTCGTCTAGCCACGCACCGACAGGGTCATGAGGCATTGCCACCGAGGACGACGACAACGACGATGAGGACGAGCAGGATGAGGACAATGACCAGCAGTAGGAGGAGATTGGAGCCTCTTAGCTAGAGGATGCTTTGTCCACTCAGCCGACGCAGCAGCACGGTATGAGACGACGCCGACCACCTGACCCTTACACTCCAGGCACCGGCGCTCTTGGACACAAGGGCAAGGGTAAGTCTAGGAGGCAGTGAGCGCTTTGGGTGATGCTTAGTTAGATGTGCTAGACTATTAGTTAGGCTACTTGGATTGTATGGACTATGTGGACTGTACGGACTCTTATTATGACTGTGCTACCTTGTTATTTTGGACTGCATGAGCTATTTCGAAGTTTATGTTATATATTCACTTTTAGTCTGCTCATTTATATTGTTTGAGATTAATATCATATATATTTATGAATGTTATGTCAATTTGATACTTGTGTCTGGATTTAATCCCAAAAATAGGGAAAACTCTGTCAAAATTTTCTGGCCCCTGTCATGTCAAGTCATGCAGTACAGATGTAGCCTTTTCAGTGAGTTATCATGTCACCTTTTACAGATGAATTGACTGATCAATGTAATTCAGCCTTTGCAGATGAGGTCTAATATAGGATTTTCAGTCTACGAAATAGACTTTTCAGATATGACATCTAGCCAATCACAGTGGCCTACGTAATAGACTTTGCAGTGATAGGTAGTAGCCTTTTTAGGACCATTGAAGCGACCGCAGCACGCCTTCTGTCCCTCCTTCTGCCTATATATACACCTTCCTTCAGACGATAGAACTCACCTCAAACTAGTTGTGGGTTGAGTGCGAGTAGCAATGTCTGGAGGCTCATCTAGAGGGAAGGGAAAGGGAGAGAAGAAGGGAGCACCCATTGTGTGGGAGGGGTCTCTGGGTCTAGAGGACTTTGATGAACCGATTTATCATTTTCTGATCGAGGGCAAGAGAGATTTCACCAAAGAGCGCCCTCTCCGACTTTACGATGACCGAAAAGAAGATTGGCCACGTTGTAGGCATGGTGAGGACTGCTTAGTGCAGATGTTCGTAGAGGGTATGGATGGAGGGCATCATTTCTTCAAATGTCCCTGAGCAGATGTAATTGGTTTTTACTTCCTTTACTCTAATATGTTTGTACAATGCTTTGCAACTTACAGCCCATACTAACTGCATTGTTCACTAATGGCTTTGAAATACAGTGTTCGAAGTCAAAAGAAAATTGTGGGTTCACTTGGTGGGTTGACCCTAGACCAATGTATCCGAATTTAGAGTACATCTACTACTTGCAGGATCGGATCTTTGACCTAGAAAGGGAAGTGAGCAGTGGTTACAAGGACGATGAAGCCAACAACGACAACAGTGCTGGCGTTTATCAGGAGGACTTATGCCAGGATCCATATTGCACCTGCTTGAATCACAAGAAGGATGGGCCTCCGCCACCTCCTCCGCCACCAACATTGGGAGGATACTATGGAGAAGGGGCAACACAGTTTGCTATGTGGCAGCACTACTAGGTATAACAAATGAACCATGTTCACATGGCAAGTCCGTGTTAGGTTAATTGCTCGGTTTAATTACCTAAGGCATGTTAGGATTAGAAGAAGGAAATATGTACACTAGTTCCATACATGTTTCTCACATGCCATGTAATGTGCGTGTTGTTCGCTTCAATTACCTAAGGCATATTAGGTTTAGTACAGGACATCTGTGCCCTAGTTTGGTACATGTTCTGACATGCTATTTCCTATGTCATACGTGAAGGATTGTGAAATTCACTATTTCCTATGTCAGGAGGGCTTATGACGATCATACGACAGCCACAATCTTAGGAATGGTCCAATAACTTAAAGTGCACACGAAGAACATTAAGACGAACTAAGTAACATACGTAACAGGTCCGAGGGACATGATTAACATCAAGTGCATCACATAAAACAAATTGCATGCTAAATAGAACATAAAACTAGCAAACTACTGAGTGCAACGAGGCCACTTTCCCTTCTCCTGTGCGTCAGGATTCTCCTCCATCGCTACCTTCGCTCGGCGCATGCACTCAAGCTTCTTCTCCCTCTCCTCTCTGTACGCAGCAACACGCCTTATTTCCTCCTCTTCCTTGTGCTGCTTTTCTGCTACCCCCTCTCTGCGTCTCCTCTCTAGTATCTCCAGATGCTCCGCATCCTACTCCTTCAGGTCTTGTAGAAGCCGCATATCAGACTCTTTGATCTCAGTGTCGATCCACTGCTCAAAATCATAGAGCGGTGGAGGGGTCTGTAGCAAAGAAAATTGATCTCAATGTCAAATAAATATGATATATGACATGAATAAATCAATAGCCAATAGCACATACTCACAATAAATATACTACGATGCTGATGCTCTGTAGGCTCCCATGTAAAATTAGAACACATCTAGTACCTCTGCTTGTACGTTGCCTCATCTTCAGAAATTTCCACCTTACAGGGATCGCCGCAGAAACACATGGGTACTGGCACACCACTAGGGAGCGGCTTTAGGACGTAGGGACTTACGACCATCCGTCCATAACTACAATAGAACAAATTTCATTCTAATATAACAACACAAATATAAACCCTAACACTTACAGTTAAACAGGTAAATAAATAGATCGATGCATACCTTTGCTTTCTGGCTTTTCCACGTCTAGGCATCCTACGGTTTGAAATACATACGAGTTTTGAAAAGTTTATGAACCAATAAGTTGTGATGCTTCATAGGTTAAGAAGAAACTACACTTTACCAAAATGATGGGTAACTCTCTAGTGCTCTCCTACGAAGAGATATAGTGCTTTCGACCGAGGGCGAGGGACGACGAGACGCGTAGCTTCCTTGATGTATGTTTCTAAACATATGCAACTAGTACATAACCAACACATCCAATAAATACTACTTTACATGATTTCGTGAAATAGAGACTGGCACGCCAGATATGCCGTGCCGCTGTGTGCTGTGGGTGCATGACAGCCACGGCGCAAGATGTGCACGGGCCTTATGTAGCCGGAGGTGGCATTGGTTTGTCTAGGCACACACTGACAGGGTCATGAGGCATTGCCACCGAGGATGACGACAACGACGATGAGGACGAGCAGGATGAGGACAATGACCAGCAGTAGGAGGAGATTGGAGCCTCTTAGCTAGAGGATGCTTCGTCCACTTAGCCGACGCAGCAGCACGGTATGAGACGACGCCGACCACCTGACCCTTACACTCCAGGCACCGGTGCTCTTGGACACAAGGGCAAGGCTAAGTCTAGGAGGCAGTGAGCGCTTTGGGTGATGCTTAGTTAGATGTGCTAGACTATTAGTTAGGCTACTTGGATTGTATGGACTATGTGGACTGTACGGACTCTTATTATGACTGTGCTACCTTGTTATTTTGGACTGCATGAGCTATTTCAAAGTTTATGTTATATATTCACTTTTAGTCTGCTCATTTATATTGTTTGAGATTAATATCATATATATTTATGAATGTTATGTCAATTTGATACTTGTGTCTGGATTTAATCCCAAAAATAGGGAAAACTCTGTCAAAATTTTCTGGCCCCTGTCATGTCAAGTCATGCAGTACAGATGTAGCCTTTTCAGTGAGTTATCATGTCACCTTTTACAGATGAATTGACTGATCAATGTAATTCAGCCTTTGCAGATGAGGTCTAATATAGGATTTTCAGTCTACGAAATAGACTTTTCAGATATGACATCTAGCCAATCACAGTGGCCTACGTAATAGACTTTGCAGTGATAGGTAGTAGCCTTTTTAGGACCATTGAAGCGACCGCAGCACGCCTTCTGTCCCTCCTTCTGCCTATATATACACCTTCCTTCAGACGATAGAACTCACCTCAAACTAGTTGTGGGTTGAGTGCGAGTAGCAATGTCTGGAGGCTCATCTAGAGGGAAGGGAAAGGGAGAGAAGAAGGGAGCACCCATTGTGTGGGAGGGGTCTCTGGGTCTAGAGGACTTTGATGAACCGATTTATCATTTTCTGATCGAGGGCAAGAGAGATTTCACCAAAGAGCGCCCTCTCCGACTTTACGATGACCGAAAAGAAGATTGGCCACGTTGTAGGCATGGTGAGGACTGCTTAGTGCAGATGTTCGTAGAGGGTATGGATGGAGGGCATCGTTTCTTCAAATGTCCCTGAGCAGATGTAATTGGTTTTTACTTCCTTTACTCTAATATGTTTGTACAATGCTTTGCAACTTACAGCCCATACTAACTGCATTGTTCACTAATGGCTTTGAAATACAGTGTTCGAAGTCAAAAGAAAATTGTGGGTTCACTTGGTGGGTTGACCCTAGACCAATGTATCCGAATTTAGAGTACATCTACTACTTGCAGGATCGGATCTTTGACCTAGAAAGGGAAGTGAGCAGTGGTTACAAGGACGATGAAGCCAACAACGACAACAGTGCTGGCATTTATCAGGAGGGCTTATGCCAGGATCCATATTGCACCTGCTTGAATCACAAGAAGGATGGGCCTCCGCCACCTCCTCCGCCACCAACATTGGGAGGATACTGTGGAGAAGGGGCAACACAGTTTGCTATGTGGCAGCACTACTAGGTATAACAAATGAACCATGTTCACATGGCAAGTCCGTGTTAGGTTAATTGCTCGGTTAAATTACCTAAGGCATGTTAGGATTAGAAGAAGGAAATATGTACACTAGTTCCATACATGTTTCTCACATGCCATGTAATGTGCGTGTTGTTCGCTTCAATTACCTAAGGCATATTAGGTTTAGTACAGGACATCTGTGCCCTAGTTTGGTACATGTTCTGACATGCTATTTCCTATGTCATACGTGAAGGATTGTGAAATTCACTATTTCCTATGTTAGGAGGGCTTATGACGATCATACGACAGCCACAATCTTAGGAATGGTCCAATAACTTAAAGTGCACACGAAGAACATTAAGACGAACTAAGTAACATACGTAACAGGTCCGAGGGACATGATTAACATCAAGTGCATCACATAAAACAAATTGCATGCTAAATAGAACATAAAACTAGCAAACTACTGAGTGCAACGAGGCCACTTTCCCTTCTCCTGTGCGTCGGGATTCTCCTCCATCGCTACCTTCGCTCGGCGCATGCACTCAAGCTTCTTCTCCCTCTCCTCTCTGTACGCAGCAACACGCCTTATTTCCTCCTCTTCCTTGTGCTGCTTTTCTGCTACCCCCTCTCTGCGTCTCCTCTCTAGTATCTCCAGATGCTCCGCATCCTACTCCTTCAGGTCTTGTAGAAGCCGCATATCAGACTCTTTGATCTCAGTGTCGATCCACTGCTCAAAATCATAGAGCGGTGGAGGGGTCTGTAGCAAAGAAAATTGATCTCAATGTCAAATAAATATGATATATGACACGAATAAATCAATAGCCAATAGCACATACTCACAATAAATATACTACGATGCTGATGCTCTGTAGGCTCCCATGCAAAATTAGAACACATCTAGTACCTCTGCTTGTACGTTGCCTCATCTTCAGAAATTTCCACCTTACAGGGATCGCCGCAGAAACACATGGGTACTGGCACACCACTAGGGAGCGGCTTTAGGACGTAGGGACTTACGACCATCCGTCCATAACTACAATAGAACAAATTTCGTTCTAATATAACAACACAAATATAAACCCTAACACTTACAGTTAAACAGGTAAATAAATAGATCGATGCATACCTTTGCTTTCTGGCTTTTCCACGTCTAGGCATCCTACGGTTCGAAATACATACGAGTTTTGAAAAGTTTATGAACCAATAAGTTGTGATGCTTCATAGGTTAAGAAGAAACTACACTTTACCAAAATGATGGGTAACTCTCTAGTGCTCTCCTACGAAGAGATATAGTGCTTTCGACCGAGGGCGAGGGACGACGAGACGCGTAGCTTCCTTGATGTATGTTTCTAAACATATGCAACTAGTACATAACCAACACATCCAATAAATACTACTTTACATGATTTCGTGAAATAGAGACTGGCACGCCAGATATGCCGTGCCGCTGTGTGCTGTGGGTGCATGACAGCCACGGCGCAAGATGTGCACGGGCCTTATGTAGCTGGAGGTGGCATTGGTTTGTCTAGGCACACACTGACAGGGTCATGAGGCATTGCCACCGAGGATGACGACAACGACGATGAGGACGAGCAGGATGAGGACAATGACCAGCAGTAGGAGGAGATTGGAGCCTCTTAGCTAGAGGATGCTTCGTCCACTCAGCCGACGCAGCAGCACGGTATGAGACGACGCCGACCACCTGACCCTTACACTCCAGGCACCGGTGCTCTTGGACACAAGGGCAAGGCTAAGTCTAGGAGGCAGTGAGCGCTTTGGGTGATGCTTAGTTAGATGTGCTAGACTATTAGTTAGGCTACTTGGATTGTATGGACTATGTGGACTGTACGGACTCTTATTATGACTGTGCTACCTTGTTATTTTGGACTGCATGAGCTATTTCGAAGTTTATGTTATATATTCACTTTTAGTCTGCTCATTTATATTGTTTGAGATTAATATCATATATATTTATGAATGTTATGTCAATTTGATACTTGTGTCTGGATTTAATCCCAAAAATAGGGAAAACTCTGTCAAAATTTTCTGGCCCCTGTCATGTCAAGTCATGCAGTACAGATGTAGCCTTTTCAGTGAGTTATCATGTCACCTTTTACAGATGAATTGACTGATCAATGTAATTCAGCCTTTGCAGATGAGGTCTAATATAGGATTTTCAGTCTACGAAATAGACTTTTCAGATATGACATCTAGCCAATCACAGTGGCCTACGTAATAGACTTTGCAGTGATAGGTAGTAGCCTTTTTAGGACCATTGAAGCGACCGCAGCATGCCTTCCGTCCCTCCTTCTGCCTATATATACACCTTCCTTCAGACGATAGAACTCACCTCAAACTAGTTGTGGGTTGAGTGCGAGTAGCAATGTCTGGAGGCTCATCTAGAGGGAAGGGAAAGGGAGAGAAGAAGGGAGCACCCATTGTGTGGGAGGGGTCTCTGGGTCTAGAGGACTTTGATGAACCGATTTATCATTTTCTGATCGAGGGCAAGAGAGATTTCACCAAAGAGCGCCCTCTCCGACTTTACGATGACCGAAAAGAAGATTGGCCACGTTGTAGGCATGGTGAGGACTGCTTAGTGCAGATGTTCGTAGAGGGTATGGATGGAGGGCATCATTTCTTCAAATGTCCCTGAGCAGATGTAATTGGTTTTTACTTCCTTTACTCTAATATGTTTGTACAATGCTTTGCAACTTACAGCCCATACTAACTGCATTGTTCACTAATGGCTTTGAAATACAGTGTTCGAAGTCAAAAGAAAATTGTGGGTTCACTTGGTGGGTTGACCCTAGACCAATGTATCCGAATTTAGAGTACATCTACTACTTGCAGGATCGGATCTTTGACCTAGAAAGGGAAGTGAGCAGTGGTTACAAGGACGATGAAGCCAACAACGACAACAGTGCTGGCGTTTATCAGGAGGGCTTATGCCAGGATCCATATTGCACCTGCTTGAATCACAAGAAGGATGGGCCTCCGCCACCTCCTCCGCCACCAACATTGGGAGGATACTGTGGAGAAGGGGCAACACAGTTTGCTATGTGGCAGCACTACTAGGTATAACAAATGAACCATGTTCACATGGCAAGTCCGTGTTAGGTTAATTGCTCGGTTTAATTACCTAAGGCATGTTAGGATTAGAAGAAGGAAATATGTACACTAGTTCCATACATGTTTCTCACATGCCATGTAATGTGCGTGTTGTTCGCTTCAATTACCTAAGGCATATTAGGTTTAGTACAGGACATCTGTGCCCTAGTTTGGTACATGTTCTGACATGCTATTTCCTATGTCATACGTGAAGGATTGTGAAATTCACTATTTCCTATGTCAGGAGGGCTTATGACGATCATACGACAGCCACAATCTTAGGAATGGTCCAATAACTTAAAGTGCACACGAAGAACATTAAGACGAACTAAGTAACATACGTAACAGGTCCGAGGGACATGATTAACATCAAGTGCATCACATAAAACAAATTGCATGCTAAATAGAACATAAAACTAGCAAACTACTGAGTGCAACGAGGCCACTTTCCCTTCTCCTGTGCGTCAGGATTCTCCTCCATCGCTACCTTCGCTCGGCGCATGCACTCAAGCTTCTTCTCCCTCTCCTCTCTGTACGCAGCAACACGCCTTATTTCCTCCTCTTCCTTGTGCTGCTTTTCTGCTACCCCCTCTCTGCGTCTCCTCTCTAGTATCTCCAGATGCTCCGCATCCTACTCCTTCAGGTCTTGTAGAAGCCGCATATCAGACTCTTTGATCTCAGTGTCGATCCACTGCTCAAAATCATAGAGCGGTGGAGGGGTCTGTAGCAAAGAAAATTGATCTCAATGTCAAATAAATATGATATATGACACGAATAAATCAATAGCCAATAGCACATACTCACAATAAATATACTACGATGCTGATGCTCTGTAGGCTCCCATGCAAAATTAGAACACATCTAGTACCTCTGCTTGTACGTTGCCTCATCTTCAGAAATTTCCACCTTACAGGGATCGCCGCAGAAACACATGGGTACTGGCACACCACTAGGGAGCGGCTTTAGGACGTAGGGACTTACGACCATCCGTCCATAACTACAATAGAACAAATTTCGTTCTAATATAACAACACAAATATAAACCCTAACACTTACAGTTAAACAGGTAAATAAATAGATCGATGCATACCTTTGCTTTCTGGCTTTTCCACGTCTAGGCATCCTACGGTTCGAAATACATACGAGTTTTGAAAAGTTTATGAACCAATAAGTTGTGATGCTTCATAGGTTAAGAAGAAACTACACTTTACCAAAATGATGGGTAACTCTCTAGTGCTCTCCTACGAAGAGATATAGTGCTTTCGACCGAGGGCGAGGGACGACGAGACGCGTAGCTTCCTTGATGTATGTTTCTAAACATATGCAACTAGTACATAACCAACACATCCAATAAATACTACTTTACATGATTTCGTGAAATAGAGACTGGCACGCCAGATATGCCGTGCCGCTGTGTGCTGTGGGTGCATGACAGCCACGGCGCAAGATGTGCACGGGCCTTATGTAGCTGGAGGTGGCATTGGTTTGTCTAGGCACACACTGACAGGGTCATGAGGCATTGCCACCGAGGATGACGACAACGACGATGAGGACGAGCAGGATGAGGACAATGACCAGCAGTAGGAGGAGATTGGAGCCTCTTAGCTAGAGGATGCTTCGTCCACTCAGCCGACGCAGCAGCACGGTATGAGACGACGCCGACCACCTGACCCTTACACTCCAGGCACCGGTGCTCTTGGACACAAGGGCAAGGCTAAGTCTAGGAGGCAGTGAGCGCTTTGGGTGATGCTTAGTTAGATGTGCTAGACTATTAGTTAGGCTACTTGGATTGTATGGACTATGTGGACTGTACGGACTCTTATTATGACTGTGCTACCTTGTTATTTTGGACTGCATGAGCTATTTCGAAGTTTATGTTATATATTCACTTTTAGTCTGCTCATTTATATTGTTTGAGATTAATATCATATATATTTATGAATGTTATGTCAATTTGATACTTGTGTCTGGATTTAATCCCAAAAATAGGGAAAACTCTGTCAAAATTTTCTGGCCCCTGTCATGTCAAGTCATGCAGTACAGATGTAGCCTTTTCAGTGAGTTATCATGTCACCTTTTACAGATGAATTGACTGATCAATGTAATTCAGCCTTTGCAGATGAGGTCTAATATAGGATTTTCAGTCTACGAAATAGACTTTTCAGATATGACATCTAGCCAATCACAGTGGCCTACATAATAGACTTTGCAGTGATAGGTAGTAGCCTTTTTAGGACCATTGAAGCGACCGCAGCACGCCTTCCGTCCCTCCTTCTGCCTATATATACACCTTCCTTCAGACGATAGAACTCACCTCAAACTAGTTGTGGGTTGAGTGCGAGTAGCAATGTCTGGAGGCTCATCTAGAGGGAAGGGAAAGGGAGAGAAGAAGGGAGCACCCATTGTGTGGGAGGGGTCTCTGGGTCTAGAGGACTTTGATGAACCGATTTATCATTTTCTGATCGAGGGCAAGAGAGATTTCACCAAAGAGCGCCCTCTCCGACTTTACGATGACCGAAAAGAAGATTGGCCACGTTGTAGGCATGGTGAGGACTGCTTAGTGCAGATGTTCGTAGAGGGTATGGATGGAGGGCATCATTTCTTCAAATGTCCCTGAGCAGATGTAATTGGTTTTTACTTCCTTTACTCTAATATGTTTGTACAATGCTTTGCAACTTACAGCCCATACTAACTGCATTGTTCACTAATGGCTTTGAAATACAGTGTTCGAAGTCAAAAGAAAATTGTGGGTTCACTTGGTGGGTTGACCCTAGACCAATGTATCCGAATTTAGAGTACATCTACTACTTGCAGGATCGGATCTTTGACCTAGAAAGGGAAGTGAGCAGTGGTTACAAGGACGATGAAGCCAACAACGACAACAGTGCTGGCGTTTATCAGGAGGGCTTATGCCAGGATCCATATTGCACCTGCTTGAATCACAAGAAGGATGGGCCTCCGCCACCTCCTCCGCCACCAACATTGGGAGGATACTGTGGAGAAGGGGCAACACAGTTTGCTATGTGGCAGCACTACTAGGTATAACAAATGAACCATGTTCACATGGCAAGTCCGTGTTAGGTTAATTGCTCGGTTTAATTACCTAAGGCATGTTAGGATTAGAAGAAGGAAATATGTACACTAGTTCCATACATGTTTCTCACATGCCATGTAATGTGCGTGTTGTTCGCTTCAATTACCTAAGGCATATTAGGTTTAGTACAGGACATCTGTGCCCTAGTTTGGTACATGTTCTGACATGCTATTTCCTATGTCATACGTGAAGGATTGTGAAATTCACTATTTCCTATGTCAGGAGGGCTTATGACGATCATACGACAGCCACAATCTTAGGAATGGTCCAATAACTTAAAGTGCACACGAAGAACATTAAGACGAACTAAGTAACATACGTAACAGGTCCGAGGGACATGATTAACATCAAGTGCATCACATAAAACAAATTGCATGCTAAATAGAACATAAAACTAGCAAACTACTGAGTGCAACGAGGCCACTTTCCCTTCTCCTGTGCGTCGGGATTCTCCTCCATCGCTACCTTCGCTCGGCGCATGCACTCAAGCTTCTTCTCCCTCTCCTCTCTGTACGCAGCAACACGCCTTATTTCCTCCTCTTCCTTGTGCTGCTTTTCTGCTACCCCCTCTCTGCGTCTCCTCTCTAGTATCTCCAGATGCTCCGCATCCTACTCCTTCAGGTCTTGTAGAAGCCGCATATCAGACTCTTTGATCTCAGTGTCGATCCACTGCTCAAAATCATAGAGCGGTGGAGGGGTCTGTAGCAAAGAAAATTGATCTCAATGTCAAATAAATATGATATATGACACGAATAAATCAATAGCCAATAGCACATACTCACAATAAATATACTACGATGCTGATGCTCTGTAGGCTCCCATGTAAAATTAGAACACATCTAGTACCTCTGCTTGTACGTTGCCTCATCTTCAGAAATTTCCACCTTACAGGGATCGCCGCAGAAACACATGGGTACTGGCACACCACTAGGGAGCGGCTTTAGGACGTAGGGACTTACGACCATCCGTCCATAACTACAATACAACAAATTTCGTTCTAATATAACAACACAAATATAAACCCTAACACTTACAGTTAAACAGGTAAATAAATAGATCGATGCATACCTTTGCTTTCTGGCTTTTCCACGTCTAGGCATCCTACGGTTTGAAATACATACGAGTTTTGAAAAGTTTATGAACCAATAAGTTGTGATGCTTCATAGGTTAAGAAGAAACTACACTTTACCAAAATGATGGGTAACTCTCTAGTGCTCTCCTACGAAGAGATATAGTGCTTTCGACCGAGGGCGAGGGACGACGAGACGCGTAGCTTCCTTGATGTATGTTTCTAAACATATGCAACTAGTACATAACCAACACATCCAATAAATACTACTTTACATGATTTCGTGAAATAGAGACTGGCACGCCAGATATGCCGTGCCGCTGTGTGCTGTGGGTGCATGACAGCCACGGCGCAAGATGTGCACGGGCCTTATGTAGCCGGAGGTGGCATTGGTTTGTCTAGGCACACACTGACAGGGTCATGAGGCATTGCCACCGAGGATGACGACAACGACGATGAGGACGAGCAGGATGAGGACAATGACCAGCAGTAGGAGGAGATTGGAGCCTCTTAGCTAGAGGATGCTTCGTCCACTTAGCCGACGCAGCAGCACGGTATGAGACGACGCCGACCACCTGACCCTTACACTCCAGGCACCGGTGCTCTTGGACACAAGGGCAAGGCTAAGTCTAGGAGGCAGTGAGCGCTTTGGGTGATGCTTAGTTAGATGTGCTAGACTATTAGTTAGGCTACTTGGATTGTATGGACTATGTGGACTGTACGGACTCTTATTATGACTGTGCTACCTTGTTATTTTGGACTGCATGAGCTATTTCGAAGTTTATGTTATATATTCACTTTTAGTCTGCTCATTTATATTGTTTGAGATTAATATCATATATATTTATGAATGTTATGTCAATTTGATACTTGTGTCTGGATTTAATCCCAAAAATAGGGAAAACTCTGTCAAAATTTTCTGGCCCCTGTCATGTCAAGTCATGCAGTACAGATGTAGCCTTTTCAGTGAGTTATCATGTCACCTTTTACAGATGAATTGACTGATCAATGTAATTCAGCCTTTGCAGATGAGGTCTAATATAGGATTTTCAGTCTACGAAATAGACTTTTCAGATATGACATCTAGCCAATCACAGTGGCCTACGTAATAGACTTTGTAGTGATAGGTAGTAGCCTTTTTAGGACCATTGAAGCGACCGCAGCACGCCTTCTGTCCCTCCTTCTGCCTATATATACACCTTCCTTCAGACGATAGAACTCACCTCAAACTAGTTGTGGGTTGAGTGCGAGTAGCAATGTCTGGAGGCTCATCTAGAGGGAAGGAAAAGGGAGAGAAGAAGGGAGCACCCATTGTGTGGGAGGGGTCTCTGGGTCTAGAGGACTTTGATGAACCGATTTATCATTTTCTGATCGAGGGCAAGAGAGATTTCACCAAAGAGCGCCCTCTCCGACTTTACGATGACCGAAAAGAAGATTGGCCACGTTGTAGGCATGGTGAGGACTGCTTAGTGCAGATGTTTGTAGAGGGTATGGATGGAGGGCATCGTTTCTTCAAATGTCCCTGAGCAGATGTAATTGGTTTTTACTTCCTTTACTCTAATATGTTTGTACAATGCTTTGCAACTTACAGCCCATACTAACTGCATTGTTCACTAATGGCTTTGAAATACAGTGTTCGAAGTCAAAAGAAAATTGTGGGTTCACTTGGTGGGTTGACCCTAGACCAATGTATCCGAATTTAGAGTACATCTACTACTTGCAGGATCGGATCTTTGACCTAGAAAGGGAAGTGAGCAGTGGTTACAAGGACGATGAAGCCAACAACGACAACAGTGCTGGCGTTTATCAGGAGGGCTTATGCCAGGATCCATATTGCACCTGCTTGAATCACAAGAAGGATGGGCCTCCGCCACCTCCTCCGCCACCAACATTGGGAGGATACTGTGGAGAAGGGGCAACACAGTTTGCTATGTGGCAGCACTACTAGGTATAACAAATGAACCATGTTCACATGGCAAGTCCGTGTTAGGTTAATTGCTCGGTTTAATTACCTAAGGCATGTTAGGATTAGAAGAAGGAAATATGTACACTAGTTCCATACATGTTTCTCACATGCCATGTAATGTGCGTGTTGTTCGCTTCAATTACCTAAGGCATATTAGGTTTAGTACAGGACATCTGTGCCCTAGTTTGGTACATGTTCTGACATGCTATTTCCTATGTCATACGTGAAGGATTGTGAAATTCACTATTTCCTATGTCAGGAGGGCTTATGACGATCATACGACAGCCACAATCTTAGGAATGGTCCAATAACTTAAAGTGCACACGAAGAACATTAAGACGAACTAAGTAACATACGTAACAGGTCCGAGGGACATGATTAACATCAAGTGCATCACATAAAACAAATTGCATGCTAAATAGAACATAAAACTAGCAAACTACTGAGTGCAACGAGGCCACTTTCCCTTCTCCTGTGCGTCAGGATTCTCCTCCATCGCTACCTTCGCTCGGCGCATGCACTCAAGCTTCTTCTCCCTCTCCTCTCTGTACGCAGCAACACGCCTTATTTCCTCCTCTTCCTTGTGCTACTTTTCTGCTACCCCTCTCTGCGTCTCCTCTCTAGTATCTCCAGATGCTCCGCATCCCACTCCTTCAGGTCTTGTAGAAGCCGCATATCAGACTCTTTGATCTCAGTGTCGATCTACTGCTCAAAATCATAGAGCGGTGGAGGGGTCTGTAGCAAAGAAAATTGATCTCAATGTCAAATAAATATGATATATGACATGAATAAATCAATAGCCAATAGCACATACTCACAATAAATATACTACGACGCTGATGCTCTGTAGGCTCCCATGCAAAATTAGAACACATCTAGTACCTCTGCTTGTACGTTGCCTCATCTTCAGAAATTTCCACCTTACAGGGATCGCCGCAGAAACACATGGGTACTGGCACACCACTAGGGAGCGGCTTTAGGACGTAGGGACTTACGACCATCCGTCCATAACTACAATAGAACAAATTTCGTTCTAATATAACAACACAAATATAAACCCTAACTCTTACAGTTAAACAGGTAAATAAATAGATCGATGCATACATTTGCTTTCTAGCTTTTCCACGTCTAGGCATCCTACGGTTCGAAATACATACGAGTTTTGAAAAGTTTATGAACCAATAAGTTGTGATGCTTCATAGGTTAAGAAGAAACTACACTTTACCAAAATGATGGGAAAAAGAAGGATGGAATGGGGAAATGATACCTGGGTTTTGAAGATCGACGGACCAAATCCTAGTTTCCACGGTCAAAAATCTCGAATGAAGAGGTTTCACGGAGTGGGGAAAGAGAAAACCGAGAGAGAAGACAGAGTGAATGAGCAAGGTTCGGGGCTGGTTAAATATAGGGCCTTGGCGGCAAGATCGGTGGCGCCATGGTTTAGCGCCAAGGCTTGGCGCCAGCCAGCCTGGCGCCAAGCCTCTGCCACATCGGATTCGACGATTGCCACGTAAAACGATTTTGGCACCATCGTCGCTGGCGCCATGCCGTGTTAGATTGGCACCAACCACGATGGCGCCAAGAAGAGGGTCTATGTAATGAAAGCTTTCCGCTAGGGGCATATTTGAGAGAATCTTTCAAAAAAAAGGGCCAGAAAACAAAAAGTCACCGCAAGGGAAAGCTGCGCGGGCGAGGCTTGTGACGGCGGGGAGGCACAGGAAGATTTCGCGCAGAAGGTCATCACTGAGCACGGTTATGGTGGTGGGAGAGGGTGGCGGCGACAGCAGCTGCGGAGCTTCATGTGCAATTTTATAGGGGGAGCTGAGCAATTTTGAAAAAAAAAATGTTTGGCAAAACAGCTTCACTAGTAGCTTTATAGGAGAGAGAAATGAGGGAGAGAGCTGTGATAAAGCTACTTTTTTCAACTTTATCCCAACTCATGTCGTTATAAGAGGTGGAGTTTTAGAAATGAGTGTTTGGCAAATAAACAGCTCTGTACCAAACAGCCCTGAGTGGCCGAGTGGGGAATGCTACTGCCTACTGCGGGGACAGGCCAGTGCCATGTAAGATGGGGTTACGGCCCATGCAATACCGGTTGGTACGTGTTCCTTTTCCCCCATTTTTTAACATAATACTTTTTTTCTTGTGTGTTTGATCCTGATGAATATTGAAAATATCACATTATTCACGTACTCTCGCTATCCTGTAATACTATTCTACAAATTTTAGGACAAGTTAAAAGAGAACACAAACGACGCATGTGCCCTCACTTTATTTTCTATCATCAACACGATCAGTGATGATTGGCTGATAAATAGAAAGTATTAAATGCAAAATGGGTTTCTGTCTTACCTTATATTTGAGGATAATTTTTAAATGTTAGAATGCACTATATTACAGGACGGAAGGAGTATGTGACTGGCGGCAGCTACCGGCCCCACATCGCAGACCCCGAAATTGTTTTTACATTCTTGGTCTCTAGCACACGTGGGTATTTTAAATTGAGAAAACGGCCTAACCACGATAGTAAATGCTTTATTTAGGTAATACTTAGCTGGAGAGACGATTCTATTGCTAGAGATAGATCCATCCCACTTAGCTAATGTTGGGGGAAAGCCTATAGATAGCCTCCCCCACCTTTCGCCTTTCGACCTTTCGTCACACAGAAGGAGTACCGCGACATTCATGATGGCTGCAGTCTTCGGTTTCGTCTTATTGCTTTCGACAGCCGATAGCCTATGGCGAAACCGCCGTACAGGTAGGCTAGCCTCCCGCAGAGCATGGCTTTCGACTTTGGATTCGACATCGTCAGGCGGGTGGTGAATAGCTCGTACAGACAATCAGCTTTCGGCTTCGTCGGAAGGCATTTGGCTTTCGCTTATGGTTTCGGCATCGCTTGACGAATGGTGAAACCCTCGCATGGGCTTCGAAGGGCTTTCGTCTTTTTCTGATTTAACCTATCATCGTGCAGTTCCGTTGTTTGTTTTGGCAGGAAAAGAATTCTGGCGGCTCGGGCCCAGCAGGAAGGGCGTTGGTTGCGGTGGGTCAAGACGGACCAAAGAAGCCCCGGAGATGCTGAATGTGCTGGGGAATCTTAGTAGGTAGAAGGGCATTAAAGTCTTTCTGCCGAGTACGGGCTGCTATAAATATGGACTCAACTGTACATGTAAAGGACGATCGATGATGGAATGAAACCCTGATTTTCAGGGAACCTTTCGTCATTCCGTTTGTACTTCCTTACTCGTCTATCGTCTTGTTGTTCGCTTATTCCTTTCGGCTTTTTGAGCAACAGCCTATAGTTTGAAAGCTCCGGCTGAGAACAACAGCTAATATTTATGTTACTAAGATATATGCATGTGCGTTGCATTGGGGACATATTTTTTACTTAAATCTAGTAATCGAACATGAACACGTGAGCTTCAAGGACTTTGTATCGTATGGGGATACATGGATTCGGTAAACCGAATATGAAACCAGATAGGACACAAGTGCGTGAGCTTTGACTGGTGGATGATTCTTCTTGGACACCGGATAGACATTACAGTCTTTTTAGGTGTATATATATGGATATAATAGATTCAGAATGAGCTCATAGAGTAGACCAAACCATCCCACTTTGGTGTCACCTCTGTTCCTCTTAGATGGTCTTACCTTTAGGCTCAAGCTTAGTCTTTCCTTCATGCTTATAAGAAATGTAGAACTTTCCATTATTAAAATTAGGCTTCACTAGCCCAACCTCTAGCATGGCCACCACCACCACCTCCTTTACCACTATGGCACCATGTCAACGCCCGCCTCGTCGTGACAGAGATGGAGTTGCTGGTTGAAGGCATCGATGGCTAGCCGCGCATGCCCTAGAAAGCACTGACACTTCTACATCGATGTGTGGTCGAGTCGGCCAAATCCGGCGAAGGGAGCACCAAATTTGATGGAGGACGCTAAAAATAAGCCGAAAGTGGCGACATCTCGCCATGGCCAACTCCAGAAGTCAGACATCAGAGGGGAGACAAAAGGAAAGATAAGCCCCGCCGCTGCCATCCTCATAGCTGCATGGGGGGCGATAGCCTGCTCTGGTAGTGGCGAGGTCGCAAGGATGGGAGGTGGGTGCCCGGCAGTGGCCTGGTGTGTGGAGCCGCCCAAGTTGCCCGCGAGAGTGATGGAGGGGGGGGGGGGGGGGGGGCAGGCCAAGAGGCCGCTTCTCCATTAGTTGCCTTCGTTTGTAATTGTTAGAAGAAACTGTGGATGAAATGGATCGAATGATCTCTGTATTGTATTCTGATGAACAGTGATATATATATACATGTGTCAGTTGCTATTGTCAGTGACTCAATGGCGAACTGGTGTCTATTGGTGCCGAAAGGGCCTAAACGGTTATGCCTATAGAAACCGTAATTAGTACATGCTAATTACAGGATTTACAATAATTGATCACTAATTACTAATACTAATTAATCTTAACACTCCCCCTTGATCAATTTGATATTGTGTAGGCACCTTTGCTTGTTCATCAGAAAATGTCTTGAAGCTTTGGAAAACCCTGTGGGAAAAACCAGAGTATATCGATATACCAGGCAAAACTCCTTAAAACCCAGTGGGAAAATAAGGAGAAACACCATGATATATATAACTCCCAATGTTAATAGACTCTTGGGTATTCCCAAGACATAGTCTAAAACAATTTGATCAAGGATCAATATGTCATAATTATCTTCAAAAAACCTCTATGAGGAAAAATAGATAATATGACATTTATTATGTGTTACCATTACCTCATTAAAAACTTTATGTGAGAAAACTCCAAAGGAGTAAAACTCATATAAAGGAAAAAGAGTATAATGTAAAGTTGGAATAGGTTATGTTTAGAGAGTTTATCCCCCTGATTCTCGCAAGTTTCTAAGTCTTCTCATACCAATACCATCAACACATTTACGAAATGCGGAATATGGTAGAGACTTTGTGAATAAATCTGCTAGATTATCACACGACTTAGTTTGCAAGATTTCTATTTCTCCATTCTTTTGGAGTTCATGGGGGTAAAATAACTTAGGAATAATATGCTTGGTCATATTACTCTTAATATAACCTGATTCCATTTGAGTAACACATGCCAAATTATCTTCAAAGATAATCGTAGGTGTGTCAAGTACACCAATACCACATGATTGTGCTATGTGGTTTACCATTCTGCGAAGCCATACGCATTCGTGTGATGCTTCATATAAAGCTATTATTTCAGAATGGTTGGTAGATGTAGATACTAGAGTCTGCTTTGAAGATTTCCAAGATATTGTTGTTCCACCTTGCAAGAAAACAAAGCCTATTTGTGATCTGCTATTGTGGGGATCTGATAAATAACCAGCATTTGTATATCCTAACAAAATTAGATCTTGATTTCTGCTATAGAATAATCCAAAATCTCTAGTGCCATTGAGGTACCTCAATACCGTTTTAACTCCTACCCAATGTCGTTTGGTAGGTTTAGCACTATGTCTTGCTAGCAAATTTACTGCAAATGCAATATCCGGCCGAGTGCTATTAGCAAGATACATTAGTGCTCCAATGGCACTTAGGTAAGGGACTTGTGGCCCCAATATTTCTTCTCCTTCATCCGGTGGTCTAAAAGGATCCTTCTCAATGTCTATGGATCTTACTACCATCGGAGTTTTTGTTGGATATAACTTGTCCATATTGAATTTCTCCAATACCTTTTGGACATAGGTAACTTGGTATATAAATATACCTGAGTGAAAGTGCTCAAGTTGTAAACCTAAGCAATATTTGGTTTGACCCAAATCTTTCATCTCAAACTCCATCTTTAAATGATGACGTGCTTCATTAATATTAGATTCGTTACCGATGATATTGAGATCATCAACGTATACTGATATGATACAAAATCCTGTTGATGATTTTTTTAATGAAGACGCACGAGCAGTCATCATTATTTGTATATCCCTTTTGTGTAAGGAAATTACTTAACCAATTGTACCACATTCGGCCCGACTGCTTTAAGCCATATAATGACTTCTGCAACTTTATGCAATATGTGTTGTGATTTGCCTTAGGATTCGGTATACTAATTCCATCAGGAACTTTCATGTATATATCTGAATCTAGTGACCCATACAAATATGATGTCACTACGTCCATCAACTGCATAGATAGACGATTTTATACTGCCAACGATATTAAGTATCGGAACGTTATACCGCTCATTACTGGAGAGTAAGTTTTGTTGAAATCAACGCCAGGTCTTTGCGTAAAACCTTGTGCCACTAGCCTTGCTTTATATCTCACCACTTCGTTGTTTTCATTCCTTTTACGGACGAAAACCCACTTGTACCCCACAGGGAAGATACCAGGAGGTGTTGGCATTACAGCCACAAACACCTTCCTTTTATTAAGCGAGGCAATCTCTGTTTCAATTGCAGCCTTCCACTTACCCCAGTCTGAGCGCTTCTTGCACTCAGCCATTGACTTGGGATCCGAATCGATTAGAAGGATGTTTGCAATTTCTTCAGAGAAATATGTGTCGACTATTATGGACTTACGATTATAAGACTCTCCAGTCTCAGCGAAATTTATAGAAATTTCGTCTACCCTTAAAGATTCATCATGACTTCCCGAAACAATGGATCTAGGGTCTTCCGATATTCCAGCCTCAGCGTTTATGTGCATAACTAAGCTGGATTGTGGATTACTTTTATCCACCGGACAATGTATGTCATCTAGGTGTCTTTCAACCAAAGGTTGAGTTGCATTTCTAGTCTTCTTTTGCTTGCCAGCAATCACATCTTGCCTCTTGGAAGTGCTTCTCCCCCTCTTTTTGCCAATAGGGGGTTGAGTGGTTTTATTAGGTACCTCCACTCGTTCAGGCACATTCCTTGCAGGATGGAGAGACTTTGTGACACCTTTATAATCAGAGAAAGCATCTGGCAAATTGTTTGTAAGATTTTACAAATTAATGATTCTTTGAACTTGTTGTTTAGTTTCTGTAGTACGTGGATCGGTAAACGAAATTCCTTCTGCATTCCAATTAACTTCCTGGCATTCATTTTGGTACAATTCTCCCCCTAATGCCGGGAAGTGATCCTCATTAAAAATACAATCAGCGAACCGAGCAGTAAATAGATCTCCCGTAAGAGGTTCTAAATACTTAATAATAGACGGACATGAGTATCCAACATAGATCCCTAGTTTCCTGTGAGGACCCATCGAAGTTCGCTTAGGTGGTGAGATGGGTACATATACAGCGCACCCAAACATACGTAAATGGGAAATACTCGGAGGATTCTCACGTACTAACTGCAATGGGGAGGTTTTGTGATATGCAGTTGGTCGTAGTTGGATTAGGTCAGCAGCGTGCAGAACTGCGTGACCCCAACACGACGTAGGCAATTTGCAATTTGTCAACATAGGTCTTGCAATGAGCTTGATTCTTTTAATCAACGATTCAGCCAAACCTTTTTGTGTATGTACATAAGGGACTGAATGCTGAACCTGAATTCTCAATGCCATACAATAATTATTAAAAGTACGGGATGAGAATTCAGCGGCATTGTCCATTCGGATTGATTGAATCCGATGTTTCGGATAATGTGCCTTCAACTTAATAAGTTGGGCCATTATTTTGGCAAAAGCATGGTTGCGTGTCGACAAAAGGGACACGTGAGACCATCTAGTAGATGCGTCTATCAAAACCATGAAGTACCAGAACGGCCCCGATAATGGTTGAATCGGACCACAAATATCTCCTTGAATCCTTTCAAGGAATTTAAGTGGTTCAGCTCGAATTTTAAGATATGATGGTCTTAAAATTAATTTCCCTGTTGCACAAGCAGTGCAACAAAAATCTTTATTTTGGGGAAATTTAGCGTTTTCCATATCATGACCTCTGGAATTACCGATAATTTTCCTCATCATCCCTATTCCAGGGTGCCCAAGTCGATCATGCCAGTTTTGGAATGTATCGACATCTTGGAAAATTATCTTATAAGCAACATGTTCTATGGGCTTGATGTATGTATAGTACAATCTAATTTGGAGTGAAGAACTCTTTTCATAGATTTGTTTGCCATATCCAGTAAGTTTGGTAAAGAGAAGAAATTCCTCTTTATTATCCATATGTGTCTCCACGTGGAGACCGTTCTTACGAACGTCTCTAAAACTTAGAAGGGTACGAGTAGAGTCAGGATATAACAATGCATCCTCTATCGTAATTTGCGTACCCATGGGGAGAATAATAGTGGCTCGTCCGGAGCCAACTATTAACGCATCTCGACCCGCAATGGTCATAATATTTCCTTCTCTTTTCTTAAGAGTCTGGAAATATTTCATTTCTCTAAGTATAGAGTTTGTGGTACATGAGTCTACAAGGCATAATTCTTCCTCCTTTGGATTGAGGTCAATAGACATCTATATGTAAAGTGAATGTAAAATAAATATTCAAATTTAACACATAGAACTTATACATATAATATATTAACTATCAATACAAAAGTATGATATTACAAAAACTATGAGTTCTACAATATAAACAATACAACTCATATGCACACTAATTAATATAATCTGAACTACTATAAGGATGTATGACGTATACTATTACAACAATAGTCTATAGTGATATCAATGTTTTGACCGAGATTATTCGAAATCTCCAAACATGTCTCCAGAACTGAAATCTATGAGCATGTTGTCCGACGATGGAAGGTCTTTTTCGAAGTTTAGAGGTTTGTTGTTCACTTGTTCTTTAGGGGCCTGATTAGAACAACCCTCTTCCACAACAGCCTTAGATGCAAGATTGAAGTGTGCCTCATATCTTGTGTCTCCTGCTGGCTTAGCCTCTTTCAAAGACTTTTGGTACAAAGCTACCAAATGCTTAGGTGTACGGCAATTCTTAGCAAAATGCGTGAAATCCCCACATCTATGACACTTGTTGTCATTTTTGGGTTTCGCATTTTCCTTCTTCCTCTTATTTGAATTAGGTCTTTGTCTCCTATTATGTTTGCGTTTACCAGTTCTGTTCTTTGGATCAGGTCCATTGAACTTATTCTTATTCCTAGGCTGTTTCTGTACATTGTGAATCTCAGGCAAAGGCGCCAAACCAACAGGGCGCTTATGATGATTTTTCATAAGAACTTCATCATGTTTTTCTGCCTGAGACAATGTATGAATAAGCTGGGAATATTATTGGTAATTATGAGCCTTGTATTGCTGCTGCAATACTCTATCAGATGGGAGCATAGTAGAGAGTGTTTTCTCTATCTTGTCTGCATCTGATGGCTCTTTCTTGCAAAACTTCAATTTAGAACAAATTCTATGAACAACATGATTATAGTCTGCCATAGATTTAAAATCTTGAAGACGTAGGTGATTCCATTCATAATTGGCCTCTGGCCAAATCAGTTCCTTTTGCTGTTCATATCGCTCTTTCAGAGCGATCCATAATTCGTGAGGATTTTCAATCATAAGGTATTCAGATTTAAGGTCCTTATGAATGTAAAACCGTAATAAAGCTAGAGCAGTAAAAGTATGCTTCTCTTGTATGGCAGCCCCTTGTTGGGGTTCCTGAATTGTAGCCAAAAGACTACGAGAGGCAAGCGCTATTTTGATATCAGACGCCCAAGTAGGGTAATTGCTACCGTCTAACACGAGTTCCTCGAACTCCTGAGTAGCCATGATCCTACATGGATAACCATGGATGAATTAATTTACCGTTTGGTAAATTAAAATCAACGTGACAATGTTGTAATACTAAATGTAATATTCTTTAGATTTATATCTTATCATAGTTTTGGATTGTTGTAGGTAATCACAATTGTGTTGACCATACACCAAATCAACATAAGTTTTGATATACACAAGACAGATAGTCTCTATATCATAGATAAAGAGTAGATCTTTATAGTAGGCAAATATATTGTTGCCTAAGCACGGTCTCTGGGCGGGATAATTCACAAAGAATTAAACGCAGTCTTTGCTTAGGACTCTACTATCTTGTGTAATAGCAAAATAATATGATGAAGATAGCAATCCAAAACCTTTATTTTGGGTAAAAACACGGTGTAGGTAATCATCAAGTTTCTTAGAAACATGATGTAGACCTCTCAGCAATGAGTGATTTAATCACTGCTATGGCACGGTCTCAGGGCAGAATAATTCACAAGGAATTAAACGCAGCCAATGCCATATACTCCATCACCTTGTGTTATTTAACCAAAATAAACAAGATATATATATATATATATATATATATATATATATATATATATATATATATATATATATATATATATATATATATATATATATATATATATATATATATATATATTGCAACTTCAAATCTATAGTAATTAAAGGTTTCTAATTCTATAGATGGCATAGTTAAATTGCAACTAAGTCTACTAGAAAATTTAACTTATATGTGGTGCAAAAATTGTGGTTTGAGGCACCAACATACCCAATTCTATCATAAAATTACAAATGCAACGAATATGTTGGTACAAATTGAGGGTTTGGGTGTACCAACATAGCCAAAAACAGAATTATCAAGTCACAAAATGTAATATGTATGTGGTGCAGATTGTGATTGGGTGCACCACATACTCCAGTAAAATGATAGAGATAAAAGACATTGCATAATAATAATATAAATAAACCACAATATATTTACAATGTCATGATCCAGCAGTACGGAGCAACAACAACCAATACAAATATCTGATGTTTTTGCAGAAATTAACTAGCAAATCATATATGCTAATAAAACTAAATTACTGCTGAAATAGAAATAAGAAAAGAAAAGCAAACTATGCAAAGCAGGCCAGCCAAGGGCAGCCCAGCAGGCAGCCGAGCACGCGGCCCAGCAGCCAGCCAGGCATGCGGCCGAGCCAAGCCAGCCAGGCGCGGCCCAAAGCAGCCAGCCCCCCCGCGGCCAAAGCAGCGAGGCCAGCGGCCCAGCCGGCCCTACCCAACCGTCGTGGCTATAAAGCTGGCGGTTAGGGTTTGGAACCCTAACCACCCGGCCTCCAACCGCCAGCCACCGTTCGCCCAGGCGCCGCTGCTCAGCCGCCGCCGCCACCGCGCCGTCTTGTGCCGCCGCGCCGTCCAGCCGCCGTCCAAGCCACCACCGTCTTGTGCCTTATCCTCCTCCCCCTTTCCTCTCTTGGCGGATCAGAGCCAAGGGCCTTCTCCGGCCATGGAGGCCGGACGGCGGGGCACAGCCCGCTCGTCCCCAGCGAGCTCCGATCACGAGGACCGTCGCTGCAAGCCGGGAACGGCGGAGCCACCCCACCGACCCATCCTAGGGCGCTTAGGAACGGCGAACCGCCTCCCCTCAACCAAGGAGGAGAAGATCCCGGCTCCGTGGGTGCTCCGGCGCTGGTCCTGGCCACGGTTGGCGGCGACGTCGGCATAGGAGCGGCCATTCGACGAGGGCGGCGTGATTGGAGGGAGCGCAGACGGTGGGATGGCGTCGAAGTCGTAGGCGAAGCCGGGAGGCCATGCCGCCGCGCCGTTGCTTCGGTTGGAGAGTGGAGGGGCGCCACAACGACCATCCATGGAGCCACCGCCTCCGTTCCATGGGAGCGTGAGCGCGGCCGACGGCAGGGGTGGTGGGGGCGACAAGAACTCCACCGGCGGCCTCAGCAACTTCAGCGGGGTCGACGACGCGACGCGGCGGACGAACAAGGTGGGCCCGTGAGATGGGCACACGCCGGGGGCGAACTGCAGCGATGACGAGCGTGAAGTGGAGCGCGACACCGAGCGTGGCAACGAACGAGCCATCAGACGGGGCGACGACGGGCGTCCACTGGCAGTTCCTCCGTTGCCGTTGAAACGGCGAAGGGGAGTGCGGTGGTCGCCGATGTCGCGGAGGGCTCGGCGGACGGCGCCATGGAGGACGAAGCGACGAACGCCTCCAGGGTGGGTGTTGCCACGGACGATGGCCGCTTCAACGGCGTCGGTGATGGTGTCAACCATCACATTCATGGAAGGTACGGGGTTGGCCATCTTCTACCTTGAAGTGGAATGACGAAAATCCGGTGAAATCCCGGCGAACTCCTCTCCTTCCTACTCTGCCTTTCAGCGTCAGCGGTGGAAGAAACTAGCGTGCGTGATAACGTGTTAGAAGAAACTGTGGATGAAATGGATCGAATGATCTCTGTATTGTATTCTGATGAACAGTGATGTATATATACATGTGTCAGTTGCCATTGTCAGTGACTCAATGGCGAACTGGTGTCTATTGGTGCCGAAAGGGCCTAAACGGTTATGCCTATAGAAACCGTAATTAGCACATGCTAATTACAGGATTTACAATAATTGATCACTAATTACTAATACTAATTAATCTTAACAGTAATCACACACATGTGTCTTGTACCCTTTTTCTTAATCAGTGACATGCATGCGCTATCCATCAGGTCCGTTTATTTTGTACACACCGCACCACGTCTCTTGTACTATAGCAGCAACAAGTAGTAACAGGGAGCGTTTCTTCATTTATATGGCCTCATCCCCATGCCAAATAAATTAACTATCTCTATCTCCTAATCAGACTGCTGCTAGTTGAAGTCGGACCAATAATATCTAGATACCGCGTCACGGATAAGCCCGCGTATTGAAAATCCCCATATGCATCGTTCTTTGGTCTGAACGCTCGCATGACACCCGTTGACCAATAGGACCTTAGTTCCTCACTAAACTGTTCTGAAACCTCGGTTCCACCTAAACCTAGTTCCAGTTTGTCACTGACCATGTTCCGCCTCAAACAACGTCTGCGCATGAATATCAAAGCAAGTACAAGCACAAGTCTAACGCTTACTTAGAAAATCCATGCAACACCACTCTCATGAGTGTGTGACATCAATCTCAAAACAATATAATCCCAACTCTTGCACACGAACAAATATCATATCACTAAACATTTTGTGCAACAATAATTATTCTGTAACGCCAGTATCATTGCAAACCAATTGTTCATCAAACTTGATCTCACACTTAGACAAATACAGAGGGTCTTGATCTGAATCGTATGGGTATTGGCTACTGCAGGCCATAAATTATTACACAAATACACACATGAAAGCAAACAAACGGTCCGTCGAGAAAACATAATATGCCGATCAGGAAACGGAATAAACGAAACAGTCTTCATATCACTGTTGCACACAAAATAACATGAAACCAAATGTCTGGGATCAGCGACTCCAGAGAAGCTCGACGGCCGGGGCTCCAACGCATCATCTTCCAATCATTATTTGATCTGCCCAAATAAAAACGAGCTTTTATGAGGGGGAAATGACCAAAATATAAAGCAGAGAACCTGCATGCTGTCTTGAAGACAGGAAAGATAGTAATAAAGAATAAAGAAACTTACATGCAAATTGCTCCATGTAGGCAGTTGAAAAGCCAGAGTCAAAGAAATGATTTCTTTTTTATCTGGTCAATAGCTTGCCTATCCGGGTAGCTGTCCACGAGATATTGCTCGCACTCGAGTTTCTTGAGGGATGATGGTAATCCTGGTAGTGACTTGATATTTCGGCAATCCACTACTTCAAGTTCCTCGAGGGATGGAGGCAATTCCGCTAGTGTGCACATATTTCGGCAATCCTCTATTCGAAGTACCTTGAGGGATGATGGTAATCCTGGTAGTGACTTGATATTTATGCGACAGATAATCAATACCTCGAGGGATGGAAGCAATTCCGGTAGCGTCGAGATAATTAGGCAAACCTCTAATTCAAGTCTCTTGAGGGATGATGGTAACCTTAGTGGTAACTGGATATTGTGACAACAATAGATACTCAATTCCTCGAGCGATGCCAGCTGCTCGATGTTATCTGGCAAAGCGTCCCAACTGCAAAATTTGATGTAAAGTCTATGCAGCTCAGGGAGGGGTTTGCTAAACTTGAGCTGAGAACCTGACCCGTTGCAACCATCGAAAATGAGACGTTGCAGGTGCTTTAGCTTACCATCTTCTCCTGACAACCAACTTGGGAACGTCGATCCGCCGTAGTTCTTAATGGTGAGTTGAACTAATAGGGCTGGAGGGTGGAGGGACTCAAGGATCTGCTCTGGAGTAACTTCTTGTTGACGATGGTCAGCAGTCTTCTGTTTTTTCCTTTTTGACGACTCTGTCTCCTCCTCAATGGGTTTCCAGTCAAATTCGAGTTCTGATACTTGTAGCTTGTTGCTTAGGTTGGCCCGACGAGCATCCTCCTCGCTTTGGATGTTTCCAAGTCCCTTAATGCTCAGTTCGCCACGAATGTTGTCCAGCTTCTCCAGCTGCGTTATCTCGTAACCCTTTTCCTTCTTCACTGTGAAGGCACTCATAGTTTGGAGCCACGGCATCTGCCCTATGTCAGGGATGCTCCCCTGGAGAGCCCCGATGTGCCGCAGATTCTCAAGGTAGGCAATGTGATTGCTGCCAAAACAAACACGGCAGTATCCAGGAACGGAGATCTCCTGCAGATGGTATAGCTCGGTAAATGCGGGTGGCAGATCTATAAAACCTCTACAAGATGCAAACTCATCATACTCAGTAAGACCAAGGTAGCGAAGATGTTTTAATTCACCAATACATTCTGGAATCACATTCGCTCCAAATTTCTCCAGCCACACACTCACGAACCGCAGCTTCTTCAGATTTTCGAGCATGCTTTTGAACTGTTCTGCAGTTATTCTTGTGCCAGGACTTGACATTAATAGAGTTCGCAAGCTGTCCAGTTTCACAATCTGTTCTATGAGTTTTTTTCCTAGATTATTGGAATCAATGAAGAGATGACGAACGTCTTGAGGAATCTGGTGGTCCACCATATCTTTCTCAATTGTGAAACAGTCACTCCCAGCAACTCTTCCTGCTAAGTCGTGCAAGAGATCATGAACCGTATAGTACTCTTGTTGGTCTTGGTCATCAGTCTTAGGTTTTAGTTGGATGAATGAGGTTGACAGCAATACTTCAAAGCACTCACGAGCAGCAGCTTCCATGTCTGTGTTTTTAATGGTATCCACAAACCCTTGTGCCGTCCACATTTTAACTATCTCGACTCGATCCAACTTATGTCTTCTAGGAAACATACTACAATATGCAAAACATTGCTGGACATGCTCCTCAAGCTGATGGTAGCTCCACCATAGAGCTCCCATAGTGTCTTTTAGCAGATCACGCTTCTGGTTCAGGGTGTCAATCCAGAAACCAATATCATCTGCTTGACTGGTTCTTAGCCTCAGCTGTCCTGCCACTGTTCTCGAGGCCAGAGGTGACTTTAGTAGTAGTAGGGAAATTTCTCTACCAATTGGCTCAAATTTGCCCCTATCTTGGTCACTAATCATTGAATTATCAAGTGCATAATGCATGAACATTTTGAAAACCTCTTCTTCATTCATATCAGAAATCGGCATAGGGTCCGGAGCACCCAGAAATTTTGCTGCATCTGCAGTCCGAGTGGTCACTAGGACTCTGCTTCCCTTCTCAGCCTCCTTCAACAGAGAAAGTAGTTCCAACAGATCGTTCTTTTCATCGACACTTTCTGGGTTCCATACATCATCCAGTACCAATAAGAACCTTTTGCCTTTCAGTTCCTTCTCATCCTTTTGCGGACCCGACACTATCTCTAACATCTCATTGTAGACAGTATGCATACTGAACCTTTTAGCAACATGAATCCACAAGATTAGCTCGAAATAACGCTCTTCACTTTTCTTCTCAAGTTCATGTGGTGTCCATGTGGTGTACTCAGCCCAGTTTGGCTCTAAAGTGGCCTGCTCCTCTTCTCTCCCTTAATACACTTTCCAGAAAAGCGCATTCTTACTCCCATTTTGCCTGTTTCCGTCCCTGTTTCTGTATTTCTGATAATTCGATGGTACAACTGGAAACAAGGCATTATCACATGTATATGTGTGTATTCATATTTATTCCTTCCTTTTTAGTTGTATGTTGACGGTAAATATCTGTCGATAACGACCGCCAATAAAGACTAAAAAACCATTCCATAGAACAGGTAAGCAAGTGTGCAGTTTGATTTAAGTCCCTTGGAATCTTGAAAATCTTGAAGCTCGTATGCTCATTATATTTGTGTAGCTGCAATAGCTGGTAGGTTTACATTGAACAGGTTTACTGAGATGTGTTCATTTCCTGAGTAGATGTGATCCCTGCTATGGCTGCGTGCATAGTGCCTGCTAGGTTGAAACCATAGTAGATCAATGTATTACCTAGTGGCTGTGAAATAAAATCTGAAATTAATATGCATCATAAATGAATTTTGATTCAATGAATAACAATTGTGCTGCTTGCTGCCTTGTGCTGAGTGCTGGTGCCTCCTGTTGATTGGTGCCTTTTATGAAGTTTTTTGTTGTGTTTTTTTTATGAATTTCAACTTTTATTTACAGGTGGTGGGAGGAAATAGTTCGAAGTAGACTGCAGTCACTGATTGGATCAAAGTGCTCATGATGACATGTTTTGGACATCCTAGCTATAGATGAAAACTTTTATTTGGACTTATTAGAGGTGGATCATTTTGTAAAGAGTGGAAGCAAACTATGAGATATGGGTTGTGGAACTGAATATCTCTAGTACGTCTACTATTTTGGCCAAACTTATTTCATCTTAGATCTTGTTTGCCATGAATTTGTGTGTAAAATGGCATGACATATTATGATGGCTTTAATATAACTTGTGAGCTTTGGTCCAGTTTATATGTGTTCCATGACTGTGTATTGTTTGAATGTATGACTGGTTAGTGTTGATTGTATGGTTAACATTTAAACAACATATGATATTATATGTTAATTTTTTGTATCCATAGCGTTGGGCAGTTGGTCACTATAAATATATATCATCAGACAGTCTGTCATTATAAGTTTATAAAAGGCATCAGACCATCTTTCGTTATATATTTTACATAACGTTAGACAGTCGGTCGTTAAAAGTCGGTCGGACGTTAAAAGTTTATAACAATGCCATTATCAATGGCAGATATAAGTGTCGCTATAGGTTTATAACGACCGACCGTAGGTCGCTAAAACTGCTTATAACGACTGACCGGGCGATGCTAAATCTGGGTTGTGGTATAGTGTAGGCACGGACGGGGAGCGGCCAGTCGAGACCGAATGTGCGGATGTCGTGTCCTTGGACCCTGTACGCCGATGTTGCGGGGCAGGTCGACGCGCAGCGACCCTCTGACTGTGACCCGCACGCGGCGGCGAACGGCCCCGCTTGCCTTGGCCCGGCGGAAGGGGGTAGGCAAACGAGTGATGGCCCTCCTGGTGGCAATTGAAGCACCGCGCCAGGAAGACACAATCCCGCTTGACATGATTGCCAGCAAGATAGTTGAAGCAAAGCCTCTACAGCTCGACGGGGACCGGCCACGACTCCCTCGGCGGTGAGCGACGGCGCCAGCGGCGTCAGCTGCGAACCTCATAGAACCCATCCGCATCCGGCTCCGCGAGGGCGTGAGTGGGGTGCGTAGACGGAGAAGTGCAATGACGTGGTGAGGTAGGCAGAGAGACGACCATCGAGGTGGGCTGAGGGTGTGCGCGCCTAGCTACCTCCATGAACCCATCGACCACCCTGGGGTGACGACGCCGGCGACCGGAAGCACCCGCGATGGCCTTGCCTCTTCCCAGAGGTGGCGGTGAAGGGGGTTCCGAGTCGGAGTAGCTCTCCGAGTCTGTGAATGACACACGTTCCAATTGGGTGAGCTGCCTATAAAATGCGGCCCATGGGCATTAGTGCTCCACACTTGCCTTGGCCTAGTTGCCCGGACGGTAATGATCGGCAACCAAATTCGGTTTAAACTGAATTTTGAATTCAGGATATTTCCAAATTAAAAATAGAAAAGTAGAAAATGGTCGAAAAATGTCTAAATTGTTTTCTACTCGTTTTCTACTTTTACATTTGAAATACGAAAGTGAAAGCAAAAACGGTAAAGTCGAACAAGAAAATACGAATTCAATCGGATTAAATACAGAAAATGATGTGGTTCGGTTCGGAATATTTCTCTTCTGTTTTCATCCTTAACTGCAAGAGGCAAAACGGCACAGCGGGGACAGGCCGGGCCATGGAAGATGGGCTTATGGCCCATGCAGTACCAGATCGTACATTTTCTTTTTCCCTATTTTTGTAACATAATTCTTTTTTCTTGTGTGTGTTTGATCCTGATGAATGAATATTAAAAAATCACATTATTCACATACACGACTGGCGGCAGCTACGTTGCCCACATGGCAGACCCCAAAATTGGTTTTTGCATTCTTCCCTCTTTTCATATATTTTTTAGCACACGTGTGTATTTCAATCAAATTGAAAAAAAGGCCTAACAACGATAGTAAATGCTTTATTTAGGTAGCACTTCCTCCGTCCCAAATTATAAGTCATTCTAAGAATCTTAAGAGTCAAACCATCTCAAATTTGATCAAATTTATATGATAAGATAATAACATTTATGATGTTAACTAAGTATCATTAGATTCTTTATTAATTATATTTTCATAGCATACCTATTTGATATCACAAATCTTTGTAATTTTCTTTATAATTTTTGTCAAACTTCAGATGCTTTGTCTCCAAGATTCTTGGTCTGACTTATATTTTGGAATGGAGGGAGTATTTATTTGAAGAGACGATTCTATTGATAGGGATAGAGCCATCTCATTTAGATAATATTTATTATGTTACTAAGATATATGCCCGTGCGTTGCACTGGGACATATTTTTTTTTACTGAACCTCAGTAATAGGACACAAACACATTAGCTTCGAGGACTTCGTATTGGACGGGGATACGTGGATCCGGTCTTCATATGGATACAAAACCAAATAGGACGTGGACGCGTGAGCTTTGAGTGGAGGATGATTCTTATTGGACATGGACGTGTGAGCAAGGATCAAGATTTTGTATTACCGTGTAGATGATGAAGTCTTTTGAGAAGTAACAGATTTAGAATGAGCTCGTAGAGTAGACCGAACCGTCCCACTTTGGTGCCACCTTCATTCCTCTTAGATGGTCTTACCTTAGGCTCAAGCTTCCTCTTTCCTTTATGCTCACTAGAAATTTAGAACTTGCCATTATTAAAATTAGGCTTCGCTAGGCCAACCTCCGGTGCGGCCACCGCCGCCGCCGCCTCCACTGCCATGGCACCAGGACAACACATGCCTCGCCATGACAGAGATGAGTGCTGGCTGAAGGCGTCGATGGCTAGCCACACGTGCCTCGTAAAAGCACCGGTGCTTCTAGAATCTAGATCCGCTGTTGAGGTAGCCAAATCCAGCTAAGGGAGCACCAGATTTGATGGAGGATGACGAAAACAAGTCGACGACGGCGACATCTCGCCATGGCCAACTCCAGAAGTCAGATATCAGAGGGGATACAAAAGGAAAGAGAAACCCCGCTGCCTCCATCCTTGTAATTGCATGGGGGGCTGGCAGCCTGCTCCGGCAATGGCGAGGTCGCAAGAATGGAAGGTGCCCATGTTGCCCGCGAGAGCGACGCGGCGGCCGGACCGAGAGGCCGCTTCTCCTATTAGTTGCCTTTATTTCTATTCACCACACCACATGTCTCTTGTACTATAGTAGCAACAAGTAACCAGCATCGTTTCTTTCATTTATTTGGTCTCATCCCCATGCCAAATAAATTAAGTATCTCTATCTCCTAATCAGATTGCTGCTAGTTGAAGTCGGACCAATAATATCTAGATACGGAGTCACGGATAAGCCCGCGTATCGGAAATCCTCATATGCATCGTTCTTTGGTCTGAACGTCTCGCATGACACCCGTTGACCAATAGGACCTTAGTTCCGCACTAAACTTTGTCCTGAAACCTCGGTTCCACCTGAACCTAGTTCCAATCTGTCACTGACCATGTTCCGCCTCAAGCAACGCCTGCACATCAATATCAAAGCAAGTAGAAGCACAAGTCTAAGGCTTACTCAAAATTAATCCATGCAACACCACTCTCATGAGTGTGTGACATCAATCTCAAAACAATATAATCCCAACACTTGCACACGAACAAATATCATATCACTAAACATTTTGTGCAACAATAATTATTTTGTAACGCCAGTATCATTGCAAACCAATTGTTCATCAAACTTGATCTCACACTTAGACAAATACAGTTGGTCTTGATCTGAATCGTATGGGTATTGGCTACTGCAGGCCATAAATTATTACACAAATACACACATGAAAGCAAACAAACGGTCCGTTGAGAAAACATAATATGCCGATCAGGAAACGGAATAAACTAAACAGTCTTCATATCACTGTTGCACACAAAATAACATGAAGCCACATGTCTGGGATCAGTGACTCCAGAGAAGCTCGACGGCCGGGGCTCTGACGCATCATCTTCCAATCATTATTTGATCTGCCCAAATAAAAACGAGCTTTTATGAGGGGGAAATGACCAAAATATAAAGTAGAGAACCTGCATGCTGTCTTGAAGACAGGAAATATAGTAATAAAGAATAAAGAAACTTACATGCAAATTGCTCCATGTAGGCAGTTGCAAAAGCCAGAGTGTCAAAGAAATGATTTCTTTTTTATCTGGTCAATAGCTTGCCTATCCGGGTAGCTGTCCACGAGATATTGCTCGCACTCGAGTTCCTTGAGGAATGATGGTAATCCTGGTAGTGACTTGATATTTGGGCAATCCACTACTTCAAGTCCCTCGAGGGATGGAGGCAATTCCGGTAGTGTGCAGATATTTGGGCAATACTCCTTGATTCGAAGTACCTTGAGGGATGATGGTAATCCTGGTAGTGACTTGATATTTCTGCAATGGATAACAATCAATTCCTCGAGGGATGGAAGCAATTCCGGTAGCGTCAAGATATTTGGGCAATCCTCTATTTCAAGATACTTGAGGGATGCTGGTAATCCTGGCAGTGACTGGATATCACAACAATCGATAATCAATTCCTTGAGCGATGCCAGCTGCTCGATGTTATCTGGCAAAGCGTACCAACTGCAAAAATTGATGTAAAGTCTATGCAGCTCAGGGAGGGGTTTGCTAAACTTGAGCTGAGAACCTGACCCGTTGCAACCATGGAAAATGAGACGTTGCAGGTGCTTTAGCTTACCATCTTCTCCTGACAACCAACTTGGGAATGTCGATCCGCCGTAGTTCGCAATGGTGAGTTGAAGTAATAGGGCTGGAGGGTGGAGGGCCTCAAGGATCTGCTCTGGAGTAACTTTTTGTTGACGATGGCCAGCAGTCTTCTGTCTTTTCCTTTTTGACGACTCTGTCTCCTCATTGGGATTCCAGTCCAATGTGAGTTCTGATACGTGTAGCTTGTTGCTTAGGTTGGCCCGACGAGCATCCTCCTTGCTTTGGATGTTTCCAAGTCCCTCAATGCTCAGTTTGCCACGAATGTTGTCCAGCTTCTCCAGCTGCGTTATCTCGTAACCCTTTTCCCTCTTCACTGTGAAGGGACTCATAGTTTGGAGCCACGGCATCCGCCCTATGTCAGGGATGCTCACCTCGAGATACCCGATGTGCCGCAGATTCTCAAGGTCGGCAATGTGATTGCTGTCAAGACAGCGGAATCGAGGAACGGAGATCTCCTGCAGATGGTATAGCTTGGTAAATGCGGGTGGCAGATCTATAATACTATCAGAGTACTCATACTCAGTAAGACCAAGGTAGCGAAGATGTTTTAATTCACCAATACATTCTGGAATCACATTCGCTCCAAATTTCTCCAGCCACACACTCACGAACCGCAGCTTCTTCAGGTGTTTGAGCATGCGTTTGAACTCTTCTGCAGTTATTTTTGTGCCAGAACTTGACATTAATAGAGTTCGCAAGCTGTCCAGTTTCACAATCTGCTCTATGAGTTCTCCTATATTATTGGAATCAATGAAGAGATGACGAACGTCTTGAGGAATCTGGTGGTCCACCATATCTTTCTCAATTGTGAAACAGTCACTCCCAGCAACTCTTCCTGCTAAGTCGTGCAAGAGATCATGAACCGTATAGTACTCTCGTTGGTCATCAGTCTTATATTTTAGTTGGATGAATGAGGTTGACAGTAATACTTCAAAGCACTCACGAGCAGCAACTTCCATGTCTGAGTTTTTACTGGTATCCCCAAACCCTTGTGCCATCCACATTTTAACTAGCTTGTCTCGATTCAACACATATCTTCTAGGAAACATACTACAATATGCAAAACATTGCTGGACATGCTCCTCAAGCTGATGGTAGCTCCACCATAAAGCTCCCATAGTATCATTCAGCAGATCACGCTTCTGTTCCAGGGTGTCAATCCAGAAACCAATATCATCTGCTCGACTGGTTCTTAGCCTCAGCTGTCCTGCCACTGTTCTCGCGGCCAGAGGTGACTTTAGTAGTAGTTGGGAAATTTTTCTACCAATTGACTCAAATTTGCCCCTGTCTTGGTCACTAATCATTGAATTATCAAGTGCATAATGCATGAACATTTTGAAAACCTCTTCTTCATTCATATCAGAAATCGGCATAGGGTCCGGAGCACCCAGAAATTTTGCTGCATCTGCAGTCCGAGTGGTCACTAGGACTCTGCTTCCCTTGTCAGCCTCCTTCAATGGAGAAAGTAGTTTCTCCAGATCGTTCTTTTCTTCGACACTTTCTGGGTACCATACATCATCCAGTACCAATAAGAACCTTTTGCCTTTCAGTTCTTTCTTCAGTTTATCTTGCATGGTATCTAGATTGCTGAACTTATCCTTTTGTGGACCCGACACTATCTCTAACATCTCATTGTAGACAGTATCCACAATGAAGTTTTTAGTAACATGAATCCACATGATTAGCTCGAAATAACGGTCTTCACTGTTCTTCTCACGCTCACAAACATACTGTGCGAGGGTGGTTTTCCCTGACCCTGCAATGCCATGGATTCCAATTACAGAATGATCAGCTGTTGTATCATGGAGCATGCTTATTATCTTTTTAGTATCCTCATCTCGGCCAACAACTTTTGGGGGTTCTGAAGTAGTCTTGGAGAGCGATCTTGATCCCGTAGTCTGTTCTGGTGAACTCTTGATATTGTCACCACTGGTGGCTGGAGGTAACCATGGTAGAAGCGTTTGTCCTTCGTCAATTAGCTCTTCTATCTTTGTTAAGGTTTCCCTCAGCTTATCCTTTGACCCTGGAGGAAGTTTGGAATCCTTCTTTGCTGTAGCCTTCTGCATACGAGAGTTCCAAAATTGTTAGGAATAAATCTATATATGATAGCGTAGCGCAAACAAGTAATCATACGTTCAATCAATGAACAAATGATAAATGATAGTCACTAGAGTGTGTTTCTCTCTTTCGGTGGCTGTCGTGCTTGTTGTCGAGCAGAAGCCGAAAGTAGTTTTTTCAAGGCTTTGTATCAACTATGTATTGCACTTGAGAAAATAATAAGGGAATTTGGTGTTTCTGCCCTTGCCACATATTTCAATGGTGATTTTGCCCTCACTTTTTAACTTTGTGATTTTGCCCTAATCATTTTGAAAGGAAAAAGTCTACATCACCCCCTGACGTTTAGACCTGTGTCTAACTAACACCCTCAAGTATAAAACCAGGTATTGAACACATTAAAGTTTGCAAAACCGGTCCATTTACCCCCTGGGGTGGTTTTGCTAGGCGGTTTTGTCATGTTGGTGCTGATGTGGATGACTGACGAGTGGACCCTGCTTGTAAGAGAAAAGGAAAAGCACTTTTGCACTAGGAACCCACTAATCTACCAAGTCCATATCTGAAAACTACTTCCTCTGAACATTAACCATCAGGAGCCCTACCACTTGTTCTAATTCATTTCTTTCACTTCCTTCTTCAACCTTCAATCATACCACCGAGCAGAGCACGGATCGGGCCTGGGGCTGTCCAGTTCTCGCCGGTGGTGGTCGGAGACGGCGAGGTGCGGGGCCGCTGAAAGCTCTAGTTTGAGTTTGGATAATTGACGAAACCTTAGTGTACTAATCAATGCTCTAACTGAATATCAGATAGGATTGGTATACACCAAGTGATGGAGCTAGATGATGGTGTCCATGGTTGTAACATCCCTGGTGTTACTATACTAATTAAATCTGAATTAAGTAATGATCATGCATTATCATTATGCATTAAGGCGTGAGATGCACTTCATATTGCATTGATGCATGTCAATGTTGCATACAGTGCATAGTGATGTTTATAATATTGTCTATATTTCAAGTATTGAGATGTTTCATATGCTGCATATATAGCACCTTTATGGCATGTGTGCATTTGGAATGTTTCATATATGTTGCATATGTGGTGTTTTATAAGTTGCATAAAATAATGTTAATGTTAAAAATAATTGTTTGAATTCAAGTTTTAAAAATTCAAACTTGGAGGAATTATCAAAACAAATCTCATAGATAAAACTTATGATTTGAAATGGTACACTTGGTTGAGTTGTTTGAATAGAAATTATTCACTAATTGAAAATCAAATATTGGAAATGAATTATTTATTAACCATAAATTCAATTTAAAATCTGAAAATCTAGTTTCAAAAATATTTGGAATTTGGAGATGAGCCCAAAAGCAAAGTTGTAGCTCTCGTTATTTGGAACAACTTTCGTGTTGCAAGTTTTTGAAGTTTACATATGAAATTGTGAGTAATTTTTGAGAAATAAAAATGGAAGAACGAGGTGGAATTAGTACTACAGTAGATGACGTGCTCTATTTCTTCTCCTTCTCTCCTCTCTCTCTCACTGTCGCCGGCGTCCGCCGTGGCTTGGCCATGCTTTCTCGCGCTCGCGCACGTGGCCAACCACCTGGTCGAGTTCGCGAAGGTACCAGCAAGCTCAAGTTCGCTTCCTCGCCTTTATAAGCCGAAGCCGTCATCGTTTTTTTTTTGCTCTTTTCCTCTCTCAGCACCGTCACCGAGCTCCTTCTCTCGCCGGCAAAATTCATCGCCTGTGCTTCGTCTCTGCTCAATTCATCCCGTAGCCACGCTCACAATCCTCTTTCGCTCCATTTGCACCTGCTCGGGCTCATCCTCTTCGCCAAGCTGCACGCGCGCTGTCGTCTTCCCTCACGCCGTGCAAAGCGCCGCCGCGTGCCTCGTCGCCGTGGCCAGCTCGTTCAGGTGAGCTAACCGTTCAACCATTTATGGTTTTGAATTTCCCGTGATGCCGTGCTACTAGTAAGCTAGGTCGTTGATTGATTTGTGCAAAGGAGACGCCGGTCCGCGTGCTCGCCGACGAGCTCTGCTCTGCCTCGCCGCCGTGTATGTGGTCGTATGCGTTAGGGGCTCGGTTTGATTCATTTCGCTCGTCGTTCGTATTCGTCGGAGTATGGTGAAGCTGTTGGTGTCCTTGCCGTCACCGGAGAAGTCTCCATTCGCTGCTCCACCGCGCCAGAGTAGCTCCGAGCCGCCATGGCCGCCTCTGTGTTCGCCGTGGTGCTCGGGAGGGTCCGTTAGGGCTTTAGGTAGGTGCGCCTACTCGTGTTGGTCTTGCCGGTGTCTTAGTTGCCGCCGGCGGGAGTTCACCGGAGTTCGCCTTGGTCACCTCGGTGACTTTGCGGGCCGAGCGCGCGCGACGCGAGTGAGTACGGGCGCGGGCGGCTGCGCGCGGGTGGGCCGCGTTGTTGGGCCGAGCCGGAGGGAAAGAGGGAAGTCAGCCCGAGCGACAGTTTTTGTTTTTCTTTTTCGAAAAATGTAAATAGTGTTATTATTTGTTTTTTTCAAAAGAATTTTTGTAGAGCTTCAAAAATAGTGAAAGTTTTTGTGTAAGCTTTTCAAGGTGTAAAATATTTAGGAAAAATATGAAATGCTAATTTTGATTACTTTTTGGTATGTGATTTAATTAGCTCAATTAATTGTTAAATTTGACTTCCAGGAATTTTAGTAAATAAAATATTAATCCAAAAATCATGAAATTTGTTTTGACATTGTTGTAGGCCATTATTAACCCATAGAAAAAGTATGAGCTCAATTTGAGGAAATTTAATCTATTCTTAATTTATGCCTTAATTATTTAAGGGATTAATTAAATGTAAAATCAATAACTTTAAGTGTTGTGTGCTCTTTTGATTGAGTGATGACCTTGGGCCATTAATACTTAATGACCCTTGGCATTTTAAGTAATTGTTTGAGTTTATGATTAACTTGTTAACTATGATTTGTTAATTATAGTTAATGTGTTTAACATAGATCATTATTGGTTAATAATTTCTTGTGTAAGTAATTAGTGATATTGTGGTAAAATTTCTTGTTATTAGATGCAACCTCTTGGGTAAAAATAAAGTTATGGTTAGTTAACTTTTAAATTAACTTTGTTAGCTTACAATTGTACCGCGAAGGAAAGTTGTACTCAAGTAGATAACTAATGTTTATCCTTTCTAAATGTCTCTTGCATGTTATTCCTTGTTCATCATCATGCATCATGGCATGCATTCCATTATATTAAGCATCGCATCATTTATATACGTGTAGTGCCTACGAGAGTGAGAAGATTCGTGATGAACAAGTGATGACGAGGTTGGTGTCGATCAAGCTTCGGAAAAGGTGTCATCCACCCGTGATGTTGGCGTCAAACTTAATTTCTACGAGAACTAACCACCGCTGCAACGCAGGCAAGCCCCGGACATACAACCACTCTTCTATTTTATAAATGCTTTATTACACCTTAAGTCTAGTGTAATGTGCATTATGTTAGTAGGAGTTGGTTGAAACCGTTGCTGCATGATTACCTTGATCTACATTTATATCCAGATGATATCCCACAAGTATATGTAGGTCGATCTCTTATGCTTAGTAATGCTTAGACTTCGGTAGAAGTCGAATAATATTTTCTTTGATCACAAGAACAAGTTTATTTCTTGCTTCTCCTGACCTAATGACAGGTCATGAGAGCATGTGAAATGAATATGAGAATGAACTTGAGACCGGACGGGGCATGGGAATCGTCTTTGGTGGTTGGTCCCGTCTGTGTCGGTTAAGGACCGTTCGTTGTTGGCCCTCGAGTCAAGGAGTTTTTATTAGTACTAACCATGTACCCATGTCGGGTAAGCCTTACTTCGGTTATTCCATCACGAGAACGTCTAA
Organism: Saccharum hybrid cultivar R570; assembly: GCA_038087645.1. Lineage (NCBI taxonomy): Eukaryota > Viridiplantae > Streptophyta > Magnoliopsida > Poales > Poaceae > Saccharum > Saccharum hybrid cultivar. The sequence continues at coordinate 3,262,170 of JAQSUU010000746.1, read as the reverse complement.
CCTCGCACTGGGAGTGGAGAGATGGCGAGAGTAATGTGTACCCTCGGGGCTAGAATCGGGCCGGGTTCGAGGAGTACTGTGCTCTCGGGTGGCGATGGACACGTTCTGGTTTTGGGCGACCCAAGTAAGAGTTGATATATGCAAGATTCGGTTCTACATATGTCGTGTGGTTAGGAATCCCCAGCTGGGTAGATCAAGCGGTTCGAATCGTCGTTGCTCCACGAGAAAGGAGTCTTGACCTTGCACCAACATCGTAGCAACAACTCGAACATGGTTACTGTTGGACTTGAGATGGAAAAAAAAATGAATAACAAGTGTGATGCTTATATTTATGATTGAGATAAATACATGTGCAAAAGTTAGCTATAATGAGGCTATACTAACACTGGAGCCAAAGCTTAATTAAAAGTTTGAAAGCACGAATGCACTGGTAGTAAGCTTTTCTGCAAAACTTCTCTTTTCTAGCTTCACTACTTTCCTTAAGCCAGCATATCCTTGGAGTCTTTTCTTTTCGTCGGGTAAGTCTTGCGGAGTACAATTGAGTACTCAGGGTTTGTTAACCCCTGTTGCAGGTACTGACTGGTACTGTTAATCGAGGTCATGTCGGTGGGCTCAACATGATCTGGTTGTCCTCTCCTAACTTAGGTGCTCTACCTAAGTTGTCTTCTATAGTTCTACTCGCCTTCCGCAATACAAGTTAAGTTTGTAAAAAGTTAACTTAATCATGATTTTATAAATTTATTATTATTCTTCCGCACTCTGATGTAACGTTTTGTACAAATGTTGTAATGTTGTAGTTACTCCTTTGTTGATCCTGGTATGAGTTGTTAAATGTAGTTTAATCGGGGTCCTGTGAGGGCACCCGACAGATCTTCTTAGGTTATTTGGTGTACATGTATCGCTGTCAGAGGTCTTAGGGACAATGACAGGTGCATGTGGGCCATATAATTTAGGAGGTTCTGCTACAGGTGGTATCAGAGCTCATACAATGGATCAGCTACAACATTACATTTGAAAACTTCAAAATGAATTTACAATATAAAAGTTTTTGAGGATAACAAATTAAAAATGGACTTCTATCTATCTTCTTGCTTGCTGGAAGACTTCATGAAGATTTTCTGATGGCTCAAGTATAAAGGCTTCAAGAAGATTGTCAACTCGTCTTTGGAAGGTCAAGAGAAGAGTCAACTTCAACAATAAAGCTCTACCGAAGTATCTCTCAATAGTCCGTCTTGGCCAGTTAAGATAGTGTAGAAGTAAAGTCCTATAATCTACTAACATGATGAAGAGGAAGTACGCCTGACGTTGAGAAGACGTATAGGACGAGCATATCTCATATCATGCATAAAATGATAATAAAATAATGATTAAAATTTCCTCCTTATATTCGGGGAGCAGCTATTATTCGTTGTAGCTGTTCTATTGATGAATCTCGTCCTGTACCAGGTTCTATTAGTCCTTTGACGATCATTGCTCCATAGGTTCCTAATTCTTGGGGAACTTCTGGATGCACTTTATTTACCATGTCGACTCCATGTAAAACCTGGGACTACTCCTTGCATTGACTTCTCAATGTATGCATGTGTCATGTTTTGATTTCTTCCATCCTGACACATGCTATTACTTTGATATTAATCACTTACATGTGTTTGACGAGAGTTACTTTAGTTGTGCTTTATAGTGGTGCCTCGACCCGTGACTATGGTGCCGTGTTAAACCTGGAATACTCTGTGATTCGCGATCACATGAGTTCCACCAGAATCTGCACTAATACCGTAGTCGGTGCTCCTGAACCATTATAGCTCACAATTAATGTGTTTTCACTCGTTGGACATTCATCGGAGAATTCTAACCTCTCCAGATCCTTTGTTATTATAACCAATCTCTGATCTTGGTTATAATACTGACATTATCAAATGAGTTACTGTAATTGTGCCCTATATTGGTACCATGATCAGTGACAATGGAACAACGTTGTATCCTGGAGTTTCTTGTGACTTGCTACCATAAGGAAATACGGGACACTCGCTGTTATCAAGGTCTATGATCATGATTCCTTATAGTCCACAATTAGGGTGTTTTCATTCTTTGGACACTCCTTAGGGATTCAAAGTTGTCATTTTGAGCTCCCTAGATGTCTTGTGATTGTGACCGACTTCTGATCTCGGTTGCATTCTCAATATTGTAAGACGAGGGTTATCACTGTTGTGCCCTATAGTGGTGCCACGTCCCGTGACCATGGTGCCGCGTCGGAACCTAGGGTCTCTTGTGTGTCTGTGTCACACAGGTTTCTGCTAGGCGCGCGCAGGTATCGAGGTTTGTGGTCGTGATCCATTATAGCTCTGCAACTAATGTGCCCTCACTATTTGCAATATGTCTTAAGAATTCATTCCCATACTTCTTTTGATTTATCTCAATCCTTGATGTTGGAACCGTCAATTAATCATGGTTGTAATCTTAAAACTCTTCTGTGAGTATTTTTCTTCCAATAGAATATCCTACTTTCTTAAAATTTACTGCAATTGTACCCTATGGTGGTACCATGATCAGTGACAATAGTACAAAGTTGCATCCTCAATTCTCATATGGCTGATCACTGTAAGGGAATTCGTGGCAACTACTGTAATAGGTCTATGATCATGATCCGTTATAGTCTACAATTGGGGTACTTTTAATTCCCTTGAAATTTCTTTTGAGTAGTCCATGTCCCATGGATTTCTCTAAATACCTTGTTAATTAGAACCATCATTATAAAATCGGTTGTAATTCTTGAACCAATTCTTGTTACTTTGTGAACTTTCTCAAGGTTAATGTGTTTGACACATTTTCTTTTCCATTACTTACCCCACAAGTTATGTCGTTCCGAAATCTCGGGACGAGATTTCTTTAAGGGGGATAGATTGTAACATCCCTGGTGTTACTATACTAATTAAATCTGAATTAAGTAATGATCATGCATTATCATTATGCATTAAGGCGTGAGATGCACTTCATATTGCATTGATGCATGTCAATGTTGCATACAGTGCATAGTGATGTTTATAATATTGTCTATATTTCAAGTATTGAGATGTTTCATATGCTGCATATATAGCACCTTTATGGCATGTGTGCATTTGGAATGTTTCATATATGTTGCATATGTGGTGTTTTATAAGTTGCATAAAATAATGTTAATGTTAAAAATAATTGTTTGAATTCAAGTTTTAAAAATTCAAACTTGGAGGAATTATCAAAACAAATCTCATAGATAAAACTTATGATTTGAAATGGTACACTTGGTTGAGTTGTTTGAATAGAAATTATTCACTAATTGAAAATCAAATATTGGAAATGAATTATTTATTAACCATAAATTCAATTTAAAATCTGAAAATCTAGTTTCAAAAATATTTGGAATTTGGAGATGAGCCCAAAAGCAAAGTTGTAGCTCTCGTTATTTGGAACAACTTTCGTGTTGCAAGTTTTTGAAGTTTACATATGAAATTGTGAGTAATTTTTGAGAAATAAAAATGGAAGAACGAGGTGGAATTAGTACTACAGTAGATGACGTGCTCTATTTCTTCTCCTTCTCTCCTCTCTCTCTCACTGTCGCCGGCGTCCGCCGTGGCTTGGCCATGCTTTCTCGCGCTCGCGCACGTGGCCAACCACCTGGTCGAGTTCGCGAAGGTACCAGCAAGCTCAAGTTCGCTTCCTCGCCTTTATAAGCCGAAGCCGTCATCGTTTTTTTTTGCTCTTTTCCTCTCTCAGCACCGTCACCGAGCTCCTTCTCTCGCCGGCAAAATTCATCGCCTGTGCTTCGTCTCTGCTCAATTCATCCCGTAGCCACGCTCACAATCCTCTTTCGCTCCATTTGCACCTGCTCGGGCTCATCCTCTTCGCCAAGCTGCACGCGCGCTGTCGTCTTCCCTCACGCCGTGCAAAGCGCCGCCGCGTGCCTCGTCGCCGTGGCCAGCTCGTTCAGGTGAGCTAACCGTTCAACCATTTATGGTTTTGAATTTCCCGTGATGCCGTGCTACTAGTAAGCTAGGTCGTTGATTGATTTGTGCAAAGGAGACGCCGGTCCGCGTGCTCGCCGACGAGCTCTGCTCTGCCTCGCCGCCGTGTATGTGGTCGTATGCGTTAGGGGCTCGGTTTGATTCATTTCGCTCGTCGTTCGTATTCGTCGGAGTATGGTGAAGCTGTTGGTGTCCTTGCCGTCACCGGAGAAGTCTCCATTCGCTGCTCCACCGCGCCAGAGTAGCTCCGAGCCGCCATGGCCGCCTCTGTGTTCGCCGTGGTGCTCGGGAGGGTCCGTTAGGGCTTTAGGTAGGTGCGCCTACTCGTGTTGGTCTTGCCGGTGTCTTAGTTGCCGCCGGCGGGAGTTCACCGGAGTTCGCCTTGGTCACCTCGGTGACTTTGCGGGCCGAGCGCGCGCGACGCGAGTGAGTACGGGCGCGGGCGGCTGCGCGCGGGTGGGCCGCGTTGTTGGGCCGAGCCGGAGGGAAAGAGGGAAGTCAGCCCGAGCGACAGTTTTTGTTTTTCTTTTTCGAAAAATGTAAATAGTGTTATTATTTGTTTTTTTTCAAAAGAATTTTTGTAGAGCTTCAAAAATAGTGAAAGTTTTTGTGTAAGCTTTTCAAGGTGTAAAATATTTAGGAAAAATATGAAATGCTAATTTTGATTACTTTTTGGTATGTGATTTAATTAGCTCAATTAATTGTTAAATTTGACTTCCAGGAATTTTAGTAAATAAAATATTAATCCAAAAATCATGAAATTTGTTTTGACATTGTTGTAGGCCATTATTAACCCATAGAAAAAGTATGAGCTCAATTTGAGGAAATTTAATCTATTCTTAATTTATGCCTTAATTATTTAAGGGATTAATTAAATGTAAAATCAATAACTTTAAGTGTTGTGTGCTCTTTTGATTGAGTGATGACCTTGGGCCATTAATACTTAATGACCCTTGGCATTTTAAGTAATTGTTTGAGTTTATGATTAACTTGTTAACTATGATTTGTTAATTATAGTTAATGTGTTTAACATAGATCATTATTGGTTAATAATTTCTTGTGTAAGTAATTAGTGATATTGTGGTAAAATTTCTTGTTATTAGATGCAACCTCTTGGGTAAAAATAAAGTTATGGTTAGTTAACTTTTAAATTAACTTTGTTAGCTTACAATTGTACCGCGAAGGAAAGTTGTACTCAAGTAGATAACTAATGTTTATCCTTTCTAAATGTCTCTTGCATGTTATTCCTTGTTCATCATCATGCATCATGGCATGCATTCCATTATATTAAGCATCGCATCATTTATATACGTGTAGTGCCTACGAGAGTGAGAAGATTCGTGATGAACAAGTGATGACGAGGTTGGTGTCGATCAAGCTTTGGAAAAGGTGTCATCCACCCGTGATGTTGGCGTCAAACTTAATTTCTACGAGAACTAACCACCGCTGCAACGCAGGCAAGCCCCGGACATACAACCACTCTTCTATTTTATAAATGCTTTATTACACCTTAAGTCTAGTGTAATGTGCATTATGTTAGTAGGAGTTGGTTGAAACCGTTGCTGCATGATTACCTTGATCTACATTTATATCCAGATGATATCCCACAAGTATATGTAGGTCGATCTCTTATGCTTAGTAATGCTTAGACTTCGGTAGAAGTCGAATAATATTTTCTTTGATCACAAGAACAAGTTTATTTCTTGCTTCTCCTGACCTAATGACAGGTCATGAGAGCATGTGAAATGAATATGAGAATGAACTTGAGACCGGACGGGGCATGGGAATCGTCTTTGGTGGTTGGTCCCGTCTGTGTCGGTTAAGGACCGTTCGTTGTTGGCCCTCGAGTCAAGGAGTTTTTATTAGTACTAACCATGTACCCATGTCGGGTAAGCCTTACTTCGGTTATTCCATCACGAGAACGTCTAACCTCGCACTGGGAGTGGAGAGATGGCGAGAGTAATGTGTACCCTCGGGGCTAGAATCGGGCCGGGTTCGAGGAGTACTGTGCTCTCGGGTGGCGATGGACACGTTCTGGTTTTGGGCGACCCAAGTAAGAGTTGATATATGCAAGATTCGGTTCTACATATGTCGTGTGGTTAGGAATCCCCAGCTGGGTAGATCAAGCGGTTCGAATCGTCGTTGCTCCACGAGAAAGGAGTCTTGACCTTGCACCAACATCGTAGCAACAACTCGAACATGGTTACTGTTGGACTTGAGATGGAAAAAAAATGAATAACAAGTGTGATGCTTATATTTATGATTGAGATAAATACATGTGCAAAAGTTAGCTATAATGAGGCTATACTAACACTGGAGCCAAAGCTTAATTAAAAGTTTGAAAGCACGAATGCACTGGTAGTAAGCTTTTCTGCAAAACTTCTCTTTTCTAGCTTCACTACTTTCCTTAAGCCAGCATATCCTTGGAGTCTTTTCTTTTCGTCGGGTAAGTCTTGCGGAGTACAATTGAGTACTCAGGGTTTGTTAACCCCTGTTGCAGGTACTGACTGGTACTGTTAATCGAGGTCATGTCGGTGGGCTCAACATGATCTGGTTGTCCTCTCCTAACTTAGGTGCTCTACCTAAGTTGTCTTCTATAGTTCTACTCGCCTTCCGCAATACAAGTTAAGTTTGTAAAAAGTTAACTTAATCATGATTTTATAAATTTATTATTATTCTTCCGCACTCTGATGTAACGTTTTGTACAAATGTTGTAATGTTGTAGTTACTCCTTTGTTGATCCTGGTATGAGTTGTTAAATGTAGTTTAATCGGGGTCCTGTGAGGGCACCCGACAGATCTTCTTAGGTTATTTGGTGTACATGTATCGCTGTCAGAGGTCTTAGGGACAATGACAGGTGCATGTGGGCCATATAATTTAGGAGGTTCTGCTACAATGGTGATGGTGATGGACAAAAGATGATAACAAGTGCTCCAACTTGGAAAAGAAGAAAGAGAAAAACAAAATGGGCTCAAGGCAAAGGTATATTTGATAGAGCCATTTTGTTTTGCTACTTAAGACACCAAGTGGGTGTGGGTGGATTTAGGATAGATAACCATATTATAAAGAGGGGAAATCTTTAATTGCAATGATTATCTAGTGCCTATAGGTGTGAGTCTCATTTGCATATATTTGATGCGCTTAGTGATGTGGTAAGATGCATGAGAAAGCTTGAGAAAATTATTTGTGAAAAGCTAACTTGAGTGCTTAATTTATTTTAGAATATCTTGGTGAAGTTTGCACTTGAAAAGAGTAAAAAGAAAATGTTTTGGGGCTGCTACTGCTATCTAGAATTTCTTGTTGAACGAGCATTTCTGCTGACCAAGGGTGCTGTGTTGGGTGCTCTTATCTTTTGGCAATTCCCTCTCCTCAGCAAGAATTTCTTGGTCACGAATAGTGCATGGGAGAGAGAGGTGTGTGGCTAGGAAGGAGCCACGTGGGCTGGTTGGTGTCAGAAAAAAGGCTTAACCAGCAATTCCCTCTCCTCAACAAGAAATTCTTGTTGAGAAATAGTGCTCGTGGGGACCGCTGCATGTGAGAGAGAGTGGCGTGAGAAAAAGGCTCAACAAGAAATTCTTGTTGAGCAGTTCTCATGGGACCAGCTAGAGAGAGAAAGCACTGACCGTGAGAGAGGCTGTTCCTGCCATCGCTGGCCGTTTGTGCTCTTGCTGACCGACAGAGAGAGAAAGAAGCACTGGGAGGCTAGAACGCTGTTGTCCACTGCTTAGCCGTGTGCGGCACGAGTCAGGCCATGAGAGTGGAGGCGCTATGCTCTGTTTCCCTCCGTTCTGTGCCGTTCCTGCCCATTGTCTTAGCACCGCATGGGGGAGCGCATGAACGCCATTGTCTGTGCCGTTTGCTGCCATTGGATGAGTCCGTTGTGAGGGAGCACCTATAGCCATTGGTGGGCTAGCTGGCCCAAGGGTGTGGAGATCCAGCTGGCTAAGGGTTAAGTCCAGCGCCTCCACCTTCCCTTTCTCCTCTCTCGTACACTCTTCTCCCTTGTTAATCCTCGCAAGAACCCCAAGAGAAGAAAAGCTCTCTCCTCTCCTTTCTCACTCTTTAGCATTTGTGCTCCATTCAAGTGAGAGATTGAGCTCTAATGTTGATCTTGAGAGCTTCAAGAGCATCTCCTCCCTCTCCTCTCCCTCTCCTAGCTTGTGACTCATTTGAGAGGATTTGAGGGAAATCCTAGCTGCATTTGTGATTACATATTCTTGTGGCACTAGGTGGTGATTGCAATTGTGGATTTCTTGTTACTCTTGATGATTGCATCACCTAGACGGTTGGTGATTGCATCACCTAGACGGTTGGTGATTTGGTGATTGGTGAGGTGATTTGGTGATTGTGCCCGCCCCTAATCAAGGATTATTGTTGTGAGGGGTTCTTAACCTTTTCTCGGTGGAGAGCCAAAAGGTACTATAGTGGATTGCTCGTGGCTTGTGTGATCCTCATCTTGTGTTAGTTGTGCGACACCCTATTGAGAGTTTGGCGTGTGATGCCAACTAGCGTGTGAACCTGTAAGTGAGTGTATCGTCACAACAAGAACTAACTTGCCAGGAAGCAAGTGAACCTCGGTAAAAAGTTCTTGTGTCATTATTGTCTCCAAGGTTTTCTTTGTGATTGATTGACTCCTTTGGTGATTGGCTCATTTCGCTATAAGGCACTATAATCTTTCAATCCTTTCTTGTATTTACCTTGTGTAGAACTTATGGTAGTGGTAGTTAGTTGAGTAGCTTTGCTTGTTAGATGTAATTAGTTTCTAGCTAGCTCTACTAGTGTAGAGAGTAGTGACCTAGGCCTTAAGTGCTTAGTGATCTTAATTGACTAGAATTCTAGGTAGTGGCTTGCTCTTTTTAGTAGGCTAGCGCAACATTCGCTTTGCTATCTTATTTACTAATCACATGTTCTTAGTGTTGTTGTAGATTTTTTATAGGCTATTCACCCCCTTCTAGCCATTAGGACCTTTCAAGTGGTATCAGAGCTGTAGTCACCGTGATTTGAGGCTTAACAACCTACGGTGTGAAAATGGCTCAAATCAATAACACCAAGAAGCTACCCCAATTTGATGGCACAAATTATCCTTATTGGAAGGCAAAGATGACCACCTTCATCAAGTCAATCAATAGAAATGTATGTAAGGTGGTGGAGACCAAATTTGAGGTAGCCGATCCTGATAATCCCACCGTCGCCGAAGAAGTGCTGCTCCAAAATAATGATATTGGTCTTAGTGCTATTCATGAGGCTCTAGATGAGAAGACATTTCAACAAATCAAGGGAATAGAGATAGCTCATGATGCTTGGAAGAAGTTGGAAGAATCATTTGAGGGCACTAAGGAAATCAAGGGTGCAAAGGCATACATTCTCAAAAAAAAGTTTGCTAGCTTCAAGATGAAGGAAGATGAGAGTGTGCCGGAGATGTTTCATCGGTTGGAGGGACTTGTCAATGATCTCAAGTGTCTAGGTGAGAAGGTGAAGGACAAGGACTTCTCTCAAAAGTTCTTGAGATGCTTACCTGCAAGATTTGGAATGATTGTCATTTTGTTTGTGAGGACCGATTTGGACACAATGACACCAAACCAAATCTTGGGAGATGTCATGACCGACGATGCATATAGAAATAATGAAGAGAAAGAAGAAAAGAAAGATAAGAAGAAAGAGGAGAAGAGGATGACAAGAAAAAGAGTGTGGCATTCAAGACTGTGTCCTCCAAGGGCAAGTCAAAGCAAGAATCATCAAGTGAAGATGATGGCTCATTCTCTCTCGATGAGAAGATGACTCTCTTTGTGAAACAGTTTGGCCAATTCATGATGAAGAAGGGCTACCATGCAAGAAGAAAGAAGTCGTCATCAAGGAATAAGGAAAAAGCAAGAAGGTGCTTCAATTGTGGTAGCAAAGATCATCTTATTGTTTAATGCCCCTACAATAGTGAAAGGATAATGATGACAAGAAGAGCAAGAAGAAGGACAAGAAGGAAAATAAAGTGAAGAAAGACAAGAAAGGGAAGAAGGGAGGATCATATGTTATCACTTGGGATAGTGATGCTTCTTCAAGTCATTATGATGATTCAAGTGATGATGACATGACCACCAAAAGAAGGCTCATGCAAGCATTGCTATCAAAGAGAAGCCTTCCCTCATCGACACTCCATCGTGCTTCATGGCCAAGGCCACTAAGGTACAAACCGATGATGAGTGTGAAAGTGAAAGTGAAAGTGACAATGATGATGAACCCACTAAAGATGAACTAATTGACATGTTAGAAGATACTAAAGAACATTTTAATTTTAAGAGAAAGGAACGCAAAGACTTGATTAAGGAACTAAAACCCTTAGGAAAGCCTTTGATGAGCTCAATACATCTTGTGAGAGTCTAAAGAAGGACCATGAGATGCTTTACAAGGCTCACAAGAAGCTTAAGAAAGCTCATTCCTCTCTACTTGATAAACAAAATGAGAAGAATCATGTTCCAACATGTGGAAAAGGCTTAACTTGTGTCATAATTAATGAATCCTTTTATAAGCCTATCATTTGTGCTTCCCTTAACCCTTCTCATAGCACTTCCACTTTGACCTCATCTAGTAGTGATGGTTTCACTTGTGATGCCTCACTAATGGTTGAGAATGAGACTCTCAAGAAGGAGGTAAAATAGCTCAATCTCACCTTGGCTAAGGCCTATGGTGGTGAGGACCGCTTGCTTATGTGCTTGGGTAGCCAAAGGGCATCTCTCTACAAAGAGGGATCGGGCTATATCCCTAAGAAAGGCAAGGCCACCTTTGCTAATCGCAAAACTAATTTTGTGAGAAACAATGGCCGGTATTGCAAAAGTTGCAAGCAAGTTGGTCATCTAGAGCATCAATGCATGAACAAGAAATCAAATGCCAATATATCCTCAATTAAGCTTGATTCTTTCTATGTGCTTACTAAGGTTACAAATGGTGTACATGCTAAGTTCATTGGTGCACCATGCATGGGCTCAAAGAAAAAAGTCATATGGGTGCCAAATAGCTTGGTAACTATCCTCCAAGGACCCAAGCAAGTGTGGGTACCTAAAAAGAATTGATCTTCTTTTGTAGGTCAATTACAAAGCTGGATAAAGGCATTGAGTTCTTGATAGTGGGTGCACTCAACACATGACCGGTGACTCAAGAATGTTTAACTTAATAAACACTAGTGAGAATGATGGTTATGAAAGTATCACTTTTGGTGACAATAGCAAAGACAAGGTCAAGGGGCTTGATAAGATTGTAATATCCAATGACTTGAGCATATCCAATATGTTGCTAGTTGAGAGATTGAACTTTAATTTCGTATCCATGGCTCAATTGTGTGATCTTGGTGTCAAGTGTATCTTTGTTGTGGATGATGTAGAGATCATAAATGTAGATAGCTCTAATTTGATCTTCAAAGGCTTTAGATTTGAGAATCTATACTTGGTTGATTTCAATGCTAGTGAAACTCAATTGTAAACATGCTTCTTCACCAAATCTAGCATGGGTTGGTTATGGCATAGAAGGCTTGGTCATGTTGGGATGACGCAATTGAACAAATTAGTGAAGCATGATCTAGTTAGAGGCTTGAAGGATGTGATATTTGAGAAGGACAAACTTTGTAGTGCTTGTCAATCCAACAAACAAGTTGGAAACACCCATCCTAAGAAGAGTATGGTGAGTACTAGCAAAGCATTTGAGTTGTTGCACATGGACTTGTTTGGGCCAACACAATACACTAGCGTCAGTGGAAGCAAATATGGCTTTATGATAGTGGATGACATCACAAGATACACATGGGTATTCTTTTTAGTGGACAAGAGTGATGTATTTGCAACATTCAAGTCATTTGTCAAAGGCATTCACAACAAGTTTGAAACAACCATCAAGAGGGTGAGAAGTGACAATGGTAGTGAGTTCAAGAACACAAGAATTGATGAGTTATGTGATGACTTTGGAATTAGACATCAATTCTTGGCCAAGTACACTCCACAATCAAATGACCTTGTTGAGAGAAAGAATAAAACACTTATTGACATGGCAAGGTCAATGCTTAGTGAATACAATATGAGTAAATCTTTTTGGCCTGAAGCAATCAACATTGCTTGCTACAACATCAACCGATTGTATTGTCACCCAATGAAAGCAAAGACACCTTATGAGCTCTTGAATGGTAGAAAACCCAATACTACATACTTTTAAGTTTTTGTTTGTAAATGCTATATATTGAAGAGTTTGGAACTTAGATAGTGGTACTCTTGAAGAAGTTCATGATGTTGAATTTGATAAAATCAACGGTTCCCAAGATGAGAATGAGAATCATGAAGATGTTAGAGGCATTCAACTTTCAAATGCCATGATGAAGATGGATGTTGGTAAATGAGGCCTAGGAAAGTGGATGATGAAGAAGATGATCAAGTGCAAGTGCTCTCTAACTCAAATGAAGATTTTGATGCAAATCAAGCTAGTTCATCACCTTAAGTGCAAGATCAACAAGTGGCTAGTACATCATCTCAACCATGTGCAAGCAATGTTCCTATTCTTCAACCTATCAATATTGCAAGAGACCATCCATTGTACTCTATAATTGGAGATATCTCAAGAGGTGTACAAATAAGATCAAAGTAGGCTTCATTTTGCGCATATTTCTTATTTGTATCATTTATTGAACCAAAGAAGATATATGAAGCTTTGAAGGATTGAAAGGTCCTTGTTTGGTTTTGGTAATTGAGTGACAACCTAGGTGGACTAATATGTGTTTATGTGAGATACACATGTAACTAGTCCATAGGTACACGTGTGTGAGCAACATATGCCATGAAGGAGGAAATGACTTGGAGATGTTGCAAAGCTCACATATGTGATGATGAAGGAGCTCATTGCATATGAGACATGACATGGAGTTATGTGATCAAGGTGGAGAAGATCAAGACATGACTTGGCTCGACAGACCAGTTGCAAGTGTGAAGGGCAAGTCGGTGGCTTTGAAGCGAGGGACCGCATTTGACGGTGAAGCTTAAGCAAGACTTGGCGCCGATGGACTGACGCAACGGTGAAGAGTGAGGTCAAGATCGATGAACCAATATGATCATATGATGATATGAAGTGGATCATATCATTTGATGATTGGTTGGTGCATGTGTTGCATCGACATCGGAGGAGATGGAATGGAATGCGCAAGGCAAAGGTATATTTGTAGGGTGTTTCATTTCACCTATCATAGGTGAGTAGAGAAGTTGATGACCATGTTTAGGATAGATGGCCGTACTATCAAGAGGGCAAACTTGTTTGCATATCGGTCATCTAGTGCCACTTGAGCGATCTAACTTTGCGATGTTGCTAGGATCGAGTGACGTGGCAAGTTGAGTGATTAACTCCTTAAAAATGATTGTGAAAATGCTAACACACATACACATGGTGATGTATACTTGGTGGTCTTCAACAATTGATTATTGGTCTTCACCAAGCTATAAATTGGACTTCACATTGCTATTGGAGTAATGAATTATAATCTATATGCAAAGGTATCATTGTAATGTGCATGACCATCTCATCCCTTACTAGTATATGGTTAGTGCATATAGTACATGCTTATTAGGATCATGCATGACAAATGAAAATCTTTGAAATTCATATCTTACCACTGTTGCTTGAATGATTAATTGATCTAGTGGTTAGTGTATGAGTTTGTTCATGAGCTAGTAAACCTAAGTACTAGATTTAATTTGGATTGCTAATAAGTGACAACTACAATATTGGTAAGATAACCCTGGTAAGAGGTGTGAAGAAGCTTGTCATTGGTTTAAACTGGACTTGGAAGCTTAGGCAAATCAATTTAGTTCAAGTCAACCATAGAAGCTCATGATAGTAATAAGAGTACAAGTACAAGACAACAATGCAAATGGATATCTAGTTTGGTTATTTCTAGTGGTATCTAGACTCAATTGATTCATCAAGTGATATTCACAAGTGATGTCTAGTTCAACTTACAAGAGATGTCCTACAAGTGGTACTTATGAAGAAAGTAAATGTTCAAGAAATGGTCCTTATTTCCAAATCAATCATACAAGTGGTATCACATCTCTACGCATGATATCATTCATACAAGATGGTGGTTCCACAAGTGATCCTCAACCTTAAGTGATCATCAAATGAAGAATGCATCCCTCACTACAAGAGCTCAAGTTTATCTAGTGGATGACCCATGCTATGACATAGGGGGAGGTGTCCCACCAATGGGTATCAAGGTCAAGATCCTATGTGTGGTACCTCAAGAGCTATATAAAATAGTGTCATTCAACATTTGTGGTAGTGTCCATAAAAAATGAGGATTTGAAACTCAATCATCTACCCCAATGGTAGCCTTTGCATTAATGAGAAACACATCTTTTATGGAAATTGATGACAAAGGGGGACAAGTTGGAACAAAGATATGTAAATGCATCATGGGAAGAAGTAGAAGTTGATTTGGACATGGACATAGACAAAGAGAGAGCGACATTGAAGAATGTGAGAGGATAAAAAATTCTTGGATAAAAGAAGCACACAAGTAGGGGGAGCAAGCTCATGAATTTGATTGTGTGCATTTGAAATGTGCATATTCATGTGCTTACTTGCATTGCATAAGTTTTTAAATTTGATATGCATGCTTGTGTGTTGTATGCTAGTTATAGAACCTAAATGATGACATGATAACTAGCATGCATAGGATGGTAGCTAGACTTGCGTTTTTACAAGTGGCACTAGAACCTTGCTTATAATGTTGATCTCACGGGGTTTCTAGTGTTTTCATTGTCTAGCTACTCATGGTGCTAAGGATGAACTTTAAAGTGCAACTCCGATTGGTATCATGCTTCAAAGGTTTATTCTATACACCTTAGCATCATTGGTAGTAATTACTCTCCCACAATTCCTATCTATGAATATGTGCGAGCTTCAAACCAAACACTCTAGCACATATGTAGGGGGGAGATAATACTACCAATTCAGGTTTGTGGTACTTGTCCAATATTATTTACACATGGTAAAATTGCTTGGGCAAGCAACATGAATCCAAAAGAACTTAATTTCCATATCTTTGTAGAGTTGTCATCAATTATTAAAAAGGGGGAGATTAAAAGGTTCTTGTTTGGTTTTGGTAATTGAGTGACAACCTAGGTGGACTAATATGTGTTTATGTGAGATACACAGGTAACTAGTCCACAGGTACACGTGTGTGAGCAACATATGCCATGAAGGAGGAAATGGCTTGGAGATGTTGCAAAGCCCACACATGTGATGATGAAGGAGCTCATTGCATATGAGACATGAAATGGAGTCATGTGATTAAGGTGGAGAAGATCAAGACAAGACTTGGCTCGACAGACCAGTTGCAAGTGTGAAGGGCAAGTCAACGGCTTTGAAGCGAGGGACTGCATGTGACGGTGAAGCTTAAGAAAGACTTGGTGCCGATGGACCGACGCAATGGTGAAGAGTGAGGTCAAGATCAATGAACCAATATGGTCATGTGATGATATGAAGTGGATCATATCATTTGATGATTGGTTGGTGCATGTGTTGCATTGACATCGGAGGAGATGGAATGGAATGCGCAAGGCAAAGGTATATTTGTAGGGTATTTCATTTCACCGGTCATAGGTGAGTAGAGAAGTTGATAACCGTGTTTAGGATAGATGGCCGTACTATCAAGAGGGGCAAACTTGTTTGCATATCGGTCATCTAGTGCCACTTGAGCGATCTAACTTTGCGATGTTGCTAGGATCGAGTGGCATGGCAAGTTGAGTGATTAACTCCTAAAAAATGATTGTGAAAATACTAACGCACATACACATGGTAATGTATACTTGGTGGTCTTGGCACATTTGCAGAGGAGAAGGTGTTGGAGTTGAATTGGATCAACATAGAGAAGAGAGAGAGGTCTTTTGGTGTTCTTTGGACTGTTGGATGGCACTTATATTGGAATACTGCTTTGATCCTTTGTGATTGGGATCAAGTGGGTATGTGGGATGTGTAGCCCTCTGAGTAAGATTTCGAAAATGTCTAAGATCATCGAAATTGGAGTTCGGAGCAAAGAGTTATCGCCATTTTAGTGCGGAGAGGTCTGCACTGGATGCTAGGTGACCTGAGCATCCAGTGAGCACCTGACAGTCCGATGCTAGCATCTGGTGTAGTGTTTTTAGCATTTCTAAAAGTCACCAGGCGCTGCCAGCGTCCGGTGCTCATCCGGTCGCTAAAAAGCGTCTCTGGAACCTCTCTATTGCGCACTGGACGCTAGGGTCCAGAGTCCGGTGGTTTCTCTTCTCAGAGTCTAGTCAGTACTGTATGGGAGAGCGTGTAAACTAGCCATTGCGATCCAACCGTCACCTTCGAACGTGATGGACATGTGGCTGCATCCTAAGCACCTGACGCTGCCCTCAGAGTCCGGTCGTTAGCACAGGACGCTGCCCTCAGAGTCTGGTGCTCACGTATTTTGCCCAGTGAGGGGGCAACGGCTAGTTTAGCCCGTGGGGCTATAAATACTAGTGTTGGTCAGCCTTGGGCTGTAGTGCTGAGCACTCTTGAGCCTTGGTGGCTTGTGTAGGTGTGCTTAGGAGCCTCCTAACTCACTCTAGCTTGATAGTGATCATCCGATTGAGTGAGTGAGCGATTCTAGTGCGATTGCATCATGAGGTTGCATCGAGTGGCACTAGGTGATCGTGTTGCAAGCTGGTGGTGCTTATTACTCTTGGAGGTTGCCACCTCCTAGACAGCTTGGTGGCTTGTGACTCTGTTGAAGCACGCAAGAAGATTGTGCGGAGCTCCGAAGGAGGATTTGTGAGGGGGATTGTGCTCACCCCATAGGGATCGCGAAGAGCAGCTCTAGTAGAGCGTGTCATTGAGCTATCCTCACTTTTGGGGTAGGTTCTTGCGGTGCCCGACGTGCGGGCTTGGCGTGTGATGCCAATTAGCTACCGAGCCACCAAGTGAGAGGTCGACACAACGGGGACTAGCGTGTTGGCAAGCACGTGAACCTCGGGAGAAAATCACCGTGTCAACATTGTCTTCATCTTCTCGGTGGTTTGCATTTTGGCAAACACAAGGTTGTATCTACTTTCATATACAATGTGCTTGTGTAGTTATTCTTGTAATTAGTTTGCTTGTGTATCTTGCTAATTACCTTCTTGCTTGTGTAGCATAGAAGTAGCTTCCTTGCGTGGCTAATTTGGTTTGAGTAACCTTTGTTAGTCACATTGCTTAGTTTGTGTAGCTAAGTATTTTGTGCTCTCTAATTTGGCTTGTGTAGCCTTGTTATTGAGCTTTGCTAGTGTGCTTAGGAGCTTTATGCTTTTGCATCACTCGTTATGTTGGAGCTCCCTAGTTGTGCAAAGTAATAGTGCATAGGTTTGTGTGACCTTGCTCTAGAATTGATTAGGTGAGCTCTAGCTAGCCTGACACCCTAGTTACTTGATTAGAATCTTTTCAGGTGCTTGTGAACTTAGATAGAGGGGTGTAGTCTTGGCTTGACCAATAGTTTTAATTCTACATTAGTTTCGGTTAGCCGACGTGACTAAATTTAGAAATGACTATTCACCCCCCTCTAGTCTGCCATCTCGACCCTTCAAGGATGTTGATTGGGTAAATGCTATGCATGAAGAACTAAACAGCTTCAAGAGAAATCAAGTATGGGAAGTTAGTTGAGGGACCAAAGGGACACAATGTGATTGGAACCAAATGGGTCTTTAAAAACACGGAAGATCAAGATGGGATAGTTGTAAGAAATAAAGCAAGATTGGTAGCACAATGTTACACTCAAATAGAGGGTCTTGACTTTGGTGAAACATATGCCCCGGTTGCAAGATTGAAAGCAATTAGGATCTTGTTAGCCTATGCTTGTGCCCACAACATCAAGCTCTATCAAATGGACGTCAAGAGTGCATTTCTCAATGGCAACATTAATAAAGAAGTATATGTTGAGCAACCGCTCGGTTTTGAAGATGAAAAGAAGCCCAACCATGTGTACAAGTTGAAGAAGGCATTGTATGGCTCGAAGCAAGCACCTAGAGTATGGTATAATAGGTTGAGGGATTTCCTACTCTCTAAAGGATTCATTATGGGCAAGGTTGACACCACTCTTTTCGCTAAGAAGATTGGCCAAGACTTGTGTGTTGCAAATATATGTTGATGACATTATTTTTGGGTCAACCAATCTAGACTTTTGTGAAGAGTTTGGAAGTATGATGGCTAATGAGTTCGAGATGTCCATGATTGGAGAGTTAAGTTACTTCCTTGGTCTTCAAATCAAGCAATTGAAGAATGACACATTTATGAGTCAAGGCAAGTACATCATAGACATGCCCAAGAAGTTTGGCTTGGAAAATGCAAAAGCCATTAGTACATCAATGGGGACAAATAGAAGCCTAGATAGTGATAAAAGTGGCAACATAGTGGATCAAAAGATGTATAGGTCAATGATTAGAAGCCTACTCTATGTGACCGCATCAAGACCGGATGTCATGTTTAGTGTATGCATGTGTGCAAGATTTTAAGCATCACTAAGAGAAAGTCATTTAACCACAACAAAGAGAATATTGAGGTACTTGGAGCATACACAAAATGTTGGTTTGTGGTATCCCAAAGGTGCAAAGTTTAAGCTAGTTGGTTATTCCGACTTGGATTATGTGGAATGCAAAGTTGAGAGAAGAAGCACATTGGGCATGTGTCAACTACTTGGAAGATCACTTGTCTCATGGTGATCAAAGAAGCAAAATAGTGTTGCACTTTCAACCGCCGAAGCCAAACACATAGCCACCGATAGTTGTTGTGCACAAATACTTTAGATGAAGGCCACCTTGAATGACTTTGGAATCAAGTTCAAGCATGTACAATTGCTCTGTGACAATGAAAGTGCTATGAAGCTCACCAACAACCTTGTTCAACATGCAAGAACAAGCACATTGATGTCCGCCACCATTTTATTGGAGATCATCAACAACAAGGGGACATTTCAATTGAGAATATAGGCACTGAAGATCAACTTGCTAACATATTCACCAAGCCACTTGATGAGAAAAGGTTTTGCAAGCTAAGGAATGAGTTGAACATATTGGATTTCTCAAATATGTGTTGATGCACCCCCCCCACTTATATGACATGCCTCTCCTTCAAGCAATCCAAGGTAAAAGTTCATTGGCATGCATGCATCCTTTGCTAAGGACATGTTTAGTGCATCTAGTCATTCCTTGCATGTTTTAGGCTCATTCATAAAATTCAAATGAATTTGATGCTTATATGGTACCACTATTGCTACTATGCTTGACTTGATCTAGTGGTAGAATACGACATGTTTGTGAGCTTTGTGAACCTAGTGTTTGATCTAGAAAATGAGCTAAAAATGTTTAACTCAACATGGTACAAGACAACCCTTGAGATGTGGTGTGAAGAAGCTTGTCCTTGGGTCAAACCGAGCTAACTATCTTTGGCAATTGCTCTAGATTGAACCAAATTTGGAAAAATGGTCCTCACCCCATTGATTAACATTGATAATCTTAACCTATCTAAAATTGAACCTTTGTGGTCATTGATGACAAAGGGGGAGAGAAACAAAGATAAAAAGTGATAGGGGGAGCAATAACAAAATAAGGGGATCAATTAAAATTTTGAACACACAAGTAGGGGGAGCAAGCTCATAAACTTGTTTGATGAATTTTGAATGTGCATTTACATATGTTTGCTTGCATGGCACAAGTTCTTATCCTCCAATACATTCTTGTGTGGTGTATGCTAGTTGTAGGTTTGATTGGTGAAATGAAAAACTATAATGCATAGAATGATAGTTAGATATGCCTTGATTTTGTTTTCACAAGTGGTACTAGAACCTTGTTTATAATATTGATCTCATGAGGTATCTAGTGTTTATGCTTGCAAGTGGTATCTAACTATTGATGGTGCTAAAGATGGTATTATTGGTGCATTCCGAATGGTATCATGCTTCAAAGATCCATTCTTTACACCTTAGCATCTTTTGGTAGAATTACTGCTCCACATTTTCTATCTATGCATATGTGCAAGCTTTCAATTCAAACTCTTAGCACATATGTAGGGGGAGCAATGCTACCAATTCAGATTCATGAAACTTGTCCAAATCCTTTTACAAATGGTAAACATGCTTGGGCAAGAAACATGGACTCAAAATTGTTTTTCAATTCATATCTTTGTGAAGGTTGTCATCAATTACCAGAAAGTGGAGATTGAAATTGCTAGTTTAGTTTTGGATAATTGATAAAACCTTAATGTACTAATCATTGCTCAAAGTGAATATGAGATAGGATTGGTACACACCAAGTGATAAAGCTAGATGATGGTGTCCATGGTGATGGTGATGGACAAAAGACGATAACAAGTGTGAGCAATTTGAAAAAGAAGAAAGAGAAAAAAAATAGGCTCAAGGCAAAGGTATATTTGATAGAGGCATTTTGTTTTGCCACTCAATACACCAAGTGCGTGTGAGTGGATTTAGGATAGAAAACCGTACTATAAAGAGGGGAAATCTTTAATTACAATGGTTATCTAGTGCCACTAGGTATGAGTTTCATTTGCATATATTTGATGTACTTAGTGACATGGTGAGATGCATGAGAAAGCTTGAGAAAATTATTTGTGAAAAGCTAACTTAAGTGTTTAATTTATTTTGGAATATCTTAATGAAGTTTGCACTTGAAAAGAGTATAAAGAAAATGTTTTGGGCCTGCTATTGCTACCCTATAATTTCTTCTTGAGCGAGCATTTTTGCCAACCATGGGTGCTCTTATCTTCCGGCAATTCCCTCTCCTTAGCAAGAATTTCTTGGTCATGAATAGTGCATGGGAGAGAGGTGTGTGGCTAGGAAGGAGCCACGTGGGTTGGTTGGTGTGAGCAAAAGAGGCTTAACCGGCAATTCCCTCTCCTCAACAAGAAATTCTTGTTGAGGAATAGTGCTCATGGGATGAGAGAGAGAGTGGCTTGAAAAAAGGCTCAACCAATAATTCTTTTGGCTCAACAAGAAATTCTTGTTGAGCAGTTCTCATGGGACCAGCTAGAGAGAGAAAGCGTGTGACCATGAGAGAGGTTGTTCCTGCAGTTGCCGGTCGTTTGTGCTCATGTTGACCAACAAAAAGAGAAAGAGAAAGAGAGCGCTGGGAGGCTGGCACGATGTCGTCCACCAATTGGTCATGTGCAATGAGATTCAGGACAAGAGAGTGGAGGTGTTCTGCTCTGTTTCCCTCTATTTTGCGCCATTCATACCTGTTGTCTCCGCACCACATGGAGGAGCACACGAATGCCGTTGTTCGTGCCGTTTGCTATTGTTGGATGCATCCATTGTGAGAGAGCACCTATAGTCGTTGGTGGGCTAGCTGGCCCACAGGTGTGGAGAGCCAGCCAGCTGAGGGTTAAGTCTAGCGCCTCCACCTTCCCTTCCTCCTCTCTCACACACTATTCTCCCTTGTTCACCCTTGCAAGAACCCTAAGAGAAGAAAAGAAAAGCCATCTCCTCTCCTTTCTCACTCTCTAGCATTTGTGCTGCATTCAAGTGAGAGATTGAGCTCTAGTGTTGATCTTGAGAGCTTCAAGAGCATCTCATCCCTCTCCTCTCCCTCTCCTAGCTTGTGGCTCATTTGAGAGGATTTGGGAGAAACCCTAGGTGCATTTGTGATTGCGTATTCTTGTGGCACTAGGTGGTGATTGCAATTGTGGATTTCTTGTTACTCTTGGTAATTGCATCACCTAGACGGTTGGTGATTTTGTGATTGGTGAGGGGATTTGGTGATTGTGTCCGCCCCCAATCAAGGATTATTGTTATGAGGGGTTCTTGACCTTTCCCTAGCGGAGAGCCAGAAGGTACTCTAGTGGATTGCTTATGGATTGTGTGATCCTCATCTTATGTTGGTTGTGCAGTATCCTATTGAGGGCTTGGCGTGTGATGCGAATTAGCGCGTGAACCTCAAAGTGAGTGTATTGCCACAATGAGGACTAGCTTGCCGGCAAGCAAGTGAACCTCGGTAAAAAAATTCTTGTGTCATTATTGTCTCTGAGGTTTTCTTTGTGATTGATTGGCTCCTTTGGTGATTGGCTCATTCCACTACAAGGCAGTATAGTCTTCCAACCCTTTGTTGTATTTACCTTGTGTAGAACTTGTGGTAGTGGTAGTTAGTTGAGTAGCTTTGCTTCTTAGTTGTAATTAGTTTCTAGCAAGCTCAACTAGTTTAGAGAGTAGTGACCTAGGCCTTGAGTGCTTAGTGATCTTAATTGACTAGAATTCTTGGTTGGTGGCTTGCTCTTTATAGTTGGCTAGAGCAACATTCGCTTCTCCATCTTATTTGCTAATCACTTGTTCTTAGTGTTGTTGTAGATTTTTTATAGGCTATTCACCCCTCTCTAGCCATTAGGACCTTTCAGAAGCGCGGGCTAGGAGGTGCTTTGACACACCTGCTACGGTGCCTAGCCTAGCTAGGCACCGACCGTGGCGCCTTGGCCACGGGCGTAGGCGTCAGCCCAACGGAGAGAGCTGCAGTGGCGAGCGGAGCTATCAGCGAGGGGTGACAGTGGCGACGCTAGGGCACAACAGAGCAAGGGCAATCTTGGTTGGGCTTGAGCTGGCATAGGGGTGGCACCTCATGGTGGCAAAGCTCTCCTCATGCTTGGCGGGCAGCCTCGACCACGGTCTGTGCCTGAGGTCGGTAATGGCGGCAGTGATGATTGGTGAGGGCGCTCCGAACTAGATAAGGAGCTCATGGAGAGTGCCTCGGCTATGCCCTGGCCGCGCTGCGCCATGCCCTCCCCTACTTGCGGCAGTGTTGCTGTGCTCGCTCACGCTGGCTGCACCACTGTGCCAGCTTGCACCAACGTTGCCGTGATGGCCACGCCTGCCTCGCTCTGCTAGCCCCATGCTCGATGGCCATGCTAGGCCAGCCTTTCTCTGTTGGCTGCACACACGCACCACTGGCCCCGTGCTCAACGGCCGTGCCGCGCCCGCCTCGCTTTGCTGGCCACACGCGCCGGTGAGCCATCACCGTCGGGAGCTTCATCTCCCTCCCGGTGTACAAATAGGGTATGATGGGTGGGGACCACTTGCTGGTGAGATAAGGACCTATTACTTACAAGAAGGGCCATCCATAGTTGTCCACATCAGCACCAACATGGCAAAACCGCCTAGCAAGATCACCCCAAGGGGTAAATTGGCCGATTTTGCAAACATTAATGTGTTCAATACCTGGTTTTATACTTGGAGGTGTTAGTTAGACACGGGCCTAAACGACAGGGGATGATCTAGACTTTTTCCATTTTGAAATAAAGCAACAATTTACCGCTACTTTGTAACACCGTTCAGGCTAGGTGGATTAAATTAAATGGCAAAAAAAGGAAAAACCCCCATAGGAAAATACCACCATACCCCTCGGATAATTTTCTCCCAAAACCTTGGCTCGACCATGCAGACAGGCGTGTCGTGGGAGGTGGAGGTGTTCACGCCACTAGGGTTTAGCGCATGGTGGATTTGGGCGATGCGTCTCCCAATGGTGGTTGCTGGTGATGCCTCTCTCCCCTTCCCCACCACCTCGCCACGTAGGCGGCTGCAGCACACCTCGGGGGCGGCCTTTGCTCTAGTTTGGTGGAGAACCGCCAGCGCCGGAGAAGGATTCGAAGGAATCTCCCGTGCCCACGCCTGGTGCTGCCTACTGACCCGTTCGGGAGCACCACGAGGATGGTGTAGGAGGTGAATAGGTGATGAGGGAGTTCGTGGCCATTATGGCTAGCGGCACGCTATGGCCTAATGAGGCGGCGGCGCTGGCCATAAGCCTGGTCATGGAGTGCCATGGCGATGGTACCACCATGCAGCAGGGCATGATGAATGACGCGCTTGCTAACAGCAAACATTTGGCTGTGAGCGCGTTGTGGCTCCATGGAAATTTGTCATTTGGCCTGCTGCTACTGCCGCCGTATGGAAATTGGAAGAGTTTGCTATTATGTTCATGCGATTGTTTGGGTTCGTAATTGCGACTGGACTTGTTGCCCAATATTTTTCTTGAGAATGCCCATCATATTATATGGGTGGTTAATTTGAGGAGATATGCTCGAGAACATTGTACTAATTTCTATGGAATATATGGATTGTTAGCTAAAATTTGTCTAGTTTTTCTAAAAATTATCAAGTTTTGCACTGATTGAATTGTATAATTATATATCTCAAAATTACCAAATTGTTAATAGAAAATAGGGTAAAAATGCAAATATCAAAATGAAACAGGGGTAAAAACACCTATGTAAAGTTGTCCTTTGGCCTAAAAGTCAACAGCGTTAGAGGGACTTCATAGAGCAGGAGTAAAGTCTATCTTCATTTTGAAATTGCAAGGGTGAAATCACAAAGTTGAAAAAACAAGGATAAAATCACCATTTCACTTCAAAACCAAGGTTGAAATACTTAAGCCCCAAATAATAAAATCTTCCTTTATCCAAAATATGTGTTAATGTAAAATTTGACCTTAAACAAAACATGTTGTTTAGAGTCCAACATAGGGTATGCTAAGTCCTCGAGCTAAGAAAACAAAAGTAAAGACAAGCCCCCAAATGACTCTTTGGGTATATGCTCACGCACACCCTCAGTTAGGAAGGGCGAGGCTCGTCAACCTAGGAACTGGTCCTTCCTAAGGAGGCCCTCGATGTCAAAGAGGCAAGACCCAGAGGACAAATGCCGCCACCAATCGAAGCTCACGGGGGCAGCCCCAACCTAACCTCCGCCCAAGCAGCTGTCCCGATCCTAGCATGGGCCTAGCATGCCCTAAGCCAAGACAAGAAGCCAACTCTGAAATCTATCAAGTGCCCAGGGCATGACAGGTTGAAAGCTCTAGTTTGGTTTTGGTGAATTGATGAAACCTATGTGCTAACCTAGTTTATCGAAGAGATTATGAGATAGGTGGCACACTCCAAGTGCTGAGCAAAGATGAAGATAATCAAGATGGTGGTGTGTCCACAAGTGATCATGTGCTTGGACATGGAAAAGAAGAAAGAGAAAAATAAAAGACTCAAGGCAAAGGTATAATTGATAAGAGCCATTTTGTTTTAGTGATCAAGAAAGTGAGTGTGATCACATTTAGGATAGATAGATGTACTATTAAGAGGAGAGAAGCTCGTATCGAAATGTGGTTGTCAAAGTGCCACTAGATGCCTCTACTCATTGCATATGCATTCATGACCTAGTGGATAGCTAACACTCTTGAAAATGTTTGTAAAAACATGCTAACACATGTGCACAAGGTGATATAGTGGTCAGCACACTAGAGCAAGGCTAGAGAAGTTGGTGACATAATAGAAGTGAAGGTCACTAAAATTCATTGACCAAAAGCTAAGGTCAAGCTGACCGGACTCTGGCTAAACATTGTTCAGCGTCCGGTCAGGCTGGCATGGTAGAGTGCTGTGTGCACCAGACGCTGGGGTGCGTCTGGTCACCATGTACTAGACGCGTCCAATCATGAAAAATGCTCTCTACAACCATACTGGAGTCGACCAAACTCTAGGGTTCAGTGTTCGATCAGTTAGACAGGGGTGTTCGGTCACAACTTAACCGTCAAACTGACCGTTGAGATCGCGCGGCTTAGAATCCAAGCGGATGACACGTGGCTTGAATCCGAGCACCGAATGCTAGCTCCTAGTGTCCGGTCAGCCCAAGAATTCAGTGGATAGAGAGCCAATAGCTCTATTTGTTTGGTGCTCTATTTAAGGTGTGTGGTGGGCTCTAGCTCACTCTCTTGACCATTTGCATTAACTTAGCAACCTTGTGAGCTTAGCCAAAGCCCTCCCACTCATCTCTATCATTGATTCATCTTTTATGTGAGATAGAGAGTGAATCCAAGTGCATTGCTTGAGTGTTTGCATCTAGAGGCACCTGGTGATTGTGATATATCGTGGATTTCTCTTGTTACTCTTGGTGGTTGTCACCACCTAGACGGCTTGGAGCAGCAAGGATCATCGAGCGAAGGAAGGTGATTGTCTCTGGCTTTAATCATGGTGATTGTGTGGGGTTCTTGACCTTATCCCCGATGGACAACTAAATGGTACTCTAGTGGATTGTGGCTTGTGGATCCTCATCTTGTGGTGGTTGTGCGACACCCTATTGAGGGTTTAGCGTGTGATGCTAATTAGCGCGTGAACCTCCAAGTGAATGTATCGCCACAATGAGGACGTACCTTGCCGGCAAGCAAGTGAACCTCAGATTAAATTATTGTGTTGATTGTCTCTTCGTATTCATGGTATTCACTTGTTGTTCACTTGCCACGTCAGTATACATTCCTACCACTCTCCTGCAGTACATTGTATATTCATCTCGCTAGAGTTTGTGGTAGTGTAATCTTGCTAAGTAGTAGATAGCTTGTTTATCTTATCTTAACTATTTTGATCACCTAGGTGTTAGTAGAGACATAGCTTTGTGTGTTTCATTAGTGATCATAGATACTAGAATTGGTAGGTGGCTTGTAACCCAAGTTAGTGCTAGCGCAAAATTTGCTTTGCCATTTATTTGACTAACTACTTGTTCAAGTGTTGTTGTAAAATTTTATTTAGGCTATTCACCCCCCTCTAGCCATTTAGAACCTTTCAAGTAGTATCAGAGCCATGGTCATCGTGATTTGAGGCTTAACAATCTTCGGTGTGAAAATGGCTCAAATCAACAACACCAAATAGCCACCCCAATTTGATGGCTCAAATTATCCATATTGGAAAGCAAAGATGACAACATACATCAAGTCAACAAATAGGAAGGTTTGAAAGGTAGTTGAGACCAAGATTGAGATAGTGAATATGGAGGACCCCATAGCCTTTGAAGAAGTGCTACTCCAAAATAATGACATTGCTCTTAGTGCCATTCATGATGCCATTGATGAGAGAATATTCGAGCAAGTCAAGAACATTGAGATGGCCTATGAAGCTTGGAAGAAGTTGAAAGAATCATTTGAGAGCACTCAAGCCATGAAGGGCGCCAAGGCATACATCCTCAAAGAAAAGCTTGCTAGCTTCAAGATGAAGGAAGATAAGAGTGTGCCAGAGATGTTCCATAGGCTTCAAGTACTAGTCAATGATCAGGACAAGGACTTCTCACATAAGTTTTGAGATGCTTACCCGCAAGATTTAGCACATTGGTCACTATTCTAGTGAGGAGTGGTTTAGACACCATGACATGAAACCAAGTGTTGGGAGATATCATGTCACACCTGGTTTTCTAAAGAACAAAACCAGGCTAATCATATCGCTTACATCGCCATGACCACAAAGCAACCAAAACGGAATTATAATTTTATATTGCTTGTAATTATAAAATCAGGTGCATATATTAATTAACTAATTTAATATTCAACTATATATAGAAAAACATGTGGCACGAAAAGTATTAATACTACTGCATAGAGCACGATGACGCGAACCTAACGCAACTTGAACGAACTAAATCAGACTTAAAACGAATAAACAGTGGCTAAATTACTGCTAGTGGCAATATCGTAAATACCTCATCATCTTCCTATGGTCGTCTTCTCCATCTGGACGTGATGTCCATGCAGCTATGGGCTGCTGCTGCTCGCAGGGGAGCTTGGGGACAGCTGGCCGGGCAGCCAGCTGCATGAGGCAGCGTGGCTGGCAGCCTGCCACGCGCCCAAGGGCAGCAGCGGCTGCTGTCCTGGCTGGCCAAGCGGTTGGCAGCGGCCACACCTACGTAGCTGGCGCGCGACGCGTGGGATGCGGGGCGCCGGCGCAGTGGGACGAGGCCGTGGGCGCGGGATGCGGTGCGGCCGCAGGTTGGGCCCTCCGGATGGCAGCGCACAGGGCCGGGATGGCCGGGAAAGGAGGAGGAAGGTGCCAGCCATGGAGGTTCGCCGGAAACCTGATCGGAAGAGAGAAAGAAGAAAGGGAACGCGGTCAAACAGTCATGGATTCGCGAAGAGGAAAGCACGACGTTGTAGAGGAGATCGATACGAACGAAGCGGAATTCGAAAAAGATGAAAAACGTGACCGGGAAAGCTCGCCGAACCTTCGCCGGAAGTTCGCCGGAACGCAAGCTGTAGATGCAGAACTTCGGCGAGAGGTGGAGGGAGCTACGAGCGGCGGCTCGCGATAAGGGTTGTACTTCTGAAATCAGGGCGTCGAGGGCTACGCCGGCATATATATAGTCGTAGGGTTTGGAAACTTTTCGAAATTTCTTAATTTCGGGATTATTTTAATTCCGCGAATAAAATAATTCTAGAAAATCTAGAATTACCTTTTTGGCCGTGAAAAATAGCCCGGAGCTCAGAAAATCACGGGAAAAATCCTGGAGACTCTTGGAAAGAAAAGTAACTCAACTAAATGAGTTTGGACTCATGAAAAGATTGATGAAGAGATCAAGGAAAAAGATTAAGCTCACGGAAATTGAAAATTTTAAATCCAGAAAATACCAAAAAGTTTTCCGATGAAAAGTAAACGTCATCCTATGATATTTTGAAAATAATAGCACTCACCAACACCAAAGACAAACATCACACAAACACCACATTATCAAATTAATATGAAAAAGTTTAAAACCAAGATTTTCTATATTTAAATTAACAACAAATTAACTTATCTAATAAATTTATTCAAACATTGAATTCATTTATTTTGTTTAGTGTTTTTCATGCACAATCCAAAATAGGAAATTTTGGGTGTGACAATTCTACCCCACTTAACAGAAATCTCGTCCCGAGATTTGGAGATACTAGGGAGAAAAATAAAGTTGATTTTCAAATCTTCACTTTTCCTTCGTCAGCTCTTTTCCAATGATGATGCCACAGGCTCAAAACCAACTTTGTAAAGGTGTCCTTTAGACCCTTACGATCCTTGTCAATGGTTCCAACAGGTTACCAACCCTGAGAAAAAGATACTTGCTCTTAATAATGACTTTGCAACCAGGTAGATAGTTGATGCTTCCAGGTGACGAAACATAACCTATAAACCTTCATCTTGTTTCGTCTTTTAGTTCGGCAAACCCCTTAAGAAGAGATCAACTAGAGAACACCAAAGGATAGCTTGCATTTGTTTTTGAGTGATGACTACCATTATGTCCTTCTGGCATCCCAAAGAGATTCATGAGCATATGCAAGAACAAGTAATCCTGTACTTCCTCGCGAGCAGAAAAATGACAGTGCAGAAATACAGTTATAACTCGAGTTCTGTGAATCCTATGATGTTATAGCTTATACCGTTGGAAAGCTTATCAAATTTACTACAACTTTCTTATAGAACACTTCTCTAGATTCTGCAGTTAAGGTGGTAAAAAAACTATGCATAACAGAAACTATTCCAGGTTGCTAACAGCACAGATGCGTCGTCTTGTGATTTTCATAATTCCCAAAACATAATAGCTATCAGGGTGGTTCTTATGGTCAGAGAAATATATTGAAGTCTACTATTATCCAGAATTTATCCATGATTTTTGGACATCCAAAAATAGAGATATAAGCTAAGGAAGACAGACTGCTCTGGAAAGACAGGATAAGGTAGGAACGAGATTCAGAAAGACTAGAGAGATAGATAACGCTATTCTTCAAGTCTTCATGCTTCTTTGATTTGTGTTGATGAGATATAAGACATGGATCGAGGATAGCCAAAAGATGACAAGAAAGATAAAGTTTGATCTTTAGTTCTTCATGCCTCTTCATGCCTCGTCACTTGAGATATTCAGGACTTGCTGTTGTTGAGAGCAGATGCTACCCCACTTAATAAAGATCTTATTCCACCTGACGATGTCATTGAAGGAAACACTTTCTCTAAGGCTTGCTGCTATTGATGAGTCCTTCATATGTTGATCCTCCATTAAGATGAGTTAAAGAAGGTAGCATGACAACCAAGGGTAGACAGGATCGGTGTAAGAGAAAATGGTAAGAATTAGGATCGATTGAAAGATAAGTAAGATACAAGATGTCACTACCCCACTTAACATAGATCGAGCTACTTCTCAAGACTTATACCTTCCGGGCCACTTTCAAAACATGAGAACAAGGACAACACACAAGCAACACATCAAGCACAACAAGCACACATCACATCATTGGTACTACACGTGCTTCTTCAACAATGGTGGTCATCCTAAGGGAAAAGTATGGATGATGAAATGCCATCGAATCTTTGAACCAGGTAAGATCAGAAAACTTTTAGTAAAAGCAACGTAAAACAAATTCCAAGGGAGTAAGAAATACTAGCTCAAAGGAAGCTATCAAGGATGTGATACAACAAGACAAGGAAGAGGAAATAGTCAAAATCAATGAGTCAAGGGATGACAAAATAATTTTACAGTAAAATAAGTTTTAGAATACGTCCAGTGCTACTCGGCATACATCCTACAGTCAACACCGCTCTGATACCACTCTGTCACACCTGGTTTTCTAAAGAACAAAACCAGGCTAATCATATCGCTTACATCGCCATGACCACAAAGCAACCAAAACGGAATTATAATTTTATATTGCTTGTAATTATAAAATCAGGTGCATATATTAATTAACTAATTTAATATTCAACTATATATAGAAAAACATGTGGCACGAAAAGTATTAATACTACTGCATAGAGCACGATGACGCGAACCTAACGCAACTTGAACGAACTAAATCAGACTTAAAACGAATAAACAGTGGCTAAATTACTGCTAGTGGCAATATCGTAAATACCTCATCATCTTCCTATGGTCGTCTTCTCCATCTGGACGTGATGTCCATGCAGCTATGGGCTGCTGCTGCTCGCAGGGGAGCTTGGGGACAGCTGGCCGGGTAGCCAGCTGCATGAGGCAGCGTGGCTGGCAGCCTGCCACGCGCCCAAGGGCAGCAGCGACTGCTGTCCTGGCTGGCCAAGCGGTTGGCAGCGGCCACACCTACGTAGCTGGCGCGCGACGCGTGGGATGCGGGGCGCCGGCGCAGTGGGACGAGGCCGTGGGCGCGGGATGCGGTGCGGCCGCGGGTTGGGCCCTCCAGATGGCAGCGCACAGGGCCGGGATGGCCGGGAAAGGAGGAGGAAGGTGCCAGCCATGGAGGTTCGCCGGAAACCTGATCGGAAGAGAGAAAGAAGAAAGGGAACGCGGTCAAACAGTCATGGATTCGCGAAGAGGAAAGCACGACGTTGTAGAGGAGATCGATACGAACGAAGCGGAATTCGAAAAAGATGAAAAACGTGACCGGGAAAGCTCGCCGAACCTTCGCCGGAAGTTCGCCGGAACGCAAGCTGTAGATGCAGAACTTCGGCGAGAGGTAGAGGGAGCTACGAGCGGCGGCTCGCGATAAGGGTTGTACTTCTGAAATCAGGACGTCGAGGGCTACGCCGCCATATATATAGTCGTAGGGTTTGGAAACTTTTCGGAATTTCTTAATTTCGGGATTATTTTAATTCCGCGAATAAAATAATTCTAGAAAATCTAGAATTACCTTTTTGCCCGTGAAAAATAGCCCGGAGCTCAGAAAATCACGGGAAAAATCCTGGAGACTCTTGGAAAGAAAAGTAACTCAACTAAATGAGTTTGGACTCATGAAAAGATTGATGAAGAGATCAAGGAAAAAGATTAAGCTCACGGAAATTGAAAATTTTAAATCCAGAAAATACCAAAAAGTTTTCCGATGAAAAGTAAACGTCATCCTATGATATTTTGAAAATAATAGCACTCACCAACACCAAAGACAAACATCACACAAACACCACATTATCAAATTAATATGAAAAAGTTTAAAACCAAGATTTTCTATATTTAAATTAACAGCAAATTAACTTATCTAATAAATTTATTCAAACATTGAAATCATTTATTTCATTTAGTGTTTTTCATGCACAATCTAAAATAGGAAATTTTGGGTGTGACATATCATGACTGATGACACATATAGAGATGATAATGAGAAGAAAGAAAAAAAGGAGAAGAAAGATGAGAAGAAAAAGAGTGTGGCATTCAAGGCCACAACATCATCCAAGGGCAAGGCAAAGCAAGATACATCTAGTGAAGATGATGGTTCATGGGATGATGATGAGAAGATGGCTCTCTTTGTGAAGAGATTTGAAAAGTTTATTGTGAAGAAGGGCTACCATGCTAGAAGAAAAAAATCTTCATCCAAGAACAAAGAAGAGTCAAGGAGGTGCTTCAATTGTGGAAGCAAAGATCATCTTGTTGCTCAATGCCCATACACTAGTGAGAATAGTAATGACAATAAAAATAACAAGAGAAAGAACAAGAAGAAAAAGAGAAGAAGGATAAGATGACTTTTAAGAAGAAGAAGAAGGGTGGTTCATATATAGTCACTTGGGATAGTGATGCTTCTTCTAGTGATGATGATGATAGTGATGATGACAAGACCACCAAGAAGAAGACACTTGCAAGTATTGCTATTCATGAGAAGCCTTCTCTCTTCGACACTCCATCATGCTTCATGGCTAAGGCCACCAAGGTACAAACTTGTGATAATGGAAGTGATAATGTGCAGAATAATGAAAGTGATAGTGACAGTGATGATGATGAACCCACTAAAGATGAACTCATTGACATGCTAGATGATGCTAAAGACCATTTTGGTTTTAAGAGAAGGGAATGCAAAGACTTGCGTAAGGAACTAAAAGCCCTTAAGAAAGCCTTTGATGAGCTCAATGCATCTCATAAAAGGCTAGAGGAAGCCCATGAGAAGCTTGGCAAAGCTCACAAAAAGCTTAAAAAGGCTCATTCCTATTTTCTTAATGAGCAAAATAAAAAAGCATGTTGAGACATGTAATGTAGGCTTAACTTGATTTAATTGATGAATCTATACATGAGCCTATCATTATTGCTATCACTAACCCTTCTTGTAGCACATCTACTTTCACCTCATCTAGTAGTGATGGTTTCACTTATGATGCGTCACTAATAGTTGAGAATGAGACTCTCAAGAAGGAGGTCAATAAGCTCACTCACACTTTGGCCAAGGTCTATGGGGGTGAGGACCGCTTGCTTATGTGCTTGGATAGCCAAAGAGCTTCTCTCTACAAAGAGGGATTAGGCTACACCCCTAAGAAAGTCAAGGCAGCCTTTGCTCCTCACAAGACTTGTTTTGTGAAGAATAACGGTTAGTATTGCAAAAGTTGCATGCAAATTGGTCATCTAGAGCATGAGTGCAAGGCCAAAAATAAGAATGCTAATGTATCCTTAATTAAGCTTAATTCTTCCTACATGCTTACTAAGGGTACAAATGGTGTGAAAGCTAAGTTCATTGGTACACCATGGATGGGCTTAAAGAAGAAAGCTATTTGGGTGCCAAAGAGCTTGGTCACTAACCTCCAAGGACCCAAGCAAGTTTGGGTACCTAAGAAGAATTGATTTTCTTTTGTAGGTCAATTACAAAGCCAGAGGAAGGCATTGGATTCTTGATAGTGGGTGCACCCAACACATGACCAGTGATGCAAGAATGTTCAACTCAATCAACACCAATGGCAATGATGTTTATGATAGTATTACATTTGGTGATAATGGCAAAGGCGAGGTCAAGGGGCTTGGTATGATTGCAATATCAAATTACAATATCAAATGACTTGAGCATATCAAATGTGTTGCTAGTAGAGAGCTTGAACTTCAATTTGCTATCCGTGGCTCAATTGTGTGATCTTGGTTTTAAGTGCATATTTGGATTTGATGATGTAGAGATCATAAGTATAGATGGCTCTAATTTGATATTCAAAGGATTTAGATATGAGAATCTATACTTAGTTGATTTCAATGCTAGTGAATCATAATTATCAACATGTCTATTCATTAAGTCAAGCATGGGTTGGTTATGGTATAGAAGGCTTGGTCATGTTAGAATGAAACAATTGAATAGATTGATTAAGCATGATCTAGTTAGAGGCTTGAAAGATGTGGTATTTGAGAAGGACAAACTTTGTAGTGCTTGTCAAGCCAACAAACAAGTTGGAAACACTCATCCTAAGAAAAGCATGATGAGTACTAGTAAAGCATTTGAGTTATTGCACATGAATTTATTTGGACCAACTCAATACATTAGCATTGGTGGAAACAAATATGGATTTATGATAGTTGATAACTATACAAGATACACTTGGGTATTCTTTCTAGTGGACAAGAGTGATGTATATGCAACCTTCAAATTATTTGTCAAGGGCATTCACAATGAATTTGAAACAACTATCAAGAGAGTTAGAAGTGACAATGGTAGTGAGTTCAAAAATACTAGAATTGATGAGTTATGTGATGATTTCGGAATTACACATCAATTCTTGGCAAAGTACACCCCACAATCAAATGGTCTTGTTGAGAGGAAAAATAGAACACTCATGGATATGGCAAGGTCTATGCTTAGTGAGTACAATGTGAGTCAATCTTTTTAGGCCAAAGCTATCAACATGGATTGCTATTGTAGCAACTGCTTATATTGTCACCGATTGAAAGAGAAGACACCATATGAGCTCTTTAATGGGAGAAAGCCCAACATTGCATATTTTTAGGTCTTTGGTTGCAAATGCTATATCTTAAAGAAAGACACAAGATTAGGCAAGTTTGATAAGAAATGTATTGAAGGGTTTCTACTTGGATATTCAACTACAAGCAAAGCATATAGACTTTAGAATTTGGCTAGTGGTACTCTTGAGGAGGTACATGATGTTGAATTTGATAAAACCAAGGGTTCATAAGATGAAAATAATAACTTGGAAGATGTTAGAGGCATTCAACTTTCAAATGCCATGAAGAACATGGATATTGGTGACTTAAGGCCTAGACAAGTAAATGATGATGAAGATGATCAAGTGCAAGTGCTCTCCAACTCAAATGTGCAAGATGATGAAGATCAAGCTAGTACAAGTGGCTATCATGACTACGCTCAAGATCAAGTGGCTAGTACACTATCTCAACCTAATGATCAAGCAAGTGCAAGCAATCAAGTTCCAACACTCCAACCTACTCATATTGCAAGAGATCATCCTTTGGACACTATAATTAGAGATATTTCTAGAGGTATGCAAACTAGATCAAGATTGGCTTCATTTTATGAGCATTATTGGCTTCATTTTGTGAGCATTTCTTATTTGTGTCATCTATTAAACAAAAGAAGATAGATGAAGCATTGAAGGATGTTGATTAGGTGAATGCTATGCATGAAGAATTGAATAACTTCATAAGAAATCAAGTGGGAGTTAGTGGAGAGACCAAAGAGACACAATGTGATTGGAACTAAATGGGTCTTTAGGAACAAGCCATGTCAAGATGGGATAGTAGTAAGGAACAAAGCAAGATTAGTAGCACAAGGCTATACTGAAGTTAAAGGTCTTGACTTTGGAGAAACATATGCCTCAGTTGCTAGATTGGAAGCACTTAGAATCTTGCTAGCCTATGCTTGTGCCCACAACATCAAGATTTATCAAATGGATGTCAAGAGTATATTTCTCAATGGCTACATCAACGAAGAAGTATATGTTGAGAAACCTCCTGTCTTTAAAGATGACAAGAAGCCCAACCATGTGTACAAGTTGAAGAAGGCATTGTATGGATTGAAACAAGCACCTAGAGCATGGTATGAGAGATTGAGGGACTTCCTACTCTGTAAAGGCTTCATAATGCATAATGGGCAAGGTTGACACCACTCTTTTCACCAAAAAGATTAGCAAGGATTTGTTTGTGTTGCAAATATATGTTTATGATATTATCTTTGGATCAACCAATCAAGACTTCTGTGAAGAGTTTGGGAAGATGATGGCTAATGAGTTTTAGATGTCCATGATTGGAGAGTTGAGTTACTCTCTTAGAGTTCAAATCAAGCAATTGAAAAATGATACATTTGTAAGTCAAGGCAAGTACATTAGACATGCTCAAGAAGTTTGGCATGAATGATAGTAAGTCAATTAGTACACCTATGGGAACAAATAAAAATTTGGATAGTGATGCTAGTGGCAACCGCATCAAGGTCGGATGTCATGTTTAGTGCGTGTATGTGTGCAACATTTCAAGCCTCACCAAGAGAAAGTCATTTAAAGGTAACAAAGAGAATATTGAGGTACTTGAAGTATATACAAAATGTCAATTTGTGGTATCCGAAAGTTGCAAAGTTTGAGGTAGTAGGTTACTCGAAATTGGATTATGCGGGATGCAAGGTTAAAAGGAAGAGCACCTTGGGCACATGTCATTTGTTGGGAAGATCACTAGTCTCATGGTCATCAAATAAACAAAATATTGTTGCATTATCAACCGCTGAAGCCGAATACATATCCACCGATAGTTGTTGTGCACAAATACTTTAGATGAAGGCTATTTTGAGTTATTTTAGAATCAAATTCAAGAAAGTGCCATTGCTATGTGAAAATGAGAGTACAATAAAGTTGACAAATAACCCTGTCCAACATGCAAGAACAAAGCACATTGATGTATGCCATCATTTCATAAGAGATCACCAAGAAAAAGGGGACATTTGCATTGAGAGTGTGGGCGCCGAAGATCAATTTGCCGATATATTCACTAAGCCATTAGATGAGAAGAGGTTTTGCAAGCTAAGGAATGAGTTGAACATATTGGATTTCTCAAATATGTGTTGATGCATTCCCACTTATATGACATGCCTCTCCTTTGAGCAATCCAAGGTAAAAGTTGATTGGCATGGCATACGTTTTTGCTAAGGACATGTTTAGTGCATCTAGTTATCCCTCACATTCATTTAGGATCTTTCACCTTCATTTAGGCTCATTCATGAAAATTAAATGAATTTAATGCTTATATGGTACTACTATTGCTTCTATGTTTGATTTGATCTAGTGGTAGCATATGATATGTTTATGGGCTTGTAATACTAGAGTTTGATCTAGAAGATAAGCTATAAGTGTTTAAGTCAACATGGTACAAGATAACCCTTATTTGGAGATGTGAAGAAGCTTGTCCTTGGATCAAACCGAGTTAAATATCTTAGGCAATTATTCTAGTTTGTACCAAATTTGGAAATACCCGTGGGATTAAGTTGATGAGCCATACGATGAAGCTCTAGGAGAGGGTTATCGAGCATTGCCTAAGGAGAGTGACACATGTGACCCAAAATCAGTTTGGGTTCATGCCTGGTAGGTCGACCATGGAGGCGATTTTCTTATTATGATAATTGATGGAGAGATATAGGGAGCAGAAGTAGGACTTGCACATGGTCTTTATTGACCTCGAGAAGGCATATGACAAAGTATCGAGAAATGTCATGTGATGGGCCTTGGAAAAGCACAAAGTCCCAACTAAGTACGTTACCCTCATCAAGGATATGTACAGGGATGTGGTGACGTTTGTCTGAACATGTGATGGCGACACCAGTGACTTTCCAATTAAAATAGGACTGCATCAGGGGTCAGCTTTGAGCCCTTATTTATTTGCTTTGGTGATGGATGAGGTCACAAGGGACATACAAGGTGATATCCCTTGGTGTATGCTCTTTGCTGATGATGTGGTGCTAGTTGACGACAGTAGGCAGGGGTTAATAGGAAGTTAGAACTATGAAGGCACACGTTAAAGTTGAAAGGGTTTAGACTTAGTAGGACTAAGACCGAGTACATGAAGTGCGATTTCAGCGTGACTAGGCATGAGGAGGAAGATGTTAGCCTCGATGGGCAAGTGGTGGCCAAGAAGGATACTTTTCGGTATTTAGGGTGGATGCTACAAAAGGATGGAGACATTGATGAAGATGTTAGGCATAGAATTTTAGCCGGCTGGTTGAAATGGCGTCAAGCTTCTGGCGTCCTCTGTGATAAAAGGGTGCCTCAGAAGCTGAAAGGTAAGTTCTATAGGACGGCGATTCGTCCGGCGATGTTATACGGTGCTGAGTGTTGGCCTACAAAAGGCGACATGTCCAGCAATTGAGTGTAGCAGAGATGCATATGTTGTGTTGGTGTTGTGGGCACACAAGGAGGGATAGAGTCTAGAACGATGATATTCAGGATAGGGTTGGGGTGGCACCAATTGAGGAGAAATTGATTCAACATCGGTTGAGATGGTTTGGACATGTCCAACGGAGGCCTCCTGAGGCGCCGATGCGTAGTGGAGTTCTAAAGCGGGCCAATAATGTAAAGAGTGGTAGAGGTCGACCTAAACTAACTTGGGACGAGTCCATTAAGAGAGATCTTAAGGAGTGGAATATCTCCAAGGATTTAGCTATGGACAGGAGTGCTTGGAGATTGGCAATCAACGTGCCTGAACCGTGACCTCTTTTTGTCTTGTGCCCTTTATGTCCCTTTATGTGTCTCCCTGTTTCTCGTCTCTTTTTGGTTTCATCTCTAGCCTACCCCAACTTGCTTGGGACAAAAGGCTATGTTGTTGTTGTTGTACCAAATTTGGAAATACGATCCTCACCCCATTGATTGACACTGATAATCTCACCTATCCTTAATTTAAACCCTTGTATTCTTAATTAGAACCTTTGTGGTCATTGATGACAAAGGGGGAGAGAGTAACAAAGATAGTGTAAAAGAATGACAAAGGGGGAGAAAAACATAGATATAAATGATAGGGGTAGTATATCACATAGGGGGAGAGATATGACAAAGGAAAGGGATTGATTGAAAATTTTGAGCACACAAGTAGTGGGAGCAAGCTCATGAGCTTGTATGATGCATTTGAATGTGGATTTCATATATTTGCTTGCATAGCACATGTTTTAAAATTCAATATTCATGCTTATGTGGTGTATGTTAGTCATAGGATTGATTGATAAAATGGAAACTAGCATGCATAGGTCAAGTAACTAGATATATGATTTAGTATTTTCAAATGATATCTAATATCACACTTTCAAGTGGTATCTAACATTGTGCTTCCAAGTGGTATCTAGTTACAAAAATGGTGCTAAGGATGGTATATTGGTGCACTACGATTGGTATCATGCTTCAAAGCTCCATCTTTTATAACTTAGCATCATTTGGTAGACATTAACTCCTACTTTGCCTATCTAAACATATGTGCAAGCTACAATCCAAACTCTTAGCACATATGTAGGGTGAGCAATTGCTACCAAGTAGGATTCATGAAACTTGCCCATATCCTTTTACACATGGTAAATATGCATGGGCAAGCAACATAAATTCAAATGAATTTCATTTCATATCTTTGTATAAGGGTTGTCATCAATTACCAAAAACGGGGAGATTGAAAGCTCTAGTTTGCTTTTGGTGAATTGATGAAACCCTATATACTAACCTAGTTTATTGAAGTGATTATGAGATAGGTGGCACACTCTAAGTGGTGAGCAAGGATGAAGATAATCAAGATGGTGGTGTGTTCACAAGTGATCATGCGCTTGGACTTGGAAAAGAAGAAAGAGAAAAATAAAAGGCTCAAGGCAAAGGTATAATTGATAGGAGCTATTTTGTTTTAGTGATCAAGACACTTAGTAAGTGTGATCACATTTAGGATAGATAGCTATACTATTAAGAGGAGCGAACCTCGTATCGAAATGCGGCTGTCAAAATGCCACTAGATGCCTCTACTCATTGCATATGCATTTCTGATCTAGTGGATAGCTAACACTCTTGAAAATATCTATGAAAACATGCTAACACACGTGCACAAGGTGATACACATGGTGGTCAGCACACTAGAGCAAGGCTAGAGAAGTTGATGACGTAATAGAAGTGAAGGTCACTAAAATTCAGTGACCGGACGCTGAGGTCGAGCTGACCGAACTCTAGCTAAACACTGTTCAGCGTCCGGTCAGGCTGGTGTTGACAATAGTTAACTATCATTTTAAACCATCAACCAAACATGGAAAAAGGCATATATCAATCTCCAATATAGGATTAGGATTTATACTAACATAATTCTATAGTTTTGGTGAATTTTTGTTTCTACAGGGGGTTAACAGGAAAATAGGAAAGGATATGAAGGACATCGAGAAAAATATCAAATTATAAACCGACTCCAACTCAAGAAGACTCTAGAAGACACGAGAAGACATCCACCTGAGAGGGGGGCCCACCTGCCACAGGGAAGGGTCGGCCGGCCCCATCCCCAAGTCGGCCAGCCCTGGCCCCCACCTGTCAGCCTCTGTCTTTGTATGTCAGTTCTCCACCGACATAAGGATTGCATCTACGCCGTAGCTCAATGTCGGTTTGATCCGAGGGCTCCGGTGCATCCTATGGCCCTATATAAGCAGCCCCAGACCCTAGGGTTTCAGATGAATAAGTCATAATCTTAGTTCAAGTTTCTAGAGCCTAAACCCTAGTTTCAATTAGAGCTCCACCATATCTAGAGCGTAGCTAAATAGGTTAGAATTAGAGGGAGTCAAGCTCCGCTTGGATTCCGGATCATGTCTGGAGCGTGGCTTGCAAGAGTCATTTGTAAGCTCTCTTTTGTATCTTTCTGTATTTACTGTCTTAGATACAATGGATTTGACATTGCCTTATATATTATTTATGTTCTCAATTATTCCATTCCATGTTTGCTATGATTATATGCTTAGCATAGTTAGAATATATTTATATCCATGCATAAAATTGTATAGCGCTCACTCTTTGATATCATGGGTGAGTGGTCAACACCATGTAAGCGAGGTGCTTAGATGTTGTTCACCTGCGGATACACCCTATATTCTAGGTCATGTGGTAGATCATGGATGTGACACTCCCGTTAAGTCCTTTGTAGTCCACTCCCCGAATATAGTCCTAGTAGGATGTGATTACTTAGAAGGTCTTGCTCTGTTCCTGATCTTTCTTAGTAATATCCCTTGTGTGTAGATATAAAGTATGCTTGCCATGATTGCTAGGTATAATTGCACTAATCTTAGTATGCTTTGATAGTATAGTTTAGAATAACTTAGGAATATCTCTTTACTTCTACCTAATCCATGCTAATGCCTAGATGGAAAGTGCTCTAAGTGATTTACCTTTTACTTGACTTGACATTTATCATTCATTATTATCTATATTGTGACTTATCCCTGTTATGAGTAAATTGAGGATACATGGTTCGTTCTCCATTGCATGTGCATAGTGATTCATCATATTTCCTATACATATTCCTATATATATGCCATCACCTTCCCAGTGGTAAAATATAAATCAAAAACCCTGGAATACTCTTGGGTAAAATGCTACAATGGTATATTAATCTATGCGCTTGCAGATATATATATATATATTCTATAGTCACTTGTGTTTTTAATAACTACTTTAGGTAGTATCCAAATAGATCTCTTGTATTCATACTAGGGATGACAACTTAGTTATTATAGAAGATAGAGGTTTATTCAAGGTGGCTAAGTAATTAACCAAGTGACACATTAAGAAATACCAATAGGCATTTTTGGCGTCATTGTCGGGGAAGGTATGGGCTATCTAAAAAGGAAATATGATAGCACTTGCACCACACCAATGTGATCAAAGAAACCACGAAATCTTTACTCAAATAGGCTTACCCTTGTGTTTGTCTACTTGTGTATCTTATGCAGGGTAATGTATGATTGGATTTGACCTTCCGACAAATTACGTTGAAGATCCAGAAGCTTTGATCAGAAAAACCCGAGCTAGACTCAGGAGAACTCCAGATCAACAACCGAAAGATACTCATCCAAGAAGAAGTTTGACACCAGAGTTTGAAGCCATGGCTACTAAGACTCTCCATGAATTCTCTGGTCCAACCATTGCTAACATCTGTACTGGACCAACTACTGATGTTGGAGAGAATGGAATTGAGCTTAAGCCTGTGCTTATCAATATGGTGCAAGCCAGTCTGTTTTGTGGAAAGGCACATGAGGATGCGAGTGCACATCTCCAACACTTTCTAGAGATATGCAGCACTTTCACCATCAAGAAAGTAACAAGAGATGCTATTCTGCTCTGCCTATTTCCATTTTCACTGTTGGGAAAGGCAAAACAGTGGTTCTATGCCAACAAAGACAAGAACACTACATGAGATATCTGCTCCACTGCCTTCCTAGCAAAGTTCTTCTCGATGGGCAAGACAAATGCTCTACGTGGGAAAATCACCACCTTTTAGCAACAGCATGATGAATCAATCCCTGAGGCTTGGGAACGCTTTCAAGATTACATCTCAGAGTGTCCTCATCATGAGATGGAGAATTGGCTACTTATGCAGACTCTCTACCATGGGCTAACTACTAGCACCCGTGAGACAATGGATGCTACTGCTGGAGGAGCTTTTCTATCACTCACTATCAGAGATGCAACTCCTCTTGTTGAGAAGATGGCCTCCAACTAAGGTTGGAGTGAGGAGAGAACTCAACCTCGCAAGAGAGGAGGTATGCACCAGCTCAAGGAGGTAGACATGTTGTCTACCAAGATGGACCTACTGATGAAGAGGCTCGATGACCGAGCCAGTGAGAAGAAGGAAGTCATGCATATTCATGATTCTGGCATGACATGTGAAGAGTGTGGAGGCACATGCCACTCAGGCCACAACTGTCCCGACATTCAAGAGGATGTGAACTACATCAATAATAATACCAATTATCATCCTCAGAATCAAGGTTGGAATCAGCAACAGAGGCCCAACTATTTAGGTAACTACTCAGGTAACTACCAAGGTAATAACTTCAATAATTTTGGTACACCTTTAAGATAATTAGTTACTAGTCAATCTAAACTGCTAGATCAAATGTCTAAGAAGTTAGCTTCCAATAATAAAATGCTAGAAACCATTAACAATAGAATGGATAGCTTTACTTCTGTCATTAAGAACCAGCATAACTTTAATAAAATGTTAGAATCTCAAATAGCTCACCAGGCATTATCTGCACCTCTGGCTGACA
Source organism: Saccharum hybrid cultivar R570 (assembly GCA_038087645.1). Classification (NCBI taxonomy): domain Eukaryota; kingdom Viridiplantae; phylum Streptophyta; class Magnoliopsida; order Poales; family Poaceae; genus Saccharum; species Saccharum hybrid cultivar. The sequence continues at coordinate 3,219,437 of JAQSUU010000746.1, read as the reverse complement.
AAGGTGAGATTCTAGGGCAACCGGAAGAATTAGAAACTACAAATCTTGTAGATATATTCAATGCAGGATGGTGCTACAAAGATCAACCTTTAGGAGGTTGGAAAGATGAATCCTTGCCAGAGAAGAAGGGAGATCCTGGGAGACCAGTCATTCCAATTGCCATTGGACAACACATCTTTGAAGAAGCTATCTGTGACTTCAAAGCTAAGCGTCAACATCATGCCTAAGGTAATTTATGAAAAGATTTATGGAGATGCACTATTGTACACAACCATGTGTTTGTAGCTTGCAGATCAATCGCTTTGCTACCCGAAGGGTATTCTCGAAGACATCTATGTATGAGTCAGACACTCATATGTACCCGCAGACTTTGTGATAGTTGAAACAAGAGGAGATGAGAAGTCACCAATTATATTGGGGCGACCATTCCTGAACACTGCAAAAGCCATCATCTATGCCAACAGCGTAAAGATTTGTTTCACTATCATGGATAGAAAGGAGAGATTCACTTTCAAGAACAAGACACTACAATCTCCTGTTCATCCACAAAGTGCATACATCTATGAGGATAAGCCAGCTCAGAAGAAGACCAATCAGAGAAAGAATAAGAACAAGCAGTCACAAGCAAAATCAGTGAAGATGATCAACACAGTTCATGCTGAGTATGATCACCTCCTTGCATCACCACATCTGCCTAAATTGGATGATCTAGGCATACCCACAATTGAGTGCACAATCAATCAGAGGATTTTCCACAAGACCTTCTGTGACACTGGGTCAGGAGTTAACATAATGGCCAAGGTAACTTATGAATATCTATTTGGCAAAACACCCTTGCACCCTACTTACATGCAACTGCAAATGGCGGACTAGACATTCTGATTCCTAGATGGGATTGCAAAGGATTTCATGGTGAGAATTCAAGATCACTACGTCCCCACTGACTTCTTGGTCCTAGACATGGGAGAAGAAGAGTGCGATCCACCGATAGTACATGGAAGACCATTCCTCAACACTACTCGAGCAATCATCTACATGAGATCTGGAGAAGTCCACTTCCAGTTCTCTACAGAGAAGGTATGCTATTACTTTAATAGTTACACTACTTAGGAGAAGCCAAAGAAGAACAGATCAAGGAAGAGACACCGTTCTTCCCAACACCAAAAAGAACCAACCTACCAAGGACGATTGGGTGATCTATAAAGGAGAAGTCGTAAAGAGTGACTACACTCCTTCGAAGGAGGAGAAGGCAAAAGAAGAAGAAGAAGAACCTGCGAAAGATAAGTCCTTATCATCAACCTCAACTTCACCAACCAAACAGGTATGGAAGAAAAAAGAATCACCGTCCAGTTCATCATCACAAGAAGTGCAACCAGGGTCACCATTGTGACCCAGTAATGCAGCAAGAAAGGATTGAGCAAGACCGAGAGTCCTGTGTGGGGGACTTAAATCACCGAGCCTTCACCAAAAGGTAAACTTGGTAATTATCTATACTTTCCTTTTCAGCATTTCATAATTTCCTTTAGCATATTTACTTTTCTACATTAGCATAATCAATTTATATTGCATATTTACTTTACTATATCTGCATAGAAAAAGAAAATAAAAATATTTAGTTACTACATTGCATTAATAAAATCCTAAGCCCCATGTTAGTAACCTTGTGGCATAAAACCCATGGGAGTATTCACTGTGGTGGCATAAAAAAATAAAATAAATATTTATTCATCCTGTTACATCTTATTGCATTATAAAATCCAAAAATATATCAAGAGAAAGATCATGTTGCAACCATCTTAAAAGAGACATAATAAGGCAAGAGAGAGAGAGAGAGAGTTCTAGGCAATTGAGATTTAGGAAGGTTATTTCTAATTCTTAATTAGTTCCATGAATTTTGTTGTCTAACTGAGCTCCGCATGATTTGAAGGATTAAAGAAGAGTGAGAGTCGACAAGCAGGGAGAAGTTCTGTCCACTACAGAGGTACTACATCATCATCACACAATTAATACTCTACTAGAGGAAGGACATCTCCGCTGCCACTTTGCTCCACCAAGAATAAAAGATTGTGCCATCATCTAGCTTGGGGGAGGCATCTCTCGACATTCCAGCTAAGTATTTCCTTTCCATCATCATTTACTTATTTGCTTTTCAAGTGTGCTAGTCATTTAGAATAAAAAGATGCATAATCATAAAAACAAAATAAAGATTTCCTTTAAAACATATTATTATATTAGGTGTGATATTTAAGTTTAAATAAAATATAAAAGAGAGTATGTACAAAAGTTTTCTGCTCAAATAAAAAGGACTCTAGAGATAACTACTTTGCATGGAAGTAATAAATAGTGCTCTACCATGGTTCCTTTCAAGTACCTAGTGTTTAACCTTGAATTATCCCGAGTTTTAGACACAACTGTTTTGACATGAAAATTTACTTTGAAACCTAAAGCTTGTGGGTAGCAAATGCTTAATCTAAGTCTAGGTGATTGAGGGATATGATATAAGAAAAGTCTGAGTTACTATTTATCTTGTTCCTAAGTGATACTTGAGTTCTAAAGATTTATCTTTTAAAAAATCTTAAAACCACATGATGAGTTCTTGTATGACAGAGTTTTGAATTCCTACCACAACCATACATGCTAGATTAGGAAAACCACTTACAAATTTAAATGTTGCTTGCTTTGCATTGAGTGTTGTCAAGCTTTGTTGATACCTTAGAGACTTGTCATGCTTTTAAAATCAAGATCATGTACACACCACCTCCATATGCACTATTCCTATACTGGGAGTAGGTGCAATTGCACTCCATTCCATCCATATCCACCTAAAAAAGTTTTACTTCTACACTGGGAGAAAACACCAAAAATATACCCATAGGAAATCCCCTAAATAAATGCTCCAAGTTCTTATTACTATCTCTCAAAAAGTTTTGTTGTAGAGAAGAGGCATGTGGCTATGCAAAAGAAAAAAGTATTGAAAAAATGGACAAGTGTCCAAGTTATCAAAATAATGGGTACTTAGATGCCCGGCTTATAAAAAAAGAAACAAGATAGCCCATGTTGTCCTGCAAAAGTGTTCTCAAGTTTCTATAAAAAAGGGAGAGAGGTATGTTTTCAAGGAGCAAAAGTAGAATTAGGTTAGCCACCATATATATACACCTATCACCACATATCCACACACATGTACATCTTGATTTGATTGTATGACTTGTCTCTCTGGATCCATTGTTTGACTTTACAATATATGCTTTGAAAGTATGTATGTGTTGTCTCCATACCCATGAGCTCCACATAAGCCTTAGATATAGGGTAGAGAGAGAAGGCATAACACAATTACTGGCTTAGTAAGGATTCACAAACACCACAAATTGAGAGACCTGAGAGGGTTATACAAAGGAATCTCTGAGTTTTATTTTAAAAACTTACAAAAACTCCAGAATAAGAGTTGAACAAAAGAGCTTGAGACATAGTGCTTGACTTGATTGTTTGTCTTTCAATTACCCAAGACCCAAGAGAATGCTACAAGCTCCATAGTTAAAGGTAACAAAGGTAAGTTTGAAAGTCAGAATAGTTCACTCTAATCTGGAGGGAGGATTCTGGATTGAATACAGGTGTGCTTAGAGGAGTAACTATAAAATTTTGAAAATTCTAAAGACTCCTAGAGAGATTACTAAGTTTGGCTTTGCTAAGGGACTAGCAAAGGTTAAGCTTGGTGAATCTTGCTGACAGTAGTTAACTATCATTTTAAACCGTCAACCAAACATGGAAAAAGGGCACATATCAATCTCCAACATAGGATTAGGGTTTATACTGACAGAATTCCATAGTTTTGGTGAATCTGTGTTCCTGTAGGGGGTTATTAGGAAAATAGGGAAGGATATGAAGGACGTCGAAAAAAATATCGAATTATAAATCGACTCCAACTCAAGAAGACTCTATAAGACACGAGAAGATATCCACCCGAAGGGGGCCCACCTACCATAGGGCAGGGTCGGCTGGCCCCACCCCTAGGGCGGCCGACCCTAGCCCCACCTATCAGCCTCTGTCTTCGTATGTCAGTTCTCCACCGATATAAGGATTTCATCTATGTCGTAGTTCAATGTCGGTTTGATCTGAGGGCTCTGGTGCATCCTATGGCCCTATATAAGCAGCCCCAGACCCTAGGGTTTTAGATGAATAAGTCATAATCTCAGTTCAAGTTTCTAGAGCCTAAACCCCAGTTTCAATTAGAGCTCCACCATATCTAGAGCATAACTAAATAGGTTAGAATTAGAGAGAGTCAAGCTCTGCTTGGATTCCGGATCGTGTCTGGAGTGTGGCTTGCAAGAGTCCTTTGTAAGCTCTCTTTTGTATCTTTCTGTATTTACTGTATTAGATACAATGGATTTGACATTGCCTTATATATTATTTATGTTCTCAATTATTCCATTCAATGTTTACTATGATTATATGCTTAGCATAGTTAGAATATATTTATATTCATGCATAAGATCGTATAGCGCTCACTCTTTGATATCATGGGTGAGTGGTCAACACCATATAAGCGAGGTGCTTAGATGTTGTTTACCTGCGGATACACCCTATATTCTGGGTCTTATGGTAGATCACGGATGTGATACTCCCATTTTGTCCTTTGTAGTCTACTCCTCAAATATAGTCCTAGTAGGATGTGATTACTTAGAAGGTCTTGCTCTGTTCCTGATCTTTCTTAGTAATGTCCCTTGTGTGTAGATATAAAGTATGCTTGCCATGATTGCTAGGTGTAATTGTACTAATCTTAGTATGCTTTCATAGTATATTTTAGAATAACTTAGGAATATCTCTTTACTTCTACCTAATCCATGCTAATGCCTAGATGGGGAGTGCTCTAAGTGATTTACCTTTTACTTGACTTGACATTTATCATTCATTATTATCTATATTGTGACTTATCCCTATTATGAGTAAATTGAGGATACATGGTTCGTTCTCCATTGCATGTGCATAGTGATTCATCATATTTCCTATATATTCCTATATATATATGCCATCACCTTCCCAATGGTAAAATATAAATCGACAACCCTAAAATACTCATGGGTAAAATGCTACAATGGTATATTAATCTGTGCGCTTGCAGATATATATATATATTCTCTAGTCACTTGCATTAGTAATAACTACTTTAGGTAATATCCAAACAAATCTCTTGTATTCATGCTAGGGATAATAACTTAGTTATTATAGGAGATAGAGGTTTATTTAAGGTGGCTAATTAACCAAGTGACATGTTAAGAAATACCAACAGCTCACATGGTAGAGTGCTGTGTGCACTGGACGCTAGGGTGCGTCTGGTCACCATGGACCAGACGCATCCAGTCATGAAAAATGCTCTCTAGAACCTTACTGGAGTCGACCGGACTCTGGGGTTCAGCGTTCGGTCAGTTAGACAGGTGTGTCCGGTCACAACTTAACCGTCAAATTGACCATTTATATCATGTGGCCTAGAATCGAAGGGGATGACATGTGGCTTGAATCTGAGCACCGAACGCTGGGGGCCAACGTCGGGTCAATCTGACTGGTGCATCCGGTCAGCCCGAGAATTCAGTGGACAGAGAGCCAATGGCTCTATTTGTTTGGGGGCTCTATATTAAATTATGTGGCCAACTTTAGCTCACTCTCTTAGCCATTTGCATTGACATAGCAACCTTGTGAGTTTAGCCAAAGCCCTCCCACTCATCTCCATCTTTGATTCATCTTTTGTGTGAGATTAGGAGTGAATCCAAGTGCATTGCTTGAGTGTTTGCATCTAGAGGCACTTGGTGATTGGGTTTCACTACGAATTTCTCCTATTACTCTTGGTGGCTGCCGCCACATAGACGGGTTGGAGCAGCAAGGATCGTCGAGTGGAGGAAGGTGATTGTCTCTAGCTCCGATCATGGTGATCGTGAGGGGTTCTTGACCTTATCCCCAGCGGAGAGCCAAAAGGTACTCTAGTGAATTGCTCGTGGCTTGTGGATCCTTATCTTGTGTTGGTTGTGGGGCACCCTATTGAGGGTTTGCTGTGTGATGCCAATTTGCGCGTGAACCTCCAAGTGAATGTATCATCAAAATGAGGACGTAGCTTGCCGACAAGCAAGTGAACCTCGGGTTAAATCATTGTGTTGATTGTCTCTTGGTATTCATGGTATTCACTTGTAGATCAGTTGCCACGTCGGAATACATTCCTACCACTCTCTTGTAGTACATTGTATATTCATCTCGCTAGAGTTTGTGGTAGTGTAAGCTTGCTAAGTAGATAGCTTGTTTATCTTGTCTTGACTAGCTTGATCACCAAGGTGTTAGTACAGACATAGGTTTGTGTGTTTCATTTGTGATCATAGATAGTAGGATTGGGTAGGTGGCTTACAACCCAAGTTAGTGTTAGCACAAAATTCGCTTCGCCATTTATTTGACTAATTACTTGTTCAAGTGTTGTTGTAGAAATTTTATTTAGGCTATCCACCCCTCGCTAGCCATTTAGGACCTTTCACATGTGCCGATGCACTACACCGCCATCTCGAGCCTTCGCCGTGAGGAAATGCTGGTCACTCCTCCAACAATGTCACGTGTGGGGCATATCATGCCAAGACAAAGGACTTCCCCAAACCTGAGGGGCAAGGGTGAAAGCTCTATGTTTGGTGTTGGTAATTAGTGACAATGCCTAAGTACTAATCCTATGCCTAAGTTATATGTAGCATATGAGGATTAGTACATTCCAAGGTTGGTGGCAAGATAGACATGGTGATCATGATGGCCACACTTGGATTTGGACGCAACCCTACGTGATCAAGGCAAAGGTATATGCTTAAGGGTTGTGTTTTAGTAACCAAGACACCTAGTGGGTGTGGTTACATTATAGGATAGATAGCCGTACTATAAAGAGGGGAATGACGCGGCTATTGGACTCCTAAGTGCCTCTAGATGTGCATTTCATAATCATATGCATTTGGATAGAACTAATAACGCCTCGAAAAATGATTGTGAAAATGCTAACACACTCACACATGACGTGATCACTTGGTGGTGTTGTGGTTTGCGGGTAGAGAAGGGTTTGCGGGTGATTCAGGCGATTTCGGGGAAATGAATTGCCTATTTTCCACTACGCCGGAAGTCGGAAATCGAACGGAAGCGAACGGAGGTCACAGTGGTGACCGGACGCTGGACCGGACGCGGTCTCTGTTTGACCGGACGCGTCCGGTCAGCGTTCAGCGTCTGCGCGAGTTTCAGTTTGTCGATCGAACGAGCGGTGCGTCCGGTCATGGTCGACCGGACGCGTCCGGTCGTTCAGGGAGCTTACTGGACTCCAACCGGACGCGGGCACTGTGGCGTCCGGTCAGTTCTCCAGCGCGTCCAGTCACTGTTTCATTCGAGCGCTGCTCTGGGTTGACCAGCGCGTCCGGTCATGTTTCTTCAGCGTGTCCGGTCGTTGTTTCGTTGAAGCGCTGCTCAGGCGACCAGCGCGTCCGGTCATTCACGGGACCAGCGCGTCCGGTCGTTCGTAGCGCGTCCGGTCTGCACGATGAGCGCGTCCGGTCGTTGCTTCGCAGTTAGCCGTTGGGCGACCGGCACGTCCGGTCGTTTGGACCAGCGCGTCCGGTCAGTACTTCACGAGTTAGCCGTTGGGCGACCGGCGCGTCCGGTCAGTTGGACTAGCACGTCCGGTCAGCACGATTTCGGCTATTTAAGTTTCTAACGGCTATATTCGAAGGGGTACGTCTATAAATACTCATTGGCCGGCTCAAGGCTCTGACTCTTGGACATTTGACATACTTGTGAGCACTTTGAGCTAAGCAACTCCCCTCCCACTCATCTCTCTTGCTTCTTTGCATATTCGAAGTGAGATTGAGTGATCCAAGTGCATTTGCATTGTGAGAGAGCATCTAGTTGGCACTTGGTGTTTGATTTGCTGCGGGATTCTTGTTTCTCTTGGTGGTTGCCGCCACCTAGACGGCTTAGAGCAGCTTGGAGGCGTTGGCAAGAGTTGGTGATTGTTCTTGGCCACCTCCAGTGATTGTGAGGGGTTTGTGCCTACCTCGGCGAAGCGCCAAAGGCAACATTAGTGGATTGCTCGTGTCATTTGCAACCTTTTGCCATTTGGTAGGTTCTCGTGGCGCCTTTTGAGAGGCTCGGTGTGAGACCGATTAGCCACCGAACCACGTGGTGAAGAGGGACACAACGGGGACTAGCGTGCCGGCAAGCACGTGAACCTCGGGATAAATCTTTGTGTCATCATTCTTATTGTAATTGATCAATCCCGGTGGTTGTGTATTGTGGAATTCATCTCTTGATCATATTGTTTGGTTGGCTCAATACTTCGCCCCTCGGTGATACCCTTCTAACTCTCTCTTGTATTATTTTCTTAGTTACTTTGCTAGAGTAGCTCTTTTGTGTAGCTTGCTAGTTGTAGTTTCCTTCTCGGTTTGACTTGTGCGGTTGAGTGCAATTATACTAGAATTGGGAATTGGATAGGTGGCTTGCAAACACCCCGTAGGCTAAGCAAAACTTGCTTCTCGCTATTTGTTGCATTGATAAACTTGTTTAGCTTGTCTTTGTAGATTTTTTAAAAGGCTATTCACCCCCCCTCTAGCCATCAAGACCTTTCAAGTGGTATCAGAGCCGTGGTCACCATTTGCAAGGCTTAACAACCTCGGTGCAAGATGGCTCAAGTTATATTCAATCATGTTAATGGCAAGCCTCCATTCTTTGATGGCGTCTCTTCCTTTGATCATTGGAAAAGGAAGATGAAGCAATATCTAGGCAATATACATGAGAAGGTTTGGGATGTGACCAAAGAAGGATACATCATTCTTGATGAAGAAAATCTCACTTCAAATGACTGCATCAACAAACAATGCAACACGGCGGCACTTGACACAATCTACCGTGCCATTGATGACAAAGTATTTGAGCAAATCAAAGATCTTGAGAAGGCAAATGAACTTTGGATAAGACTTGAAGAAATATATGAAGGCACTTCAACGGTAAAAAGTGCCAAGCTATATATGCTCAAGGACAAGTTCTCCACTTTCAAGATGAAGGATGATGAATCCATCCCGGAGATGTTCTATAGGCTCCAAGTCATTATCAATGATCTCAAGGGGCTTGGGGAGAAGGTTGAGGACAAGGACTTCTCACACAAGTTCTTGATGTGTTTACCCAAGAAGTTTGCCACCTTGAGAAGAATGATCTTTAGAGAGGGATTGGACAAGGTCAAACCAACCGATGTGCTTGGAGATATAATGACCGATGCACAATACAATGATGATGAAGATGAGGTAGAAGAGAAGAAGGAGACCAAGGTCAAGCAAGAGAAGCCCATTGCATTCAAGGCTTCATCTTCTAAGGGCAAGAGCAAGGTGGAGAGTGATGATGATGATCCATTCGATGATGAGACCATGGCCCTCCTAGTGCACAAGATGGGAAGGTTCATGAAGAAGAAAGGATATGGGGCAAGGAAGAGAAGGGACTTCATGAAGGCAAAGGAGGTGCTTTGCTACAATTACAATAGCCTAGATCATGTAGTGGCAAAGTGCCCCTATGAAGACAAAAGATATCATGATGGGGAGTTGAAGTTGAAGAAGAACAAGAAGGACAAGAAGGAGAAGAAAGAGAAGAAGAGCTTCACTATCAACAAGAAGAAGAAGGGTGGTGGTTATACGGTCACTTGGGATAGTGACAACTCCGATAGCGATGATGATGATAACTCTAGTGATGATGAGAGGATCACTCGGCGAGCCATTGCAAGCATCACCCTCTCCAACAAGCCATCCATCTTCGACACTACATCGACATACCTTATGGCCAAGCCTACCAAGGTAAAATATGATGATAGTGATGATAATTCTTGTGCTAGTGATGGTTGTAGGAGTGATGAGGAGGAGGATGAGGACTACTCCAAGGATGATCTATTGGGCATAATAGATCAAATGAGCAAGGGCTATAAGAGGACAACCAAGAAGTGCAAAATCTTGGAGCAAGAGCTCATTGCCAAGTGCAATGAAAATGATGCCTTGATGGAGGAGCTTGTTGCTCTCAAAAAGAGTAAGGAGTGCAAAGGAATTGAACAAGAGCTCAAAGCTCTTAGGAAATCCTTTGATGAGCTAGAGGCCTCTCGTGAGTGTCTAAAGGAAGACCACGAGGACCTTGAAGTTGCTCACACTAGGCTTAAGGAAGCCCACTCCTCTCTACTTGAGCTCATCAAGGAGAAGGACCTCAAGTTGGAGAAGCTCATGAAGGAAGCTAAGGAGGAGCAAGTGATTGTCACTTGTGATATTGGACTAACATGTGATATTATTGATGATTCTTTATTTGTTGGTCCTACTAATGCTTCATGTAGCTCATCATCATCCACCACAACCAACTCTACCTCTACTACTAGTGATTCATCACTTGTGGTTGAGAATGAGACTCTCAAGAGAGAGGTGGATGATCTCACCCGCGCATTAGGCAATGCCTATGGTGGGGATGCCCGCTTGCTAAAATGCTTGGGTAGCCAAAGGTTCTCTCTTAACAAAGAGGGTTTGGGCTATACTCCCAAGAAGGGCAAGGCGACCTTTGCTACTCCAAAGTCTCGCTTTGTGAAGAGCAATGGTCGTTATTGCAATAGATGCAAGCAAGTTGGTCATCTAGAGATTAATTGTAATAAAATGAACAAGAACAACAAGTTTCATGCTAAAATGGATTACATTCCTTTTGATTCTTGTTATGTGCTTACCAAGGGTGAGAAAGGTGTGCATGCTAGGTTTGTTGGTACACCAATTGTGGGTCCAAAGAAGAAGGCCATTTGGGTACCAAAGAGCTTAGTTACTAACCTCCAAGGACCCAAACAAGTATGGGTACCTAAGAAACATTAATTTATTTTGTAGGTAAATTACAAGGCCGGAGGAAGGCATTGGGTGCTTGATAGTGGGTGCTCTCAACATATGACCGGTGATTCAAGAATGTTCAACTCTCTCAAATCAAATGATAGTGGCATTGATAGTATCACATTTGGTGACAATAGCAAGGGTGATGTGAAGGCTCTTGGAAGGATTGCAATCTCAAATGATCATAGCATTTCCAATGTGCTCCTAGTTGAAAAGTTGAACTTCAATCTTCTCTCGGTTGCTCAATTGTGTGATCTAGGTTTCAAGTGCATATTTGGTGTTGATGATGTGGAGATAGTTAGTGTTGATGGCTCCAATTTGATCTTCAAGGGTTTTAGATATGAGAATCTATACTTGGTTGATTTCAATGCTAGTGACACTCAACTTTCAACATGCTTGCTCACCAAATCAAGTATGGGTTGGTTATGGCATAGAAGACTTGGTCATGTTGGCATGAAGCAATTGAATAAGTTAGTGAAGCATGACTTAGTTAGAGGCTTGAAGGATGTCACATTTGAGAAAGATAAGCTATGTAGTGCATGTCAAGCCGGAAAGCAAGTAGGCAACACTCATCCATTGAAAAGCATTATGAGTACTTCCAAGGCATTTGAGTTGTTGCACATGGATTTATTTGGGCCAACTACATACACGAGCATTGATGGCAACAAGTATGGCTTTGTGATTGTGGATGATTTCACTAGATATACATGGGTATTCTTTCTTGTGGACAAGAGTGATGTATTTGACATATTCAAGAAGTTCATCAAGAGAGTGCAAAATGAGTTTAAGACCACAATCAAGAAAGTTAGAAGTGACAATGGAAGTGAGTTTAGAAACACAAGAGTTGATGAGCTATGTGATGAGCTCGGAATCAAGCATCAATTTTCGGCTAAGTATACACCTCAATCTAATGGCTTAGTTGAGAGGAAGAATAGAACCTTGATTGATATGGCAAGATCAATGTTGAATGAGTATAATGTGAGTCATTCATTTTGGGCCGAAGCAATCAACACGGCTTGCTTCTATAGCAACCGTCTCTATTGCCACAAGTTCCTAGAGAAAACACCATATGAGATCTTGAATGGAAGAAAGCCCAACATTGCATACTTTCGAGTATTTAGTTGCAAATGCTACATCTTGAAGAAGGGCACTAGATTGAGCAAGTTTGAGAAGAAATGTGATGAAGGATTCTTACTTGGTTACTCCACTACTAGCAAAGCTTATAGAGTTTGGAATTTAGCTAGTGGTTTACTTGAGGAAGTTCATGATGTTGAGTTTGATGAAACAAATGGCTCTCAAGATGAGGAAAATAACTTGGATGATGTGAGAGGAACTCAATTGACCAATGCTATGAAAGAAATGGATATTGGTGATATTAGGCCAAAGCAAGTGATTGATGTGGATGACAACAAAGATCAAGTGCTCCAAAGTCCAATTACACAAGCTAGTGGGTCTCTAATGCAAAATCAAGCTAGTACATCATCTCAAGTGCAACAAGATCAACAAGTGGCTAGTTCATCATCTCCAACTCATGATCAACATCAACATCCAAGCAATCAAGTCCAAGTGCTTCAACCAACTAACATTGCAAGAGACCATCCATTGGATTCCATCATTGGTGACATACAAAGGGGAGTTCAAACTAGATCAAGACTGGCATCATTTTGTGCTCACTCTTCTTTTGTGTCAATGGAAGAACCCAAGGACATTGATAAAGCATTGACAGATCCGGATTGGGTAAATGCAATGCATGAAGAGCTCAACAACTTCAAAAGAAATGAAGTATGGGAACTAGTTGAGAGGCCTGAGGATCATAATGTCATTGGAACAAGATGGGTCTTTCGCAACAAGCAAGATCAAGATGGAATAGTAGTAAGGAACAAAGCAAGACTAGTGGCTCAAGGTTACACACAAATAGAAGGTCTTGACTTTGGTGAAACTTATACCCCGGTTGCAAGATTGGAAGCAATTAGGATCTTACTTGCCTATGCTTGTGCTCATAATATCAAGTTATATCAAATGGATGTGAAGAGTGCATTTCTCAACGGGTACATTCAAGAGGAGGTGTATGTGGAGCAACCTCCCGGTTTTGAAGATGACAAGAAACCCAACCATGTATACAAGTTAAGGAAAGCTTTGTATGGATTGAAGCAAGCACCTAGAGCATGGTATGAAAGATTGAGGGACTTCTTGCTATCTAAAGGATTTGTCATGGGCAAAGTTGATACAACATTATTCACCAAGAAGATTGGAAAAGACTTGTTTGTGTTGCAAATATATGTTGATGATATCATCTTTGGTTCAACCAATCAAGATTATTGTGATGAGTTTGGGAAAATGATGGCAAAGAAATTTGAAATGTCAATGATTGGTGAACTTAGTTTCTTTCTTGGACTTCAAATCAAACAAATGAAGGAAGGAACATTTGTGAGCCAAACCAAGTACATCAAAGATATGCTCAAGAAGTTTGGCATGGAAGATTCAAAGGGCATTACAACTCCAATGGGCACTAGTGGAAGTTTGGATAGTGACAAGAGTGGCAACATGGTGGATCAAAAACTATATAGATCAATGATTGGTAGCCTACTCTATGTGACGGCATCAAGACCCGATGTGATGTTTAGTGTATGCATGTGTGCAAGATTTCAAGCCTCACCAAGAGAAAGTCATTTGAAGGCAACAAAGAGAATATTGAGGTACTTAAAGCATACACAAGATGTTGAATTGTGGTATCCCAAGGGTGCAAGTTTTGAGCTAGTTGGATATTCGGATTCTGACTATGCCGGTGACAAAGTTGAGAGAAAGAGCACCTCCGGGACTTATCAATTATTGGGAAGATCACTTGTCTCATGGTCATCCAAGAAGCAAAATAGTATTGCACTATCTACCGCCGAGGCCGAATACATCGCCGCGGGTAGTTGTTGTGCACAAATCTTGTGGATGAAGGCAACATTGAAGGATTTTGGAATCAATTTCAAGAATGTGCCATTGCTATGTGACAATGAAAGTGCCGTGAAGCTAACCAACAATCCGATTCAACATCAAAGAACAAAGCATATTGATGTTCGTCATCATTTTATTAGAGATCATCAACAAAAGGGTGACATTGCTATTGAGAGTGTGGGCACCGAAGTTCAATTAGCCGATCTATTCACCAAGCCACTTGATGAGAAGAGATTTCACAAGCTAAAGAATGAGTTGAACATAATTGACTTCTCCAACATGAGTTGATGCACCCCATATATGACATGCCTCTTCTTCGAGCCCCAAGGTACAATTGATTGACATGTCATACATACTATACTAAGGACATGTTCAGTGCATCTAGTCATGATTTCTTATGTTCTAGGCTCATTCATGAAAATCAAATGAATTTGAAGTTTATATGGTGCCACTATTGTTTCCATGACTTGTATGATCTAGTGGTAGCATATAACTTGTTTGAGTAGCTTGTGATCCTAAGTGTTTAATCTAGATCACTTGTCTAAATACTTGCTTCAACATGGTGCATGATAACCCTTCTAGTGAGGTGTGAAGAAGCTTGCCCTTGGATCAAACCGAAGCATTTTATTTATGCAAGCAATCTAGGTTGAATCACAAACTTGATCCTCACCCCATAATTCAACATGATATTCTATCTAAAACTGGTCCCTTGTGGTCATTGGTGCCAAAGGGGGAGAAAATATTGTTCACAAAGATAGAACTCAAAGGGGGAGAAAATGTTGTTCACAAGATAGATTCTAAAAGGGGAGAAAACCTAAAGGGAAGAGTTGATAAAAGAAGGGGATCAACTATTTTTTTGAGCACACAAGTAGGGGGAGCAAGCTCTTAAACATGATTGTTGCATTTCTTGGCGCACTTCATATGTATGATGCATAGTTATGCATTTCTTTTTCTCCGATACTTTGCTTGTGTGGTGTTTTGCTAGTATACAATTGAATGGTGTATTGAAGTACTAGCATGAATAGGAAGTAGTTAGATTTCTCTTGCTTCATGTTTTTCAAAGTGGTACTAGAATCTTGCTTATAATGTTAATCTCATGAGGTTTCTAGTTTTGTTTATGCTTTTCCAAGTGGTATCTAACTACACAAGGTGCTAAGATGGTGTTTATTGCAACTCTGATGGTATCACACTTCAAAGGTCTATAATCTAAAACACTTAGCACCTATTGATAGTCAATGCTCCTATATTTTCCTATCTAAGCATGTATGCTTCCTAAATCTAAACATATAGCATACATATAGGGGGAGCCAATGCTATCAATTTGAATTCATGATCACATGTTCATAATTCTTACACATGGTAATATACTTGGACAATGTGACATGGGTTCAATCAAAATTTTATCATAATATCTTTGTGAAAGGGTTGTCACCAATTACCAACAAGGGGGAGATTAAAAGCTCTATGTTTGGTGTTGGTAATTAGTGACAATGCCTAAGTACTAATCCTATGCCTAAGTTGTATGTAGCATATGAGGATTAGTACATTCCAAGGTTGGTGGCAAGATAGACATGGTGATCATGATGGCCACACTTGGATTTGGACGCAACCCTACGTGATCAAGGCAAAGATATATGCTTAAGGGTTGTGTTTTAGTAACCAAGACACCTAGTGGGTGTGGTTACATTATAGGATAGATAGCCGTACTATAAAGAGGGGAATGACGCGGCTATTGGACTCCTAAGTGCCTCTAGATGTGCATTTCATAATCATATGCATTTGGATAGAACTAATAACGCCTCGAAAAATGATTGTGAAAATGCTAACACACTCACACATGACGTGGTCACTTGGTGGTGTTGGCACATTTGCAAAGGTGGCGTTGGTCGCGTTGTGGTTTGCGGGTAGAGAAGGGTTTGGGTTCCTCTCTCCCTCCCGCCGAGCGTGCGAGCGCGGGATTCAGGCGATTTCGGGGAAATGAATTGCCTATTTTCCACTACGCCGGAAGTCGGAAATCGAACGGAAGCGAACGGAGGTCACAGTGGTGACCGGACGCTGGACCGGACGCGGTCTCTGTTTGACCGGACGCGTCCGGTCAGCGTTCAGCGTCTGCGCGAGTTTCAGTTTGTCGATCGGACGAGCGGTGCGTCCGGTCATGGTCGACCGGACGCGTCCGGTCGTTCAGGGAGCTTACTGGACTCCAACCGGACGCGGGCACTGTGGCGTCCGGTCAGTTCTCCAGCGCGTCCGGTCGCTGTTTCGTTCGAGCGCTGCTATGGGTTGACCAGCGCGTCCGGTCATGTTTCTTCAGCGCGTCCGGTCGTTGTTTCGTTGAAGCGCTGCTCAGGCGACCAGCGCGTCCGGTCATTCACAGGACCAGCGCGTCCGGTCGTTCGTAGCGCGTCCGGTCTGCACGATGAGCGCGTCTGGTCGTTGCTTCGCAGTTAGCCGTTGGGCGACCGGCACGTCCGGTCGTTTGGACCAGCGCGTCCGGTCAGTACTTCATGAGTTAGCCGTTGGGCGACCGGCGCGTCCGGTCAGTTGGACCAGCACGTCCGGTCAGCACGATTTCGGCTGTTTAAGTTTCTAACGGCTATATTCGAAGGGGTACGTCTATAAATACTCGTTGGCCGGCTCAAGGCTCTGACTCTTGGACATTTGACATACTTGTGAGCACTTTGAGCTAAGCAACTCCCCTCCCACTCATCTCTCTTGCTTCTTTGCATATTCGAAGTGAGATTGAGTGATCCAAGTGCATTTGCATTGTGAGAGAGCATCTAGTTGGCACTTGGTGTTTGATTTGCTGCGGGATTCTTGTTTCTCTTGGTGGTTGCCGCCACCTAGACGGCTTAGAGCAGCTTGGAGGCGTTGGCAAGAGTTGGTGATTGTTCTTGGCCACCTCCAGTGATTGTGAGGGGTTTGTGCCTACCTCGGCGAAGCGCCAAAGGCAACATTAGTGGATTGCTCGTGTCATTTGCAACCTTTTGCCATTTGGTAGGTTCTCGTGGCGCCTTTTGAGAGGCTCGGTGTGAGACCGATTAGCCACCGAACCACGTGGTGAAGAGGGACACAACGGGGACTAGCGTGCCGGCAAGCACGTGAACCTCGGGATAAATCTTTGTGTCATCATTCTTATTGTAATTGATCAATCCCGGTGGTTGTGTATTGTGGAATTCATCTCTTGATCATATTGTTTGGTTGGCTCAATACTTCGCCCCTCGGTGATACCCTTCTAACTCTCTCTTGTATTATTTTCTTAGTTACTTTGCTAGAGTAGCTCTTTTGTGTAGCTTGCTAGTTGTAGTTTCCTTCTCGGTTTGACTTGTGCGGTTGAGTGCAATTATACTAGAATTGGGAATTGGATAGGTGGCTTGCAAACACCCCGTAGGCTAAGCAAAACTTGCTTCTCACTATTTGTTGCATTGATAAACTTGTTTAGCTTGTCTTTGTAGATTTTTTAAAAGGCTATTCACCCCCCCTCTAGCCATCAAGACCTTTCAAAGGGCTCTGGGCCCGCTCATCAGCCTGCCCTCATTGGCCTACCCTAGGTAGAGAAAAGATCCTTGCATACCAATGGAGGCTGGAGAAGGCTCACCTAGAGAAGGCCTCGTGGCAGCAGACAACACCTAACAGTCAAGCGCAAAGCCATAGTAGGGACGTCAGGTGGTGGTTGCAACCTTGTTGGCCATCAGCTACTAGACAAAGGAGGCACCAACGGCGCCAGACGGGAGAAGAGACAAGAAGAGACAAGGCATAGAACCCTAGGCCGACCCCCCCATCTGTACCCCCATGCCCAATATATAAGGAGATGTATGGGCTCCTATAGAAGGGAGAGGATCCATCGATACCTAGAGCACTGCCCGAGCTTTAGGCCCAAAACAAAAATCTTGAGCACTGGCTGATCCCCAAAAGATCAACCAGCCAACCTGAGGAAAGCATGGCACCATCCCCTGTCAATCTCCCTTTCGATCTCTATTGTTGTAAAAACTCCCGATTGGACATTCCTAACACGAAGAACACTATACTGCTGTACGCAGGGCTCTGAAGCCTGAACCAGGATAAAAATCGCTTTGTGTCCCTTAGTGTTTTAAGTGTCCGAGCCACTGGAGAGCCACACACTTACTTCCGTCGAGCAACACGATGAATGTCATGGTTATGAACCCACGAGTCCACGACAGATGCCCTTGTCATTAGGACAATTAGTGATTGCCAAGCGAGGTGAAGTATGTTCAGTTGAGTTGTTCTTCCTAAACAAGTGTTTCTAGCCTAATGCACAAAGTTTTAACACCCTAGTTCCAACCCTATTCTATCATGGAAACTAAGAGGCATGTTGCACTGCCTAAGAGGCAATCACTATTCATCCAAATACTGATTCACATATATATACTACAGGAAACACCCCCCATAGATACGTTTCATTTGTTACGTTTTTTGCTGCGTTTAGTTCCCAAAAATTTTCACCCCAAAATATCACATCGAATCTTGCGGCACATGCATGGAGCATTAAATATATATGAAAAAAAACTAATTGCATAGTTTGGTTGGAAATCACGATACGAATGTTTTAAGCCTAATTAGGCCATGATTAGTCATAACTGCTACAGTACCCAACATGTGCTAATGCCGGATTAATAGACTTAATAGATTCGTCTCGCTGTTTCCAGGCAAGCTGTGCAATTAGTTTTAATATTAGTATCCGAAAACCCTTCTGATGTCACCCGAAACATCCAATGTGACACCCAAAAATTTTCATTTCGCGAACTAAATACCCTCAAATGATGGAACTTCATTTCGCAAACTAATCAATTCTGCTACTTTGCATGCATCAAAAGCTACTTTGGATGGGCTGAGCATCGGCTAAACTTTTGATAAGAGTAGAAATGTACTTACCTCTACAGTTAAACACGCTTCTTAACACATTTTAAGATGCATCAAAAGCTACATGGCTCAGGCCCACAAATAACCTTGCTCGGCCTCTCTCCTAACTCCCTCAAATGATGGAACTTCTCTCCCATTGACGCCGCTGCCCGCTTCCGAGATCTGGAGAGGGGCATCGGCCGGCCGGTGGACTGCACCTCCTCCCATATCCGTCGCCGCTCGTTCCTTTCCAGTGGTCGCTGCCCTTCTCACATATGTCTCCTCCTAGATGCCGCACCATGGCACTGGCCCGAGCTGCTGCCGGCGTCCGGTAGACGGAGGTAAATGATCGACGTCTGTGGCTGTTGAATCGCAGTTCTGACTCCTGTCACCTGTCGGCCTTCAACGAATGTGCTTGCTAGTCCTCGTCGATGTAGCTGTGGCCCTGCTTTGACTCCGAGTCCATGCCTCCGATCTTCGACATACCCCCAGCTGCTGGACCTCCTCAAGTCTGATTCACGAGTCCTTGTACCCCTTGTCTCTTCCTGATCTGAGAGGCAGGTATTCATTTCTACTGTCTCCTCTCATATACCAAAGATTTTCCCAGATCCAGCCGCACATGCCATTTAAGTATTAGTAGTAACGCATGTTTATTTTTCATATTTGACAACTAATTTGCCTTACTGAAGATATTGTGCACATGTGGTTGTGTGTGCTAGCTTTTTTTTATGGTCTTCCTAATTTAGGAATTGGATATGGATGTGCCAGAGTGGATATGGTCTATACTTTGTGCATAAATCTCTCCTACTTATATTTCAACTATGTCTAAAAAATTATTGAATTATTAGAGAAATATTTGGCAGAGTGAGTTTGCTTTCCTACTTACTGATAGAGCAGTTCTCTAGTTAGCTGAAATCGAATACTTTACTTTGGTGACCGAAATATTCTTATGTTGAATTCACTCTGAAACTATTTATGCCTTTATAGGTTCACTACTGTAGGCATTTGACAGATTTTTTTAATGTTCACAAGCAGGCATAATTTTCGATTTTTTAGCAGTTATTGGCTGAGTGGTAGTAGCCTTTAGAGTAATGGGACATTAGAAGAAGAAAATTGGATTCAGCTAGAGTAAAACTGTTTGGAGGTAGGTGTTTGCACTCTGATTGCGGTTGCTATTGGCACTCGAGCTAAAGTCCTGTATTTTTGCCAAGTGAGCAAGTATGTCTAATTTTATAACATCGCTGTGAACTTGAAACCTGCCTATCTATTTTATATAATTATATGAATTTATTAAAACTATAGATGCCTCCTTATCATTTAACTGTTGTATGTTGTCATACATTCAAATGATCAGTTAGAATCATAGAAATTTGTGGTGTTTGTGTTTTTCAGATCTTATATCCACTGAACTTATTTATTTAATCTGTAGGGTAATGGAAGCATGCCAAGAAAATCTACCGAAAGAGAAGAAGCAAAGATTGAGAATGGAAGTGCAAGTGTCTGCATGGGCTTTTTCCTTTTTGTATAGGCAGCTTTTTAAGAAAGGAGCATAGATTCCAATGTATAGGGGGGTGTTTCTCATACACATACCCTGTGAGACTAGCAATTGGAAAATTGAAAATCCATGAGTAACCTAACCAACATATACCCATACCTTAGTTGGATCCTCCTAGGAATCCTGATCATACAAATACCCATATATCTGGGTGTGAGGCGGTCAAGATTATTATACCCGTACGCTCTGTAGATGGCTTCCATGCCAAATACTGGAAGATACTATATCACACATTGTTTTTCATATATATAAAGGGGAACTGAACAACATACCTTCTGTGTTGTGTTGGCAGATTGACGATGAAGCAGGGCTTTGCATTTGAGACGGTGATAATCAATTGCATCCAGGATGTCTTCAGCATCGTAGCAAGCAGACTTGAGTTCCTTCGCCCATCCTTCCAATTTCGTCTTCTTCTCACCAGGAGGCACCGCCTGAGCTGCCTTAAGCATCGGCTTCAGATGTTGGAGTTTCTTCTCCAGATTCTGGAGATTATTAGCCGACGAGCCAGCGTTGAGGTAGGACAAGCCTTTGCTGACGAGCTTGGAGATGACTGGCTTGATGACCCAACCTAGGATCGAGATGCCAATCGTCACCGGATCCGCCATTGGGGAGCTCCCTCAGATGTGGAGGGAGAATGTGAGGCGGGAAGAAGATAGCTAAGTGGTTGCGCCTTCTTGCCCAAATTTAAGATGCTCCTAAACGCGTAACAGAGGCGTCAAAAAAAAAAGCACACGAACTGTTCCCGTTAGTCACTATTCACGAACGCGTTTCCCTGTCCGCCGGTTCACGCGTCGTCAGGTACTGTGCTCCGGTTACTGTACACGGACACTGTTCGCAAACGCGTCCCCGTCCCCCGGTCACTGTTTACGCGCGTTTAAGGGGATGTTTGGTTAGCTAGCAAGTTTAGTTACTGTGATGTTATATGCGTTGACCATGAGATGTTCGGATACTAATAGAAAGAATAAATTACATGTTCTGTGAGTAATTCATGAGACGAATTATTAAACCAAATTAAGACATCATTACTATATTTTTACTGTAGCAAATTATTGCTAATTATAAACTAATTAGGCTTAAAAATCGTCTTGCAAATTAGTCTCACTCTATATTTTTAATTTCTTAAATAATCTATATTTAGTACTCCATGTATGTGTCCAAACATTTGATGTGATAGGAACTAAAGTCAAACACCCTCAAATATGCGCGCGGGGCCTATATCCTAGTTAGGGATGAAAACGGTACGGATATTTTCCGACCGTATTCGAGACTGAATCCGTTTAGAGGGGTTTTAATCCGTCCGTATCCGAGTCCGGATATTTAATATCCGATACCGTATTCGTATCCGAATATTTAAATCACATATTTATAATGTCGATATCCAATCATATCCTATCCGGCATTTTTTATACTATCCGTATTCGAATCCGAATCCGGACATAAATATGAAAACAAATACGATATCAGTGATATCCGTCCGTATCCGATCCGTTTTCATCCCTAATCCTAGTATGGTTACCAGAGGGCACAAGAGGAGGTTTCCTCGCAAAAACGGTATGGATATTTTTCGACCGTATTTAAGACCGAATCTATTTAGAGGGGTTCAGATCTGTCCGTATTCAAGTCTGGATATTCAACATCTAATATTGTATCTATATCCAAATATTTAAATCGCATATTTAAGATATCGATATCCAATCGTATCCTATCCAGTATGGTTGACACTATCCGTATTCGAATTTGAATTCGACCAGAAATATGAAAACAAATATGATATCAATGACGCTTCGCTGATAATCTATGACTAAAAGTACCATTGTCTGATTTATTATGAGAGAAAAATACTGTTCCGGCTGAAAAAACAAACAAAAAAAATGAATTATAAACCGACTAAACATGTAAATATCCGTTCGTATCCGATCTGTTTTCATCCCTGCTTGCAACCACACGACTAAACACAGCTGTGGTCAGTCAATACAGAATCTTACATGGAGAAAGCAGCGAGTGAACAGTGGTCAGTGTACAGTAGCTGGCGTGTCGTGACCAGTGAACTACGCGTGGTCAATGATATATATCAACTAGCAAATCAACCAGGTCTCTGTTTAGTTCCAAAATAATTTGGACGTAAAGTGTCACATCGGATGTTTCGCGGAATATTCGAAGAGGTTTTCAGATACTAATAAAAAAACTAATTACATAGCACGCCAGTAAACTGCGAGATGAATTTATTAAGCCAAATTAATCCGTCATTAGCAAACGTTTGTTACTATAGCAGTTACGGCTAATCATGTATTAATTAGGCTTAAAAGATTTGCCTCGTGATTTACAGATGAACTGTGCAATTAGTTTTTTATTTCGTCTATATTTAGTAATCCATGCATGTGCCACAAGATTCGATGCGATAGTTTTGGATGTAAAGTTTTTTATCTAAACCAGGCCTAGGCATGTGTGAATCAAATTCGAACTTAATCAGCTTGTCAAAAACGTCATAGTTTTAAAAATAGGGGGAGTATTCCTGAGATTACTTGCTCCTGTATGTTCTTCGAATCTATGAAGCAAGACATTTTTTGAAATAACATCAATTTTGTTCATTGTATAATATAAACTCTTTGGAAAAAGAACATTCAGAAAAAGGTAGCAAGCAGTTGCACTTGGGGCTAGGTAACAGAAAATAAGACCAGTTCAACCTACATGCACTCCAATGCTCTCTGGCGCGCACGGATGGGATGAACACGTGAACGGCAGTACAGCACCAATGGTGTAAAACCAAGCGCCAAGGGATTAACAAAGTTTTATTTATCCAAAGTGATCAGGCACACAAGCAAATTCAATATGCCGAGCAAAAATAACAAACCTCTTTACACTGACGATGACGCTGAATATCACTTGCATATAATATAAAGCATGCAAGCTTTAGACAACTAGATGTAGATCTTGATGGTTAGACTCAACAAACCCGGAACATGAAACCAAACTGCTTGTGCATATCAATGGATCAAAGTCCGGGTGCTCGGCTGAAATGCCCGAGTGCCCATAGAGACCCCTAAAAACTGCAAAACAAGTGCATCACGTCTACGAGGTTCGGCCACTCGAAACCCTCCCCCGCGTCGCTCCTCCTAGGGTGGCTCGGGTGGACCTCCAACCTTGCGCCGCCGCCCCCCATCCTCTCCCTCCCCTTCCTCGCCGCTGCCCAAGCAGGTCGCCGGTGGTCCGTGCAAACGCGAGGAAGGCATCGGCGAGGTCTTCTCTCGTGCTCGGCTGTGGTCCTCGCACCCCCTTGCAGTGTAGATCGAGGCCCTCTCATCTCCGGTGGGCAGTGCTGCTCCCCCATGGCC
This sequence comes from Saccharum hybrid cultivar R570, assembly GCA_038087645.1. Classification (NCBI taxonomy): domain Eukaryota; kingdom Viridiplantae; phylum Streptophyta; class Magnoliopsida; order Poales; family Poaceae; genus Saccharum; species Saccharum hybrid cultivar. The sequence goes on along the minus strand of JAQSUU010000746.1, from coordinate 3,195,867 downwards.
GGTTCTTCGGTGGACCGCCGGATCCAGTGGGTCGGGCCCCGTTTCTGGCCTTGCCGGCCTGGGATCCGGTGGCCCGGTGGCTGATGGCCGAATCTGTGCTGGGGGTGGACTACTCGTGGCTGAGCGCCAGCCGCACCCACTCCGCCAGGTCGCCGTCTTCCTCCACGGGAACCTTCCCCGTCACCAGCTCCAGCAGCACCAGCCCGAGGCAGTACACGTCGGCATGGGACGACAGCCGCCTGCCGCCGCGGCGCGCGAACTCGGGGCACTTGGCCACCGCCAGCCGGTGCGCGTGGTGCGGGAGCAGCGGGTGGAAGCCATGGTCCATCAGCTTCTGCTGTTTGCCGTTGGGAGCCGAGAAGAAGACGAGCATGTTGGACGACTTGAGGTTGCCGTGCGGCAACCGGTGGAAATACGGCAGCGACTTGTGCAGTGGCCGGTGGTGGTGGATGACGAATGCAGCGGCGTGGTGGTGCAGTGGAGAGCTGGTGGCATGCTCTGGCCGCCCAGTTCTTCTGCACGCGTGGTGGTAGTGGTGGTGTGGCTTTCATCGGCGACGCCCTAGTGGCGTGGCTGGCCGTGGCTCTATCTTGCTGTCGCTTCGGCGCCATGGTGGTGTTGGCTGGCCGTGGCATGCCCACGGTGCCATGGTGGCGCGGCTGGTGCTGCATGGCCGGGGTGAGGGCTGCATTCCCGCTGCCCCCGATGCTGGATTTGGCGGTCTTGGTGCTGGATCTTCTCCGTTGGGGTCGTCAGCCGTGGGGTTGCTGTGGGGCCGGTGTGGAGGCGCAAGACAATGGTGTTTCGATGCAGACGCTTCTGGAGGCCGTTGTGTGGTGTGGTTGATGCGGTGCCGGCTCGGCAGGGGTTGGGACGATGGTGGGCTAGGCGATCTGGGGCTTCTTCTGATCCCGACTCTCTTCTCCCCATCATCTTCCTTCCTCATTGTTCGGGCAGGTTTCGTGGCGGAGCTGGCTAGATTTGCTTGATGCTGATCGGCTTTGTCGTTTCCGGCAGGGGGCGGTCTCTCCGGCGGGCTCCTCCCGGCCCTTCTTCTGATCGGTGCCCCTTGGGCGGCGGACGAGCGTGGTTGCTGTTGATCCATCACCTCACCCTGCCTCCCCGGTAGGTTTGGGGTCTCTAGCGGTGACAGTGTGGAGGTTCCTTGAGGTCGGGGTGAATGCCTGGATGACGACGTCTGCGGACGTCGTTCCCTCCTTGGAGGCGTCCTTTTCTACCTCTTCTCCCACTGTACTGGAGGTTGCGGGTGAAAACCTTCCCTTGGCGGGCTACTCTGTCGGCGCTTTTTAGCGTTGTTTCCTCCTTGGAGGCGTCGCTAGACTTTCCAGTTCCGCGGGTTTTTTCCCTTCGCCGTCTGGCCTTGGTGGTGCCCCGAGTTGTGCTCTTTGGTGTCGCTCGGCAGGTCGTCTAGTCGTCCGGTGGTTGTTCCAAAGTTGTGTTAGGTTGAGTGGAGTGGAGTGTTGTGAGTAGAATAGTTGGAGCACCAAAGTTGTGTAGGTTGAGTGGTGCACTCTCTTCAGTGGGTGGTTTTTGGGCCCGGTTTCCACTCAAAAAACTGGGCCGCCACTTTGTTTTTCTTTTCATCGTCTAGTAAAGAAAGCGGCAAAGCTTTTGCCGTCTCTTCGAAAAAAAAACTGCAAAACAAAGTTTTTGGATGTCTCCAACATCCTTTCCGTGAAATGCAAGCAACTCTAATTAAAAGTGATCGAGGGGAGGAGGGCTGGGCATCGGGTACACTTTTCACCAGTTATTGTAGTCCTTACAGTTAACACTATACTAAGGCCTTGTTTAGATACCGAAATTCCACCCCAAATTCTACTATGTAAAAAGAAGATTTCTCATCACATCAAAATGTCGGCACATATATGGAGTACTAAATGTAGATAAAATCAAAAACTAATTGCACAGTTTTGTTGTACTTTGCGAGATGAATATTTTAAGCCTAATTAATCAATATTTGGACAATTATTACCAAATAAAAACAAAATTGCTACAGTATGACGGGACATTTACTATGCAAAGTTTGGATCCCAAATTTGGGATCTAAACAAGGCCTAGATAACAAGGTGAAGAAAAGCTGCTGCGTCACTTCCAAATTCAAGTTCATATCAGAAAAAAGCTAGATGCCCAAAGTCATCAGTTGATATCGATACCAAGCTGCACTTTGCGAAGCCAGTACCTGCCAAGAGAGTATCGTCAACAACTATGCTAACTGTTTGAAGGGGAAATGCCAAAAAAATGCAGTAATATTTATGAGGACTCTATTAGACAACTGCCCAGTACTGTACTTTATGATACTATACGCACAACCAGAGGTTGTCTATAGGCACTTTCTTCGTCATAGGCATCACAAGTTTAACTCTCAAACAGTCAAACTCAAATGTAAAGCTGGCCTAAAAAAAAGTATCGTTTGCCGCGTTGCACAGTTTTAGCTAAGTTGTCTATATGACAATTCTTTTTCAACTAACTAACCCCCCTAAAGGTGTGAACAGTCAAAAAGTCAACTTATCCATATTTTGCAAGCCTTGCATCCGTTACAAAACTCCGCGTGTGAACTAAAATGACTACCATGACGTCGCCCCCGAGTGAACTCGTGCCCTGCCGTGTCGCTTGCGAAGATCAGAGTGACAACGGGGCGGCTCGGAGAGGTGGCCTTGGCCGTCCATGGACATCGTGACGGAGGACGCCGAGTCGCCGACGGGCAAGGGCCAAGGAGAGCGGCGGCTGACGAGCTGAGGGCTGAGGCTAGACGCTAGTCTCCTGAGTCCTGACGGGCAAGGACCTCGAGTTGACTTGACTGTACAATCGTATGATCCGTATTGGATTCAAGGTCGTATCATGATCCGTATCCTACAACTACAATCGTATGATCCTATGATTGTATCTTAGGATTGTATCCTACAATTATATCCTAAATTTTATAGTATCTGGATCTTAGACAAAAATATGACTCTACGGACTTGCTAGCGTCACGACATCCATTTTAGGACGCTAGCGTCTGGACACTGTCGTGCCTCACGTGGGGGCCCATGCCTGCGCGCCCACGCAAGGACCACGTCTCAATTTGTGTCTTGCTCTGTTTTCGTGCTTGTCGTTCACGCCCCCTCCGTGCATGCTCACAGGCAGCTGTTGCAGGCGGCTGTGGCAGGTGGGTTTCACTAATCTACTTTTGCAACGTTTAGATGAAATACTTGCAATATGTTTGAAATAGTTTAAACACTTGCAACATAGTATGAAACACTTGCAGAACACCAGAAAAAAAACTTGAAACCACATGTATAGCCATTGCAAACATCCAGATGAAAATACTTGCAACGAACAAATGAAAACACTTCAAACACTTGCAACATCCAGATAAAATACTTGCAACATACGTCTGAAACAGATGAAATATTTGAATCCTACACTTGAAACATACATGTATAGCTATTGCAACATCCCGATCTACTTTTGCAACATCGATACAAAACACTTGCACCATACCTTAAAACACCTAAAATACTTAAAACATATAGTTGCAATATACGCTTTTCAACGCAAACATCTCCTTGCTGTTTCAGCAAATGGAGGCTCATTGGCACGTGGAGGTCACCGGTGTGCCCACTGGTGGCACAGAGCTAGCCGGCAACACGGAGCTGGGCGGCGGCGTACAACGGCGGGGTGGGGGCGGCTTGGGTGGCGGCGGTGCATAGGACGGGTGGGCGGCGCGTGAAAGTCATCGATGTGCTCACCGGTGGTGCGGAGCTCAGTGGTGCAAAGGGCAGGGTGAGGACGGCTTGTTGAAGCAGCAATAGACGACATGGTGTGGGGGAGTCGCTAGGTGCAGACTCGTCCATATCATACGGGCGCCTTCCATGGGAGAAAACAGAGGTTGGTGGGGATCACCTGGGAGCAAAGCATGGCGGCAAGGAAGGCTTGTGGGTGGATGCAATGACATAGGGAGCGAGCAAGGAAATGAGGCAGGTGGGTGCGCACGACGACGTAGGGATGCAGCGGCGCAACTAGGGAGCCTTTGCAATGGAGAATGAGAGTCGTGTGGATCTGTGCGAAGAATCCCAAAGCGGTGCGCCAACTCATTTTGGTCCGTGGCGTTAACGGTGGATGCGGTGTCCGACGGGAAAAGAATAGTTCGGACGCCCTAATCCAAGCGTTTCGGAAGGTTCTATATGTTTCTACATAAAATTTGTAGTATCTTAGTACTAGGAAATAACCAAAATTAAGGGAATACGTGACACGGCTGCTTTAGGTAACACTCTTCTTCCTCCTAATGAATATATCAACGACGATTCTGGTTGATTATGCATGTGAGTCAAACCCAACAACCTCCTCCATCCGTATCAAATACTTTTGAATTAATTGGTTTGTTCTAAACGTCGTATATTTGCAAACGGAGGGAGCATTTGAGAGGCTACTATTTCCCTGTATGTTCTCTCAGATCTATGAAGCAAGAGGGTTTTTTTGCAACAAGATTGATTTTGTTCATTTTATGATAAAACTCTATGAAAAAAATTCTAAACAAAATAGAAGCAACCAGTTGCCATTGGGCTAGGTAACAGAACAAAACGAATTCAACTACATGGGCCCATTCCCCAGATGCAAGTGGAGCCACGAAATGATCTGCTCTCTGCAGCATCTCAAGAAATGCTCTGCTTTCTCGTGCGCACAGATGGCTGAACACTAAAGAAGTATCGGTGTGACAATGTAAACCCAGCAACAAGGAATTAATAATGTCGGCGTTCGAACCCGGGAGGGCCCTAGACCGACGAGTGAATTTGTGCTACGTGCTCCCTAATCCGGATGGTGATGCAAAGAGAATACACGGGGGTTTATCCTGGTTCGGGCAAAGAAGGCCCTACGTCCAGCGGGGGGAGAGTATTGTATTTCCTTGCACCTAAGTGGTTGTGTAGGGATTACAAGCTGTGAGAGAGGGAACCGGTCCCAAGTCTCAAGAAAAGAGTACAATGGAGTATTGCTTGAGATGTTGATCTCGGAAGTTGAGAAGGACGTCGGTCTTCGTTGTTCGTTCATCCGTCTTCCTCTTGTGAACCCTCTGCTTCCTCTTTTATAGAGCCAGGCGAAGGCTTAGCGGTCCCTAAAACCCTTGGGCGGTGCCTTGGAGGTGAAGGTCTGGGGGGCGCTGTGGAGGTTGTTGTAGCAACGTGCCCTGGTAATGGCCGGCCATCCCCGGGGTACGGTGATGATGTTGATGACGGGACGGTGAAAGGCCCTGGATCCTGTGACGAACGTGTGATCCCCTGTGGTCGACGCACGGGCGTCGGTCCTTTGTTGACCGGCGGCGGTCGAGGCCAGGTCGGGACGTAGCTGAGGAGGTCGAGGAGGAATGGATAAGGCCGAATCCCAGAAAACCCGGGCGCGGTGGTTGACATTTCGTGAGTCGAGGGGGTGCTGACGGTGGAACAGTGCTCGACGTGGCCTGAACAGTGGCAGCCTTTTTATCGCCCATCCCGGGATGGGCAGTAAAAAGTGGGATTAGACGCGGGTGCTATTCCCACATCACTGGCGTTGTGGCCAAGTCAGTGGGTGTGGTTGTTTTAAATGCTTTGTCAGTGAGTAGGCAGATAAGGGAGGGTCGACCGGCTCGATCCCCGGTCGTGCGAGTCAGAGTTTTTCTGGGGTCGAGGCTTCCCATCGAGCAGGCCTCGTACGAGTCAGAACGCGGTCGAGGGCGCCCCGTCTCATATGTATGCGGCATAGATCGGCGTATCCGGGTAGGTGAAGCCTTGATTCGATTTTTAGGGGGTTTTCAGGGCACAGATGCCTCGGGGGTTTGTTCTTTTTAATCGTTGGTTTTGGGTACCCCTAATTTAGGTACCCGACAGTAGCCCCCGAGCCTTTGTGTGATTGTGGTCACTGTTGCAGAGGCTCAACCAGTTATGAACTAGAGTCATAGCGTCGTCGTTCTCTGGTGAGTGTGTGCGAGCGCACCCGCCGGGTGTAGCCCCCGAGGCCTTGGAGGAGTGAGTGACTCCTTCGAGGGCTTTTCGGTATGTTGTGTCGAGGGACGCTCCTGTGCTTGAGCCCCTGTGGTGCATTTTGGTCCTCTTTCATCGAGGCTAGCTTATTGCGGGCAAGCCCCCGAGCCTCGCGCGCGCGAGGTCGATCAGGGTCCTGCCCGTCTTAAATTGTACGACCTTTACGCATTCGTTAGGTAAGGAGAACGGATGAGAACGCCGTACTACCTCTGATGGGCGCAAGCCAACGATCTCTGGTAAGCTGCTAGTGGGGAATTCGAGTGGGAGCCCGTGCCCTGTTCGATAGGGGTCGGCTGGCGGCCGCGGAGGCGCTCTCCAAAAGTGCCAAGGAGTTGTCGTGTGGATCTCGGTTCTGTTCATTAGGATCCGAGGGCTCGATGCCTCCCGCCGAGGGGATTCCACCGTCGACCTCTCCTTTAGCCTCGAATATGATCGAGGGCATCTCAAAAAAATGGCTCGAGCCCTGGCCTAGTATGGGCACACCCTCACTCATCCCCAACTCTGTTTACTCGAGGGCAGCTGTCAAACCTAGTCGAGGGCTAGCATTCGAACCCTCGAGGTTTGTAGTGGGCTTAGAGCCCGTAGTTCCTTCGCCTAGAAGTGTCCATCCGTGAGCTTTCCTTCCTGTCCATTGGGGTGCGTCTTTTTAGGGAGGAAGTGGCAACAGCGCGATCATGGGTGTTGTGGCAAGCGGTTTGCGAGGGAACGGCTGACACGTGCCTACGCATGCGGGTTTCGAGGGAGCGGTTAGGTGAGGGCATTAAATGCGGAATCTTTACTTGCCTTATCGCTAGATCCGCCCGTTGGCCTTACGCCAGGGTATAAATATGGAGCCTAGGACTTTGTTCGTTCCTTCCTAGACTTTTGCAACTGCCCTCTCCTTCCTTTGCCTCCATCAACCATTCTCTGTCGCCACCGTCGTCCCTTCCCTGCCACCGGCGTATTCCGGTTCCTGCACCCATGGCAGGAAAGAACCCCCTCCTCCCCGCGGATCTGTGGATTCATTCGTCGGTGATGGAGAAGAAGCTGCAGGATCTCGTGCGCGATGGTCTCCTACGTCCGAGGACTAGCTAAGATCTGCCAGAGTGGAGGGTGCCGCCGGCCGACCACCGGGAACCGGTGCCACCGGAGGGCTACGTGGTCAGCTTCGTCGCCTTCCACGAGAGAGGACTCAGGGTGCCACCGAGCCGATTCATGTGGGTCATCCCACATTACTACGGGGTGGAGCTCCATCATCTCACCCCCAATTCCATCTCGCAGGCCGCCATTTTGTGGCTATCTGCGAGGGGTACTTGGGGATCAAGCCCCACTAGAAGTTGTGGCTCCACCTCTTCAAGGCGGAGCACTTCGCCAAGAATGCGGGGGAGAGGGGAGTGCGACAGGCGGTGCACACTGGAAGCTGCACCATCCAGGTGCAGGCGGGTCGAGGTGAGCTGTACATCCTGGCGTAGCTCATCTCATCGAATATCGGGTGGCACGATGGCTGGTTCTACCTACGCAACGATGATAGTCTACTACCTCGTTTCTCTAGCCAGGTCCTAATGTCCTGGAGGGAGAACTGGTCGTATGGCGTCATCGAGGAAGATCAGCCGAAGCTGCAGCCCCTCCTTGACGCGCTAAGGAGGCTCCGTCGGCGCGGGTTGACCGTGGGCATGGTGGCCGCGGCGTTCCACCGCCGGAGGGTCTTACCCCTAATGTAGCGTCGACTACGGCTGGACGAGATGTGGCCGGGTGTCTCGTTGGAGGGGAGTCGGATGTCGCACGAGACCCTCTCCCTCGACGAGGTCGTCCAGCGCGCTCAGTGGGTGGTGGGCGGCTTCAAGTAGGCAGACATAGACAAGGTCCTGATGTGGCCTAGCCAGGGATTCGAGCCTCTGGTAAGCATCATTTCACTGGCCTCGTGTCCTTTTCTTTCCTGGTTTTCCTGACTTAGCCGGTCGAGGCTTTCATGCAGGACTTGTCAGCGGTCAAAGACTCGCCGCCACTGGTCCCGGAGGATCGCGCGGCTCGACAGGTGAGACGTTTTTCTGCGGCTCAACAGAAAAAGGGTAAGGACGCTGCGAAGAAGCAGCATAACAGGAAGATCCTCGAGCGTGAGGTGTTGAATAAGCGCCATCGCCAGCAGAGGCTCGAGGATCTCCCTGAGGAGGAGTCCCCGTCTGAGACGACCTTGGGGGAAGAGGATGATGACGACGATAGTGATGACGACGATGCTGGGTCGCGGTATGATACCGCAACTTTCCTCGCGCACCTCCCTGACGTACAGTCCCTGCAGGGGGCCGTCGGCATGGGGTCATCCTCCTAGGCATCAAGGGCAGCCTCGGTGCCTGTCAAGAGGGAGGAGGAGCAAGCGGAAGGGAGGGCCCGTGAGGGGGCCTTCAGAAAGGGGATACACCGAGCCTAGGGTCCTTTCGACGACGTTAGCAACGCCACGCCCTCGTGCCCGGTCGCCTCGGACCTCCCCAGCGGGCGGGTCAGCGATGTCGATGCCTGAGACCGGGGCGCTATCATCAGGCGTGAGGACCCGAGGCCAGGAGGCCTCGACGGTGCAGAGGACCCCTGAGGCCTCATCGGCCTAGGTGGAAAAGAGCTCCGAGCCGACGAGAGGCTCGACGGAGTGGCTGTCAGAGAAGCCCTCGGGTGGTTCGGGGAAGCCGGGGGCAAAGACCCTGATCCCCATGTCCAAGTAAGTGTTTTGCATTGTCTTTCTTGACAAGTTCATTTCATTTCTTGTTTTAACGCAGTTGTTCGTTGTGCAGCCATAAGCGCAAGGCGAAGCCGGCAGCCATGACTCCCCCAAGGCGCTCAAGGCAGGTGCTGCCCTGATGATGCGGACGCCAGCCGACGATGCCGCCTAGGTCGCAAAGTGCCAGGCTTCCATGGAGTGGCTCAAGGCAAAACAGGTCGCCGCTATGGTAGGTGCGAGCGTTCATGAGGGTGTCGGAGCTGGGGACGCCGCTCAGCCGCCGGAGTGGGTCGAAGCAGCCCCAGGCGCTACTAGGCTCGACTGGTCTGGAGGTGACGGACAGGAGCCGGGGTTGACCATTGGGACCCTGGAGGCCGTTGAGGTCGTCGAGGCCGCAACATCTGCCCGCGGCGCCGGGCAGGTGGTCGTTGTGAAAATAAGGGACGCGGTGGAGACCCCGCAAGATGTGAGGGAGGAGGAGAAGCAGCCGGAGCTGCAAATGGAGCAGGAGGAGCCACAGCAGCAGCGGGCGGCAGCAAGAGTCGCAAGAGCAGCCGTCGTAGCCGCAGCCGGAGGTGGAGCCGCGTGAGCTGAGCCAACCGGAGAGGCCGGTGGCTGAGGTGGAGCGGGAGGTGGCCATGCCACCACCTAGCGCTCAGACGGAGGTGCCAGCCAGCGGGGGGCAGCTTCCACCCCAAGGGCTGACGCCTGCCATGATCGACCTCACGTCTGACGATCCCCCGTCTTATAAGGGGAAATAGAAAACAGACGTCGAGATGGTCGATGCCTCAGATTGGCCCGGGACCTCTACGGTGCCAGACGGTGACACGGTGGGGGTGTCCGCCGGGTGGCCTGACTTCTTGGAGCTGGCGCTCGTGCGGGCGGAGGAGGAGCTCCCGCGCTAGGGTCATTCGCCCCTCGAGTTCAGAGATGCGGCAAATCCTGACGCCGAACCCTTTTTTGTCCTCGACGATAAGGACAAGGTGAAGTATTAGGAGTACATCAAGGGGCTCTGCAAGCACTCCGTGTAGTCCCTATAGATGGTCTCAGATACCTTGGTGCAGCATATGTCGGAGGCCTTCGAGGTAGGTTGTGTTTGTCTTGATGTTTTATTTTGGTTTGACCCCATTTTTCCCCTCGGTTCTGATTTTGATGTTGACCGTGTCCAGGAGCTCAAGGAGTGGTCGCTCTGCAAGTCGTTGTTCGTTCGCCACGAGAGCGGTGTTTGGGTGGCGCTTCCTCATCAATGGGCTCTAGTCGAGGAGGCCAACAAGCGGTTGTCCAAGAAGAGCGCTGAGGCGGATGAGCTTCATGTCATCACCACGGCGCTTAAGGAGGAGGCGGTGTAGGCTCGGGACGCTGTGGCCAAGGCGCGTGAAGACACGACCAAGGCTCGAGAGGAGGCGGCCGAAGCCCGCGAGGACCTTGCACCGCTATTGGCGCGAGTGAAGGAGCCCAAGGAGGACGTCACGCTTGTCAGCGGCTAGCGTGATATCCTCAACGTGCAGATCGGGCTAGTGTCCGCCCACGTCAAGACCTTGACCAAGGAGGTCACGACGTTGAAGGGGACCGTCCAGAAAAGGGACGAGGCTCTCTCGGGCACCGGCCGAGAGATCAAGACGCTGAGGGCGGCCATCCACGACAAGGACGAGGCTCTTCGAGCGGCCAAGAAGGCGCACGGGGAGCTGCGTGATCAGATTGTGGGCTGGCAGACCCATCCTGAGGGTAAGCTTTTGCCAAGCTCTGACCTTGGCTTTGGACTCCCGTGTTTTTGCTGACCTGATCTTGTGTTTCAGAGCTGGAGAAGCAGTAGCGCGAGGCCTAGACGACCGCCACCTCGTTTCAAGCCCTCCTTGAGGCCGAGGTCGGGCGGAACCAGCTGCTCAAAAGCGCCGTCACCGCGGTGTGTGACCGCCTGGGGGTCGAGCCTGACGCCGACACCAAGGAGGACGCGTTGGGGAACTCCTTCGTGCGCCAGGTGACGGCGCTGGGTAGCCTTGTACATGAGAAGGTGCGGGGCACGCTGCACCATGGCGTGAAAAGGGCCATGGTGGTCGTCCGCTCTGGCTTCGAGTACAACATGGGCCTTATCGCTGATGGCTTCACCTCCAACCCGAGCAAGACTGATGAAGAGAACGAGGTGGCCTGCCTAGGGTTGATCGATGCCGCGGAAGAACCTAGGGGTCGACTCGCAAGGTTGTTCGAGGATGAGGTGCTCCCGCGTGCTGATGATGAGGGCCTGTGAGCCAAATCTGGGCATGAAGGCGCATGTAATAAGTTAGTTTTCAATCATAACTCATACTACCATGTCCCTAGGGGCCTTAAAACATTTAGATGTAAACGTATACCAAATGTTTTATTCCGTTCGAGTCTTTCATCCCTTTTTCGTTCGAATCATGTTCTTACGTGGTCTTCTTGGCGCGCGGTCACACCCCTTGCATGGGGTGTGAGTGGAGATACCGTAGCCCAGAGGCGTAGGTGGTCTCATGGCTCGATGGCCCCTTGTCCTTAGGGTGGCCTTGCAGCCTCATCGACTGTGTAAGAACTTGCATCGAAACGTATAGGAACGTTAGACGTCGACCTTTCAAAATTGTATGCTTTTACTAGGTCTTCTTAACGCGCGTTTGCACCCCTTGGCATGGGGGGATCGAGTGGAGGTACCATTAGCACGGACGCATAGGCAATCTCATGGCTCGGTAGCCCTTGAGCCTTAGGGTGGCCTTGCAGCCTCGTCGACCATGTAAAAGTTTGTTGAAAAGATGCGAGTTTTTTAGGGGCAGGGCACACGGGGTTGCCCCCTTTCTAGCCCCCAAGGGAGGTTCGACTCTGTGAAAACAGGGTCGAGCCTACCTGCTTTTATGAAAGAACGCTTTGAACACAAATGTACTTTTTATTCATTCATGTAGCTGCGAAAAAAGGTACAAAGCCTCAAGGCTCTAAGGATAAAAGCGACATAGCTGTTCAATGTTCCATGCGTTGGTGAAGATCTCATCCTTGTCATTTGATAGCTTGTAAGTCCCAGGCTTCAACACCTCTGCAACGATGTAAGGGCCTTCCCATGGTGGGGTGAGCTTGTGGCTTCCCTTCTTGCTCTGGCTTCGCCGAAGCACCAAGTCACCAATGTGGAGGTCTCGACTGCGTACGTGCTTGTCGTGGTAGCATCAGAGATTCTGCTGGTATCTCGCAGAGTGTAGTAGAGCGATATCTCGAGCCTCCTCGAGCTGGTCGAGGGCGTTCTCTCTCGTGGCATCATTGCTTTGTTCGTTGTAAGCTTTAAGCCTCGGGGACCCATATTCCAAGTCGGTCGGAAGCACAGCCTCGGACCCATAAACCAAGAAAAATAGAGTGAAGCCCGTGGCTTGACTCAGTGTTGTTCTTAGGCTCCATAGGACCGAGGGGAGCTCGGCACCCCACTTCTTGCCATGTTTGTTCAATTTGTTGAAGATTCTCGGCTTTAGGCCTTGTAAAACCATGCCATTGGCACGCTCTACTTGGCCATTTGTCTTTGGATGAGCGACTGTCGACCAAAGCACACGGATGTGATGGCCATCGCAGAATTCCAAGAACCTCCTGCTGGTGAACTGGGTGTCGTTGTCCGTGATGATGCAGTTAGGAACCCCGAAGCGATGGATGATGTCGGTGAAGAACAGCACGGCTTGCTCTGCCCTAATGTTGGTGATGGGACAGGCCTCGATCGACTTGGAAAATTTGTCGACGATGATGAGCAAGTGGGTGAAGCCCCTAGTTGTTCTCTTTAGGGGTCCAACCAAGTTGAGCCCCCAAACAGTGAATGGCCATGTGATGGGGATGGTTTGTAGGGCATAAGCCGGGAGATGGGTCTGCCTTGCATAGTACTAGCATCCTTTCTAGGAGCGTACCAGCCTGATGGCGTCGGAGACCGCGGTCGGCCAATAGAAGCCTTGTTAAAATGCATTTCCGACAAGGGTTCGAGGCGCCACGTGATGACCACAAGCCCCTGAGTGTATGTCTCTGAGTAGACTCCTGCCTTCCTCGATTGTGATACTGCGTTGTAAGATGCCCGTGGGGCTACGTCAATAGAGCTCCTCGTCACTACCGTATATCACAAAGGTTTGGCCCGGCGAGCGATCCGTCGAGCCTCAGTCTTGTCCGAAGGGAGCTCCCCTCGAATAAGACAGTCAAGGTACGGGATTAGCTAGTCGGGCTCGAGGTCGGCTGGTAGATTTGAGCCTTCTATCTACATGACGTCAGCCCCGGTCGAGGGGGCATGTGCCTCTGGTGGGGGGTCGAGTGACAAACCATCGACCCCCTTGTCGCTCTAAGGTCGATGGAAGGTTCATGAAGATCCCTCGAGAAAATATCAGGTGGAACCGTTGTTTCTGCGTGCGATGTGATTGAGCTCGAGGCCGTGGAACTTGTCCTCAAGGCGTTGTACCTCCTTGTAGTAGGCTTTCATTTTAGGATCGTGGCAGCTTGAGTCCTTCATGATCTGGTCGATTACGAGCTGGGAATCGCCACGAACGTTGAGGTGCCGAACCCCGAGCTTGATGGCGATGCGCAGGCCGTTCACGAGAGCCTTGTACTCGGCTACGTTGTTGGAGGCAGCGAAGTGGAGTTGGATCACGTAGCGCATGTGAACTCCGAGGGGCGAGATGAAGAGCAAGCCCGCGCCCACTCCTGTTTTCATCAATGACCCATCGATGTACATGGTCCACAACTCGGCTTGAATCTGAGCGGGAGGCAATTGGGTATTGATCCACTCTGCCAGAAAATCTGCCAACACTTGGGATTTGATTGCTTTGCGCGGCGCATAAGAGAGGGTCTCGCCCATGAGCTTGATCGCCCACTTAGCTATCCTTCTCGAGGCCTCCCAGTTCTAGACTATCTCTCCTAGAGGGAAAGAAGAGACCACGGCCATCGGGTGGCTCTCGAAGTAGTGTCGGAGCTTGCGCCGCGTCAACACAATGGCGTATAGCAGCTTCTGGATTTGTGGGTAGCCAACCTAGGTTTCCGAGAGTATTTCACTGATGAAGTAGACTGGCCTCTAAACGGGTAGAGCGTGTCCTTCTTCTGCCCTCTCGACGACTACGGCCGCGCTGACCACCTGTGTCATTGCGGCGACATAGAGCAAGAGGGGTTCCCCTGTGGCTAGAGGGATGAGGATCGAAGGGTTGGACAGTATTGCCTTGAGCTTGGTGAGAGCCTCCTCAGCCTCGAGGGTCCACGAGAAGTGTTCCGATTTCTTCAGGAGACGATACAGATGGAGCGCTTTCTCGCCGAGGCGCGAGATGAAGCGACTGAGGGCCGCGAGGTAGCCCGTGACCCTCTGCATGCCCTTCAGATCTTGGATGGGGCCCATTTTGGTGATCGTAGAGATCTTCTCCGGGTTGGCCTCGATGCCACGCTCAGAAACGATGAACCCTAAGAGCATGCCTCGAGGAACACCGAAGACACATTTCTCGTGATTAAGCTTAATGTTTTTCTCTTTAAGGCAGTTAAACGAGATGTCGAGGTCGTCAACTAGGTTATTGACCCTCTTGGATTTGACCACGATGTCGTCAACATAGGCCTCGACGGTTGGCCCAATGTGATCCCTGAAAACGTGCTGCTTGCATCGCTGGTACGTAGCCCCTGCGTTCCGGAGATCGAAGGGCATAGTAACGTAGCAATACATGCCAAATGGGGTGATGAATGAAGTCGTGAGCTAATCAGACTCCTTCATTTTAATCTGGTGGTAACTAGAATATGCATCTAAAAATGATAGAGTTTCACATCCCGCAGTAGAATCGACGATTTGGTCAATGCGTGGCAAAGAAAATGGAACTTTTAGACATGCATTATTTAAACTAGTATAGTCTACACACATCCTCCATTTCCCACTCTTTTTCTTAACTAATACAGGATTAGCTAGCCACTCAGGATTGTGAACCTCCTTGATGAATCCGACCTCCAAAAGCTTGTGAATCTCCTCACCGATGATCTTGTGCTTCCCCTCGTCGAAGTGGCACAAGCGCTGCTTCACCAGTTTGGAGCTGGCTCGGATTTCCAAGGCGTGCTCGGCGACTTCCCTAGGTATGCCTAGCATATCCGAGGGACTCCACACAAATATGTTGGCATTCGCACGGAGAAAGTCGACGAGCATGGCTTCCTATTTGGGGTCGAGGGCGGCGCTGACTTTCAACGCCTTCTCGTCCGAGCTGGTAGGGTCGAGGGGCACGAACTTGACATCCTCTGCGGGCTCAAAGCTGTCGACGTGACGCTTGGGGTCAGGGATCTCCTTGGCCAAACCGTCGAGGTCTGCGGCCAAGGTTGTCGACTCCAAGAGGGCCTCCCCGTATTCGACGCACTCCACGTCGCACTCGTAGACGTGCTCGTAGGAGGGCCCGATGGTGATAACTCCTTTAGGGCCCGACGTCTTGAGCTTGAGGTAGGTGTAGTTGGGGACTGCCATGAACTTGGCGTAGCAGGGATGCCCGAGGATGGCGTGATAGGTCCCACGAAACCCAATCACCTCGAAGGTGAGGGTCTCCTTCCTGAAGTTTGAGGGGTGCCAAAGTAGACGGGTAGGTCAATGCACCCAATGGGCTCTGCCCGTTTCCCCGGCACGACTCCATGGAAGCCCCCGATGCTAGGTCAGAGCTATGTCCTCTCGATCCTCAGGAGGTCAAGGGTCTGGGTATAGATGATGTTGAGGCTACTGCCCCCGTCCATGAGCACCTTGGTGAGGTGCGTGTTGGCGATGATGGGATTGACGACGAGCGGGTAGACCCTAGGATTAGGGACATAGTCTGGGTGGTCATCACGGTCGAATGTGATGGCCGTCTCAGACCAGTCGAGGAAGAGGGGGGGTCGCCATTTGCATGGAGAAGATCTCTCGACGCTCGTGCTTTTGCTGGCATGTGGAGAGGCATGTCGAGGGTCCCCCGTAGATCATGAAGCAGTCGTAGATCTTGGGAAACCCCTTGTCTTTATCTTCGTCCTTCTCCTTGGGGTCCTCTTTCTTGTCGTCTTTCTTGGTGCCCAGGCTTTCGAAGTATCTCCGGAGCATGTGGCAGTCCTCGAGGTTGTGGTTCGTGGGTCCCTTGTGGTAGGGACATGGCTCCTTGAGCATCTTGTTGAAGATACCCCTGCCGGGGGGGCCTCGAGGCTTCTTGCGGTCAACAGCGGCGACAAGATAGTCCGTCGTGGCTTCGCGCTTGCCCTGCTTATTCTTCTTATTTTTTCTCTTGTTGTTCCTCTTGGTTCCCCAGTTGGAGCTCTCGGAGTCCTTGTCCTTGCGCTTCCCCCTGTCCTGGTCACCACCAAAGATGGCACCAACCGCCACCTCGCTGGTGGCGTAGTTGGTGATGATGTCCATCAGCTCATTGGCAGTGGCAGGGGTGTTGCGGCCCAACTCCCGGACCAGCTCCTTGCAAGTGGTTCCAGAGAGAAAAGCCATGATGACGTCGGAGTCGATGATGTTGGGAAGCTCAGTGCGCTGTTTGGAGAAACGTCGGATATAGTCGCGGAGAGATTCGCCCGGCTTCTGTTTATAGCTCCTGAGGTCCCAAGAGTTGCCGGGGCATACGTAGGTCCCCTTGAAGTTCCCTTCGAACACCTTTTCCAAGTCATTCCAGTTGTGGATCTGTCGAGGTGGGAGGTCCTCGAGCCAGACTCGAGCAGTGTCTGATAGGAATAGGGGAAGCTGTCGGATGATGGCTTGGTCATCGGTCGCCCTGCCCAACTGACAAGCCAAGCAGAAATCAGCGAGCCAAAGCTCGGGTTTGGTCTCGCCGTTATACTTGGTAGGAGTCATGAGGGGCGAAACCGAATCGGAAGCTATGTCTTGCGAATGGCCTTGCTGAAAACCCGAGGGCCCGGGGGCTCAGGGGATGGACTGCGATCCTCTACGCCATCGTAACACCCACCCCTGTGCTCGTGGTAGCCTCGGGATGCCCCGTCATGGCTTCTATGCTTGTGGCATTCGTTGATGTCGTCACAGACATCCCGGGGCTCGCGGCTACCGATGACGCACTCTCGGACAGGGGCTGCCTTGTTCCCCTGCGGTGTGGGCTTGGGTTGAACCGAGGCCTCTTTCTCCTGCCGGGAGGGCTCCGCAGGCTGCTCCGAGGCAAGCTCGCGGCACCTCGAGGTGGAGCTCTCGGCCTGCTACATGGCCGCAGTCTCGAGGAGACCTCGAATCTCATCACGGGCCCGGCGGGCCTCGGGTGTAGGTGGCTCAGGCATGTTGCGGAGATGCATGGCGGTGATGACGACGTTCTGGCTGGCTCGGCCGAAGACTGGGGGTTCGCCCGCCCGGTCCACAGCGATGCGGCGATTAACGTCACGAGCTCTCTCTCGAGCTGCTCCGCCATGTGGATGCGCCGCACGCTCCCGCTCGAGGGTCTACTGAAGTAGGCGCAGGCGCTCTTGCTCTTCATCGAGCTTAGCCTGCAGTTCTTGAATCTGTGCGAGTTGCGCTCCCTGGTCTGCCTCAAGAAGTTGAGCTCCGTCTCGTGCGCCAGGATGCGCAGTGTGAGGTGGGGTGGCGTTCCCTCATTCAGGCACTGCCTCTGCTTCCGAATCTGACGTGATGGTCCCATCAACTTGGAAACACTCGCGAGTCGGATCGTAGCTATCATCGATAGAGTCAGAATCGAGGGCGCCGAAGTAATAGTACGACGGATGCATGTGGGGTCATCGATTCATGGAGTTGTGTGGTGGGAGGCGATCGCACGGGGCTTCGTACCAAGGGCGGAACGTAGATGGTGCCTAGGGAGCTCCTCATAAACGCCTATGCTAGTGCTTACGGAGGAAGCATACTCCTGGGCAGCCATGTTCAGCCCATACGGGGATGTCCACGGCGGCATTGTCCCCGTTCCCATAGAAACCGATCCTGATTCGGCTAGAGGTGGTGCCGTACCGGACGGTGGGATAACGGGATGCCCCATCGGCATCTTGCCCGCAGCCAAGCTCATCCTACATAGGTCCCCACCGAGAGACTCTGTGTCGGCATCTGGCTGAGGGGCGCCAGAATGGGGCACACCGTCACCCTCCGCGAGGCGATGGTAGTAACTACGCTGGGTGCGACACCGCCTGGCCGTGCGAGCCTGGCAGCAACGGTGGTACTGGTGTAGTGCTCCCCCAGGCTGGGAGAGCTCGTGGTCGTGGCCAGTTGGGTGCCTGGGCAGGAGGAGGACCATGTCATAGCCATAGCCAAGGGACATGAACTCCAAGCTCTCAAACCAGATCACTGTGGCCAATGGAAATGGGCGTTCGGGGTCAGCCATCTAGAAAAATGGCAGGAAAGCGATGTTGGCACGCAGCGTTCCCCTACCTGGCGCGCCAACTGTCGGCGTTCAGACCCGGGAGGGCCCTAGATCGACGAGTGAATTTGTATTGCGTGCTCCCTAATCTGGATGGTGATGCAAAGAGAATACACGGGGGTTTATCCTGGTTCGGGCAAAGAAGGCCCTACGTCCACCGGGGGGAGAGTATTGTATTTCCTTGCACCTAAGTGCTTGCGTAGGGGTTACAAGCTATGAGAGAAGGAACCGGTCCCAAGTCTAAAGAAAAGAGTACAATGGAGTATTGCTTGAGATGTTGATCTCGGAAGTGGAGAAGGTGAAAGGTCTTGATGGCTAGAGGGGGGTGAATAGCCTTTTAAAATTTTCTACAATGACAAGCTAAACAAGTTTATCAATATAACAAATAGCGTGATGCGAGTTTTGCTTAGCCTATGAGGTGTTTGCAAGCCACCTATCCAATTCACAATTCTAGTATATTGGCACTCAAACGCACAAGACAAACCGAGAAGGTAACTACAACTACAACTAGCAAGCTACACAAAAGAGCTACTCTAACAAAGCTAACTAGCTAGCAAAGATAACTAAGAAAGTAATGCGTAATTGAGTTAGGAGGGTTTCACCGAGGGGCGAAGTATTGAGCCAACCAATATGATCAACAATGAATACCAAGATAACCGAACACCGGGATCAATCAATCACAATATGAAAGTGATGACACGAAGATTTATCCCGAGGTTCACGCGCTTGCCGGCACGCTAGTCCCCGTTGTGTCCCTCTTCACCACGTGGTTCGGTGGCTAATCGGTCTCACACCGAGCCTCTCAAAAGGCACCACAAGAACCTACCAAATGGCAAGAAGTTGCAATGACACAAGCAATTTACTAATGTTGCCTTTGGCGCTTCGCCGTGGTAGGCACAAAACCCTCACAAACACCGGAGGTGGCCAAGAACAATCACCAACTCTTGCCAACGCCTCCAAGCTGCTCCAAACCGTCTAGGTGGCGGCAACCACCAAGAGAAACAAGAATCCCGCAGCAAATCAACCACCAAGTGCCAACTAGATGCTATCTCACAATGCAAATGCACTTGGATCACTCAATCTCACTTCGAATATGCAAAGAAGCAAGAGAGATGAGTGGGAGGGGAGTTGCTTAGCTCAAAGTGCTCACAAGTATGTCAAATGTCCAAGAGTGAGAGCCTTGAGCCGGCCAACGAGTATTTATAGACGTACCCCTTCGAATATAGCCGTTAGAAACTTGAAACAGCCGAACTCACGTTGACCGGACGTGCTGGTCCAACTGACCGGACGCGCCGGTCGCGCAACGTCTAGTTTCGCGAAGTACCGACCGGACGCGCCGGTCGCAACGACCGGACGCGCCGGTCACGACTGGATGCACCGGTCCCGTGACTGACCGGACGCGCTGGTCAACCCTGAGCCGCGCACAACGAACCAGCGACCGAACGCGCTGAAGAACTGACCGGACGCCACAGTGCCCACGTCCGGTTGGAGTCCAGTAAGCTCCCTGGACGACCGGACGCGTCTGATCGACAGTGACCGGACGCGCTTCGCATCCGATCATCAAACTGAAATACGCGCAGACACTGAACACTGACCGGACGCGTCCGGTCACACCGTGACCGTGTCCGGTGCAGCGTCCGGTCACCACTGTGACCTCCGTTCGCCTCCGTTTCTTTTCGACTTCCGGCGCAGTAGAAAATAGGCATTTCACTTCTCCAAAAAGCGCCGAATCCCGCCTCGCAAGCTCGGCGGGAGGGAGAGAGGAACCCAAACCCCTCTCTACCGCTCAAACTCCATCGCCTTCGCAAATGTGCTAACACCACCAAGTGATCTCGTCATGTGTGAGTGTGTTAGCATTTTCACAATCATTTATCGAGGCGTTATTAGCTCTATCCAAATGCATATGATTATGAAATGCACATCTAGAGGCACTTAGGAGTTCAATAGCCGCGTCATTCCCCTCTTTATAGTACGGCTATCTATCCTATAATGTAACCACACCCACTAGGTGTCTTGGTTACTAAAACACAACCCTTAAGCATATACCTTTGCCTTGATCACGTAGGGTTGCGTCCAAATCCAAGTGTGGCCATCATGATCACCATGTCCATCTTGCCACCAACCTTGGAATGTACTAATCCTCATATGCTACATACAACTTAGGCATAGGATTAGTACTTAGGCATTGTCACTAATTACCAACACCAAACATAGGACTTTCAATCTCCCCCTTGTTGGTAATTGGTGACAACCCTTTCACAAAGATATTATGATAAAATTTTGATTGAACCCATGTCACATCGTCCAAGTATATTACCATGTGTAAGAAGTATGGACAAGTGATCATGAATTCAAATTGATAGCAATGGCTCCCCCTACATGTATGCTATATGTTTGGATATAGGAAGCATACATGTTAGATAGGAAAGATTAGGAGCATTGACTATCAATAGGTGCTAAGTGTTTTAGATTATAGACCTTTGAAGCGTGATACCATCGGAGTAGCGATAAACACCATCTTAGCACCTTGTGTAGTTAGATACCACTTGTAAAAGCACAAACAAAGCTAGAAACCTCGTGAGATCAACATTATAAGCAAGGCTCTAGTACCACTTTGAAAAAAAAAACATGAAGCAAGAGAAATCTAACTACTTCCTATTCATGCTAGTACTTCAATACACCATTCAATTTTATACTAGCAAAACATCACACAAGCAAAGTATCGGAGAAAAAGAAATGCATAACTATGCATCATACAAATGAAGTGCGCCAGGAAATGCAACATTCATGTTTAAGAGCTTGCTTCCCCTACTTGTGTGCTCAAAATTTTTAGTTGATCCCCTTCTTTTATCAAATCTCCCCTTTAGGTTTTCTCCCCCTTTGAGTTCTATCTTTGTGAACAATATTTTCTCCCCCTTTGGCACCAATGACCACAAGGGACCAATTTTAGATAGAATATTATGTTGAATTGTGGGGTGAGGATCAAGTTTGTGATTCAACCTAGATTGCTTGCATAAATAAAAATGCTTCGGTTTGATCCAAGGGCAAGCTTCTTCACACCTCACTAGAAGGGTTATCATGCACCATGTTGAAGCAAATATTTAGACAAGTGATCTAGATTAAACACTTAGGATCACAAGCTACTCAAACAAGTTATATGCTACCACTAGATCATATAAGTCATGGAAACAATAGTGGCACCATATAAACTTCAAATTCATTTGTTTTTCATGAATGAGCCTAGAACATAAGAAATCATGACTAGATGCACTAAACATGTCCTTAGTATAGAATGTATGATATGTCAACCAATTATACCTTGGGCTCGAAGGAGAGGCATGTCATATATGGGGTGCATCAACTCATGTTGGAGAAGTCAATTATGTTCAACTCATTCTTTAGCTTGTGAAATCTCTTCTCATCAAGTGGCTTGGTGAATAGATTGGCTAATTGATCTTCGGTGCCCACACTCTCAATAGCAATGTCACCCTTTTGTTGATGATCTCTAATGAAATGATGACGAACATCAATATGTTTTGTTCTTTGATGTTGAACCGGATTGTTGGTTAGCTTCACGGCACTTTCATTATCACATAGCAATGGCACATTCTTGAAATTGATTCCAAAATCCTTCAATGTTGCCTTCATCCACAATATTTGTGCACAACAACTACCCACGGCAATGTATTCGGCCTCGGCGGTAGATAGTGCAATACTATTTTGCTTCTTGGATGACCATGACACAAGTGATCTTCCCAATAATTGACAAGTCCCGGAAGTGCTCTTTCTCTCCACTTTGTCACCGGCATAGTCGGAATCTGAATATCCAACTAGCTCAAAACTTGCACCTTTGGGATACCACAATCCAACATTTTGTGTATGCTTTAAGTACCTCAATATTCTCTTTGTTGCCTTCAAATGACTTTCCCTTAGTGAGGCTTGAAATCTTGCACACATGCATACACTAAACATCACATCGGGCCTTGATGCCGTCACATAGAGTAGGCTACCAATCATTGATCTATAAAGCTTTTGATCCACCATGTTGCCATTCTTGTCACTATCCAAGCTTCCACTAGTGCCCATTGGAGTTGTAATGCCCTTTGAATCTTCCATGCCAAACTTCTTGAGCATATCTTTGGTGTACTTGGTTTGGCTCACAAATGTTCCTTCCTTCATTTGTTTGATTTGAAGTCCAAGAAAGAAACTAAGTTCACCAATCATTGACATTTCAAATTCCTTTGCCATCATTTTCCCAAACTCATCACAATAATCTTGATTGGTTGAACCAAAGATGATATCATCAACATATATTTGCAACACAAACAAGTCTTTTCCAATCTTCTTGGTGAATAGTGTTGTATCAACTTTGCCCATGACAAATCCTTTAGATAGCAAGAAGTCCCTCAATCTTTCATACCATGCTCTTGGTGCTTGCTTCAATCCATACAAGGCTTTTCTTAACTTGTACACATGGTTGAGTTTCTTGTCATCTTCAAAACCGGGAGGTTGCTCAACATACACCTCTTCTTGAATGTACCCATTGAGAAATGCACTCTTCACATCCATTTGATATAACTTGATATTATGATCACAAGCATAGGCAAGTAAGATCCTAATTGCTTCCAATCTTGCAACCGGGGCATAAGTTTCACCAAAGTCAAGACCCTCTATTTGTGTGTAACCTTGAGCCACTAGTCTTGCTTTGTTCCTTACTACTATTCTATCTTGATCTTGCTTGTTGTGAAAGACCCATCTTGTTCCAATGACATTATGATCCTTAGGCCTCTCAACTAGTTCCCATACTTCATTTCTCTTGAAGTTGTTGAGCTCTTCATGCATTGCATTTACCCAATCCGGATCTCTCAATGCTTTATCAATGTCCTTGGGTTCTTCCATTGACACAAAAGAAGAGTGAGCACAAAATGATGCCAATCTTGATCTAGTTTGAACTCCCCTTTGTATGTCACCAATGATGGAATCCAATGGATGGTCTCTTGCAATGTTAGTTGGTTGAAGCACTTGGACTTGATTGCTTGGATGTTGATGTTGATCATGAGTTGGAGATGATGAACTAGCCACTTGTTGATCTTGTTGCACTTGAGATGATGTACTAGCTTGATTTTGCATTAGAGACCCACTAGCTTGTGTAATTGGACTTTGGAGCACTTGATCTTTGTTGTCATCCACATCAATCACTTGCTTTGGACTAATATCACCAATATCCATTTCTTTCATAGCATTGGTCAATTGAGTTCCTCTCACATCATCCAAGTTATCTTCCTCATCTTGAGAGCCATTTGTTTCATCAAACTCAATATCATGAACTTCCTCAAGTAAACCACTAGCAACATTCCAAACTCTATAAGCTTTGCTAGTAGTGGAGTAACCAAGTAAGAATCCTTCATCACATTTCTTCTCAAACTTGCTCAATCTAGTGCCCTTCTTCAAGATGTAGCATTTACAACCAAATACCCGAAAGTATGCAATGTTGGGCTTTCTTCCATTTAAGATCTCATATGGTGTCTTCTCTAGAAACTTGTGGCAATAGAGACGGTTGCTATAGAAGCAAGCCGTGTTGATTGCTTCGGCCCAAAATGAATGACTCACATTATACTCATTTAACATTGATCTTGCCATATCAATCAAGGTTCTATTCTTTCTCTCAACTAAGCCATTAGATTGAGGTGTATACTTAGCCGAAAATTGATGCTTGATTCCAAGCTCATCACATAGCTCATCAACTCTTGTGTTTCTAAACTCACTTCCATTGTCACTTCTAACTTTCTTGATTGTGGTCTCAAACTCATTTTGCACCCTCTTGATGAACTTCTTGAATATGTCAAATACATCACTCTTGTCCACAAGAAAGAATACCCATGTATATCTAGTGAAATCATCCACAATCACAAAGCCATACTTGTTGCCACCAATGCTTGTGTATGTAGTTGGCCCAAATAGATCCATGTGCAACAACTCAAATGCCTTGGAAGTACTCATGATGCTTTTCAATGGATGAGTGTTGCCCACTTGCTTTCCGGCTTGACATGCACTACATAGCTTATCTTTCTCAAATGTGACATCCTTCAAGCCTCTAACTAAGTCATGCTTTACTAACTTGTTCAATTGCTTCATGCCAACATGACCAAGTCTTCTATGCCATAACCAACCCATACTTGATTTGGTGAGCAAGCATGTTGAAAGTTGAGTGTCACTAGCATTGAAATCAACCAAGTATAGATTCTCATATCTAAAGCCCTTGAAGATCAAATTGGAGCCATCAACACTAACTATCTCCACATCATCAACACCAAATATGCACTTGAAACCGAGATCACACAATTGAGCAACCGAGAGAAGATTGAAGTTCAACTTTTCAACTAGGAGCACATTGGAAATGCTATGATCATTTGAAATTGCAATCCTTCCAAGAGCCTTCACATCACCCTTGCTATTGTCACCAAATGTGATACTATCAATGCCACTATCATTTGATTTGAGAGAGTTGAACATTCTTGAATCACCGGTCATATGTTGAGAGCACCCACTATCAAGCACCCAATGCCTTCCTCCGGCCTTGTAATTTACCTACAAAATAAATTAATGTTTCTTAGGTACCCATACTTGTTTGGGTCCGTGGAGGTTAGTAACTAAGCTCTTTGGTACCCAAATGGCCTTCTTCTTTGGACCCACAATTGGTGTACCAACAAACCTAGCATGCACACCTTTCTCACCCTTGGTAAGCACATAACAAGAATCAAAAGGAATGTAATCCATTTTAGCATGAAACTTGTTATTCTTGTTCATTTTATTACAATTAATCTCTAGATGCCCAACTTGCTTGTATCTATTGCAATAACGACCATTGCTCTTCACAAAGCGAGGCTTTGGAGTAGCAAAGGCCGCCTTGCCCTTCTTGGGAGTATAGCCCAAACCCTCTTTGTTAAGAGAGAACCTTTGGCTACCCAAGCATTTTAGCAAGCGGGCATCCCCACCATAGGCATTGCCTAATGCGCGGGTGAGATCATCCACCTCTCTCTTGAGAGTCTCAGTCTCAACCACAAGTGATGAATCACTAGTAGTAGAGGTAGAGTTGGTTATGGTGGATGATGATGAGCTACATGAAGCATTAGTAGGACCAACAAATAAAGAATCATCAATAATATCACATGTTAGTCCAATATCACAAGTGATAATCACTTGCTCCTCCTTAGCTTCCTTCATGAGCTTCTCCAACTTGAGGTCCTTCTCCTTGATGAGCTCAAGTAGAGAGGAGTGGGCTTCCTTAAGCCTAGTGTGAGCAACTTCAAGGTCCTCGTGGTCTTCCTTTAGACACTCACGAGAGGCCTCTAGCTCATCAAAGGATTTCCTAAGAGCTTTGAGCTCTTGTTCAATTCCTTTGCACTCCTTACTCTTTTTGAGAGCAACAAGCTCCTCCATCAAGGCATCATTTTCATTGCACTTAGCAATGAGCTCTTGCTCCAAGATTTTGCACTTCTTGGTTGTCCTCTTGTAGCCCTTGCTCATGTGATCTATTACGCCCAATAGATCATCCTTGGAGTAGTCCTCATCCTCCTCATCATCACTCCTACAACCATCACAAGCACAAGAATCATCATCACTATCATCATATTTTACCTTAGTAGGCTTGGCCATAAGGCATGTCGATGTAGTGTCGAAGATGGATGACTTGTTGGAGAGGGCGATGCTTGCAATGGCTCGCCGAGTGGTCCTCTCATCATCACTAGAGCTTTCATCATCATCACTATCGGAGTTGTCACTATCCCAAGTGACCACATAACCACCACCCTTCTTCTTCTTGTTGATAGTGAAGCTCTTCTTCTCTTTCTTGTCCTTCTTGTTCTTCTTGTTCTTTTTCAACTTCAACTCCCCATCATGATATCTTTTGTCTTCATAGGGGCACTTTGCCACTACATGATCGGGGCTATTGCAATTGTAGCAAAGCACCTCCTTTACCTTCATGAAGTCCCTTCTCTTCCTTGCCCCATATCCTTTCTTCTTCATGAACCTCCCCATCTTGTGTACTAGGAGGGCCATGGTCTCATCATCGAACGGATCATCATCATCACTCTCCACCTTGCTCTTGCCCTTAGAAGATGAAGCCTTGAATGCAATGGGCTTCTCTTGCTTGACCTTGGTCTCCTTCTTCTCTTCTACCTCATCTTCATCATCATTGTATTGGGCATCGGTCATTATATCTCCAAGCACATCGGTTGGTTTGACCTTGTCCAATCCTTCTCTAAAGATCATTCTTCTCAAGGTGGCAAACTTCTTGGGTAAGCACATCAAGAACTTGTGTGAGAAGTCCTTGTCCTCAACCTTCTCTCCAAGCCCCTTGAGATCATTGACAATGACTTGGAGCCTATAGAACATCTCTGGGATGGATTCATCATCCTTCATCTTGAAAGTGGAGAACTTGTCCTTGAGCATATATAGCTTGGCACTTTTTACCGTTGGAGTGCCTTCATATGTTTCTTCAAGCCTTATCCAAAGCTCATTTGCCTTTTCAAGATCTTTGACTTGCTCAAATACTTTGTCATCAATGGCACGGTAGATTATGTCAAGTGCCGCCGTGTTGCATTGCTTGTTGATGCGGTCATTTGGAGTGAGATTTTCTTCATCAAGAATGATGTATCCTTCTTTTGTCACATCCCAAACCTTCTCATGTTTATTGCCTAGATATTGCTTCATCTTCCTTTTCCAATGATCAAAGGAAGAGACGCCATCAAAGAATGGAGGCTTGCCATTAACATGATTGAACATAACTTGAGCCATCTTGCACCGAGGTTGTTAAGCCTTTCAAACGGTGACCAAGGCTCCGATACCACTTGAAAGGTCTTGATGGCTAGAGGGGGGTGAATAGCCTTTTAAAATTTTCTACAATGACAAGCTAAACAAGTTTATCAATATAACAAATAGCGTGATGCGAGTTTTGCTTAGCCTATGAGGTGTTTGCAAGCCACCTATCCAATTCACAATTCTAGTATATTGGCACTCAAACGCACAAGACAAACCAAGAAGGTAACTACAACTACAACTAGCAAGCTACACAAAAGAGCTACTCTAACAAAGCTAACTAACTAGCAAAGATAACTAAGAAAGTAATGCGTAATTGAGTTAGGAGGGTTTCACCGAGGGGCGAAGTATTGAGCCAACCAATATGATCAACAATGAATACCAAGATAACCGAACACCGGGATCAATCAATCACAATATGAAAGTGATGACACGAAGATTTATCCCGAGGTTCACGCGCTTGCCGGCACGCTAGTCCCCGTTGTGTCCCTCTTCACCACGTGGTTCGGTGGCTAATCGGTCTCACACCGAGCCTCTCAAAAGGCACCACAAGAACCTACCAAATGGCAAGAAGTTGCAATGACACAAGCAATTTACTAATGTTGCCTTTGGCGCTTCGCCGAGGTAGGCACAAACCCCTCACAAACACCGGAGGTGGCCAAGAACAATCACCAACTCTTGCCAACGCCTCCAAGCTGCTCCAAACCGTCTAGGTGGCGGCAACCACCAAGAGAAACAAGAATCCCGCAGCAAATCAACCACCAAGTGCCAACTAGATGCTATCTCACAATGCAAATGCACTTGGATCACTCAATCTCACTTCGAATATGCAAAGAAGCAAGAGAGATGAGTGGGAGGGGAGTTGCTTAGCTCAAAGTGCTCACAAGTATGTCAAATGTCCAAGAGTGAGAGCCTTGAGCCGGCCAACGAGTATTTATAGACGTACCCCTTCGAATATAGCCGTTAGAAACTTGAAATAGCCAAACTCGCGTTGACCGGACGCGCTGGTCCAACTGACCGGACGCGCCGGTCGCGCAACGGCTAGTTTCGCGAAGTACCGACCGGACGCGCCGGTCGCAACGACCGGACGCGCCGGTCACGACCGGACGCACCGGTCCCGTGACTGACCGGACGCGCTGGTCAACCCTGAGCCGCGCACAACGAACCAGCGACCGGACGCGCTGAAGAACTGACCGGACGCCACAGTGCCCGCGTCCGGTTGGACTCCAGTAAGCTCCCTGGACGACCGGACGCGTCCGATCAACAGTGACCGGACGCGCTTCGCGTCCGATCATCAAACTGAAATACGCGCAGACACTGAACACTGACCGGACGCGTCCGGTCACACCGTGACCGCGTCCGGTGCAGCGTCCGGTCACCACTGTGACCTTCGTTCGCCTCCGTTTCTTTTCGACTTCCGGCGCAGTAGAAAATAGGCATTTCACTTCTCCAAAAAGCACCAAATCCCGCCTCGCAAGCTCGGCGGGAGGGAGAGAGGAACCCAAACCCCTCTCTACCGCTCAAACTCCACCGCCTTCGCAAATGTGCTAACACCACCAAGTGATCTCGTCATGTGTGAGTGTGTTAGTATTTTCACAATCATTTATCGAGGCGTTATTAGCTCTATCCAAATGCATATGATTATGAAATGCACATCTAGAGGCACTTAGGAGTTCAATAGCCGCGTCATTCCCCTCTTTATAGTACAGCTATCTATCCTATAATGTAACCACACCCACTAGGTGTCTTGGTTACTAAAACACAACCCTTAAGCATATACCTTTGCCTTGATCACATAGGGTTGCGTCCAAATCCAAGTGTGGCCATCATGATCACCATGTCCATCTTGCCACCAACCTTGGAATATACTAATCCTCATATGCTACATACAACTTAGGCATAGGATTAGTACTTAGGCATTGTCACTAATTACCAACACCAAACATAGGACTTTCAGAAGGACGTCGGTCTTCATTGTTCGTTCGTCCGTCTTCCTCTTGTGAACCCTCTGCCTCCTCTTTTATAGAGCCAGGCGAAGGCTCAGCGGTCCCTAAAACCCTTGGGCGATGCCTTGGAGGTGAAGGTCCAGGGGGCACTGTGGAGGTTGCTGTAACGACGTGCCCTGGTAATGGCCGGCCATCCCCGGGGTACGGTGATGACATTGATGATGGGACGGTGAAAGGCCCTGGATCCTGTGACAAACGTGCGATCCCCTGTGGTCGACGCACGGGCGTCGGTCCTTTGTTGACCGGCGGCGGTCGAGGTCGGGTCGGGACGCAGCTGAGGGGGTCGACGAGGAATGGATAAGGCTGGATCCCAGAAAACCTGGGCGCAGTGGTTGACATTTCGTGAGTCGAGGGGGTGCTGACGGTGGAACAGTGCTCGACGTGGCCTGAAGAGTGACAGCCTTTTTATCGCCCATCCCAGGATGGACAGTAAAAAGTGGGATTAGACGCGTGTGCTATTCCCACATCGCTGGCACTGTGGCCAGGTCAGTGGGTGTGGTTGCTTTAAATGCCTTGTCAGTGAGTAGGCAGATAAGGGAGGGTCGACCGGCTCGACCCCCGGTCGTGCGAGTCGGAGTTTTTCTGGGGTCGAGGCTTCCCGTCGAGCGGGCCTCATATGAGTCGGAACGCGGTCGAGGGAGCACCGTCTCATACGTATATGGCATAGATCGGCGTATTCGGGTAGGTGGAACCTTGATTCAATTTTTTAGGGGGTTTTCAGGACGCAGATGCCTCGAGGGTTTGTTCTTTTTAATCGTTGATTTTGGGTACCCTAATTCAGGTACCCGACAAATAATATTAAGAAAAAAGTCCACATTAAATCCTTCGATTTTTGTAAAAATCCATTTTTCCTACCAGAACTATAAAACCAGGCAAAATATCTGTGTTAACTTTTAAAACCGTTCATCTTACCTCCTGACCTTGTTCCAAGCAGTTTTGAAGGCAGTTTTGTCTTTTTATTTATTATTTATTTTAGTTGAATATTTAAAAAATTATAGTAAGTCATAGAAAAATCATAAAATAGAAAATTCAATTTTGGACTTCACATGAGTAGATCTACACAATAAATATATAATATGGTATGTTTTAGTACAAAATTTTTGCTGTGACTTTAGATCTATGTTTTCTGTAATTAATTAAAATAAATCATAGCTGCAATTTCTAAGGTCCAATTGTGATGAAATTTTTATAGTAGACTAATTATTGTATGATTGATATATATATATATATATATATATAACTTAGTTATAGGATTATTTATATAGCTACAGTCAGATCATTAATTGCTGCAGTCAGATCCATTGCCACTAGATGGTCCCGTCCCGTACGTAGAAATTCCGGTGCATATATGCCAGCTACTCCCCTTGCAGCTACAGAGCTAATAGTACTAGAAATTGATTGATCCATCGGATAGACGACCGAGACTTTGTCTATCATCAGTCTTGTTCGTTCCCACTACTGCAATAGACAATGCAATCAGTAAGGCCACGTTGGGTTAGGGGAGTTAAATTTTAACTCTTATCATATCGAATGTTGCCACACATGTATGAAGTACTAAATTTAGACTAATTACATACATGTTGACACAGTGTAGAGATTTTTCACGAGACAAATCTATTAAGCCTAATTACTCTATAATTAGAAACTTTTTGTTAAATAAGACGAAAGTGCTACAGTGCAAGTTAAACTCTAGCTCCTCAAACCGAACACCTCCAAATAGGTCCCTTGAGTAGAAATTCCAGCTCATGCCAGTGCCAACTATCCATCCGTCACCTCCGAGCTACACAGTAGGGCCTTGTTTAGATTCCAGAATTCACCTTTAAATTTTACTATACAAAAAGGAGATTCCTCATTACATTAAAATGCCAGCAAATATATAGAGTACTAAATATAGATGAAATCATAAACTAATTGCACAGTTTTGTTGTACTTTGCGAGACGAACATTTTAAGTCTAATTAATCAATTTTTAGACAATTTTTTATACTAAAAAACAAAAATGCTACAGTATTCAGGGGTGGCACATTGCATATTCGGCCACCCCGAGTCGGCGATCTAAACAAGGCCTAGTACTAGAAATTGAATGGTCCATCGGATAGACGGAGACTTTGTCTATCAGTCATGTTCGTCCCCATTAGACAATGCAATCACTAATAAATCACCGTCTATACATGTCCTCGTCAGTACTGTATAACTTGGGTTCATTTAATGTCTAAGACAAGCTTTATTTAGGTTTATGCTTGTTTAATATAAATAAACCTATAACTAAGTTATATATGATTCAATGAGTATGAAATTTTTACTACAGTTCAATCATACAACAATTATCCTACCATAAAAATTTCATCACAATTAAACCATAAAAATTACAGCTATAAATTATTTTAATTAATTGCAGAAAACATAGATCTAAAGCCACAACAAAAATTTTATACTAAACTATACCATATTATATATTCACTGTGTAAATCTACTCATATGGAGTGTAACAAAATTGAATTTTCTATTTTATGATTTTTTATGATTTACTATAATTTTTAAAAGATTCAGTCGAAATAAATATAAAAGAAAAAGACAAAACCGTCTTTAAAACGCTTATAACAGGGCCAGGGAGGGCCAGGGAGGTAAGATAAACAGTTTTAAAAGCCGAGAGAGGTGTTTTGCCTAGTTTTGGAGTTTAGATAAAAAAACGAACTTTTGCAAAAGTCAAGGTAACGTGGACTTTTTCCTAATTTTAATGCTACGCATATAAAGCAGATAAGTTTCTTGTCAACTAGACATAGGTGCAGATAGCAACAGTTAACAGAAATGGAACATAAAACCAAACTACTAGCACATGATGTCTTCATCCTTCCCTCACAACACGTCTCAACAAAAGCCCATCTTATGACAAGGGAGACACCACGACCATGGTCACCTAGTAAAGAATCGTGAACAGGCTCTACCAAACAGTACCTTGCACATTTGCCAGCAGCTCCCTCTTTCCGTCCCTTCCATGCTATCAGATTCAGTACCCATTCTCAAGACGCGGTCTCTTGCAGCTGCTAATCCTGACTCTGAAGTAACGAGTTCCATCCCATTCATGCTATTCGGTTCAGTGTGTCTTCTCAAGACACGGTCTGTTGCAGCCGCTAATCCTGACTCTAAAGTAGCGATTCTGTTTAGAAGAGAGTTCCTTTCATCATCAAGGAAGAAGGAATCTATATCTGTGAAATTCGAGTTGCCATCATCAATCAATTTTTCTTTGAATGATTGCAACGCGGTGAAAAGGACTGGGGAAGCTTCTTCTGTGCCAATGGGATCACCATCTTCAGAAATGTGTCCTGTAACTCAGGCTTCCGAATCCTCCTGTGACATAAAGAGAACTCATATAATCATATAAGTACTGTAAGATTCTGCATAGAAAAGGAAATTGTGGCAGCCAGCAAGGCAATAGATTCTAATGACACAGATCAATTAATTTAGCTTTTATATAACAAATGAAACTGAAATAAGATAAAATACCCTTGAATACAGCTCTGCCATCTCATATTGGTTAGCATTATTATAGAGTAAGTGGACAAAGAACTTCAGCCTCAAATATCGTCAATACAGCAGTTCGAATCCTTTTGGTATCATATAACGTACACAAACCCTCATGCCAATGTATACAGCCAGCAATTGAGCTCCCCTGCTACAAGTTAAAGTTTATTCATGTTACTTCATGTAAACCTGAAAGCCGATGGCACAACTCCACAAAAATATATTAACCCAATACTCTCATGTGATGCAAACTGCCTATAATTGAGGGAAGAAACATACCTTATTGTGTATCAAAGACATAGGCATAGGCTCACCTTGCCATGTATCAAAGAAGACGGCCAGCTAACCATGATGTAGGGATCAACTGAGCACCACATACGGTGGCTTTTCTTATGAAGCAAATTCACCTCAGCTGTTTCTAGGCAGAAGGACAGGAACCACTCAGGAGAGCGAGGGTCCCCATAGTAGTCAATAATTAGAGATAGGTATACAAAGCCATTGATAAGAGCAGAAGCAGGCTATGAAAAAGGCTATGGAGGATTAAAGGCAGCTCTGCCTGAAATCATTCAGCTTGAACAGGAGCGGTGAAGTCATCCAGAAGCAAGATCTGCCGTTGCCTCGGCAGGTTACCTTTGACTCTAATCCTGGTAAACTTCAAGAGATGGTTAATTCTGTAGTAAATCATGTTTTGATTAACCACTCCAATGTGCTGTCCAATACCGTTCATAATGCTGTGGTTCGAACTTTTAAAGAGGGATAAGTACCACCACTTTACGTTGGGCCAGCTTATCACCAACCAGAGCCGACATCGATCAATGCTCCATCGGCTGCCTCAGCCGTTGCGGGTATAGAAGTTACTTCTCCAGTTTTGGCAGGTTTGCCTAATGTTCAATCTACACCGATAAGATCAGGTCCAGTGCTTTCAGGAGGACGAGTTCAGCTCAATATAGATCTATCGGCATTAGCTATGTCAGGGCAAGTGTCTCAGAATAGCCAGATTCCTGCTAATTGGTGGGGATATGGTATGCCTATGGAGTCATCTGGCTTTAATTCTGGGTTACCTTAAGTGTTTGACACAGCAATAAAAGCTCCTATATCATCGACTGTTTTGCCGATGACTTAAGTGCCTCAATATGCCACATCAACCACGGTGCAACCAACTCTAGGAGGTTTCCAGATGCCTTTGTTTCAAGCACCCAATACAAGTCCATCAGCAAGCTTACTGCCGATGCAGCAGAAGCCCCCTGCTATGAATCAATCTGGGGTGCAGTTCATGCCTCAAGCTGGTTATACTAATTATCCAACAATATCAGCAAATTACCAGCCATCGACAAGTTTTGTACCGATGGGTTCTAATAATGGTTGGTCAGGACAGTTACCTATTCAGCATACAGCTCAGCAAAATCAGCAAGTTGCAGGGATTTAGCAAGGTCATATGCAAGCTGGTTTTCAGAATCAAGCATCGGTAGCTCAGCCGACGAACCTTTCCAGCAGGTTAGTGGACCACACGTGACGACGAATATGACGATTGCTGGAGATCGTGTACCACAAAGATACGTGGAGGGATATTAGCAGGCACCTCCTATAGAAATTCAGCCAGTTCGTCAGTAGGAGGCTGATGCTTTTTAGGCCGATAAGATAGCAGAAATTATGAAAGATCAGTTTGGGATAAAGCCCAAAGTTAATATCTATTCTTATCGAACTCCATACCCTCCAGCATATGATTTAATTCCTCTCCCAAATCGGTACAAGATACTAGATTTTACTAAATTCTCTGGACAAGATGATACATCAACGATGGAACACGTCAATCGCTTCATTATTCAATGTGGAGAGGCAGCTAGCAGAGATGAATTAAGAGTTCGACTATTTTCATCATCTCTATCTGGATCAGCATTCACGTGGTTCATTTCATTACCACCAAATTCTATTATTACTAGGGCCGATTTAGAAAAACAATTTCATAAGTATTTCTTTGCTGGAATCCATGAAAAGAAGCTTACCAATTTAGTAAAATTGAGACAGCGTAATGATAAATCGGTAGAAAGCTCTGTGCAAAGGCTACGAGATGTAAAAAATAAGTGCTACAGCCTGGTGCTGGATGATCGACAGCTTGCCGATCTGGCTTTCCAAGAGTTATTTCCACATCTTAAGGACAGATATGCCTCTCAGGAGTTTGAAAGCCTGAGTCATATTGTACAAAGGATCTTTGATCAAGATACTAGGGTTTTTGAGCCTAAAAAGAATTGGAGCAGAAAAGTATCATTTGTTGAGGAAGTAGAAGATTCTGATTCTGATGAAGAACCAGTTATCGGCTTAGCTGAGTGGGTTAAGAATAAAAAGCCGATATCTTGTCCCTTTGGTCAGAAAGAGCCAGAGAAATTTACCTTTGATATCACCAAAGCCGACAAGATATTTGATCTTTTGCTTCAAGAGGGCCAAATTAAGCTGTCACCTAATCATGTGATCCCATCAGCAGAAAAGTTGAAGAAGATCTTGTACTATAAATGGCACAATGCAACTTCACACAGTACAAATGGTGTTCAGGCAACAGTTACAATCGGCTATTGAATCTAGGAGAATTAAGTTTGGTAACTCCAAGACCCAGAAGCCGATGAAAATTGATCAACACCCTTTTCCAGCAAATATGTTGGATGCCAAGGGTAAGACCAAGGTATTGACATCAGAGGCTGCTGAGAAAAACACATCAGTGGATCCTCAGCATCGGATAACTACCGATGATGCAAAAAGTAAGGGTCTGCTAGGAGAAAGTAGTAGTTCTAAAAAACCTCCTCGACCTGGTATTGTGATAAGTCATCGAAGGCAGCAGGAGGGTTGGCGTCAGCGTAGGGACCGATATCGACAACAGCAAGAAGAAAAACGTCGGGAAGAATGGTATCGGCATAAAGATCATTGGAGGTGCCCGTTTTTCATCCATTGCTGGGAAGAAGGTATTAAATTGCCAACTATTGAAAATTGCCCTGAGTGCAATGGTTATTATGGGCCCAATCGACCAGAAAGGAGGTTTCAACCTGGCAATCAGGGTTTATCTATCAATGAGCCGATCAGAGGTAGAACATCAGTGCATGATCGGCTGGGGGGCAGACTTAGTGTACATGAAAGACTTGGTAAACACGCTGGATATTTTCCAAGGAATCAAGAGCTTGAGGAGATGGCGAACGCAAGAGTTCCCGATGAAGAAATATTCTACAGGGACCCTAATATACATCGTGTAGAATCAACTGGGACCTGTTATCAGCCGGTTTCGAGAACTAAGCTTCCTCGATGGTGCCCTAAGGGTATGACAAAGACATAGAAAAGGAGGATGAAGCGTGAGCGTCAGGAGGATCTATACCGAGAGGAAAGTTCCTCCAATGAGAGGTCTGGCCATCAGCAGTGTCAGGTGAAACACAAAAATAAGGGTCCATCGGCAGATGTTAATATGGTATTTATGTTGCCGATGGAGTTTCTGGCACTTTCTGATGATGAGGAAGAAGTTGTTCTCTCCGATCAAGTAGCTCAGCTGGCACTAGATCTAATGATGGTTGTTTTTGAGAAACCTACTAATGACGAGAGATAGCATCTCAAAGCTTTATTTGTGAAAGGCAGAGTTGATGGGCAGCCTGTATCCAAGATACTTATCGATAGAGGAGCTGCAATTAATATTATGCCTTATGTGATGTATCGGAAACTTGGTAAAGGAGATCAAGACTTGACCAAAACCGATATGATACTGAAAGATTTCGAAGGCAATGTGTCACTGGCTAAAGGGGCAGTATGCATTGAATTGACCATCGGCAGTAAAACCTTGCCGACGACGTTCTTTGTTATTAATGGCAAAGGTGCATATAATCTGCTTCTAGGAAGGGATTGGATTCATGCCAATTGTTGTGTTCCTTCTATAATGCATCAATGCCTCGTACAGTGGATTGGAGATAAGATTGAGGTTGTCCCTGGTGATTCTTCTTATATCATCGCATCGGCAGAATTAGATACTTATGAGCAAACCAAATGCAGATCAGGAGAAGTTTGGGAAAAATAGTTCCTTAGAGTTGCTGATTATGAAATTCTACCGATCTAAGCAGTCGGTTCTGAAGAAGAGTTTTAATGGATAGGTTTGCCGATGATGGAAAATTAGATCAGGGGTTCACATTGGCTGATGATTTAGTAGAGGTAGATATTGGTAATGGTGATAGGCCAAGGCCTACTTTTATTAGCGCTAAGTTAGATTCCAAGTGTAAGCAGCAAATAACCAATTTGTTAAAGGAATATAAAGATTGTTTTGCTTGGGATTATTCTGAAATGCCTGGATTAGACCGATCGATAGTTGAACATCGGTTACCTATCAAATCTAGATTTCGGCCATATCAGCAGCCAGCACGTCGATGCAACCCTAATATACTTCCTGACATTAAGGCCGAAATAACTAAATTGATTGAGGCAAAGTTTATTCAGCAGTGTTGATATGCGGAGTGGATTTCTAATGTGGTTCCTGTTTATAAGAAAAAATGGGAAACTTCATGTTTGTATTGATTTCAGAAACCTCAACAAAGCCACACCGATGGATGACTATCCAATGCCTATTGCTGATTTGTTGATTGATGCTGTAGCCGGACATCAGATTATCAGCTTCATGGATGGTAATGCAGGTTACAATCAAATATTCATGGCTGAAGAGGATATTCCCAAGACTGCTTTCAGATGTCCAGGTCATGTGGGGTTGTTTGAGTGGATAGTCATGACCTTCGGTTTGAAAAATGCCGGTGCTACTTATTAGAGAGCTATGAATTTTATTTTTCATGAATACATCGGCACATTAGTAGAGATCTACATTGATAATGTAGTGGTTAAGTCTGGGGATATCACAAAACATCTAGCCGATCTACGAAGGATACTGGAGTGCACCAGGAAGCATGGATTGAAGATGAATCCTAATAAGTGTGCATTTGGTGTATCGGCAGGTCAATTCTTGGGTTTTATGGTGCATCAGAGGGGTATTGAAATCAGTAGAAAGTCTATTGATGCAATTAACAAGGTAGTTGCTCCTGCCAGTAAAACTGAATTGTAATCTTTGATCGGCAAGATTAATTTCATTAGAAGATTCATATCTCATCTGTCGGGTAGGATCAAGGCTTTCAGTCTATTGCTTAAATTGAAGGCCGATCAGAAATTTGTATGGGGAGCTGAGCAGCAGTTAGCCCTAGATGAAATTAAGAAGTACTTAACAAATCCTCCGGTGCTAGTTCCACCTCAACACGGGAAGCCTTTCAGGTTGTATTTGTCAATTGATGATATTGTTATCGGTTCTGCTCTTATTCAAGAATTTGAAGAGAAAGAACATGTTATTTATTATTTGAGCAGAAGATTGGTGGATGCTGAGACAAGGTATTCGGCCATCAAGAAATTATGTTTGTGTCTATACTTTTCTTGTATCAAATTGAGGCATTATTTGCTATCGGCTGAGTGTACTGTCATATGCAAATATGACGTGGTCAAATATATGCTGTCGATGTCAATATTAAGTGGTAGAATCGGCAAGTGGATTTTAGCATTGTCAGAATTTGACCTACGTTATGAATTGGCTAAGGCAGTTAAGGGGCAAGTTATGGCTGATTTTGTCACTCAGCATTGTAGTATAGTGAACTCTCTGGAAGTTGCCCCTTAGACACTTTTCTTCGATGGGTCTATGTGTGGTGAAGGAGCAGGTATCAACATTGTGTTGATTTCACCTCAAGGAAGGAAATATGAGTTTTCATTGCCGATTGTTGCTACATCGACAAACAATCAGGCTAAGTACCAAGCTTTGATAAAAGGGTTAGAATTGCTCAGGTTGATACGTGCTGATGCTGTCGAAATCTTTGGTGATTCTATGCTTGTTATAAATCAATTAGCTGGGATTTATGAATGCCGAAGTGAAGTTTTAATTTCATATTATGAGAGATGTTTGAAATTGTTGAAGGAGTTTAGAGATTTTTGTCTTGAACATATTTCTCGATTGCATAATGAAGAAGCTAATCGACTAGCTCAGCATGCTTCAGGGTATCAGCTTATCCAGGAAGTGCTAAACTCGGCAGTTGATACCGATGACTAGAGAAAGGAGATTATCGATTATTTAAAGGATCCATCTAAAAAGGTTGAAAGACGTATAAGATTCTAAGCCACCAAGTATGTGCTCCTTGACGATGAATTATATTATCAGACTATAGATGGAGTTTTACTCAAGTGTATTAGCGGTGATGAATCGAAAAGCTTGATGGGTGAAATCCATAAAGGAGTATGTGGAGCACATCAATCGACTTTCAAGATGAAATGGATGATCAGAAGGAATGGATACTATTGGCTGACTATTCTTGAAGATTGTTTTAAATATTTTAAAGGATGTCAGGGGTGTCAGAAGTTTGGTAATATTCAAAGAGCGCCTGCATCGGCTATGAACCCTATAATTAAACCTTGGCCGTTCAGAGGATGGGCTATCGATCTCATCGGTCAGATTTATCCGCCATCAAGCAAAGGACATAAATTTATTCTGGTTGCTGCCGATTATTTCACAAAATGGGTTGAGGCAATTCCTTTGAAAAAGGTGACATCGGCTAATATGATTGATTTTGTGAAAGAGCATATTGTTTACCGATTTGGTATTCCTCAAACTATCACTACCGATCAGGGTACTATATTTACATCGGGAGAATTTGATGAGTTTGCCGTTGGTATGGGGATTAAAGTTTTGAATTATTCTCCCTATTATGCTCAAGCTAATGGTCAGGCTGAGGCTTCTAACAAGGGATTATCAAACTCATTAAGCGCAAAATTAAAGAAAATCCTAAGCGGTGGCATACAATATTAAATGAGGCCCTGTGGTCATATCGGATGGCATGTCATGGTGCAATCAAAATAACGCCTTATCAGTTAGTATACGGACACGACGCAGTGTTGCCTTGGGAAATTAAAACTGGCTCTAGGCGGATATGTTCTCAAGATCAACTAACAACCGATGACTATGATACTCTTATGAAAGATGAGTTGGAAGATGTGGCAAGTCATCGGTTAAGGGCTTTAGTTAGCATCGAAGAAAATAAGAAAAGAGTAGCCAGATGGTATGATAAGAAGGTGAAGATAAAGGAGTTTGCTGATGGAGATCTGGTTTGGAAGTTGATTTTACCGATTGGGACTAAAAGTTCAAAGTTTGGAAAGTGGTCTCCTAATTGGGAAGGTCCATATCGGATAAATCAATCTGTTCCTGGCAACGCGTATATTCTAGAAACCCTCGAAGGGGTTGTGTTTCCCAGAGCATTAAATGGAAAATATTTAAAAAAATATTACCCTAGTATCTGGATGGATGCATAAAAGTATAAGTGCCGATAACAGTCTTATCGGCTAGAATCATACAAGGACATCAGTGTTTCATAAAGTGCCGATGCAATAGACAAGATTTACAAGTTTAATAAAGATTGGATAGCCGATATCGCACGCAGGCGAATCTGATCAGCTTACTTTATCTCTGTGATGTCTTCATCGGCAGCTCCCTCCACAGGCTTAAGTTTTTTCTTCATTGCTAGGGCTTTGCGAGCTTGGATGTCTCTTTCTTGCTGAAGGGCCTTGATAGCATCGGGTAACTGGTTTTCTTCTTGTCTAGCATGAGTTAGGGCTGCCTTGACTTCTTTCAATTCAGCCAGTAGAGCCATTCTCTTTGCCGATAATTCCAAGATTTTCTGCTTAAGTTCGGCACCCGAAGTTTGCAAGTTGCCGATGCTCTTGTGCTTCTCATCAGCAATCTGTTTCAGTTGTAGCATCTCTTGTTTGAGCTGAGCCTGAGCTACTCTATCGACAATACGTTGAGCAGCCCTTTGATATTGCAGTTGTCGGCTTTCTTAGTGGGCTGCTATGAAGATTGCTTCTTCAACATCGGCAGGGACCTGGCCACGGATTGTTTTGAAGATTGCCTTTATAGGGTCTGAATCATCTACCAGCTGGGCGATATCTTGCTGCAGTAAGTTTAGGAGAGCCTCCAACTTGGACTTGATTTCTGCCGATATTGTTCCCAGTGCAAGAGAAGAGCTTGCTTCCTCTTCGTCATCGTCAGAAACGTCGGTGGCAAAGGAAAATAGACGGTTTGGAGAGTCTTGTTCCTAAAAAGAAGAAAAGAGGTCAGTTAAGGATAGGTATGAATATTATCAATCAGTTAGGTCAATCGGCTTACCTGTTTCAAGGCAATTTCCTATATTTGACTGGAGGAAGCGGCCTGGAGTGTGCCGTGTAGAGGATCGTTTAAGCTTGCCGATGGGATATTCTCTGTGGTCTCATCGGTAGTTGGCCCTTGGGACACGATGGCCGATGGTGTGCCCTGTGCAGGAGGATTGACTGCCTGCTCAGTTGCATCGGCCGATTCTGGCTGGCTGGGAGGCGCTGGATCAGATGTTGGGGTCGACACGGACTTCTGTCATTTTGGTTGTGCCTTAGCATCTGTTAAAGCTTTGTGCTTTGCTTGGGCCTCAGCAACAGTTGGCTGGGGGCCATCGGCACTTGTTGGTTGTGAAGGTTGGACATCTGGTACACTTGCCGATGTATCCATTTGTTGTTGCAAAACGGGTGTAAGATATGATATTTAACAAATTTAATGTAAAGTTGAAGGAATACCTCTGAAGGTTTATCAGAGATGGTGGTGCTTGATGTTAGAGGAGTTGCCGATGATGATCCAGTAGTGGTTTTTACACCCTGAAAATTAGTGTTAATACAGTCTGAGATCGGCATGAGTTGGAATAAATAGGGTTGTTACCTTGAATGCTTTGATCAGGGTCGTAGCAGCAGCCAATGGAGTGGCTCTAGCCATAGCCAGTTTGGACTTGGAGGTGATTGTCTTGGCACGAGTTCTCTGATGAGTCAGAGCGGCCAAGGTAGGGGCGTTGTAGCCGATCGGTGATATTGGGGAGACAGGCCGAAGATCAAAGGGTTTCCCACTCTTGCTTTTAGATGGTGCTAGGTTATTGACCTGTCGCAAGAAAGTTACTTGCCGATATATAAAAGAAAAAGGCAGAAGGGTGTTAAAAGAAACTTACTACATCATCGGGAATAATATGCTCAGGGTCAATCATATGCCGATATGTATGAGCGGATGTTGCAAATAGTTGTCCCCTCCACTCTTGCCACCATAGCTTATATGATTCAGTAATAAAAGATGCTGGCATCTAGGTGGATAGATCGACATCTATAGCATCAATATTAGGAGAAAGTCGCACTACCCTGCTCCAATCCGTTCTGCTGTTGATTGTTTCTCTCAGTTTAATCACATCGGCAAAACAAAGTTTTATTGGCAGCTGCCCAAAAGCCAATTGATGTGATACTGCCGATGGGTTGTAGAACTCATAAGTGATGTTGGTGTTTTTTCCCACTGCCAAAGGTGTTCACTGGGATTGCCCTAGGAGTAATGATGGCCATCATAAGTTCATCATCCTTATTTAGGGCATCATCGGCAAAGTTGAAAAGGAAAGGGAATCTGGTTTCTTCATCGATGTAGGGCACCCAAGCCCAGTGATCACAGGAAAGACTGTTGTAGAAGCTTTGGAAGAATCAGCCGATCTGATCTTCGTTGGCCTCTGTTCCAGGAAGAACAATTATGGCTTCACCAAAATTGAGGGGTGGGCGTGTTGCCGATTCTTCATCTCCAAGTACGTGATCTTCGGCGATTTCTCACAGGAATTGTTGGGCAAAGAAGTCCTATTGCAAGCATTTATGCATCTGGGCATTCAGCCACATGTTAATAAACCACCATGGGCCTCCTAAGTTGCCAATGGGTTCACCAAGCAGAAGTTTCTAGGAGACTTGATGTAAAAGATGATAAGTAGAGCTCAGAAGATATCGGCCAAGAGGGAACCTTACACCGTTGGCCAAGAGTTCAGCTGCGGGGAGGAAAGCATTGGTTTTTCCTACCGATCGACCACAGAAAATGAATTTTTCTAACCATATATTTAAGAATGTGGCATGTTCCCTCTGACCGACTGTCCTGGTTCTCCTGTATTCTTGAATATACACTATCCAACCGCTGATGTTGCGGGTATTCACTCTATACTCAGATTTCCTACCATAAATGGAGGCTTCATTGGCAGTTGAGATATCCAGGCCAGTGAGCATGTATACATCGGCAAGTGTGGGGGTAGCTAGGCCATGTCCAAACATAAAAGTATTTGTTGTGTTTGACCAAAAGTAAGCAGCAACGATCATCATCGACTCGTTCTTCTGCATATTGGCAATGGATAGCCTAATGCATTGGTCTAACTTCCGTTCTGTCCAGTACACTTGCATCGACCCGTCTACCCTCAAATACCAATCTTTCCATCCTTTGGTGGTTTTGGGCCAAGATCGAAATGTATCTTTCCATAAATTCAGGGAGAAATTCAGGGCTCTGAAAGGGATTCTGTTAACTTCTGCATTGATCAAATCAGTTGGATCTGGGTCGCCCATTAGACCTAGGCATTGGACGTGTGGCTGATCGATTGGAATAACTAACTTGTTGCATAGTTCCTAAGTGTGGAGGATCAAAAGAACAGAGGAAAAGGGGAAAATTACCAACTGTATGAACTTGCAAGGGCAAAAGGAATCAAGGTAAAAAGTAACAGAGGTGGAACGAACCGCAGGGACGTCGAAATTGATTGCCATTGTCTTGAGGAAGATGGGGCCACAAGCTAGAGACTCAAGGTTGATGTTGGAGAAGGTTCTTGTTGGTTGAGGTCGCACGGTTGTTCGTCAGAGTCGCCGCCGGAAAGAGAGAATGCCAAAGGTTGGAGTCTGAGGGTAGAAGACGAGCGTTCCGGAGAAATCTATTTATAGGTCGATTGGAGTAGGAGTATTCTGGACTTATCTCTCTACCGCGCGCGTGTGGGTCGAGGTGGTTCAGATGGATATGGTAACTGTTCGTAAGATAATCAAGGGATTGTACAGATGATTTGATGGCAAGTAATCATGACTTAGAAGAGATCTCGGTACAGGATATTTTAATTCTGAAAATGGCGGTGTCATTGTGTTTGGTTCTTGCCGATGGATTATTATTTTGATATCTTAACCATAATCGAAGTAAGAGTGGTTGGAGATCATGCGACATATACTGAAGTGCGTGAATCAGGACTAGATTTGATTGGATTTGGTAACAAATCATGTTATGCTCGGAGGATGAGTTAAGATAATTGGGTGAAGGCAATCGTTGTCTAGAGTAAATTTCAGAGCATCAATGATTTTATACTCCGAAATTGGGGGGCATGTGTTGACACCGTTTTTGGCACGTGTCAAAATGATCAGAATGGGCTAATCGGCAGGAGGAAAGTTACTCTATACGCTGACAGCCGATGAAAATCAGCTTGTGAGGATTGTTGCCGATGAATGGTGGTGACCGATGGAAAGGTTGATTTAGACTCAGAGGCGTTGCTGATAAGACTGGAGATGTTATTACCGATGCAGATGAAGGAAGATTTGAAGACTACTGCCGATGAAACGGGAGGCATGCCGATGGAAAGGAGGTCGATGAGAATTCCATCGTAATTAAGGCGGACAGAGAAATAGATAGGTGTTGATTTC
The DNA here is from genome assembly GCA_038087645.1 of Saccharum hybrid cultivar R570. Lineage (NCBI taxonomy): Eukaryota > Viridiplantae > Streptophyta > Magnoliopsida > Poales > Poaceae > Saccharum > Saccharum hybrid cultivar. The sequence continues at coordinate 3,151,977 of JAQSUU010000746.1, read as the reverse complement.
CTTTTCTATATTTGTTAGAGTATGATTCATGTAAGAGTCATGTTTTTCCTTAGGTATGGACTCGGTGTCCTGGTCGTGTTTGGTTGTGTTTCCTTAGATCAGGGTATAAATATAGACAGAGGGACAATGTAATAGATATATCAATCAATATCAATCAATATCAAACCAATTTTACTCCTATTTGCATCTACTTACTTTTTGGCGTCTTCGTCAATTTGCATATTTTTCTTTTTACGAGTTCTCATCGATTCGACGAGCTGCATCGCTTCAGTGCGACCTTCGGCGATCCTCGAGTTCCGCGTGAGTACCTCTTGGCCGTGGCTTCTAGGCGTATCGCTGTTGTCAGGACCAAAGTACTCGAACTTTTCATCCTTGTCGATTAACAGGTCAAATCGACTGGCACGCTTTGGATATCGATTTAGGTATTAGCCCTTTGTGTTTACAGATCCACTTTTGCATCAACAGCTATGGTTACGTTGAGTTTGTGGACATGCAAAGCGTGCCTGTGCTATTCAATAAGAAGCCATCATTTAGTGAGTTGGTTGAAAGGACTCGGGAGGAGGTAGATTGCTAAGGAGATGATTGCATCATAGTCAAGGGTGTACTTCACCTAGGTTCCCCTCCCAACAAGCTAAGGAAGATGATCCTGATTGGCAGTGCAGATCAGTAGGAGAAGTATGTGAGATCAATTATGAAGAGCCAATTTCAAAGTTTGGATGTGGTCGTGCAGCGGGTGCTTATAGATCCCATACCTCTTCAGTTCTCCCCGCCTATGGGTGAGCAGGCATACTCCGATCATCCCATCACGCAACGTGATGTTGATGTGGAGGTTCGGCCTACCGTTCCCGATGCACAATCGGCACCCAACGGTGTGTCAGATCCTTCTTAGGAGATTCCATTGACACAAAACCATCTGAGTAAGTGTCCATTAGGCATCTTTCTTTCCTTCTAGCTTACTCTCTTCTGTGTGTCCACTCTTCTCATCATGCCCTCCTATTCTTTGCTATGTTGCAGGAAACATTCCCGACAATGAGGGCGCTCCTCCTACTGATGCTCAAGTCCAGCATGTAGATGGAATCCGCACATCCAATAGTGTTGAAATTATTATCGATTCCAAGCCATATCAAATGGCAAGGGCTATTGATTCTGATGATGATTGTCCTGTTGGTGAGCTCATGGAGAGTGATGTGGAGATGCTGAGGCGTGTCTTCCCCGGCCGTGATCCTATGGTTAATGAGTTTAGTGATATAACTCATTCAGACCAGGCGTTTGTAGAAGGCCATGATGATGAGCTATAGGATGCTCCTGAGGCTAGTCCTAGCATGGAGATTGAGAAGGGGATGGTATTCAAGGACCTCCCTGCATTGAAGAGGTGGTTGCAGGCATTTGCAGTGATACACAAGAGACCATACAAGGTCCTGTATTCCTATGTGGAGTGGTGTTACACGGTTGTGTGTGACAAGAATCGATGCCCATGGAGGGTTTGTGCAAGGAAGCAGAAGGTCACCGGAAAGTGGAAGATCACAAGTTGTCGGGCCACATGATTGTGCTTCACATGACCTCAACATGAAGCATCGACAGTTGACATTTACCCTCATTGTAAAGCGGTTGCTGGATGTACTGCAAGGAGAGCCTAACATGAAGGTCAGGACAATAATCGCAATAGTTAAAAAAGTTTATGGAGGTTATGAGATAACTTATGGTAAACCTAGAGGGCTAAGCAGTGGGCGTGGAAGATGATATATGGTGACTGGGAGAATGGCTACGAGCAGCTTCCAGTACTTTTCAATACAATAAAAGCTGTGAATCCAGGCATGCACTATGAGTATGTCCCTAGACCAGACGCATTGATCAATGGGAGGCAGATATTCTTCCGTGCTTGCTAGTGCTTCCCTTAGTGTGTCGAGGCCTTTAGGAACTACCATCTAGTCTTCTCCATCGATGGTACATTCTTGATTGGCAAGTAGCATGGCACACTTCTCATAGCCATATCCTGTGGTGCAAACAACAAGCTTGTTCCTTTGGCATTTTCTTTGGTTGATAGGGAGAACAATGACAGCTGAGGATGGTTCTTGAGGCTAGTTCGGATACATGTTGTTGGGCTTGGAAGGGAGGTTGGCATCAGATCTAATAGGCACCAGGGCATACTAAATGTCATGCAAGAGGAGATGCATTGATATGCACCTTTGCACCATCGTTGGTGTACTAGACACCTTGCCGAGAATCTACTCCGGAAGGATGGTGTTAAGGATAATTTTGATCTTTTCCAAGTGGCAGCTAGACAGCTTGAGGACATGTACTTTAGGAGAAAGTTAGAGGAGGTCATAACTGCCTCAAATGCAGAAGGTAGATAGTGGCTAAATGGTTTGATGAGAGATGTGGAGAAGTGGACAAGAGCTCACGACATCGGGGGCTAAAGGTACGAGTTTTAGTGCAGCAACATGGCCGAGTCTTTCAATAAGTTATTGCTGGGGATTTGTGGTATGCCTGTGAACGCTATCGTGCAATTCACTTCTATAAGCTTGTTGCATGGTTCAACGATAGACACACCCATGCATTGCAGTTGCAGAGTGAGGGAAAAATTTGGGCTCCGACACAAATGGCACACTTAGAGAAGGCGAGAGAGAGGGCCGGCACACATGAGGTCATATGTTTCGACCACGCCACAGGGAGATATGAGGTGAAGCATACCGGCAGTACCACTTCTGATGGAGAGGTCCGAGAGTCGAGGATTCATGTGGTGGTCCTTCAAGATTTCTCATACACTTGTCATAGACCAAGGCAATATCACTTTGTATGTTCTCACCTTGTGGCAGCAGCTAGGCACCGCAACTATGATGCCGAGGCCCGGATACCTCATGCGTTCAGTGTGGACGTGCTTGTGCAGACATGGAGGCCACGATTCGAGCCTTTTCGGGACTCTAGAGAGTGGCCACCGTACGACGGTCCCAAGTACGTTCTGGATCCTGCTTATCGGTGGAACAAGTAGGGCTCTAGAAAAAGGTTCAGACATAGGATGGTTATGGATTAGATACCCGGTAGGACCCGACGTGGCCAAGCCACCCCATTTCTTACTGACCCAACTAGTACGAGTGTGGCAAGTGTGGTAGAATTGGCCACAATTCTCGCTCATGCCGTTGGCAAATTAGTGAGGTGTGACTTGTATTTATTTGAATTATTTAAAACCTATCATGTTTGTTGTACATATATTGTTTTATGTTTCTATGCAGATTTCACTTATAAAGTACTAACTACCTTCATTTCATTTTATAGGATGGCGCAATTCCACCTTCTGGACCCGGTGTACGACGAGACCCACCAAGCACGTCTCATAGTGGCGGGGCAGGTACGTTCCTAATCTTCGAGACAACAAACTACAAATGATAAGCGTAAGTCAAGTAACATTTGTCGATTATCTTCTGTTTCTATGTAGGACCTTCCGCTCCTTCGTCCTAGAGGCCATGGAGGGTTCTTGGACATGACGTACGACGACAGGTACATGCCTTACCTGGTGAGAGCTAGCCTAGATGTCGTCTCTTTCCAGGTTCATCGTGGCCTGCCCCATTTCAACTCGGTGAGCTTGACTTCACTGGTTGATAGGTATTTCTAGAGCACATAGGTTGTAATCATATTCATTTGATCATTGGCTAACCTTTCTTGATTTAGATTTATTTTTGTTGAAATTATAGGTGGTGGCCTAAGACTCAGCTTCCACATGGCGTTTGGGGAGATGACAGTCACGCTTGAGGACTGTCAGAAGATGCTAGGCCTAAGGATCCGAGGGAGGGCAGTGATAGGGCATATCCGCTCAGATGGTTGGATAGATCGGGTGGAGGCCTTCATTGGACGTGAGGTGGGTGAGCAGGGGGCACGCACTTCAGGCGTGCTACTCTCCTGGCTACGGACGGAGTTTGCATAGTGTCCTCCCGAGGCAAACGACCAGACTGTTCAGTACTACTGCAAGGCTTGGATCCTACACCTGTTCGGCGCCGTTCTCTTCCCAGACAGAATGGGGGATATAGCATCATGGATGTGGATTGATTGCCTCACTGACTGGGACCAGGCGGGTCACTACAACTGGGGATCTGCAGTGTTGGCTTTCCTCTACAGCCAGCTTTGTGAGGCGTGTCAGAGGACTTCACAGTCGGCCTCACTTGGTGGATGCATGTACCTCTTGCAGCTGTGGATGTGGTCGCGCCTTCCGGTTGGTCGTCCCACAGTGCTCGCTGGTCGAGAGTGGTTCACAGGTCAAAACCCACGTCTGCAGCCGACGTGGGCATACCTATGGGACCGGGTGGCACTTATGCACGCCAGGATGGACCGGACGTACAGAGAGTACACAGACGAGTTAGACAGGCTCACGGCCTCTAGTGTAAGTATAAACTATTACAAATGGTGGATTCAATAGATTTTTGAGTTTGCCATCTAAAACATTTGTTTCAACATGTTGTAGGTGACTTGGGAGCCGTACGTGGACGAGGGGGCACTTCCCTTTCGGGTGAGCATCTGGTGCCACAGCGACAGTGAGCTGTATAGGGCCACATGCCCACTTATCTGCTTCTACGCTATCGAGTACCACCTTCCATGCCGAGTGGAACGGCAGTTCGGATTGAGGCAGCTGTGGCCACCGCCTCCACAGTCGACCAGTGTTGACTTGCACAAGTAAGTTTCCTGTTCTTTTAGTTCAACCGTTATCCTAGACTTGCAATTCACTATGGATTGAGATGGATAAATTACCTTTTGTATGTGTGTGGAATGTATTCTTGTTGGATGATATGTTCATGTTCGATTGTCTGTGTTTGGCATCACTAAACAAAGAAAACTCTGCTGAAATTTTTAACTTTGGCATACATACATGATACACTACCTTTATATTCATTAACTTGCAACCCTATTATTATCAAATCACTGTGCATTGAGATGGATGAATTAATACTTCGTAAGTTTGTATGTGTATGCAATTTATTGATGTTGGATTATATATTGATGTTGGATATATTCATGTTGGATTGTCTGTGCTTGGCATCAATAAACAAAGGAAACTCTGCCAAAATTTTTAACTTTGCCATACACAAATTCTATAACCACTTTGTATTCACTAACTATGGTGTAATTGTTTTGTAGGCTCGATTGTAAGAAGAACGGGAAAATCTTTGATTGGGCTGGAGAGCACCAGGGATATATTACCGACTAGGACTTATTTGATGACAATGTGGTCGACAACAACAAGCCGCACATCCTGACAATGTGAGCGACTCGTCTGAGGCTTAGGCTACAATGGTCACAAGATGACTACGCATACATTGAGTCGTCCGAGGACGACGACACGGTGTATGACCGCTCCACTCATGCAGGTCATCAGGTCGATGCAGGGCCCATCTTAGACAGTGTGGTATGTCATTTCAACTATTTTTGTACTCACTAACTTGCATAGCATGAGATTATAACTGTGAAGTTTGTTGCAGGATAACTCTCTCGTGCTCTCCTACGAAGAGATATAGTGCTTTCGACCGAGGGCGAGGGACGACGAGACACGTAGCTTCCTTGATGTAAGTTTCTAAACATATGTAACTAGTACATAACCAACGCATCCAATAAATACTACTTTACATAATTTCATGAAATAGAGACTAGCACGCCAGATATGTCGTGTCGTTGTGTGTTCTGGGTGCATGACAGCCATGGCGCAAGATGTGCATGGGCCTTATGTAGCCGGAGGTGGCATTGGTTCGTCTAGCCACGCACCGACAGGGTCATGAGGCATTGCCACCGAGGACGACGACGATGACGAGGACGAGCAGGATGAGGACAATGACTAGCAGTAGGAGGAGATTGGAGCCTCTTAGCTAGAGGATGCTCCGTCCACTCAGCCGACACAGCAACACGGTATGAGACGACGCCGACCACCTGACCCTTACACTCCAGGCACCGACGCTCTTGGACACAAGGGCAAGGCTAAGTCTAGGAGGCAGTGAGTGCTTTGGGTGATGCTTAGTTAGATGTGCTAGACTATTAGTTAGGCTACTTGGATTGTATGGACTATGTGGACTGTACGGACTCTTATTATGACTGTGCTACCTTGTTATTTTGGACTGCATGAGCTATTTCGAAGTTTATGTTATATATTCACTTTTAGTCTGCTCATTTATATTGTTTGAGATTAATATCATGTATATTTATGAATGTTATGTCAATTTGATACTTGTGTCTGGATTTAATCCCAAAAATAGGGAAAACTCTGTCAAAATTTTCTGGCCCCTGTCATTTCAAGTCATGCAGTACAGATGTAGCCTTTTCAGTGAGTTATCATGTCACCTTTTACAGATGAATTGACTGATCAATGTAATTCAGCCTTTGCAGATGAGGTCTAATATAGGATTTTCAGTCTACGAAATAGACTTTTTAGATATGACATCTAGCCAATCACAGTGGCCTATGTAATAGACTTTGCAGTGATAGGTAGTAGCCTTTTTAGGACCATTGAAGCGACCACAACACGCCTTCCGTCCCTCCTTCTGCCTATATATACACCTTCCTTCAGACGATAGAACTCACCTCAAACTAGTTGTGGGTTGAGTGCGAGTAGCAATGTTTGGAGGCTCATCTAGAGGGAAGGGAAAGGGAGAGAAGAAGGGAGCACCCATTGTGTGGGAGGGGTCTCTGGGTCTAGAGGACTTTGATGAACCGGTTTATCATTTTCCGATCGAGGGCAATAGAGATTTCACCAAAGAGCGCCCTCTCCGACTTTACGATGACCGAAAAGAAGATTGACCACGTTGTAGGCATGGTGAGGACTGCTTAGTGTAGATGTTCGTAGAGGGTATGGATGGAGGGCATCGTTTCTTCAAATGTCCCTGAGCAGATGTAATTGGTTTTTACTTCCTTTACTCTAATTTGTTTGTACAATGCTTTGCAACTTATAGCCCATACTAACTGCATTGTTCACTAATGGCTTTGAAATACAGTGTTCAGAGTCAAAAGAAAACTATGGATTCACTTGGTGGGTTGACCCTAGACCAATGTATCCGAATTCAGAGTACATCTACTACTTGCAGGACCGGATCTTTGACCTAGAAAGTTTAGTGAGCAGTGGTTACAAGGACGATGAAGCCAACAACGACAACAGTGCTGGCGTTTATCAGGAGGGCTTATGCCAGGATCCATATTGCACCTGCTTGAATCACAAGAAGGATGAGCCTCCGCCACCTCCTCTGCCACCAACATTGGGAGGATGCTATGGAGAAGGGGCAACACAGTTTGCTATGTGGCCGCACTACTAGGTATAACAAATGAACCATGTTCACATGGCAAGTCCGTGTTAGGTTAATTGCTCAGTTTAATTACCTAAGGCATGTTAGGATTAGAAGAAGGAAATATGTACACTAGTTCCATACATGTTTCTCACATGCCATGTAATGTGCGTGTTGTTCGCTTCAATTACCTAAGGCATGTTAGGTTTAGTACAGGACATCTGTGCCCTAGTTTGGTACGTGTTCTGACATGCTATTTCCTATGTCATACGTGAAGGATTGTGAAATTCACTATTTCCTATGTCAGGAGGGCTTATGACGATCATACGACAGCCACAATCTTAGGAATGGTCCAATAACTTAAAGTGCACACGAAGAACATTAAGACGAACTAAGTAACATACGTAACAGGTCCGAGGGACATGATTAACATCAAGTGCATCACATAAAACAAATTGCATGCTAAATAGAACATAAAACTAGCAAACTATTGAGTGCAACGAGGCCACTTTCCCTTCTCCTATGCGTCGGGATTCTCCTCCATCGCTACCTTCGCTCGGCGCATGCACTCAAGCTTCTTCTCCCTCTCCTCTCTGTACGCAGCAACACGCCTTATTTCCTCCTCTTCCTTGTGCTGCTTTTCTGCTACCCCCTCTCTGTGTCTCCTCTCTAGTATCTCCAAATGCTTCGCATCCCACTCCTTCAGGTCTTGTAGAAGCCGCATATCAGACTCTTTGATCTCAGTGTCGATCCACTGCTCAAAATCATAGAGCGGTGGAGGGGTCTGTAGCAAAGAAAATTGATCTCAATGTCAAATAAATATGATATATGACACGAATAAATCAATAGCCAATAGCTAATACTCACAATAAATGTACTATGATGCTGATGCTCTGTAGGCTCCCATGCAAAATTAGAACACATCTAGTACCTCTGCTTGTACGTTGCCTCATCTTCAGAAATTTCCACCTTACAGGGATCGCCGCAGAAACACATGGGTACTGGCACACCACTAGGGAGCGGCTTTAGGACGTAGGGACTTACGGCCATCCGTCCATAACTACAATAGAACAAATTTCGTTCTGATATAACAACACAAATATAAACCCTAACACTTACAGTTAAACATGTAAATAAATAGATCGATGCATACCTTTGCTTTCTAGCTTTTCCACGTCTAGGCATCCTACGGTTCGAAATACATACGAGTTTTGAAAAGTTTATGAACCAATAAGTTGTGATGCTTCATAGGTTAAGAAGAAACTACACTTTACCAAAATGATTGGAAAAAGAAGGATGGAATGGGGAAATGATACCTGGGTTTTGAAGATCGATGGACCAAATCCAAGTTTCCACAGTCAAAAATCTCGAAATGAAGAGGTTTCACGGAGTGGAGAAAGAGAAAACCGAGAGAGAAGACAGAGTGAATGAGCAAGGTTCGGGGCTGGTTAAATATAGGGCCTTGGCGGCAAGATCGATGGCGCCATGGTCTAGCGCCAAGGCTTGGCGCCAGCCAGCCTGGCGCCAAGCCTCTGCCACATCGGATTGGACGATTGCCACGTAAAACGATTTTGGCGCCATCGTCATTGGCGCCATGCTGTGTTAGATTAGCACCAACCACGATGGCACCAAGAAGAGGGTCTATGTAATGAAAGCTTTCCGCTAGGGGCATATTTGAGAGAATCTTTCAAAATGTCACACCCAGTTTTCTAAAGAACAAAACCAGGCTAATCATATGTGTGCCCAGGAAGTCCACACATATGCCAGAATGAAAAAAATATCAGAAATAATGTTATTATATAACGTATACATAGCTATATTAACACTTACATCAGAGTATCACGGAACGGTGACTAAACTTCAGGCTCCATTCTTCTTAGGGACGGCTGACTGGTGGCTCCGTATGCCAAACACTTCTGAAAAACTTCTGGAAACTCCACTACCTCTTTATCCTTCTTCTGAGCAACACCTTACTACACACTGGGGTGTGGTGGAAATAGCAAGAGTGAGTCCATGTCGAACTCAACAAGTATAACACAGGTTTTATGAGGCACAAAAGGCTAGACACTGTTTGACTGCGTTTAGCTTTTAATCATCATATAATTAACAATTGAGTAGCATCAAGATAAACCAATTTCCATTAATAAACCAATGATCAATTGTAATAAGGATAATGAATAGCATTAACATGAGCATAATAGTAACAACAATAATTAAGCATGATATAACAATGGCGATCAACTATTCTGTAAGAATCCCCAAGGCCGCTCGTATCCGTGAGCACGGCTAGTATACCAGTTTATTAAACTCTGCGCAGAGGTGTACACTTTCACTGTGAGTCATGATTTTCAAATGCATGGGTTTACAAGTCCCAAAACATCAAAAACCATATAAAGCCATTCAAAAGTTCGTCTAACAAGTTAGGGCCATTAGATTCACTTGGCAGGCAGATGTAGGAACCCACCTTTTCAAATGGCACAATTCCTTCTCGGCTATACTCATAGACTAGAGGCTGTCCTATACCCAACGTGGCAAGCCATTCTTACGCCATTTAAGGTACCCACTAACAAGCTAGAAAAGGTCTCTTGAACAACTAGAGCCAGAGCCATATAGCCCTCACAGTTGTACTGTTAATCCCGTTTATCACTTACAGGTAAGTCCTTATGGAGAGTAACTAGAGCAACAATATAACCCCTTGCTCTAGCCGCCTTTCAATAGTAATAAAATCATCTTAATGGTTGGTCGCTTAATCCATTAATCAAATTATAAGATCATTGTTCATAATTAAGTACTAGCAATAGCTACCCAAATGCACAACCCATAGGTGACAAGGAAACAAGATATCAATAGCTAAGTTATAATCTCTATGGTTGTCAAGGAAGACACATGCATATGTATGATAATTTCAGTGAATAGGTAACAAGGATGGTCCCATATTATACTTGCCTTGATCAAAGCATTCCTGATGATACTACTGGTCTGGCTCAAAATAATACTTCTGATCGTCAAGAAACTGCTCACCGTCTATACTCGATCATCAAGCATCAACACACAATCATCCGAGCAATCATACACAAAGCAAACAAAGAGACATAATTAAAACAGTAGCAAAACAGTATAAAAAGTTTGTAAAACTCTTCTACACGTTACTACGATCACACAGACGTAAAGATCACGAAATTCAGATTTAAAACGTGAAAGTTATGAATTTTCTAAGATTTCCTATAGATAAATAATTACTTTAATATAAACTCAAAAATTAAATTTTCTAAACCTACTATACAATAACACTAACATGTAGAGCTCGTAAATACGAATCTAACGTAACTTGAACGGGTGAAATCAGAGTTAAAACGAAGATTTTACGATCAAAACAAGTTTAGTGGCAAAACTGTAAATAGTATCATCTTCTACCTTGGGCTTGGAGGAGCTCCGGTCAGCCATGGTGGAACCTCGCCGGAGAGAAGCAAGATGAGATGGGAACTCAATGAAATGGCGATGGATTCGCACAAATGAATATACCACGGTATAGAGAACGACGAGGGCTGCCTCTTGGTGGTGGTGGCTGGCATCGGGACGCGACGGTTTGGCCGGAAAAGCTCGTCGGAGAGTTCGCCGGAACGCAAGCTGTACATGTAGAACTTCGGCGAGAGGTGGAGGGAGCTACGAGCGGCGGCTCGCGATAAGGGTTGTACTTCTGAAACCAGAGCGTCGAGGGCTACACCGGCATATATATAGTGGTAGGGTTTGAAAACTTTTCGGTTTTTCTTAATTTCGGGATTATTTTAATTCCGCGAATAAAATAATTCCAAAAAATCTAGAATTACCTTTTTGGCCGTGAAAATAGTCCGGAGCTCAGAAAAAACATGGGAAAAATCCTAGAGACTCTTGGAGAGATAAAGAACTCAACCAAATAAGTTTGGGCTCATGGAAAGATTAATGAAAAGATCAATAGAAAAGATTAAGCTCACAGAAATTGAAATTTTAAATCCTGAAAATACCAAAAAGTTTTCCGATGAGAAGTAAACGTCGTCCTATGGTATTTTGAAAATATAATAGCACTCACCAACACCAAAGACAAGCATCACACAAACACCACATTATCAAATTAATATGAAAAAGTTTAAAACCACAATTTTCTATATTTAAATTAGCAGCAACTTAACTTATCTAATAAATTTATTCAAATATTGAAATCATTTATTTTATTTAGTGTTTTTCATGCACAACCCAAAATAGGAAATTTTGGGTGTGACACAAAAAAAAGGGTCAAAAAACAAAAAGTCACCGCAAGGGAAAGCTGCGCGGGCGAGGCTTGTGACGGCGGGGAGGCACAGGAAGATTTCGCACAGAAGGTCATCACTGAGCACGGTTATGGTGGTGGGAGAGGGTGGCGGCGGTAGCGGCTGCGGAGCTTCATGTGCAATTTTATAGGGGGAGCTGAGCAATTTTGAAAAAAAATATTTGGCAAAACAGCTTCACTAGTTGCTTTATAGGAGAGAGAAATGAGGGAGAGAGCTGTGATAAGCTATTTTTTTCAACTTTATCCCAACTCATGTCGTGATAAGCTATAACAAAAATGTTTCGTCTTTTTCCGATTTAACCTATCGTCGTGCAGCTCCGTCGTTTGTTTTGGCAGGAAAAGAATTCTGGCGGCTCAGGCCCAGCAGGAAGGGCGTTGCGTTGGTCGCAGTGGGTCAAGACGGACCAAAGAAGCCCCGGAGATGCCGAATGTGCTGGGGAATCTTAGTAGGTAGAAGGGCATTAAAGTCTTTCTGCCGAGTACAGGCTGCTATAAATATGGACTCAACTGTACATGTAAAGGATGATCGATGATGGAATGAAACCCTGATTTTCAGGGAACCTTTCGTCATTCCGTTTGTACTTCCTTACTCGTCTATCGTCTCGTTGTTCGCTTATTCCTTTCGGCTTTCCGAGCAACAACCTATAGTTCGAAAGCTCCGGCTGAGAACAACATTGGCGCCCACCGTTTCAGCTCGAACTTTTTCACGGCCGAGCACAGAATGTTTCGACCTATAAGACTGTTGGCGAGGGCAGTGAACCACTAGCTTTCGTGCCTTTCTATCGCCACGACATTTTTCATCAGCGAAGATTGGCTTGCAGTAAAGCGAATATAAAGCAAACAACTCCAGAGATTGGGCCCAAGACCTCAGGGACTGTTCATATCCGCACTCAGCTTTTGCACCCATCAATTCAATATTGTTACATCCATGCACGTGCCTTTATTTGCTTGCTTTCTAGACAGGCCCCGAGAGGGTGTGTGTTTAGTTGCCCTGTAAAATTTTTGGAAGCACATAGCAATTAGTGTTTAATTATGGACTAATTAGGTTCTAAAGATTCGTCTCGTGATTTACAACCAAACTATGTAATTAATTATTTTTTTAATCTATATTTAATGCTGCATGTATGCATCCAAAGATTCGATGTGATGAAGAATTTTATAAAATTTTTGGAACTCTGAAGGAACTAAACACAGCCGGAACCTAGCAAGACATTCAGAATTGCATCGGAAGCAGCAGGCACACGTCTCCGACGCTACCTGTCCATGCTGGACTCATGCTACATGTTCGCAAGTCGAGTGAACCAGCAGTCCAGCACTACCACCTACGCAGACAACCGTCAAAGATGAGTTTTCCGCTGCTAAGTGTTAATTTGTTTTACAAAAATATGCTTTGCCCTTCAAATTTAAAACTAAAATAATCGATCCTGACAATTCGGAACAGCTCAGAGAAAAGGGCAACACCTTTTCGCGACTCGGCCCAGGAAACATTACCACGAAGCAAATTCGTTTCCGTTCATGGTGGTGAAGAGGATTCGTCCATGCATGCATATTCGGAAGTAGCGAAGGGGTATTCGCAGGATGGCGAAAGCATTCGTCCAAGCAATATTCAGAAGTAGCGAATGTACATTCGCCGTTAGTGGCAGTCAGCGACTACAAGTTGCTATGGTTTTCTACTATCATCTTCAATTCGGCGTTAATTCAAAGACACTGTGGCCAAAAGGCCCGACACCTGAAAGCCAGATAAGTAACTCACATCTTTTTTCCTCGAAAAGTTAAAAAGCATTCCGATCAGCAAGCATAATCATTATTAGTTTTTATTCACACTTTGATTTCCGTCTGGTAAGCGGCCGTTCTCAAAGCATTTTTCGCTCAGGCCACCTTAGCTTCCGTGTGATTTCCATTTTCGAATTCACATCCATCCCACCTGAGTCTTCCTTTTGGGGAGACTAGCTTGGGCACCCATCACTGATGCTACTTCGAAAGAAATTTTCAGCAATTTCTGAGTATAATTTCCCACGCTACTTTCCTCCTTCAGAATCCACTCGCCCAAACCAAGCGAAGACCCACTGGCCCTTCACGGCGTAGTGACTTTTCGTCATGACGAAAACCTATGAACCACCTGCAAACAGAGCCGCACATAAACTGGGGACTAACGAAAACATTTCTTCGTCTCGCCCCTTCGCACCAGGACTTAATTTAGATAGTTGTCTCGCCACTTCGCCACCTTTCGCTTTGATTGGTGCGATGGTAACTTGCGAAGTGGTCAGCATGTGAAAGGTCCAGCTGCTTCTTACGAAGTAGACTTCATGCGAAATTATTTAGCACAAAAGTCCCATCGTTGCATGCGAAAGTATCCAGCACCCTCCAAGCTGCATGCGAGGACACAATAACCCAGGGGGTGTTTAGTTCGCGAAACTTTTTTGGGTTTGGTTACTGTAGCACTTTCGTTTTATTTGACAGTTAGTGTTCAATCATGGTCTAACTAGGCTCAAAAGATTCGTCTCGTAATTTTCAACCAAACTGTGCAATTAGTTTTTTTTCTTCATCTATATTTAGTACTTCATGCATGTCTCGCAAGATTCGATGTGACACTTTGGAGTGAAAGTTTTTAGAGCTAACCCCCCCCCCCCCCCCCCCAAGAGGTGGAGACGACCATTTGGACACTGCATACGGTGCAGATCCAGCGAAATGCAAAGCGCAAAGCAATACTACTCGAAAGACTGGGTTTCGCCACGTGCGTCATCTTTCATCCCAAGCGAAGCCCTCACGTATTCCTCTACATGAACACGCGCGTAGCTGTATTTGCAAGCTCGGCTGCCTTGACCTCTGTTAATACTTACTCGGGTCAATCCTTGGGGTTAATGGAGATAAGGTGCCAATACTTTTAAATAATAAAAAATAATAAAAATAAAAAAACAAATAATTTTTTGAAGAAATTAAATAAAAAATGCATAGCAACCAAGATTCAAGTACTCACCTACCATAGCAACCAAAAAATTAATACCAGACCACCTCCTCAACCCTATAAAAGGGCACCACTACACCAAGGAAAACACCAACAAAAAGCCACAGAAGTTTCAAACATAGCAAGTGCAACCACGTCGCTCTGGAACAGCCATAGCCCTTACGGCATGCCGAAGCCGAAATAAGCTTCCGGCGGCCATAGCTCAGCTTAGGCGTCCATAGGAGTGAGAGGAGTCAGGGAAAATAGTAGAAGTACCTGAGCAGAATACCGTGCTATAAAGGATCCAAAGGGCACGCTTTGGTAAAAACCACCCACTGCTTAACACATCACGCCGATACAACGAAAGTGAGTGCCAACCAGAACAGACGCTGCAGCCACCAAAGTAGATGTTACCACCTATACCTGCGTATGTAGGCGGCAGTAATGCAATTGCTCTACCCACGCTAGCCCCACTTAGTACTTCCTAGAAACCATAAGGGACAAATATAGTCCATCCAACGCCCTTTCGCTCATTCGCTATAGAAGAATCGAGACAATCTGATTCAAATTTGTCCAATAGCAAAAGGCTCCAGAGCCCTTTCGCTCATTCGCTATAGCCAACCCCTGCCAAAAGGATGGGGAAGGCGAAAATTTTTGAAGTCATGCCAAGGGGCTGGCACCGGAGCCCTTTCGCTCTTTCGCTATAGCCAACCCCTACCGAAAGGATGGGGAAGACGACAATTTTCTAAGTCACACCAAGGGGCTGGCACCGGAGCCCTTTCGCTCATTCGTTATAGCCAACCCCTGCTGAAAGGATGGGGAAGGCAAAAATTTTCTAAATCACGCCAAGGGGCTGGCACCGGAGCCCTTTCGCTCATTCGCTATAGCCAACCCGTGCCAAAAGCATGGGGAAGGCGAAAATTTTCTAAGTCACGCCAAGGGGCTGGCACCGGAGCCCTTTCACTCATTCGCTATAGCCAACGCCTACCAAAAGGATGGGGAAGGTGAAAATTTTCTAAGTCACGCCAAGGGGCTGGCACCGGAGCCCTTTCACTCATTCGCTATAGCCAACCCCTGCCGAAAGGATGGGGAAGGCGAAAATTTTCTAAGTCGTGCCAAGGGTTGGCACCGGAGCACTTTCGCTCATTTGCTATAGCCAACCCCTGCCGAAAGGATGGGGAAGGCGAAAATTTTCAAGTCACGCCAAGGGGCTGGCACCAGATCCCTTTCGCTCATTCGCTATAGCAAACCCCTGCCGAAAGGATGGGGAAGGCGAAAATTTTCTAAGTTATGCCAAGGGGCTGGCACCGGAGCCCTTTCGCTCATTCACTATAGCCAACCCCTGCCGAAAGGATGGGGAAGGCGAAAATTTTCTAAGTCATGCCAAGGGGATGGCACCGGAGCCCTTTCGCTCATTCGCTATAGCCAACCCCTGTCGGAAGGATGGGGAAGGCGAAAATTTTCTAAGTCACGACAAGGGGCTGGCACCAGAGCCCTTTCACTAATTCACTATAGCCAACCCCTGCCGAAAGGATGGGGAAGGCGAAAATTTTCTAAGTCGTGCCAAGGGGCTGGCATCGGAGCCCTTTCGCTCAATCGCTATAGCCATCCCTTGCCGAAAGGGTGGGAAAGGTGAAAATTTTCTAAGTCGTGCCTAGGGGCTGGCATCGGAGCCCTTTCGCTCAATCACTATAGCCATCCCTTGCCAAAAGGGTGGGGAAGGTGAAAATTTTCTAAGTCACACCAAGGGGTTGGCACCGGAGCCCTTTCGCTCATTTGCTATAGCCAACCCCTGCTGAAAGCAAAGGTGAAATTTTTCTATGTCGCGCCAGAGGGTTGGCTTCGGAGCCTCTTCGATCAGTCGTTGTCGACAACCACTCGCGAAAGAAACACTAACAGAGAAATCTAAAAAGAAAGCTTCTCGACAACAATAGAGACAGCGAAAGGCGAAAGGAAAATGCTTTATTGATCATATGCCATATCATCATACAATCCGTAATAAAAGTTGTATCTACGAACACCGAAATCTTCAAGGTTTTCGTCAGTGGGTTCTTCCTTCGAGGTCCGAAGCCCCGTGTATGGTACACCTTCCACACGTCGAAGTCGACGGCGAAGCCTTTTTCTATTCACCACCATGACCAGGTCGCGTGTAGCGAAAAAGTTTTTCAAGTAGCTTTCTCTTCGACGCATTCGCCGATAGCGGGATGCTATCAAATCGCACATTCGCAGGTTAGGAACCCTTTTGCGGTAACGCACCCATGAAGTGCCACCAACAAAGAAATCGCCACAGCGAATAGTAAGGGGATCAGCATGAATCACAGGCAAACAACCAAGTTCATGAGCATTAAACATCGCATAAACATCTTTGAGTTACTTGTCCGTTACAAACACTTGCCAAACCACAAGTCCAAAAGGCGAAAGCAACAAAATCCTAATTGTCCCGAACTACCGCTTCGCTATCGGCGGCCGCTGTCTCGGTCATGGAAGGCTCAGCGGTAGAAGGGGCGGAAGGCTCAGCAGCAGGCGGTGCAGTATCGGTGGGAGAAGCAGCTGGAGACGAGCAGGAGAAGCGGTGGAAGCGTCGCGTTCTGCCAAATGCTTCTCAACCATAAGGCGAATTTCCTTTCGCTCCTCCATTGTCTACCAGCCAAAGCGAAAGGACAAAAGAACTTTCACAAAGGGGCTTGAGCTCCAAAGGTCGCGAAAGCAAGAGCGAAAGCAACCAGCGCAGGAGAGGGGTGACAATGACGCTCGTGCAGGCAGGTATATATAGCCAGACCCGGAAGCCCAAGCGTCGCTACCGTTGCAAACCGTACAATGGGCACACATCTCGAAAAAACAGTTCAAACGAACGAATAATGGCCTCTAGATCAGTAATAAACAGAAAAACAAATTGTCAATGGTCGACTAAAGAAACTAAACGCAATAAGCTTTCGCTCATGGGGAAGGCGAAAGCGATTGAAGGCGCAGTTGTTTCGGTAGTAAACAGCGAAACACAGCGCCTAGGGGCTACTGTTGGGGGAAAGCCTATAGATAGCCTCCCCCACCTTTCGCCTTTCGACCTTTCGTCACGCGGAAGGAGTACCGCGACATTCATGATGGCCGCAGTCTTCGGTTTCGTCTTATTGCTTTCGACAGCCGATAGCCTTTGGCAAAACCGCCGTACAGGTAGGCTAGCCTCCCGCAGAGCATGGCTTTCGACTTTGGATTCGACATCGTCAGGCGGGTGGTGAATAGCTCGTACAGACAATCAGCTTTCGGCTTCGTCGGAAGGCATTTGGCTTTCACTTATGGTTTCGGCATCGCTTGACGAATGGTGAAACCCTCGCATGGGCTTCGAAGGGCTTTCGTCTTTTTTCGATTTAACCTATCATCATGCAGTTCCGTTGTTTGTTTTGGCAGGAAAAGAATTCTGGCGACTCGGGCCCAGCAGGAAGGGCGTTGGTTGCGGTGGGTCAAGACGGACCAAAGAAGCCCCGGGGATGCCGAATGTGCTGGGGAATCTTAGTAGGTAGAAGGGCATTAAAGTCTTTCTGCCGAGTATGGGCTGCTATAAATATGGACTCAACTGTACATGTAAAGGATGATCGATGATGGAATGAAACCCTAATTTTCAGGGAACCTTTCGTCATTCCGTTTGTACTTCCTTACTCGTCTATCGTCTTGTTGTTCACTTATTCCTTTCGGCTTTTTGAGCAACAGCCTATAGTTCGAAAGCTCCGGCTGAGAACAACAGCTAATATTTATGTTACTAAGATATATGCATGTGCGTTGCATTGGGGACATATTTTTTACTTAAATCTAGTAATCAAACATGAACACGTGAGCTTCAAGGACTTTGTATCGGATGGGGATACATGGATTCGGTAAACCGAATATGAAACCAGATAGGACACAGGTGCGTGAGCTTTAACTGGTGGATGATTCTTCTTGGACACCGGATAGACATTACATTCTTTTAAGGTGTATATATATGGATATAATAGATTCAGAATGAGCTCGTAGAGTAGACCAAACCATCCCACTTTGGTGTCACCTCTGTTCCTCTTAGATGGTCTTACCTTTAGGCTCAAGCTTAGTCTTTCCTTCATGCTTATAAGAAATGTAGAACTTGCCATTATTAAAATTAGGCTTCACTAGCCCAACCTCTAGCATGGCCACCACTACCACCTCCTTTACCACTATGGCACCATGTCAACGCCCGCCTCGTCATGACAGAGATGGAGTTGCTGGTTGAAGGCATCGATGGCTAGCCGCGCATGCCCTAGAAAGCACTGACACTTCTACATCGATGTGTGGTCGAGTCGGCCAAATCTAGCGAAGGGAGCACCAAATTTGATGGAGGACGCTAAAAATAAGCCGAAAGTGGCGACATCTCGCCATGGCCAACTCTAGAAGTCAGACATCAGAGGGGAGACAAAAGGAAAGATGAGCCCCGCCGCCGCCATCCTCGTAGCTACATGGGGGGCGACAGCCTGCTCCGGTAGTGGCGAGGTCGCAAGGATGGGAGGTGGGTGCCCGACAGTGGCCTGGTGTGTGGAGCCGCCCAAGTTGCCCGCGAGAGTGATGGAGGGGGGGGGGCAGGCCAAGAGGCCGCTTCTCCATTAGTTGCCTTCATTTGTAATTGTTAGAAGAAACTATGGAGGAAATGGATCGAATGACCTCTGTATTGTATTCTGATGAACAGTGATGTATATATACATGTGTCAGTTGCTATTGTCAGTGACTCAATGGCGAACTGGTGTCTATTGGTGCCGAAAGGGCCTAAACGGTTATGCCTATAGAAACGTAATTAGCACATGCTAATTACAGGATTTACAATAATTGATCACTAATTACTAATACTAATTAATCTTAACACTCCCCCTTGATCAATTTGATCTTGTGTAGGCACCTTTGCTTGTTCATCAGAAAATGTCTTGAAGCTTTGGAAAACCCTGTGGGAAAAACCAAAGTATATCGATATACTAGGCAAAACTCCTTAAAACTCAGTGGGAAAATAAGGAGAAACACCATGATATATATAACTCCCAATGTTAATAGACTCTTAGGTATTCCCAAGACATAGTCTAAAACAATTTGATCAAGGATCAATATGTCATAATTATCTTCGAAAAACCTCTATGAGGAAAAATAGATAATATGACATTTATTATGTGTTACCATTACCTCATTAAAAACTTTATGTGAGAAAACTCCAAAGGAGTAAAACTCATATAAAGGAAAAAGAGTATAATGTAAAATTGGAATAGGTTATGTTTAGAGAGTTTCTCCCCCTGATTCTCGCAAGTTTCTAAGTCTTCTCATACCAATACCATCAACACATTTACAAAATGCGGAATATGGTAGAGACTTTGTGAATAAATCTGCTAGATTATCACATGACTTAGTTTGCAAGATTTCTATTTCTCCATTCTTTTGGAGTTCATGGGGGTAAAATAACTTAGGAATAATATGCTTGGTCATATTACTCTTAATATAACCTGATTCCATTTGAGTAACACATGCCGAATTATCTTCAAAGATAATCGTAGGTGTGTCAAGTACACCAATACCACATGATTGTGCTATGTGGTTTACCATTCTGCGAAGCCATACACATTCGCGTGATGCTTCATATAAAGCTATTATTTCAGAATGGTTGGTAGATGTAGATACTAGAGTCTGCTTTGAAGATTTCCAAGATATTGTTGTTCCACCTTGCAAGAAAACAAAGCCTGTTTGTGATCTACCATTGTGGGGATCTAATAAATAACCAGCATCTGTATATCCTAACAAAATTAGATCTTGATTTCTGCTATAGAATAATCCAAAATATCTAGTGCCATTGAGGTATCTCAATAACGTTTTAACTCCTACCCAATGTCGTTTGGTAGGTTTAGCACTATGTCTTGCTAGCAAATTTACTGCAAATGCAATATCCGGCCGAGTGCTATTAGCAAGATACATTAGTGCTCCAATGGCACTTAGGTAAGGGACTTGTGGCCCCAATATTTCTTCTCCTTCATCCGGTGGTCTAAAAGGATCCTTCTCAATGTCTATGGATCTTACTACCATCGGAGTTTTTGTTGGATATAACTTGTCCATATTGAATTTCTCCAATACCTTTTGGACATAGGTAACTTGGTATATAAATATACCTGAGTGAAAGTGCTCAAGTTGTAAACCTAAGCAATATTTGGTTTGACCCAAATCTTTCATCTCAAACTCCGTCTTTAAATGATGACGTGCTTCATTAATATTAGATTCGTTATCGATGATATTGAGATCATCAACGTATACTGATATGATATAAAATCTTGTTGATGATTTTTTTAATGAAGACACACGGGCAGTCATCATTATTTGTATATCCCTTTTGTGTAAGGAATTTACTTAACCGATTGTACCACATTCGGCCCGACTGCTTTAAGCCATATAATGACTTCTGCAACTTTATGCAATATGTGTTGCGATTTGCCTTAGGATTTGGTATACTAATTCCACCAGGAACTTTCATGTATATATCTGAATCTAGTGACCCATACAAATATGCTGTCACTATGTCCATCAACTGCATAGATAGACGATTTTGTACTGCCAACGATATTAAGTATCGGAACGTTATACCGCTCATTACTAGAGAGTAAGTTTCGTTGAAATCAACGCCAGGTCTTTGCGTAAAACCTTGTGCCACTAGCCTTGCTTTATATCTCACCACTTCGTTGTTTTCATTTCTTTTACGGATGAAAACCCACTTGTACCCCACAGGGAAGATACCAGGAGGTGTTGGCATTACAGCCGAAAACACCTTCCTTTTATTAAGCGAGGCAATCTCTGTTTCAATTGCAGCCTTCCACTTATCCCAGTCTGAGTGCTTCTTGCACTCAGCCATTGACTTGGGATCTGAATCGGTTAGAAGGATGTTTGCAATTTCTTCAGAGAAATATGTGTCGACTATTATGGACTTACGATTATAAGACTCTCCAGTCTCTGCGAAATTTATAGAAATTTCGTCTACCCTTAAAGATTCATCATGACTTCCTGAAACAATGGATCTAGGGTCTTTCGATATTCCAGCCTTAGCGTTTATGCGCATAACTGAGCTGGATTGTGGATTACTTTTATCCACCGGACAATGTATGTCCTCTAGGTGTCTTTCAACCCAAGGTTGAGTTGCATTTCTAGTCTTCTTTTGCTTGCCAGCAATCACATCTTGCCTCTTGGAAGTGCTTCTCCCCCTCTTTTTGCCAATAGGGGGTTGAGTGGTTTTATTAGGTACCTCCACTCGTTTAGGCACATTCCTTGCAGGATGGAGAGACTTTGTGACACCTTTATAATCAGAGAAAGCATCTGGCAGATTGTTTGCAAGATTTTGCAAATCAATGATTCTTTGAACTTGTTGTTTAGTTTCTGTAGTACGTGGATCGGTAAACGAAATGCCTTCTGCATTCCAATTAACTTTCTGGCATTCATTTTGGTACAATTCTCCCCCTAATGCCGGGAAGTGATCCTCATTAAAAATACAATCAGCGAACCGGGCAGTAAATAGATCTCCCGTAAGAGGTTCTAAATACTTAATAATAGACAGAGATGAGTATCCAACATAGATCCCTAGTTTCCTGTGAGGACCCATCGAAGTTCGCTTAGGTGGTGAGATGGGTACATATACAGCGCACCCAAACTTACGCAAATGGGAAATACTCGGAGGATTCCCACGTACTAACTGCAATGGGGAGGTTTCATGATATGCAGTTGGTCGTAGTTGGATTAGGTCAGCAGCGTGCAGAACTGCGTGACCCCAACACGACGTAGGCAATTTGCAATTTGTCAACATAGGTCTTGCAATGAGCTTGATTCTTTTAATCAACGATTCAGCCAAACCTTTTTGTGTATGTACATAAGGGACTGAATGCTGAACCTGAATTCCCAATGCCATACAATAATCATTAAAAGTACGGGATGAGAATTCAGCGGCATTGTCCATTCGGATTGATTGAATCCGATGTTCCGGATGATGTGCCTTCAACTTAATAAGTTGGGCCATTATTTTGACAAAAGCATGGTTGTGTGTCGACAAAAGCGACACGTGAGACCATCTAGTAGATGCGTCTATCAAAACCATGAAGTACCGGAACGGCCCCGATAATGGTTGAATCGGACCACAAATATCTCCTTGAATCCTTTCAAGGAATTTAAGTGGTTCAGCTCGAATTTTAAGATATGATGGTCTTAAAATTAATTTTCCTGTTGCACAAGCAGTGCAACAAAAATCTTTATTTTGGGGAAATTTAGCGTTTTCCATATCATGACCTATGGAATTACCGATAATTTTCCTCATCATCCCTATTCTAGGGTGCCCAAGTCGATCATGCCAGTTTTGGAATGTATCGACATCTTGGAAAATTATCTTATAAGCAACATGTTCTATGGGCTTGATGTATGTATAGTACAATCCAGTTTGGAGTGAAGAAATCTTTTCATAGATTTGTTTGTCATATCCAGTAAGTTTGGTAAAGAGAAGAAATTCCTCTTTATTATCCATATGTGTCTCCACGTGGAGACCGTTCTTACGGACGTCTCTAAAACTTAGAAGGGTACGAGTAGAGTCAGGATACAACAATGCATCCTCTATCGTAATTTGCGTACCCATGGGGAGAATAATAGTGGCTCGTTCGGAGCCAACTATTAACGCATCTCGACCCGCAATGGTCATAATATTTCCTTCTCTTTTCTTAAGAGTCTGGAAATATTTCATTTCTCTAAGTATAGAGTTTGTGGTACATGAGTCTAAAAGGCATAATTCTTCCTCCTTTGGATTGAGGTCAATAGACATCTATATGTAAAGTAAATGTAAAATAAATATTCAAATTTAACACATAGAACTTATACATATAATATATTAACTATCAATACAAAAGTATGATATTACAAAAACTATGAGTTCTACAATATAAACAATACAACTCATATGCATACTAATTAATATAATCTGAACTACTATAAGGATGTATGACGTATACTATTACAACAATAGTCTATAGTGATATCAATGTTTTGACCGAGATTATTCGAAATCTCCAAACATGTCTCTAGAACTGAAATCTATGAGCATGTTGTCCGACGATGGAAGGTCTTTTTCGAAGTTTAGAGGTTTGTTGTTCACTTGTTCTTTAGGGGCCTGATTAGAACAACCCTCTTCCGCAACAGCCTTAGATGCAAGATTGAAGTGTGCCTCATATCTTGTGTCTCCTGCTGGCTTAGCCTCTTTCAAAGACTTTTGGTACAAAGCTACCAAATTCTTAGGTGTACGGCAATTCTTAGCAAAATGCGTGAAATCCCCACATCTATGACACTTGTTGTCATTTTTGGGTTTCGTATTTTCCTTCTTCCTCTTATTTGAATTAGGTCTTTGTCTCCTATTATGTTTGCGTTTACCAGTTCTGTTCTTTGGATCAGGTCCATTGAACTTATTCTTATTCCTAGGCTGTTTCTGTACATTGTGAACCTCAGGCAAAGGCGCCAAACCAACAGGGCGCTTATGATGATTTTTCATAAGAACTTCATTATGTTTTTCTGCCTGAGACAATGTATGAATAAGCTGGGAATATTATTGGTAATTATGAGCCCTGTATTACTGCTGCAATACTCTATCAGATGGGAGCATAGTAGAGCTAGAGAGTGTTTTCTCTATCTTGTCTGAATCTGATGGCTCTTTCTCGTAAAACTTCAATTTAGAACAAATTCTATGAACAACATGATTATAGTCTGCCACAGATTTAAAATCTTGAAGACGTAGGTGATTCCATTCATAATTGGCCTCTGGCCAAATCAGTTCCTTTTGCTGTTCATATCGCTCTTTCAGAGCGATCCATAATTCATGAGGATTTTCAATCATAAGGTATTCAGATTTAAGGTCCTTATGAATGTAAAACCGTAATAAAGCTAGAGCAGTAAAAGTATGCTTCTCTTGTATGGCAGCCCCTTGTTGGGGTTCCTGAATTGTAGCCAAAAGACTACAAGAGCCAAGCGCTATTTTGATATCAGACGTCCAAGTAGGGTAATTGCTACCGTCTAACACGAGTTCCTCGAACTCCTGAGTAGCCATGATCCTACGTGGATAACCATGGATGAATTAATTTACCGTTTGGTAAATTAAAATCAACGTGGCAATGTTGTAATACTAAATGCAATATTCTTTAGATTTATATCTTATCACAGTTTTGGATTGTTGTAGGTAATCACAAATTGTGTAGACCATACACCAAATCAACATAAGTTTTGATATACACAAGACAGATAGTCTCTATATCATAGATAAAGAGTAGATCTTTATAGTAGGCAAATATATTATTGCCTAAGCACGGTCTTTGGGCGGGATAATTCACAAAGAATTAAACGCAGCCTTTGTTTAGGACTCTACTATCTTGTGTAATAGCAAAATAATATGATGAAGATAGCAATCCAAAACCTTTATTTTGGGTAAAAACACGGTGTAGGTAATCATCAAGTTTCTCAGAAACATGATGTAGACCTCTCAGCAATGAGTGATTTAATCACTGCTATGGCACGGTCTCAGGGCAGAATAATTCACAAGGAATTAAACGCAGCCAATGCCATATACTCCATCACCTTGTGTTATTTAACCAAAATAAACATATATATATATATATATATATATATATATATATATATATATATATATATATATATATATATATATATATATATATTGTAACTTCAAATCTATAGTAATTAAAGGTTTCTAATTCTATAGATGGCATACTTAAATTGCAACTAAGTCTACTAGCAAATCTAACTTATATGTGGTGCAAAAATTGTGGTTTGAGGCACCAACATACCCAATTATATCATAAAATTACAAATGCAACGAATATGTTGGTACAAATTGAGGGTTTGGGTGTACCAACATAGCCAAAAACAGAATTATCAAGTCACAAATGTAATATGTATGTGGTGCAGATTGTGATTGGGTGCACCACATACTCCAGTAAAATGATAGAGATAAAAGACATTGCATAATAATAATATAAATAAACCACAATATATTTACAATGTCATGATCCAGCAGTACAGAGCAACAACAACCAATACAAATATCTGATGTTTTTGCATAAATTAACTAGCAAATCATATATGCTAATAAAACTAAATTACTGCTGAAATAGAAATAAGAAAAGAAAAGCAAACTATGCAAAGCAGGCCAGCCAAAGGCAGGCAGCCGAGCGCGCGGCCCAGCAGCCAGCCAGGTACGCGGCCCAGCCAAGCCAGCCAGGCGCGGCCCAAAGCAGCCAGGCGCCCCCACCGACCCATCCTAGGGTGCTTAGGAGCGGCGAACCGCCTCCCCCTCAACCAAGGAGGAGAAGATCCCGGCTCCGTGGGTGCTCCGACGCTGGTCCTAGCCACGGTTGGCGGTGACATCGGCGTAGGAGTGGCCGTTCGACGAGGGCGGCGCGATTGGAGGGAGCGCAGACGGTGGGATGGTGTCGAAGTCATAGGTGAAGCCGGGAGGCCACGCCGCCGCGCCGTTGCTTCGGTTGGAGAGTGGAGGGGTGCCACAACGACCATCCATGGAGCCACCGCCTCCGTTCCATGGGAGCGTGAGCGCGGCCGACGGCAGGGGTGGTGGGGGTGACAAGAACTCCACCGGCGGCCTCAGCAACTCCGGCGGGGTCGACGACGCGACGCGGCGGACGAACAATGTGGGCCCATGAGATGGGCACACGCCGGGGGCGAACTGCAGCGACGACGAGCGTGAAGTGGAGCGCGACACCGGGCGTGGCAACGAACGAGCCATCAGACGGGGCGACGACGGGCGTCCACTGGCAGTTCCTCCGTTGCCGTTGAAACGGCAAAGGGGAGTGTGGTGGTCGCCGATGTCGCGGAGGGCTCGGCGGATGGCGCCCTGGAGGACGAAGCGACGAACGCCTCCAGGGTGGGCGTTGCCACGGACGATGGCCGCTTCAACGGCGTCGGTGATGGTGTCAACCATCACATTCATGGAAGGTACGGGGTTGGCCATCTTCTACCTTGAAGTGGAACGACGAAAATCCGGTGAAATCCCGGCGAACTCCTCTCCTTCCTACTCTGCCTTTCAGCGTCAGCGGTGGAAGAAACTAGCGTGCGTGATAACGTGTTAGAAGAAACTGTGGATGAAATGGATCGAATGATCTCTGTATTGTATTCTGATGAACAGTGATGTATATATACATGTGTCCGTTGCCATTGTCAGTGACTCAATAGCGAACTGGTGTCTATTGGTGCCGAAAGGGCCTAAACGGTTATGCCTATAGAAACCATAATTAGCACATGCTAATTACAGGATTTACAATAATTGATCACTAATTACTAATACTAATTAATCTTAACAGTAATCACCACACATGTGTCTTGTACCCTTTTTCTTAATCAGTGACATGCATGCGCTATCCATCAGGTCCGTTTATTTTGTACACACCGCACCACGTCTCTTGTACTATAGCAGCAACAAGTAGTAACAGGGAGCGTTTCTTCATTTATATGGCCTCATCCCCATGCCAAATAAATTAACTATCTCTATCTCCTAATCAGACTGCTGCTAGTTGAAGTCGGACCAATAATATCTAGATACCGCATCACGGATAAGCCCGCGTATTGAAAATCCCCATATGCATCGTTCTTTGGTCTGAACGCTCGCATGACACCCGTTGACCAATAGGACCTTAGTTCCTCACTAAACTGTTCTGAAACCTCGGTTCGACCTAAACCTAGTTCCAGTTTGTCACTGACCATGTTCCGCCTCAAACAACGTCTGCGCATGAATATCAAAGCAAGTACAAGCACAAGTCTAACGCTTACTCAGAAAATCCATGCAACACCACTCTCATGAGTGTGTGACATCAATCTCAAAACAATATAATCCCAACTCTTGCACACGAACAAATATCATATCACTAAACATTTTGTGCAACAATAATTATTCTGTAACGCCAGTATCATTGCAAACCAATTGTTCATCAAACTTGATCTCACACTTAGACAAATACAGCGGGTCTTGATCTGAATCGTATGGGTATTGGCTACTGCAGGCCATAAATTATTACACAAATACACACATGAAAGCAAACAAACGGTCCGTCGAGAAAACATAATATGCCGATCAGGAAACGGAATAAACGAAACAGTCTTCATATCACTGTTGCACACAAAATAACATGAAACCAAATGTCTGGGATCAGCGACTCCAGAGAAGCTCGACGGCCGGGGCTCCAACGCATCATCTTCCAATCATTATTTGATCTGCCCAAATAAAAACGAGCTTTTATGAGGGGGAAATGACCAAAATATAAAGCAGAGAACCTGCATGCTGTCTTGAAGACAGGAAAGATAGTAATAAAGAATAAAGAAACTTACATGCAAATTGCTCCATGTAGGCAGTTGCAAAATCCAGAGTCAAAGAAATGATTTCTTTTTTATCTGGTCAATAGCTTGCCTATCCGGGTAGCTGTCCACGAGATATTGCTCGCACTCGAGTTTCTTGAGGGACGATGGTAATCCTGGTAGTGACTTGATATTTCGGCAATCCACTACTTCAAGTTCCTCGAGGGATGGAGGCAATTCCGCTAGTGTGCACATATTTCGGCAATCCACTATTCGAAGTACCTTGAGGGATGATGGTAATCCTGGTAGTGACTTGATATTTATGCGACAGATAATCAATACCTCGAGGGATGGAAGCAATTCCGGTAGCGTCGAGATATTTAGGCAAACCTCTAATTCAAGTCTCTTGAGGGATGATGGTAACCATAGTGGTAACTGGATATTGTGACAACAATAGATACTCAATTCCTCGAGCGATGCCAGGTGCTCGATGTTATCTGGCAAAGCGTCCCAACTGCAAAATTTGATGTAAAGTCTATGCAGCTCAGGGAGGGGTTTGCTAAACTTGAGCTGAGAACCTGACCCGTTGCAACCATCGAAAATGAGACGTTGCAGGTGCTTTAGCTTACCATCTTCTCCTGACAACCAACTTGGGAACGTCGATCCGCCGTAGTTCTTAATGGTGAGTTGAACTAATAGGGCTGGAGGGTGGAGGGACTCAAGGATCTGCTCTGGAGTAACTTCTTGTTGACGATGGTCAGCAGTCTTCTGTTTTTTCCTTTTTGACGACTCTGTCTCCTCCTCAATGGGTTTCCAGTCAAATTCGAGTTCTGATACTTGTAGCTTGTTGCTTAGGTTGGCCCGACGAGCATCCTCCTCGCTTTGGATGTTTCCAAGTCCCTTAATGCTCAGTTCGCCACGAATGTTGTCCAGCTTCTCCAGCTGCGTTATCTCGTAACCCTTTTCCTTCTTCACTGTGAAGGCACTCATAGTTTGGAGCCACGGCATCTGCCCTATGTCAGGGATGCTCCCCTGGAGAGCCCCGATGTGCCGCAGATTCTCAAGGTAGGCAATGTGATTGCTGCCAAAACAAACACGGCAGTATCCAGGAACGGAGATCTCCTGCAGATGGTATAGCTCGGTAAATGCGGGTGGCAGATCTATAAAACCTCTACAAGATGCAAACTCATCATACTCAGTAAGACCAAGGTAGCGAAGATGTTTTAAATCATCAATACATTCTGGAATCACATTCGCTCCAAATTTCTCCAGCCACACACTCACGAACCGCAGCTTCTTCAGATTTTCGAGCATGCTTTTGAACTGTTCTGCAGTTATTCTTGTGCAAGGACTTGACATTAATAGAGTTCGCAAGCTGTCCAGTTTCACAATCTGCTCTATGAGTTTTTTTCCTAGATTATTGGAATCAATGAAGAGATGACGAACGTCTTGAGGAATCTGGTGGTCCACCATATCTTTCTCAATTGTGAAACAGTCACTCCCAGCAACTCTTCCTACTAAGTCGTGCAAGAGATCATGAACCGTATAGTACTCTTGTTGGTCTTGGTCATCAGTCTTAGGTTTTAGTTGGATGAATGAGGTTGACAGCAATACTTCAAAGCACTCACGAGCAGCAGCTTCCATGTCTGTGTTTTTAATAGTATCCACAAACCCTTGTGCCGTCCACATTTTAACTAGCTCGACTCGATCCAACTTATGTCTTCTAGGAAACATACTACAATATGCAAAACATTGCTGGACATGCTCCTCAAGCTGATGGTAGCTCCACCATAGAGCTCCCATAGTGTCTTTTAGCAGATCACGCTTCTGGTTCAGGGTGTCAATCCAGAAACCAATATCATCTGCTTGACTGGTTCTTAG
Organism: Saccharum hybrid cultivar R570; assembly: GCA_038087645.1. NCBI lineage: Eukaryota > Viridiplantae > Streptophyta > Magnoliopsida > Poales > Poaceae > Saccharum > Saccharum hybrid cultivar. Next base: position 3,122,240 of record JAQSUU010000746.1, on the reverse strand, counting down.
CCTCAGCTGTCCTGCCACTGTTCTCGAGGCCAGAGGTGACTTTAGTAGTAGTAGGGAAATTTCTCTACCAATTGGCTCAAATTTGCCCCTATCTTGGTCACTAATCATTGAATTATCAAGTGCATAATGCATGAACATTTTGAAAACCTCTTCTTCATTCATATCAGAAATCGGCATAGGGTCCGGAGCACCCAGAAATTTTGCTGCATCTGCAGTCCGAGTGGTCACTAGGACTCTGCTTCCCTTCTCAGCCTCCTTCAATAGAGAAAGTAGTTCCAACAGATCGTTCTTTTCATCGACACTTTCTGGGTTCCATACATCATCCAGTACCAATAAGAACCTTTTGCCTTTCAGTTCCTTCTCATCCTTTTGCGGACCCGACACTATCTCTAACATCTCATTGTAGACAGTATGCATACTGAACCTTTTAGCAACATGAATCCACAAGATTAGCTCGAAATAACGCTCTTCACTTTTCTTCTCAAGTTCATGTGGTGTCCATGTGGTGTACTCAGCCCAGTTTGGCTCTAAAGTGGCCTGCTCCTCTTCTCTCCCTTAATACGCTTTCCAGAAAAGCGCATTCTTGCTCCTATTTTGCCCGTTTCCGTTCCTGTTTCTGTATTTCTGATAATTCGATGGTACAACTGGAAACAAGGCATTATCACATGTATATGTGTGTATTCATATTTATTCCTTTCTTTTTAGTTGTATGTTGACGATAAATATCTGTCGATAACGACCGCCAATAAAGACTAAAAAACCATTCCATAGAACAGGTAAGCAAGTGTGCAGTTTGATTTAAGTCCCTTGGAATCTTGAAAATCTTGAAGCTCATATGCTCATTATATTTGTGTAGCTGCAATAGCTGGTAGGTTTACATTGAACAGGTTTACTGGGATGTGTTCATTTCCTGAGTAGATGTGATCCCTGCTATGGCTGCGTGCATAGTGCCTGCTAGGTTGAAACCATAGTAGATCAATGTATTACCTAGTGGCTGTGAAATAAAATCTGAAATTAATATGCATCATAAATGAATTTTGATTCAATGAATAACAATTGTGCTGCTTGCTGCCTTGTGCTGAGTGCTGGTGCCTCCTGTTGATTGGTGCCTTTTATGAAGTTTTTGGTTGTGTTTTTTTATGAATTTCAACTTTTATTTACAGGTGGTGGGAGGAAATAGTTCGAAGTAGACTGCAGTCACTGATTGGATCAAAGTGTTCATGATGACATGTGTTTTGGACATCCTAGCTATAGATGAAAACTTTTATTTGGACTTATTAGAGGTGGATCATTTTGTAAAGAGTGGAAGCAAACTATGAGATATGGGTTGTGGAACTGAATATCTCTAGTACGTCTACCATTTTGGCCAAACTTATTTCATCTTAGCTCTTGTTTGCCATGAATTTGTGTGTAAAATGGCATGACATATTATGATGGCTTTAATATAACTTGTGAGCTTTGGTCCAGTTTATATGTGTTCCATGACTGTGTATTGTTTGAATGTATGACTGGTTAGTGTTGATTGTATGGTTAACATTTAAACAATATATGATATTATATGTTAATTTTTTGTATCCATAGCATTGGGCAGTTGGTCACTGTAAATATATATCATCAGACAGTTTGTCATTATAAGTTTATAAAAGGCATCAGACCATCTTTTGTTATATCTTTTACATAACGTTAGACAGTCGGTAGTTAAAAGTCGGTCGGACGTTAAAAGTTTATAACAATGCCATTATCAATGGCAGATATAAGTGTCGCTATAGGTTTATAACGACCGACCGTAGGTCGCTAAAACTGCTTATAACGACTAACCGGGCGATGCTAAATCTGGGCTGTGGTATAGTGTAGGCACGGACGGGGAGCGGCCAGTCGAGACCGAATGTGCGGATGTCGTGTCCTTAGACCCTGTACGCCGATGTTGCAGGGCAGGTCGACGCGCAGCGACCCTCTGACTGTGACCCGCACGCGGCGGCGAACGGCCCTGCTTGCCATGGCCCGGCGGAAGGGGGTAGGCAAACGAGTGATGGCCCTCCTGGTGGCAATTGAAGCACCGCGCCAGGAAGACACAATCCCGCTTGACATGATTGCCAGCAAGATAGTTGAAGCAAAGCCTCTACAGCTCGACGGGGACCGGCCACGACTCCCTCGGCGGTGAACGACGGCGCCAGCGGCGTCAGCTGCGAACCTCGTAGACCCCATCCGCATCCAGCTCCGCGAGGGTGTGAGCGGGGTGCGCAGACGGAGAAGTGCAATGACGTGGTGAGGTAGGCAGAGAGACGACCATCGAGGTGGGCTGAGGGTGTGCGCGCCTAGCTACCTCCATGAACCCATCGACCACCCTGGGGTGACGACGCCGGTGACCGGAAGCACCCGCGATGGCCTTGCCTCTTCCCGGAGGTGGCGGTGAAGGGGGTTCCGAGTCGGAGTAGCTCTCTGAGTCTATGAATGACACACGTTCCAATTGGGTGAGCTGCCTATATAATGCGGCCCATGGGCATTAATGCTCCACACTTGCCTTGGCCTAGTTGCCCAGATGGTAATGATCGGCAACCAAATTCGGTTTAAACTGAATTTTGAATTCAGGATATTTCCAAATTAAAAATAGAAAAGTAGAAAATGGTCGGAAAATGTCTAAATTGTTTTCTACTCGTTTTCTACTTTTACATTTGAAATACGAAAGTGAAAGCAAAAACGGTAAAGTCGAACAAGAAAATACGAATTCGATCGGATTAAATACAGAAAATGATGTGGTTCGGTTTGGGATATTTCTCTTCCGTTTTCATCCTTAACTGCAAGAGGCAAAACAGCACAGCGGGGACAGGCCGGGCCATGGAAGATGGGCTTATGGCCCATGCAGTACCAGATCGTACATTTTCTTTTTCCCTATTTTTGTAACATAATTCTTTTTTTCTTGTGTGTGTTTGATCCTGATGAATGAATATTAAAAAATCACATTATTCACATACACGACTGGCGGCAGCTACGTTGCCCACATGGCAGACCCCAAAATTGGTTTTTGCATTCTTCCCTCTTTTCATATATTTTTTAGCACACGTGTGTATTTCAATCAAATTGAAAAAAGGCCTAACAACGATAGTAAATGCTTTATTTAGGTAGCACTTCCTCCGTCCCAAATTATAAGTCATTCTAAGAATCTTAAGAGTCAAACCATCTCAAATTTGATCAAATTTATATGATAAGATAATAACATTTATGATGCTAACTAAGTATCATTAGATTCTTTATTAATTATATTTTCATAGCATACCTATTTGATATCATAAATCTTTATAATTTTCTTTATAATTTTTGTCAAACTTCATATGCTTTGTCTCCAAGATTCTTGGTCTGACTTATATTTTGGAATGGAGGGAGCATTTGTTTGAAGAGACGATTCTATTGATAGGGATAGAGCCATCTCATTTAGATAATATTTATTATGTTACTAAGATATATGCCCGTGCGTTGCACTGGGACATATTTTTTTTACTGAACCTCAGTAATAGGACACCGACACATTAGCTTCGAGGACTTCGTATTGGACGGGGATACGTGGATCCGGTCTTCATATTGAAACCGGATACAAAACCAGATAAGACGTGGACGCGTGAGCTTTGAGTGGAGGATGATTCTTATTGGACATGGACGTGTGAGCAAGGATCAAGATTTTGTATTACCGTGTAGATGATGAAGTCTTTTGAGAAGTAACAGATTTAGAATGAGCTCGTAGAGTAGACCGAACCGTCCCACTTTGGTGCCACCTTCATTCCTCTTAGATGGTCTTACCTTAGGCTCTAGCTTCCTCTTTCCTTTATGCTCACTAGAAATTTAGAACTTGCCATTATTAAAATTAGGCTTCGCTGGGGCCAACCTCCGGTGCGGCCACCGCCGCCGCCGCCTCCACTGCCATGGCACCAGGACAACACATGCCTCGCCATGACAAAGATGAGTGCTGGCTGAAGGCGTCGATGGCTAGCCACACGTGCCTCGTAAAAGCACCGGTGCTTCTAGAATCTAGATCCGCTGTTGAGGTAGCCAAATCCAGCTAAGGGAGCACCAGATTTGATGGAGGATGACGAAAACAAGTCGACGACGGCGACATCTCGCCATGGCCAACTCCAGAAGGCAGACATCAGAGGGGATACAAAAGGAAAGAGAAACCCCGCTGCCTCCATCCTTGTAATTGCATGGGGGGCTGGCAGCCTGCTCCGGCAATGGCGAGGTCGCAAGAATGGAAGGTGCCCATGTTGCCCGCGAGAGCGACGCAGCGGCCGGACCAAGAGGCCGCTTCTCCTATTAGTTGCCTTTATTTCTATTCACCACACCACATGTCTCTTGTACTATAGTAGCAACAAGTAACAAGCATCATTTCTTTCATTTATTTGGTCTCATCCCCATGCCAAATAAATTAAGTATCTCTATCTCCTAATCAGATTGCTACTAGTTGAAGTCGGACCAATAATATCTAGATACGGAGTCACGGATAAGCCCGCGTATCGGAAATCCTCATATGCATCGTTCTTTGGTCTGAACATCTCGCATGACACCCGTTGACCAATAGGACCTTAGTTCCGCACTAAACTTTGTCCTGAAAGCTCGGTTCCACCTGAACCTAGTTCCAATCTGTCACTGACCATGTTCCTCCTCAAGCAACGCCTGCACATGAATATCAAAGCAAGTAGAAGCACAAGTCTAAGGCTTACTCAAAATTAATCCATGCAACACCACTCTCATGAGTGTGTGACATCAATCTCAAAACAATATAATCCCAACACTTGCACACGAACAAATATCATATCACTAAACATTTTGTGCAACAATAATTATTTTGTAACGCCAGTATCATTGCAAACCAATTGTTCATCAAACTTGATCTCACACTTAGACAAATACAGTTGGTCTTGATCTGAATCGTATGGGTATTGGCTACTGCAGGCCATAAATTATTACACAAATACACACATGAAAGCAAACAAACGGTCCGTTGAGAAAACATAATATGCCGATCAGGAAACGGAATAAACTAAACAGTCTTCATATCACTGTTGCACACAAAATAACATGAAGCCACATGTCTGGGATCAGTGACTCCAGAGAAGCTCGACGGCCGGGGCTCTGACGCATCATCTTCCAATCATTATTTGATCTGCCCAAATAAAAACGAGCTTTTATGAGGGGGAAATGACCAAAATATAAAGTAGAGAACCTGCATGCTGTCTTGAAGACAGGAAAGATAGTAATAAAGAATAAAGAAACTTACATGCAAATTGCTCCATGTAGGCAGTTGCAAAAGCCAGAGTGTCAAAGAAATGATTTCTTTTTTATCTGGTCAATAGCTTGCCTATCCGGGTAGCTGTCCACGAGATATTGCTCGCACTCGAGTTCCTTGAGGAATGATGGTAATCCTGGTAGTGACTTGATATTTGGGCAATCCACTACTTCAAGTCCCTCGAGGGATGGAGGCAATTCCGGTAGTGTGCAGATATTTGGGCAATACTCCTTGATTCGAAGTACCTTGAGGGATGATGGTAATCCTGGTAGTGACTTGATATTTCTGCAATGGATAATAATCAATTCCTCGAGGGATGGAAGCAATTCCGGTAGCGTCAAGATATTTGGGCAAGCCTCTATTTCAAGATACTTGAGGGATGATGGTAATCCTGGCAGTGACTGGATATCACAACAATCGATAATCAATTCCTTGAGCGATGCTAGCTGCTCGATGTTATCTGGCAAAGCGTACCAACTGCAAAAATTGATGTAAAGTCTATGCAGCTCAGGGAGGGGTTTGCTAAACTTGAGCTGAGAACCTGACCCGTTGCAACCATGGAAAATGAGACGTTGCAGGTGCTTTAGCTTACCATCTTCTCCTGACAACCAACTTGGGAATGTCGATCCGCCGTAGTTCGCAATGGTGAGTTGAACTAATAGGGCTGGAGGGTGGAGGGCCTCAAGGATCTGCTCTGGAGTAACTTTTTGTTGACGATGGCCAGCAGTCTTCTGTCTATTCCTTTTTGACGACTCTGTCTCCTCATTGGGATTCCAGTCCAATGTGAGTTCTGATACGTGTAGCTTGTTGCTTAGTTTGGCCCGACGAGCATCCTCCTTGCTTTGGATGTTTCCAAGTCCCTCAATGCTCAGTTTGCCACGAATGTTGTCCAGCTTCTCCAGCTGCGTTATCTCGTAACCCTTTTCCCTCTTCACTGTGAAGGGACTCATAGTTTGGAGCCACGGCATCCGCCCTATGTCAGGGATGCTCACCTCGAGATACCCGATGTGCCGCAGATTCTCAAGGTCGGCAATGTGATTGCTGTCAAGACAGCGGAATCGAGGAACGGAGATCTCCTGCAGATGGTATAGCTTGGTAAATGCGGGTGGCAGATCTATAATACTATCAGAGTACTCATACTCAGTAAGACCAAGGTAGCGAAGATGTTTTAATTCACCAATACATTCTGGAATCACATTCGCTCCAAATTTCTCCAGCCACACACTCACGAACCGCAGCTTCTTCAGGTGTTTGAGCATGCGTTTGAACTCTTCTGCAGTTATTTTTGTGCCAGGACTTGACATTAATAGAGTTCGCAAGCTGTCCAGTTTCACAATCTGCTCTATGAGTTCTCCTAGATTATTGGAATCAATGAAGAGATGACGAACGTCTTGAGGAATCTGGTGGTCCACCATATCTTTCTCAATTGTGAAACAGTCACTCCCAGCAACTCTTCCTGCTAAGTCGTGCAAGAGATCATGAACCGTATAGTACTCTCGTTGGTCATCAGTCTTATATTTTAGTTGGATGAATGAGGTTGACAGTAATACTTCAAAGCACTCACGAGCAGCAACTTCCATGTCTGAGTTTTTACTGGTATCCCCAAACCCTTGTGCCATCCACATTTTAACTAGCTTGTCTCGATTCAACACATATCTTCTAGGAAACATACTACAATATGCAAAACATTGCTGGACATGCTCCTCAAGCTGATGGTAGCTCCACCATAGAGCTCCCATAGTATCATTCAGCAGATCACGCTTCTGTTCCAGGGTGTCAATCCAGAAACCAATATCATCTGCTCGACTGGTTCTTAGCCTCAGCTGTACTGCCACTGTTCTCGCGGCCAGAGGTGACTTTAGTAGTAGTTGGGAAATTTTTCTACCAATTGACTCAAATTTGCCCCTGTCTTGGTCACTAATCATTGAATTATCAAGTGCATAATGCATGAAAATTTTGAAAACCTCTTCTTCATTCATATCAGAAATCGGCATAGGGTCCGGAGCACCCAGAAATTTTGCTGCATCTGCAGTCCGAGTGGTCACTAGGACTCTGCTTCCCTTGTCAGCCTCCTTCAATGGAGAAAGTAGTTTCTCCAGATCGTTCTTTTCTTCGACACTTTCTGGGTACCATACATCATCCAGTACCAATAAGAACCTTTTGCCTTTCAGTTCTTTCTTCAGTTTATCTTGCATGGTATCTAGATTGCTGAACTTATCCTTTTGTGGACCCGACACTATCTCTAACATCTCATTGTAGACAGTATCCACAATGAAGTTTTTAGTAACATGAATCCACATGATTAGCTCGAAATAACGGTCTTCACTGTTCTTCTCACGCTCACAAACATACTGTGCGAGGGTGGTTTTCCCTGACCCTGCCATGCCATGGATTCCAATTACAGAATGATCAGCTGTTGTATCATGGAGCATGCTTATTATCTTTTTAGCATCCTCATCTCGGCCAAAAACTTTTGGGGCTCCTGAAGTAGTCTGTTTTGGTGAACTCTTGATATTGTCACCCTGGAGCAACAGTAGAAGCTTGTGTCCTTCGTCGATTAGGTCTTCTATCCTTTTTAAGGTTTCCCTCAGCTCTTTTTTTGACTCATCAGGAACATTGAAATCCTGCATAAGAGAGTTTCAAAATTGTTAGCAATAAATCTATATATGCTAGCGCAAACAAGTAATCATACGTTCAATCAATGCATAAATGATAAACAATAGTCACTAGAGTGTGTTTCTCTCTTTCAGTGGCTGTTGTGCTTGTTGTTGAGCAAAAGCCGAAAGTAGTTTTTTCAAGGCTTTGTATCAACTTGATGTATTGCACTTGAGACAATAATAAGGGAATTTGGTGTTTCTGCCCTTGCCACATATTTCAATGGTGATTTTGCCTTCACTTTTTAACTTTGTGAGTTTGCCCTGATCATTTTGAAAGGAAAAAAGTCTACATCACCCCCTGACGTTTAGGCATGTGTCTAACTAAGACCCTAAAGTATAAAACCAGGTATTGAACATATTAAAGTTTGCAAAACCAGTGAATTTACCCATAGGATGGTTTTGCTAGGCGGTTTTGCTTTGGTGGTGCTGATGTGGATGACTGATGAGTGGACCCTACTTGTAAGAGAAAAGGAAAAGCACTTTTGCACTGGGAACCCACTAATCTACCAAGTCCATATCCGAAAACTACTTCCTCTGAACATTAACCATCAGGAACCCTACCACTTGTTCTAATTTGTTTTCTTCACTTCCTTCTTCAACCTTCGTACAGAGCACCGACTAGAGCACGGATCAGGCCTAGGGCTGGCCGGTTCTAGCCAGTGGTGGTAGGAGACAGCGAGGTATGGGGCCGCCGAAAGCTCTAGTTTGATTTTGGATAATTGATGAAACCTTAGTGTACTGATCATTGCTCTAAGTGAATATGAGATAGGATTGGTACACACCAAGTGATGGAGCTAGATGATGGTGTCCATGGTGATTGTGATGGACAAAAGATGATAAAAGTGCTCCAACTTGGAAAAGAAGAAAGAGAAAAATAAAATAGGCTCAAGACAAAGGTATATTTGATAGAGCCATTTTGTTTTGCCACTCAAGACACTAAGTGGGTGTGGTGGATTTAGGATAGATAATCATACTATAAAGAGGGAAAATCTTTAATTGCAATGGTTATCTTGTGCCACTAGGTGTCAGTCTCATTTGCATATATTTGATGTGCTTAGTGACGTGGTGAGATGCATGAGAAAGCTTGAGGAAATTATTTGTGACAAGCTAACTTAAGTGCTTAATTTATTTTAGAATATCTTGTTGAAGTTTGCACTTGAAAAGAGTAAAAAGAAAATGTTTTGGGGCTGCTACAACTACCCCAGAATTTCTTGTTGAGCGAGCATTTTTGCCGACCATGGGTGCTCTGTTAGGTGCTCTTATCTTATGACAATTCTCTCTCCTCGGCAAGAATTTCTTGATCATGAATAGTGCATGTGAGAGACAGGTGTGTGGCTAGGAAGGAGCCATGTGGGCTGGTTGGTGTGAGATAAAGAGGCTTAACCGGCGGTCCCCTCTCCTCAACAAGAAACTCTTGTTTAGGAATAGTGCTCGTGGTACCGCTGCATGTGAGAGTGACACGAGAAAAAAAGGCTCAACCAGCAATTCTGTTGGCTCAACAAGAAATTCTTGTTGAGCAGTTCTCGTGGGACCAGCTAGAGAGAAAGCTCGTGATCATGAGAGAGGCTGTTTTTGCCATTGCTGGCCGTTTGTGCTCTTGCTGACCGACAGAGAGATAAAGAGGGCACTGGGAGGCTGGCACACTGTTGTCCACCAGTTGACCATGTGGGCGCGAGTCAGGCCATGAGAGTGGAGGCACTCTGCTCTGTATCCCTCCGTCTGCGCCGTTCCTGCCTGTTGTCTCAGCACCACGTGGAGGAGCACACAGACGCCGTTGTCCGTGCCATTGGATGCGTATGTTGTGAGGGAGCTCCTATAGCCTTTGGTTAGCTGGCTGGCCTAGGGGTGTGGAGAGCCTGTCGGCTGAGGGTTAAGTCCAGTGCCTCCACCTTCCCTTTTTCCTCTCTCGCACACTCTTCTCCCTTGTTCATCCTTGCAAGAACCCTAAGAAAAGAAAACCTCTCTCCTCTCCTCTCTCACTCTTTAGCATTTGTGCTCCATTCAAGTGAGAGATCGAGCACTATTGTTGATCTTGAGAGCTTCAAGAGCATCTTCTCCCTCTCCTAGCTTGTGCCTCATTCAAGAGAGGATTTGGGGGAAACCCTAGGTGATTGGTGAGGGATTTGGTGATTGTATTCGCCCCCAATCAAGGATTATTGTTGTGTGGGGTTCTTGACCTTTTCTCCGGCGGAGAGCCAAAAGGTACTCTAGCACGTGAACCTTCAAGTGAGTGTATCGCCACAATGAGGACTAGCTTGCTGGCAAGCAAGTGAACCTCGATAAAAAAATTCTTGTGTCATTATTGTCTCTGAGGTTTTCTTTGTGATTGATTGGCTCCTTTCGTGATTGGTTTATTACACTACAAGGCGGTAGGTATAATCTTCGAGTCCTTTCTTGTATTTACCTTGTGTAGAACTTGTGGTAGTGGTAGTTAGTTGAGTAGCTTTGCTTCTTAGTTGTAATTAGTTTCTAGCTACCTCAACTAGTGTAGGGAGTAGTGACATAGGCCTTGAGTGCTTAGTTATCTTAATTGACTAGAATTGTTGGTAGGTGGCTTGCTCTTTTTAGTAGGCTAACGCAATATTCGCTTCACCATCTTATTTACTAATCACATGTTCTTAGTGTTGTTGTAGGATTTTTATAGGCTATTCACCCCCTGTAGCCATTAGGTCCTTTGAGCTGCGCGGGCAAGGTAGTGCTTGGCCACACATGCTGTGGTGCCTAGCCCGCCTAGACGTTGATCGTGGCGCCTTGGCCACGGGTGCAGGCGTTAGCCCGATGGAGAGAGTAGCAGTGGCGAACAGAGCTGCCAGGGAGGGGCCATAGTGGCGGCACTAGGGCACAGCAAAGCAAGGGCGAGCTTGGTTGGGCTGGAGCTGGCACCAGGGCAACACCCTGCAGTGGCGGAGCTCTCCTCAAGCTTGGCGGGCGACCATGGCCACCGTCTGCACCCAAGGTCAGTAATGGCGGTGGTGATGCTTGGTGAGGGCGCTCCGGACTAGATAGGGAGCTCGTGGAGAGCACCCTGGCCGTGCCACGCTTGCTCACACTGGATGCACTGCTCTGCCACGCCCGCCATGGCCGCACCAGGCGTGCCACGCTGGCTTGCGCCCGCCCCTGCTTGTGCCGGTGTTGCCGTGCTCATTCGCGCTAGCTGCAACGCCGTGCTAGCTCGCACCGACATTGCCACGCCGGCCATGCCCGCCTCGCTTCGCTGGTGCCATGCTCGACCGCTGTCTGCTCCACGCCTTGCTCTATTGGCTGCGCGCACGCGCCACTGGCCCCACGCTCGCCGGCCTTTCAGTGCCTGCCTCGCTCTACTGGCCCCACGCGTCGGTGAGCCCCCGCTGTCGGGAGCTTCATCTCCCTCCCTGTGTACATGTAGGATATGATGGGTGGAGACCACTTGTCGTGGAGATAAACACCTATCACTTACAAGCGGGGCCTACCCATAGTCATCCACATCAGCGCCAATGTGGCAAAACTGCCTAGCAAAACCACCCTAGGGGATAAATTGATCGATTTTGCAAACTTTAATGTGTTCAATACCTGATTTTGTACTTGGGGTGTTAGAGTGTTAGACACGGGCCTAAATGGCAAGGGATGATCTAGACTTTTTACATTTTTAAATAAAATAACAATTTACCCCTACTTTGTAACACCATTTAGGCTAAGTGGATTAAATTAAATGGCAAGAAAAGGAAAAACACCGATAGGAAAAGACCACCATATCCCTTGGATAATTTTTCTCCCAAAACCTTGGCTCGGCCACGCAGATAGGCGTGTCACGGGAGGTGGAGGTGTTCGCACCGCTACGGTTTGGCACGCGGTGGATTTGAGCAGTGCGGCTCTGAGTGGTGGTTGCTAGCGACGCCTCTCTCCCCTCCCCCGCCATCTTGCCATGCAGGCAGCTGCGGCACGCCTCGCGAGCGGCCTTTATTCCGGTTCGATGGAGAATCGCTAGTGCCGGAGAAGGATTCGAAGGAATCTCCCGTGCCTGCGCCTAGTGCTGCATGCTGACCCATTCGAGAACGCCACGAGGATGGTGTAGGAGGAGGTGAATAGGTGATGAGGGAGTTCGCGGCCATTATGGCTAGCGGCACGCTGTGGGCCAACGAGGCGGCGACTCTGGTCATTTGCCTGGTCATGGAGCGCCACAACAATGGCACCACCATGCAGCAGGGCAAGATGAACGACGCGCTTGCTAACAAGAGGAATGCTATACAACACCCATGTGCTTTTTTGTCCATCCAACACACGAATTTTTCGGTGCCTAGGACAATGGGGCCCATGCACCCTCTTCTCCCTCTCCACCTTCTTCTTCGTCGCCCTCCACCCTCCGGTCCGCGTCTATGATTGTGCTGGCATAGGGGGGAAATTGTAATTTATCCTTTCATAGAAAAAAATATCTCTTGTGATCTGTGATTTGTGATTAGGGTATAAGGAGGCTGAAGGTAGAAGAAGAGGTGGAGGCTGTTGGATCTTCATCCTATGACTAAAAAAATTCATGTGTTAGAATGCTAAAAACACATGGTTTTTGGATACACAAGCTCACCAGCAAACATTTGGCTGTGAGCGCGTTGCGGCTCCATGGGAATTTGTCGTCTGGCCTGTTGCTACTGCCGCCGTATGGAAATTAGAGGAGTTTGCTTCTATGTTCGTGCGATTGTTTGGGTTCGTAATTGCGACCGAACTTGTTGCCCATCGTTTTTCTTGAGAATGCCCATCGTATTATATGGGTGGTTAATTTGATGAGATATGCTCAAGAACATTGTACTAATTTATGTGGGATATATGGATTGTTAGCTGAAATGTTGTCTAATTTTTCTAAAAATTGTCAAGTTTTGCACTGACTAAATTGTATAATTATATATATCAAAATAGCCAAATTGTTGATAGAAAATAGGGTAAAAACGCAAATATCAAAATAAAACAGAAGTAAAAATGCCTGTGTAAAGTTGTCCTTTGGCCAAAAAGTCAACACCGTTAGAGGGACTTTATAAAGCAAGGGTAATGTCTATCTTCATTTTGAAATTGCAGGGATAAAATCACAAATTTGAAAAAGCAAGGGTAAAATCACCATTTTACTTCAAAACAGAGGTAGAAATGCTTAAGCACCAAATAATAAAATCTTCCTTTATCCAAAAAAATATGTATTAATGTAAAATTTGACCATAAACAAAACATGTTGTTGAGAGTCCAACATAGGGTATGCTAAGTCATCGAGCTGAGAACGCAAAAGTCCGAACAACCCCCCATCGACTCTCTAGGTCGCCCGAGGCTCGAGGGCTATACCCATCAGGTATATGCTCACGCGCACCCTCAGTTAGAAAGGGCAAGGTTCGGTAGCCCGAGAACTGGTCCTCCCCGAGGAGGCCCTCGATGTCAGAGGCGAGCCCTAGAGGACAAGCACCGCCACCGATCGAAGCTCATGGGGGCAGCCCTGACTTGACCTCTGTCCAAGCAGCTGTCCTGACCCTAGCGTGGGCCCAGCATGCCCTAAGCCAAGACCAGAAGCCATCTCTAAAATCTGTAAATCGCCTAGGGCCTGACAGGTGCCTATGCACTACATCGCCATCTTGAGCCTTCGGCGCGAGGCAATGCCGGTCACTACTCTAACATGGTTGCGCGTGAGGCATGGTCCGCCAAGACAAAGGACTTCCCCAAACCTGAGGGGCCTAGGGCTCTAGGCCCGCTCGTCAGTCTCCCCTAGGTAGAGAAAAGATCCTTGCGTACTAAGCCTGGAGAAGGCTAATTAACCTGGAGAATGCCCCGTGGCAGCAAACAACACCTGACGGGCAAGCACCAGGCCATAGCAGGGACGTCAGGTGGTGGTTGCAACATTATTAGATGTCAGCTACAAGACAAAGGAGGGGAGAAGAGACAAGAAGAGCCTAGGCATAGAAACCTAGGCCGATTCCCCACGATTTGTACCCCCATGCCCAATATATAAGGAGATGCATGGGCTCCTATAGAAGGGAGAGGATCCATCGATACCTAGAGCACTGCCCGAGCTTTAGGCCTAAAACAGAAATCCTGATCCATCAATACCTAGAGCACTGCCAGAGCTTTAGGCCTAAAACAGAAATCCTAAGCACTGGTTGATCCCCAAAAGATCAACCGGCCAACCCGAGGAAAGCATATCACCATCCCCTACCAATCTCCCTTTCAATCTCTATTATTGTAAAAACGCCTGATTGAACATTCCTAACACGAAAAACACTATACTGCTAGACATAGGCCTAAACCAGGATAAATCGCTTGTGTCTCTTAGTGTTTTAAGTGTCCGAGCCACTAAAGAGCCACACACCTACATCCATCGAGCAATGGCATGTCATGGTTATGAACCCATGAGTCCACAACACATGCCCTTGTCATTAGGATGATTAGTGATTGTCGAGCGAGGTGAAGTATCTTCAGTTGAGTTGTTCTTCCTAAATAAGTGTTTCTAACCTAATGCACAAAGTTTTAACACCAAGTTCCAACCCTATTCTATCATGGAAACTAAGAGCATGTTGCACTGCCTAAGAGGCAATCACTAATCATCCAAATACTGTTGCACATATATTTACTACAAGAAACCTCCCTAGATGTGTTTCATTTGTTATGTTTTTGTAAGGCCAGCGGGAGCAGCCCAGTTAATGACACGTGGCCAAAATGACACAGTACACCGAATGGACTTCAGCCGTAGAAACGAAAATCGACGGGCCAAATCAATTCTGCTACCTTGGATGGGCTGAGCATCGGCTAAACTAACCTGGTTTGATAAGAGTAGAAACGTACCTACCTCTACAGTTAAACATGCTTCTTAACACATTTTAAGATGCATCAAAAGCTACATAGCTCAGGCCCACAAATAACCTTGCTCGGCCTCTCTCCTAACTCCCTCAAATGATGCCAACTGTAGTAAAATATAACATGTAACGTGGGTGAGTCGTATTAGGCAAACACTAAATCTTGTCGCATATGAGAGAATGGCAAAAGAACTAATACGGAGAAAGCGACAAGGTATTTCACACGGGGGAGTGAAACACATGGTTGATATCATTAGGCCCTTTCTCCCTATAAATAGGGGACTATTCCCCTGATGTAAAATAAGAGAAAATAATAAATCAAATGAAATAAAGAAAGAGCTCTCCGCTCTCCCCATATCTCTGTTCTCCGAGTGCCTGCACATTCCCATTCTTGTGTATCTAAAGAGGTTGATTTCTAACGCGTTATCAGCACGAGTTCTACAAGCTACAAGGTCAGAAATAGTTTACAGAAATATGTGTTCAATTGTCACACGAGCACAAGAACACGAACACATCATGAACTCATCACCTGTGGATATACTTGCAAACACCACGGTGATTCCTGAACATGGCCTGAAGCCGTAGCCCACATGGTTGCCTGAAGCAACCTCACAATGGCCCTGAAGCGCTGACATAGTACCAGCCTCCTGGCCACCAGCGAAGTGCTCCACCAGGGGCACAGGTGCGAGCACGACCCGGTCCCTGGCCTACAGCTGCATAGACCAGACAGGAGCGGCCTGGCGGTGGGCGCGGGTCGGCCGTGCTAGCCCTACATGCCGCGGAGCCCCGCCGAAGCCAGGCGCAGGCTCACCGGACAGGAGCATGGAGGCACACACGCGGAGCCCCTCCTCTGTCGTCGCTAGGCCACCGCGCAAGCATGGACGCAGGTGCGATGGGCACCCACGGCCCCACCACCGTTGCCGACCGCACTGCACGGCCTTAGGCGCCCTCGATTCGCCCTTCAGAATGGCGTGCAGGCCCGACGCGGCCTCAAGCGGGCGTAGGCTCAGGCCACTGACCTCTAGAACAGCCACCATCGCAGCCAACACTGGCCACAGGGACACGTGCACGGAGGCCCTCCTAGGCCATCGTAGATCCTGTTGACCGCAAGTGCCCGCGAGTGCAGGTTCCAGCCACCGGCCGCCCCATAGGCCCACAGGCAAGCCTTGGCCGCCGCTCCTCTCCCTTTTGTGTTGCGGATCTAAAAAGGGAGATAAGGGGGAGAGAGAGAGAGAGAGTTGGGAAAGGGGTTAGGGTTTTGACCCATTCCTCTTATATCAAGCTAGGAGAAATGTGAGCCGTCCTTCTTGATGAACAGCCATAGATGGATCGCCATCCCATGGAACATGGGTATGGCCCACTTGGCCCACTATGAGTTGGGCCACATAGCTTTCCCTATTTTACGTGAAATAGTGGCCCGAAGCCCACTATAATGCCCAAATATAGGGCCTGAAGTCCGTAAAAATATGTGTGGCCCGAAGTTCACCATATTTCTTCATAAGATTCTTTTATTATTATTATTATTATTATTATTATTATTATTATTATTATTATTATTATTATTATTATTATTATTATTATTATTATTATTATTATTATTATTATTATTTACAGCAATTTCCTTTCCTAAATCTATTTAAATCCCACAGATTTATTAATTGTAGTATATCATTAATATTCATTGCTACTCATTATTTACTGCAATTTATTTTTGCAATTATTCAAATCTATATATTTACATATTGCAACTTATGCTATGAGTTATTTAATTACAAAGTAATCTTGAAGATTGCACCTAGGAAATTCTCGTGCGGTCCTAACACTAATTGTGCAGGCATGTCAGATATCGCAAAGAGGGATTTCGACATGCTCACCATGGCTGGCAGCAAATACCTCACTTGGGCTACCGACGTCGAGATCAGACTCGACGGCATGAGCCTCGATCATACCATTGTCGAGCCTGAAGCCGACAAGGATGAGCGCACTAAGCCTGACAAAGAAAAAGTTGTTGCATTACATGCGACACCATATTCACCTACACCTGAAGTGTGAATATATGATATAGAGAGATCCACTGGTCCTGTGGCAGTCCTTAAAGGACCGCTTTAGCCAGCAACTGACGATTGTGCTCCCCAGAGCACAACAGGATTGGATCAATCTAGGCTTCAAGACTTTAAGTCTGTGGCAGCGTACAACTTCGCTTTGCACAAGATTGCGACCAAATTATGTCTATGTGGCCAGAAGATCACAGACGCCAATATGATCAAGAAGACTCTCTCCACCTTCCACCCTATCAACATATTACTACAACAGTAGTACGAAAACTCAAGGTATTGAAAGTACTCTTAGTTAAGCGAAATGCTATCGCTTGCCAAACAATAGAATGAGGTTCTCATGAACAATCATTCTACCCGACCTACTAGCTTCATGGCTTTGTCTGAAGCACATGCCAACGTTTCTGAGAGTTCTTGCAACCGCAATAGAGGTCTTGGAAAGGGAAAGTGGAAGGGGAAGAGAGGTGCCATGTTCAAGGTCAAAGGAAAGGAAAAGCCCAGGGGTAGACCAGGACCTAAAAAGTGAAAAGGTGACCACGATGGGGGGGAGCAAGGCGATTGCTATAGATGCGGAGCAAAGGGACACTAGTCCCATTCATGCCACACCCCCCCCCAAACACCTTGTTGGCGCAAGACGTCCAAATGGATGAAAGTGAAGACGACCTTCTTAGGAGTGACTTTGATATATTTGGAGACCTGCAGTAATCTCCGTAAAGTCATGTGATGTCCACATGTGTCATTTTCATTTCCATGGGTTTGGCCATGCATGCTCCCGTAGAGCATTTGTAACATGGTAGGTGACCCAAACCCTCGTATGTTTCCTAGGGATTATGAAATGTTGTCTTTCTCATAATATATGTTTTATGTTAAAATTCCTGTTATTCTATGGTATTTAATAGAACCTGTAAGAACCTTATGGCTAAAGCAGAAATTTATCTAGTAGATAGTGGCACCACCAATACGATACTGAGAGAAACCAGATATTTCTAAACACTATCAAGGAAAAGTAGAAATATTGTGACCATTACCAGAAGCAATACTCATATCATGCACATAGGAAGTGTCACACCGGTTCTCCCTATGGGTACCCAAATCTTTGCAAAGGATACATTATTGTATCCTAGCTCAAAAAGTACCCTTTTGAGATTCAAAGATATCCATGCTAATGGTTTCCATGTAGAGACATACTTGCTCATCACCAAATTTGACGGGTACTAGAACTAAGTGGTGGAGAAGTTCTCTTCATTGCCATCAGGTTTGTACTACACGTACATAAAACCTATTGATGGATATGTTGCGATGAAGACTATATTCAGAAACACAAAATCATTTTGAATATAGCATGACCGTTTGGGTCATCCTGGGTTGGGTATGATTAGAAGGATCATCAACAATTATGTCGGCCATAATGCCAGTAGCTTCCCTAATCCTAAAGATTTTGTTTGCACGACATGTGCAAAGGGAAAGCTAATCACTAGACCCTCCCTCCTAAAGATTAAGGATGAGTCATCAACATTCCTACAAAGGATACGAAGTGATATTTGTGGACCTATCCAGCCCTTGTCAGGCCTATTTAGGTATTTCATGTACTGATTGATGCATCCACTAGGTGGGGCCTTATGGACCTGTTGTCCACTAGAAACCATGCTTTCTCTAAACTTATTGCCCAAGTAATTAGGCTCCAGACAAGTTTTCTAGATAGTCGCATCCAGTCCATTCGGATGGATAATACTGGTAAGTTCAGGTCGAAAAGCTTTTGATGATTATTGCTTGGCCATGGGCATTAAGGTAGAGCATTCAGTACCATATGTCCACACACAAAATTGTCTAGCTAAATCCTTGATCAAAAGGATCAAGTGGATTGTCAGGCCATTGCTGCAGAATTGTAAGCTGTCAACCAATTGTTGGGCCATGTAGTATTGCATGCTGCAACACTAATCCAACTCAAGCCAATTGCATATCATGACACATCTCCCTTACAACTAGTGCGTGGAAGTGAACCAAGTATTTTCCATCTACGTATATTTGGTTGCGCTGTGTATGTGCCAATACCACTACCTCAGTGTACATCAATGGGACCAAACCGGAAGTTGGGGATAAACATTGGTTATGTGACTCTGTCCATAATCAAGTATTTGGAGCCTATGACTAGAAATCTTCATACGGCTCGATACGCTGATTGTGTATTCGATGAAGACCATTTCCCAGCATTAGGGGGAGATAGGCATCTAGAAGAATATCGGGAAATTGAATGGAATGCATCTCGGAAACAATCCCTAGACCCATGCACTAGTGAATCCGAACTAAAAGTTCAAAGGATTATACATTTGTAAGGTCTTGCAAATGAGCTGCCAGATGCCTTCACTGATCATAAAAGAGTGATAAAGTTGCATATACCTATAGTAAATGCATTGAAGAGAGTACAAGTACCCTAGAAGGCTACCAACTCTACTGCCCCCCTAATCCTAGGAAGAGGGGGAGAACTCTAGGTGCCTAAAACAAAGTTCTGCGGAGACATCCGTAGAAACAGCCTGAGCCACTTACATCACTTAAAGAATCAGTTGAAGAAGCTTGACCTGAAGTCGAGAATGCCCCTAAAGAGGCGGCTCAACCTAAAGTTGAGTTGGTCCCTGAAGAACACCATCTTGAAGATAGAAATCCCAATGCGCCGCGTGCACACTATCATATTGGAAGATTAGAATGCCCTATCTCAATCGTTATGGGAAATCACGATAAGCAGGAGGACAATCATGAGGAGATCACCACTAATTATGTGGAATCTAGAGATGTTATCAACATATATTTTGCCTCAAAAATTGGTGACTCAATGAATTTGAATCTAGAACCAAAGTCCTTGATAGAGTACTAGAAGCGCTCAGATTGGAACAAAAGGAAAGCAGTAATTGAGGCGGAACTGTGCTCGCTTTGCCAAAGAGAGGTCTTTTAGCCCACAGTCCCAACACCTCCAAAAGTCATCCCTGTAGGATACAAATGTGTCTTCCTCTGGAAGAGGAATAAACATGGCCAGGTGGTAAGATACAAAGCGAGGCTAGTGACACAAGGGTTCACACAGAGACTCGACATCGATTATGATGAGACTTACTCCCCAGTTGTTAATGGCATAATGTTCTGATATCTCATATCTATGGCAGCTAACTTGAATTTAAAAATACAGTTGATGGATGTTGTGACCACATATTTGTATGGGTCACTTGATTCAGAAATCTATATGAGATTCCCTGAAGGACTCAAGATCCCTGGATTGAATCAAAACCGCAACATGTTCAGCGTCCGCCTGTAGCAGTCATTGTACGGGTTGAAACAATCCGGAAGGATGTGGTTCAACTGGTTGAGTAACTTTCTCGTGAAGAGAGGTTACATAAACCATGGTGATTGTCCTTGCGTCTTCATAAACAAATCCAATAATGGATTTTTTATCATCTCAATCTATGTCGAGGATCTTAATATCATCGGGATAACAAGGGACATCGAGGAAGCAATGGCTTACCTCAAGACAAAGTTTGAGATGAAAAAGTTGGGTAAAACTAAGTTTTATTTGGGCCTGCAGCTCGGACACCTCTATAACACCCTCAGTGTTACATGGCAATTAACCAGCTAAAAATCTCATTCGCATTGCATATAGGATGTGTTGCATGTGTAAGTAAAAGTCAAAATGGAAAACAAATTACAAAAATCTAGATAGGTAATAACTCGCAAGTAAAAATCGCTAAGACGGAAGATCACAATATTTTAGCGAACAAAAATGTAATACAAATTAGTAACCAACCCCTATTTCACTAGTTTCACTAAGTTTCGCTAAGTCGTGAGGTTTCGCTAAGTTTTCGTTAAGTTTTGGACAGCAGTGACGAGGCCTTGTTCGGGAAGTTACTCTGAAAAATTGGGTTAGGCAATAGGGTCATAGCTTGGCTTAGTTTGGTCGACTGATGTCTCTTCTAGGGTGTAGTGAAGCCAGTTTGTCCAGTTTCGAGTTAGTTTAGTTCTTGTGCATGCTTTAAAATTCGTGCAAAGCGCTTGTTCAAGCCGTCTTGTTCGTGTGTGTGGCCACCAGCATTGCGTGCTCACCGTGTCCGTGGTCGGTCATGGTCGTCCTGTGACTAGGATGCAGCGGCTGTCATGCACCCTGGTGCCCCACTATCAGTGTCACGTCGTGTGGCCTGCTCTGCTAGCCGACCGTGGGCCACGAGCTGCAGCAGCCGCCGCCGCTGCACCACGTGTAGCACCGTCCCTACGCACTATTGTCGTCGACATCTTGTGGTGCTGGTTTCACCTCGATGTCATGTCGGTTGGGTTTGGGCGGTTGCGTGCGGGCTGCTCACTTGGGCCCCTTGCACTCACACGGGCCACGTGTTTTGGTGCTGTGGCTGTGTCACGTGTGGGGGCAGTGCCATGCGCAACCAACCACCACCTTGCCCCACCTTGTCTGCCGCGTCAATGATGGTCGTTTTGTATTAACCTCCTCACTGACCTACCTACCTAGAGCGAAGAACCGCCTGTCCGTCTAAGCTAGTTACCATGCTTGCCTTATCACCGGAGCCGAGGTCCCATGGCCGTGTCCCGGCTGGCAGCAGCCGTCTCCTGCCAATCCCTTGTGGCTATGGCCTCGTAGTGACCCCATCCACCTTCCCGAGTCCATAATTGATGCGGTGGAGCCCTATCAGTCTCCAATTAGAGCTGGAGGTCCAGCCACGCCATTATAAGGCGTTTTGCACCCTCTTAAGTGGCCGGTTGTCTCTGTCTATCTCTGAGCCAATTGTCAGTGCCCTTGGGTCCGCCTTGAGCTCCTTTTGCATATGTGCCTCTTGGTTGGGAGTGGTGGTGCCCCGTCTTGCCGATGACGTAGCCGTGCCTGTCCGGAGCACCGCTGCACCTCTCGATCGCGTGTGGCCAGTTCGACTCTGAGCATCTCCTAGCTTGCCATCACCGCTGTGGTGTTCATGGTAAGTCATGGTGCTCACGAGCCACTCCATTTGGTTTGCCCTGGCCTTAACTCACCGGAACGCTAATGCCATGTCTGCAGTTCACCATCGTCGTGGAGGAGTGACCTCACTACGTCCCTAAGTGTGTGCCTCTACCTCGAGTCACGCGTCAGTCCTCAGGTGAGGGTCGGCCCCCTATCTTTCTGCCTAAAGCTTTGGGTTCACTGATGTGGTGGCTTATGCTGGTGCACAACATGCTAAAGCACAGGGATGAGCTCCTTTTGCCCATGCGCCTCTTGGTTGGGAGTGGTGGTGCCCCGTCTTGCCGATGATGTAGCCGTGCCTGTCCGGAGCACCGCTGCACCTCTCGATCGCGTGTGGCCAGTTCGACTCTGAGCATCTCCTAGCTTGCCATCACCGCTGCGGTGTTCATGGTAAGTCATGGTGCTCACGAGCCACTCCATTTGGTTTGCCCTGGCCTTAACTCACCGGAACGCTAATGCCACATCTGCAGTTCACCATCATCGTGGAGGAGTGACCTCACTGCGTCCCCGAGTGTGTGCCTCTACCTCGAGTCACGCGTCAGTCCTCAGGTGAGGGTCGGCCCCCTATCTTTTTGCCTAAAGCTTTGGGTTCGTCGATGTGGTGGCTTATGCTGGTGCACGGCATGCTAAAGCACAGGGAGGCATCCATGGACCTCCCCTATGTGAATATAGGAGAGTGTGAGGGCCTGGGTGCGAAACATCTATCTTGGAGAATAGTGACCTTGGTGTTTACGTGATTATATGCTAATGCGAGGTCTCTTTTGGCAAGTTTTCCAATGTGCGCGGGCATCCGCAGTCGTGGGCCGCGTGGTGTTAGTTGGGCCACACAAAGTAAATTAACATTTCACAATTTAGTTCCACTCAGAATTGAATACTAATTTATGTAAATGACTAAACTTTGGAAAATCATAACAAATCATAGAAGTATCCAAAAAATAGTTAAACCATTTTGTTATGTTCCTAAATTCATGCTCTATCAGTTGGTGAAATCACTTTACTCATATTTGTGATGGTGTTAGGTCTATTAAATCAATGCTAAAACAATAAATATCAATGCATGCACTCTTGTAGGAATTTTGGTGGCAACCCTAGGATAGCTTTAGCTGTAAAAATTTTACAGTAGCTTAATGACATTATTAGGTGCTCACTGTAATTTTTAGCACTTGAATAGCTTGCTAGATAGAGTAGCTAATTAATCCTAGTTGTGTTACATGTTAAGTCGATAATAAAAGAACGATATGCATTTTAGTTGGTAGAAAATAGTTGGACCAGCAAGTTCTTGCTTGGTAGGAGCAATGGGAAGCTTTGCATATTAGCCATTAGATTTAGCTAAGTAGTGTAGTAGTTGTTGTTATTTTAAGAGGTGTTGTTGTCACTTCATTAAGTATTTTGTTATCATTTCATACAAGTAGATCACGAGATAGTTGAGTACGTGACCGCGGAGGAGCAGGATTACGAGAAGATTGTGGAGGAGTATGAGGAGGAGGTCCTCGTGCAGGAGGGAGCCCTAGAGCTGCCAACCACTTACTTTGCTACCACACCGCCTGCCTAAGGCAAGCTCCAGTGCATAACCTCTATTTTTAAATGATAATATGATACATTTATTTGTGCATTTACTAAATGTTCCTACCCATGAGTCCTACTAGTATAGGTTGTGTAGTTGCCACGCTTAGGCTTCATTAGTGTGAGTAACTTGGCATTGCTCATAATAGGTGATTTATTATCACTATGGATAAAATGGAAAGTGATAAACGAAGAAATGGTGACTAGGCAGGGATTTGGTTTGGTAATGGTGGGTGTGACAAGTAGTGTCCTGTGGCCAAGAAGGCATTATTGGATTACATCGGTTTCCTATTCGTGTCGATTAAGGACCCTTCATTGCATTGGGTGGTTGTCAAGTCACATATCTCGTTATCCTAAGCACATACTAGCAGATGGGAACTAGAAAGACTTGCTATTCTCTTGTCATGGGTTCCAGCTCTTTCTGGACCGACTGTTATGGTGGTTATAGGGTCTTGGAGGTCTAAGCACCACGAGGCAGGTGCTTGGAGTCTGAGTTTGGATGGGGACCTAGACCCCGTGACAGAAGGGAAATGGGTTGGTCCTATTCGTACCTTGGTGCAGCGGGACATGTGTTTTCAGGGTACCCAGCTGAGCTACATTGGTTCGTGAATCGCCGCATAAGCGGTCCGACATGATTTGATCCAAGCATTGTAGTAATAACTTGAAGAGAATAGGAGGTGAATATGGATATTTGTTGCTCAAGTCTTTCTTGAGAATAGATCAGGTGCTTACATAGGTGTTTAGCTAATGAAATACACCTTTAAGGACTTACTCCTAGTAATGCTTTTCTGCTAAATGTAAACCAATAGCCAAAAAGCCTATCATAACCTTGGAGTTGGAAAATTATTTCCATTCGGGCAAATCTTGCGAGTACATTGTGTACTCAGGGTTTATTTACCCCTGTTGCAGGTGCTACTTAGTTGGAGCCTTTGTGTGTAGGATTCTTTAGTGGGCACAGTTGGATCCTCGTTTCACTCGCTTTGTTTTCCACTATTTTATTTTTGCACTCTAAACTTGGTATTGTAAAAACATATTTCTGAAGAACTCTGTTCTATGAAATGGAATAATTATTGTAACTCATATTCAGTATTGGATTCTAGATGAAAAATATGGATAGTTTTGAGTTCTCCCGTTGGGTGTGCTTGATAGAAACGTCCATGGTAGCCGATTGTGGAGTACTTAGTGCCTGATGGGAGGCAAGTATCTCCGTAAATGGATTATGTCGGGAGATTCTATCACAAGTGGTATCAGAGCAAATAATGATTGCGAGTTCATCATCCTTTCCAAAAACTTGAAAATTTGACCAACAAAAGTTTTGTGAAATTTAGGATGTGATTTAGCTATGCCCAATTATATGGTCTATTGACGGTCCTTATTGCATATATTATCCATCAATAATATTATAAAACAAGGAGAATTCGGACACTAAAACATAGGAATAGGACTTTAATGCTAACATTTCCACTAGTTTTGGTGAAAGTATGTTTTGCAGGTACAAAAGCATAAATCATTGAAATACACTTTCCAATAAGTGGAATTATGCAAAAATAAATACAAAAGCCCAACAAGACTCCACACTAGACCAAGTAACCACCATAGGGGAGGCCCAGGCCCTCTAAACAACCGACACGACAAAGTCAGTGGTGAGGGGAGCCACCCAGGGTGCGACTGCACCCTAGGTGGCACCTTTCCCATCGCCTTCGAACATCAGTTGCATGCCTCCATGCTAAGGCGATTTCCGATGGTTACCATGTTTAACTCTTATGAAACCGACCTTCAACAACTATAAATAAAGACCTCTTCAACACGATTAAAAAACAATTCAATTCAAGTCATACACCACGGAGAAGTAGAAGAGGGACATTTTTCATTCCATAGCTTAGCTATCTAAATAGGGAGTGAGAGAGAAAGAGTAAGAGAATTAGCGGAGTAGCGGAGCTCTTCTTCTCGGAGTGCCTAGCAAGTACCTCGGGTGGACGGAGTGCCGAACTTGTCGGCTACTCTCTACACTTGTACCTCTAAGATCATCTTGCTACTTGAAGTAAGAAATTCGTGTTCTTCATTTAGATTGATTCATAGAATTTATTTACTTTGTTATTATTTACTTGCGGATTCGTCGTTCATTCTTGTAACAGATACTCTAGTAGAGGACTCCTGATAAAGACAGAAGTTTCTGGCCAATGCTAGAGTAGTAACGATTAACGTAGACGTGGTGTCTAGGTTACACGTTACCTTCGTTTGCCTTGTATCCCACGGTTGAGGTGGTAGGCGGCAGGTAGTGACAGCCCTATCCGTCCTTTGTAATCCCCAACGTCCGGGTATGGCTTAGAGCTACAGGCTGGTATTGACTAGCAAACTAGTTGCAATCCGGTGCCCCGAAGTAAGTGAATAGTAGCACGGTAGATATACTTTATGTCTCTACCTAATAGATGAAACTCACTACCCAAGTTATCCCTTAACAAAAACTCCTAGGTAAAACTAGTCAAAAACCCTAATTACACTTTGTTCCTTTGGAAAAATACGATACCCTGAATACTTCCAGGTGAAGTGCTACATCGGTACTCCTGTGCGCTTGCAGATTTATCTGTTGTTGCTAAGAGGCACCAACATGGTCTATCTAGGATAGTGGCACTATTTTACCTAATCAATTTTCTACAGGTACACTAACTTGCGATACATAAGAATCGGTTAGTATACGTGATTAGAGTACGATGTGCCAAAAACTTTTGCGTTCATAGCTATATTCTGATATAAAAGGATGAATAGGACGATGCATGCATCATGATAATGAAAACTTGGCTAAAAACTAATCATCTCTCTCATTAAAGAATTGTCAAGTAATAAAATGGGACTAGTCAAATAACTAAAAGATAAAACTAAAAGTTATATCTCTTTTCCTTTGCCTAAATCTAGAGAGTTGCCCCTAATGGTTGTTTCTTATCTACTTACAGATGAACCTGAGATTTGGTCACTGGAGTACCAGTGCCGGGACTGAGTGCGATCACGCCCGTGGCGAGGACAACGCCACTAACGGGGACAGCAGCGAGGCCCCGCTTCTGCCTTCCCCTCCCTCCACTACCACCGCCCATGATGACACCAGCTGAGATGATGGTAGAGGTGCTTGCTGCTCATCGCGAATCGGCCCAGGCGATTGGCGGTCTTGCCTAGGGAGGCCGCGAGGGCAATGGCAGCAACAGAGCTAGTGCTAGGGGTCCCGAGCGGCCCTGTACGTACCAAGACTTCCTGAAGACACACCCACCCATGTTCACACCGATGAAGGAGCCGTTGGACGCAGAGCATTGGCTTCATGTCATGGAGCAGAAGTTTCAGCTCCTCACTATCACCAAGGAGCTGAGGGTGTACTTTGCAGCACAGCAGCTACTAGGTTCTGCCAGTGCATGGTGGGACACTTTCAACGCCATGCAACCGGTGGACCACCATGTGACGTGGCAGGAGTTCATCGCGGCCTTCAGGAAGTACTACATCCCTGTCGAGCTGTTGAACCAGAAGGTGACAGAGTTTCTAGAGCTAACTTAGGGAAACATGTTAGTGTTGGACTATGATAACAAGTTAAATCAGCTGGCTCAATATGCGGGACCCACGTGGACACTAAAGCGAAGAAGAGAGACTATTTCCACCATGGCCTCTCTTGCTTTTTGTAGGAGAAGTTGTTCATCGGACACTGCGAGACTTTTGGTGCCCAGATGAATGCTACCATTACTATGGAGGGGCTTCAGCATGACACTCACGCTGAACATAAGAGCAAGTGGTCTTCTAGCGGGTGCTCCAAGCACCCATAGTCTCAGAAGGTACAAGTGATACAGAGGGTGCCCTATCAATCGATCGACGGGCATCCCTACCATCAACAGCAGTAGCAGTCACACCAGGCAACTTCCACTCAGTACCGTGCTCCTATCCAACAGATTTAGCAGCAGTTATAGGGTCAGCAGTCTCAGCTGCACCAGGGTCAGAGGATTAACCCGGGTGCTTGTTTCAAGTGTGGCAAGGAGGGCCACTTTTTTTGGAACTGTCCACAGAACCAGCCGGCACAGTCTGCTCTACCGTTAGCCAACTCACATCTAGTCAAGAAGACCATCATCACCAAGAAGGCACCAGTGAGTCATACCGAATAGGTCAATTTCACCACTGCCAAAGAGTTGTTGCAGAGTGATCCCATGATGGCTGGTATGTTCACCATCGACTCCCATCTAGCCTATGTATTGTCCGATTCTGGTGCATCACATTCATTCATGAGCTTAGAGTTCATAGAGAAGCACAATATACCACTTAGGGCTATGTCTATTGCCTTTAAGATCAGTACTCCAGGGGCATTTTTATGTGTTAACACCCAGACAGATACAGTCAAGTTGGAGTTAGCCACACACACTTACCGACTTCAGTTCTTGGTACCGTCGGGGCAAGGCATAGATGCAATCCATGGAATGAATTGGCTGAAGGCTTATGGGGTCACACTAAATCTTAGGCAAAGAGTTATTTAGCTTTGACTTTCTTTCTCAGAAGATAGGATGTCTCTTCGTATACCCTCTCAGTCGACTTTGTTAGTTGTAGCTCACACGGAAGCTTCTCCTCATCTTGCTTCTGTTCCTGTGGTTTGCGAGTTTCCGAATGTCTTTCCTAAGGATTTGCTAGGTTTGCCTCCTGATAGAGATGTTGAGTTCACCATTGAGTTAGAGCCTAGAATAGCCCCAATCTCTCGGCGTCCACACCGGATGGCCTCGCTAGAGTTAGCAGAAATGAAAAGGCAGCTAGAGGAGTTATTCGAAAAAGGTTTTATTCAGCCTAGTACTTCTATGTGGGGTTCCCCAGCCATATTTTTGAAAAAGAAGGATGACACCTTGCGGATGTGTGTGGACTACCGCCCTCTCAATGTGGTGACCATTAAGAATAAGTACCCATTGCCTCGCATAGATACTTTGTTTAATCAGTTAGCTGGTGCATCTTTGGATAGTGCTGACTAGGCTAAGGGAATATAAGTTGTACACCAAGTTCAGCAAGTGTGAGTTTTGGTTGGATCGGGTACATTTTTTAGGGCATGTGTTGACCCCTAAAGAAATTTTAGTAGATCCATGTAAAGTGAAGGATGTGCTCAATTGGAAGTCTCCTAGATCTGTCCACTAGATCTGTTAGTTCCTCCATCTTGCGGGATATTATAGGTGCTTCATTCTAGATTTTCGAAGATAGCTCAACCCATGACCAAGCTTCTCCAAAAACATGCCATGACTTAGAGCTTGCTACTATGGTGCATGCTCTAAAAATATGGAGGCATTATTTGTTGGGAAACAAGGTCTATATTTTTGTCGATCATAAGAGCCTAAAGTACATTTTTGCCCAAGCTGATCTAAACATGAGGCAAAGGAGATGGTTGGAATTGATAAAGGACTATAATTTGGAAGTCCACTATCATCCGGGAAAGCCAAATGTAGTAGCTAATGCGGTTAGTCGGAAGTCGCATAAGGAGGAAGAACCACCTTTGTCTCTCCATCATGCTGAGGTGTTAGCCAACATTGCTTTAGTCTCACAGTGGCATGAACAAATAATTAATGGGCAAAAGCAAGATACAGTAGAGATTCCTCACATCAAGAAGTTGCTTGAAGAAGGTTAGGGTCCACATTTTAGCATTGATAAGCAAGATGTTGTGAGGTTTAAAAATCAGCTAGTGGTTCCATCAAGTGAGGAGTTGAGAAAGAAAATTTTAGAAGAGGAACATAATTCTAAGTTGTCCATTAATTCAGGGAGCAATAAAATGTACCATGATCTCCGTCCTTTGTATTGGTGGTCTAACATGAAGCAAGATATCACCAATTACGACACGGAGTGTGACACTTGTGGACGAGTGAAGGTGGATCACATGCATACACCTGGGATATTGAAGCCTTTGCCCATTCCGGTGTGGAAATGGGAGGACCTTTCCATGGACTTTATTGTGGGTTTGCCCCAGACCTCCAAGGGACACGATTCTATTGGGGTGATTGTAGACCGTCTCATCAAGTCTGCTCATTTCCTGCTAGTGAGTACAAAGTATTTAGCCACAGACTATTATGGCCTGACGTCCTTGGCCAGTGCCCTCGCCTGGTGGGCGGCTCCCTTGCTTGGTGCCTCATCCATGAGGGAGAGATCGAGCAAGAGTGTGTCACGAGGTAGCGTAAGGGGCATGGGGAGTAACGCGCATGGTTGGCCAGCGTGGGCATGACTTCAGCGAGCTCCTTATTTGAGCGATCACAAGCGGTCCTGTGGGGGTATTAACCCCTATACCCTTATGTCTAGGCTTGGGCTGGCCCAGACCAGAGGGCTCGGCCCACCAGAAGACGACGCGTGGCTTAGTTGATCTGCTCGGCGTCCCACGCAAGGAAGGAAAGCAAACTTGGAGATCAAGCAAGATCCTAGTCGGTTAAAATAGGAACCCTTATCCGGCCAGTTATGGCAATTGTAACAGGCTAGGATTAGTTTCTAGATTTGTAACCCTGCCCTCTGGACTATATAAGGCGGGCAGGGGACCCCCTCAGAACACATCTCATTATACACAACAATATAAATCAGACGCAGGACGTAGGTATTACGCCCTCACGACGGCTGAACCTGGATAAATCTTTGTCTCGTGTCTTACGTCACCATGTAGTTCGGTGGACTGGTGTTTTAGATTGCAGGACGTAGGATGTAGTTCACCTAGATAAATCAGACGCAGGACGTAGTTAGGAAGGAAAGCAAACTAGACCGGGCAAATCTTTGCATCTCTTCATGGATCCTATGGAGCAGGACCATGTTTTAGATCTCTGTGTCCTAGATATACCTCGACCACTACTTGACCATGTTTTAGTTCACCTGGATAAATCAAACGCAGGACGTAGTTAGGAAGGAAAGCAAACTGGACCGGGCAAATCTTTGCATCTCTTCATGGATCCTACGGAGCAGGACCATGTTTTAGATCTCTATGTCCTAGATATACCTCGACCGCTACTTGGCAATGCTGTCAATATGGTCCAAATCCGGGAACTTCATGAAGGCTCCATTCACACGGCAACCTCAAGCATCGGATCTACACATACCGAGGTCCTACACCTCGACGACGGAGGCTATGATCTGGATACAAGTCACCACGCTACAAGCACGTTCGTCGCATCTAGTCGGAGCCGTCGTTCCCACGCTTCAGAACATCCAAGTCACCAACATCATGACGATCCACCCCCACCCAATCCCCTAGGTGGCGGCGGCAGTGGCAGCGGCGGCGGCGGCGACGACGAGGGCCGACAAGAGGGTGGTCGAGGTCATCATGACAACAACCGCAATTATCACGGTAATCGAGATCAGGAGGCCTACCAGAACCCTCCTCGCGATCTCTGTCACCATCTTCCTCCTCGCGACGTCCGCAGTCGCATCACTAGTCGTGCCCATGACCGCCAAGTCCATGAGAACGTGCGCCACATGGAGTACGACGCCGAGCACGGCCCCCGGGCCTAAAACAGTTTACTCCTCATCTCCGACAAGTCGTCTGGCCAAGGAATTTCAAGCTCGAGAAGCTCAAGAAATATGACGGCAAGGAGAACCCCAAGAGCTGGGTCACGCTCTACGAGATCACCATCTGGTCAGTTGCAGGTTATGAGCACATAATGGCTAACTATCTTCCAGTTGTTCTTGATCAGGCAGGTCATCAATGGCTTCTCAGCCTCCCAGAGAATCAGTTCGACAGCTGATTGGCCCTTCGGCAAGCCTTCATCAACAATTTCATCGCCACATGTGACCAGCCGGACAACAAGTACGACCTTGAGCGCATACGTGATCGAGCAGGCGAGCCGCTACGCGACTACATTTGACGTTTCTCGGATATGCGTCTCAAGATCCCAAGAATCACTCATGACAAAGCAGTCTTGTCTTTCATCAAAGGCCTTCGCCACCACGACGCCCTCAGAAGCAAGCTGCTCCAGAAATGGCCGTCTACGGTCTCTGAGCTCCTCGCTACTGCCAAGAACTACGCTGATGCCGATGACGCCGAGAAGATCATTAAGGAAGACGTGGGTGGGTCATCACGCCCCGAGCACCCACCGCGTCGGGACGAGAAACCCGATGACCGTGGTCGGAACAACAACCGCGACCGTCGCGACCAGCGCAACAACAATCGCGACCACCGAGATAATCGTGAAAGGTGGCCCGATAATCGCGGTGATTACAGAGGCAAGCGCCCCCGCGAAGACGACCATGAGGTCAACGCGGTCAAGAAACCTGCTGGTCGCCGTGACTATCGAGAGGATTACAACAAAGCTTTGAAGGGTCCCTGCCAGATCCATCCCAAGTCCAATCCACACCATGGAGAACTGCCGCTTCCTCAAGAACATCTATGCCAAGCAACTCACGAGATCACATAGGAGGATAGTTTTACATCTGGATTCTTTTATTATTCTTTATTTTTTCACACCCTTCCACTACTACGTTTATATATTCTCTCTTGTACATTTGCATCAGGAACCCTTTCTTATTATTTATTTCTTTTTGTATCCTTCCGCCTCCCGTGCATGTAACACCCAAAAATTTGCATTGTTTTGAAATAGGAGAATTTAATTTATTATGAGTTTTGTGAGCATTTAATTTAGAATAATATTTTTATATGAAAATAAAAATTTATCATAAGGTTATCAACATGTTCTTTTGCATTCATACTGGTGCATATGTATTTTGTATTGTCTGATTTTGTTTGTACTCAAACTTGAATTTTAAAAAAAACATTTTGAAAAGGGATTTGAGAGCCCATAAAAGAAAAGGAAAAAAAAGACCACCCCCCTTGTTTTGGCCTTTCGGCCTGGCAGCCCACCCAGCAGCCCAGCGCAGCAGCCCTTCTCTTTCCCCGCGGTGAGCCACTGACGCTCCGAGCCTGCTCGTCAGCGACTCCACTCCTCCTTCCTTCTTCCTCCCCCTGCCTTTCCTTTCTCCTCCGCAGCGAGCAAGCAGAGCACGGCAATGGGAAATCCACCCTCCTTCCTCTCGATTCTTTTCCTTCTTTGGGGTGCCCCGGTGCTATAAATCGAGGCAAGAGCTCGCCACCCCTCTTTTCTGATCCTAAACGACCGAGCCGCCCTGTCTCGCCACGAGCAGCAGCGCCACCGGAGAGCCATAACCGCCGCCGTTGGGGACTCTTCGTTCCGTCGCTCCTCCGACGTAATTAGGTAACCGAAGAGCTTCCGCTCTTAGTAGGGGTATTTCTCCACTCGTTTTCCGACTGCTTAGGCGTTTGGAGGCTCACGGACTGCTCACCGTCGTTTCCAGGGGAGCACCGGCCGCCATCTCGCGTCGCTAGGCATCTCCATCGTCTCCCCGTCCTTGGAATCACCCCAGGTGAACTCGCCATCCCTTCCTCTACCTTCCCGTACCTCCTGTTCGTTTTTTGGTGGCTTCTAGGCCCGTATCCGCGAGCTCCGGCGAGCTCGGGAGCGGCACCCATGGCCGACCGGTTCGCCGGCGTTACTGTGGTGGCCGGAGCCCTGCCTCTCTCTCCCTAGGTTGATTTCCGTCCGTCAGATCTTGGATCAACGGCCACGATTAAACTTACCTCTTCGAACAGCGATTTTCATAAAGAGTTCCCGGAGTTTTCCATATTATGACCCGCGATCGTTGGCGCCAGCGTAAGTTACGATTTCTTAATTCAAAAGCGTATTTTTGTAGGATTAAATGAAAAATTCGTTTTCATGTATTTACAGAATTGTCATTGACAGTAAAGTGCTCGTAAACTCTTCGTTTTAACTCCGAATTGACCCGTTCAAATTACATTGGATTCATAATTTCATAACCTACGTGTTCATGGTACTGTAGATTAATTTTTCCACTGTTAAAAATAAATATTTAGTTTAATTTATTATTTTACTCTAAGAAATATTGTTTAATCCGTAACTTTCACGTTTTAAATCCGATTTCGGTAAAATTCGCGTTTGTGTGATCGTAGATTCGAGTAGAATATTTTTGTATACTTTTAAACATGTTTTCTTGCTGTTGATCTACTGTTCCAATTATTGCTCTTGTTTGTTATACATGATTGGCCCTGATTGATTGTGTGTTGCTGCTTGATGATCGAGTATAGACGTTGAACAGTTTTTCATTGAGCAAAACCAATCTTTTGATGACCAGCAGGAGTATTTTGATCAAGGCAAGTATAGCATGGGATCCTCCTTGTTGTCCTATTCATTTAATAAATTGATTATATGCATGTGTTTCTCTTGGCAACCATAGTGATCTACCGTAGCAATTGATATCTTGATTTCTTGTTACCTATGGGATGTTATGCATTGTGTAGTGATGCTAGTGCTCTAACGATAGCCTTGATCATGTAATTTGACTCATGGATTATGCAATAAACATTTAAAAGATGTTTTTTAGCAATATGGAACTAGGGGGCTAGAGCGTAGTTTTTGTGATGCTCTAGATTCCTCTCCATAAGGATTTATCTACAAGCGATCATTCGGGACTTACAGTACAACCGTGAGGTCTATATGACTCTGACTTTAATTTAGTATGAAGACATTTTCTAGCTTGTTAGTGGTTACTCGAAAGGGCGCAAAAGGGGCTTGTCGAGCTGAGTATAGTGCGGCTTCTGTCTGTCAGTGTATAGGCTGTATGTCGTTGTGCCTCACGGAAGGAGGGTCCTATAGTCCCTTACCCAGGAAACCTAGCGGCCCTAACTTGTTAGATGAACTACTGAAAGATTTCATAATGTACCCTGCATACTCACCTTGGAACTGTTATGTGAGTAATTAACCTGGGCATATGGGCAATACGACTTACGAGTAAAATGTACAAACTCTGCAGAGTGTTAAAAACTCGTATATCAGCCGTGCTCATGGATACGAGCGGCCTTGGACCCTTATGGAATAGATGATCACTTCTTTCTAATTATGTTTATGCTATTTATTATTCATGTTTACATTGATCATGAGTTATTTGGGTTATTTGGATCTTGATGCTACACAATTGCTCATAACATGTGAATTATTAAAAGCTACATGCAGTCAAATCAGTGTAACTATTTGAGCCTCATGAACTCCATGTTAATCTGGTTGAGTATGAGATGTACTTACGTTTGTGTATTTTTATTACTTGATAAAAATCTCGGATAAGTAACAGATGGCAATGGTTATGAGGATTTTCCAGAGGATTACTAGTCTTATGGTTCACCAGTCAACCATACCTGTGGCATTGGAGTCGCTGCGAAGTTATCTATTTATTATTACCGTTGCTAGACTTTGATAAATTTATGTAATGGATTTTATATGCGAGATGTAATAAAGCACGTGTGGAATTGATGTCTGGGCACGCATATAGTTTGTATCCCGATTTGCCTTGAAATTGGGGTATGACAGTGCACAGGTGGCAGAAGACAATTTTATATCAGGAATCCTTTCTTATTTTTAATTTTCTGCACCCTTCCACCTTCTGGGCGCATGTTGGGTCACGAGATCGCACAGATGGAGGCAGAGTAACGGACTAAAAAAGTCACACTAAAAAAATGTCTTACTTTATTTGTTTTTAGTTGTAGGAGATATGGATGTGCCAGAGTGCCTATGGTCTATACTTTGTGCCTAAATCTCTCCTACTTATATTTCAATTATGTCTAAAAAAATATTGAATTAGTAGAGAAATATTTGGCAGAATGAGTTTGCTTTCCTACTTACTGATACAACAGTTGTTTACTTAGCTGAAATCGAATACTTTACTTTCGTGACCGAAATATGCTTATGTTGAATTTTATACTCTGAAACTATTTATGCCTTTATAGGTTCACTACTGTAGGACGATTAGTGATTGCCAAGCGAGGTGAAGTATGTTCAGTTGAGTTGTTCTTCCTAAACAAGTGTTTCTAGCCTAATGCACAAAGTTTTAACACCCTAGTTCCAACCCTATTCTATCATGGAAACTAAGAGGCATGTTGCACTGCCTAAGAGGCAATCACTATTCATCCAAATACTGATTCACACATATATACTACAGGAAACACCCCCCATAGATACGTTTCATTTGTTACGTTTTTTTGCTGCGTTTAGTTCCCAAAAATTTTCACCCCAAAATATCACATCGAATCTTGCGGCACATGCATGGAGCATTAAATATATATGAAAAAAAACTAATTACATAGTTTGGTTGGAAATCGCGATACGAATGTTTTAAGCCTAATTAGGCCATGATTAGTCATAACTGCTACAGTACCAACATGTGCTAATGCCAGATTAATAGACTTAATAGATTCGTCTCGCAGTTTCCAAGCAAGCTGTGCAATTAGTTTTAATATTAGTATCCGAAAACCCTTCTGATGTCACCCGAAACATCCGATGTGACACCCAAAAATTTTCATTTCGCGAACTAAACACCCTCAAATGATGGAACTTCATTTCGCAAACTAATCAATTCTGCTACTTTGGATGCATCAAAAGCTACTTTGGATGGGCTGAGCATCGGCTAAACTTTTGATAAGAGTAGAAATGTACTTACCTCTACAGTTAAACACGCTTCTTAACACATTTTAAGATGCATCAAAAGCTACATGGCTCAGGCCCACAAATAACCTTGCTCGGCCTCTCTCCTAACTCCCTCAAATGATGGAACTTCTCTCCCATTGACGCCGCTGCCCGCTTCCGAGATCTGGAGAGGGGCATCGGCCGGCCGGTGGACTGCACCTCCTCCCATATCCGTCGCCGCTCGTTCCTTTCCAGTGGTCGCTGCCCTTCTCACATATGTCTCCTCCTAGATGCCGCACCATGGCACTGGCCCGAGCTGCTGCCGGCGTCCGGTAGACGGAGGTAAATGATCGACGTCTGTGGCTGTTGAATCGCAGTTCTGACTCCTGTCACCTGTCGGCCTTCAACGAATGTGCTTGCTAGTCCTCGTCGATGTAGCTGTGGCCCTGCTTTGACTCCGAGTCCATGCCTCCGATCTTCGACATATCCCCAGCTGCTGGACCTCCTCAAGTCTGATTCACGAGTCCTTGTACCCCTTGTCTCTTCCTGATCCGAGAGGCAGGTATTCATTTCTACTGTCTCCTCTCATATACCAAAGATTTTCCCAGATCCAGCCGCACATGCCATTTAAGTATTAGTAGTAACGCATGTTTATTTTTCATATTTGACAACTAATTTGCCTTACTGAAGATATTGTGCACATGTGGTTGTGTGTGCTAGCTTTTTTTTATGGTCTTCCTAATTTAGGAATTGGATATGGATGTGCCAGAGTGGATATGGTCTATACTTTGTGCATAAATCTCTCCTACTTATATTTCAACTATGTCTAAAAAATTATTGAATTATTAGAGAAATATTTGGCAGAGTGAGTTTGCTTTCCTACTTACTGATAGAGCAGTTCTCTAGTTAGCTGAAATCGAATACTTTACTTTGGTGACCGAAATATGCTTATGTTGAATTCACTCTGAAACTATTTATGCCTTTATAGGTTCACTACTGTAGGCATTTGACAGATTTTTTTAATGTTCACAAGCAGGCATAATTTTCGATTTTTTAGCAGTTATTGGCTGAGTGGCAGTAGCCTTTAGAGTAATGGGACATTAGAAGAAGAAGATTGGATTCAGCTAGAGTAAAACTGTTTGGAGGTAGGTGTTTGCACTCTGATTGCGGTTGCTATTGGCACTCGAGCTAAAGTCCTGTATTTTTGCCAAGTGAGCAAGTATGTCTAATTTTATAACATCGCTGTGAACTTGAAACCTGCCTATCTATTTTATATAATTATATGAATTTATTAAAACTATAGATGCCTCCTTATCATTTAACTGTTGTGTGTTGTCATACATTCAAATGATCAGTTAGAATCATAGAAATTTGTGGTGTTTGTGTTGTTTTGGGGGGGGGGGGGGGGGGGGGTGTTGTTTCTCATATACATACCCTGTGAGACTAGCAATTGGAAAATTGAAAATCCATGAGTAACCTAACCAACATATACCCATACCCTAGTTGGATCCTCCTAGGAATCCTGATCATACAAATACCCATATATCTGGGTGTGAGGCGGTCAAGATTATTATACCCGTACGCTCAGTAGATGGCTTCCATGCCAAATGCTGGAAGATATTTAAACTGTTTTTTATATATATAAAGGGGAACTGAACAACATACCTCCTCTGTTGTGTGGACAGATTGACGATGAGACGTGGCTTTGCATTTGAGACGGTGATAATCAATTGCATCCAGGATGTCTTCAGCATCGTAGAAAGCAGACTTGAGTTCCTTCACCCATCCTTCCAATTTCGTCTTCTCACCACCAGGAGGCACCGCCTGAGCTGCCTCAAGTATCAGCTTCAGATGTAGGGCTTTCTTCTCCAGATTCTGGAGATAATTAACCGACGAGCCAGCGACATCGATGTAGGACAAGCCTTCGCTGACGAGCTTGGAGATGATTTGCTTGATGACCCAACCTAGGATCGAGATGCCAATCGTCACCGGATCTGCCATTGGGAGTTCCCTCAGATGTGGAGGGAGAATGTGAGACGGGAAGACGATAGCTAGGTGGTTGCGCCTTCTTGCCCAAATTTAAGATGCTCCTAAACGCGTAACAGAGACGTCAAAAAAAAAGTACACAAACTGTGCTCCGGTTACTGTACATGGGTACTGTTTGCTAACGCGTTTAATACGCACGGGCCCTCTGTCCTAGTATGCAATGCTGGATAACGAGCAGCTGGCTCGGCTCGGCTCGGCTCGTTCTGACTCGTTAAAATAACGAGCTGAGCTCAAGCTAGAAAGTCAGCTTGGCTCGGCTCGTTACGAGCTCGAGCTAGCTCGTTAAGCTCATGAGCTAGGTATAAAAGTACATAACTATAATATTTAGATTTATCTAAAGTTTGGGAATAGTAATAATATAAAAATAATACATCTAACATCTTTAAATTGAACAAAATAGTCATATGTGCTAATATATCAACTGTTTGTAAAGTGGAAGACATGAAGTACTACAAAACTAATATAAATTATGATGAATTTTTTTTTCTGAAACCGTAGCTCGTTTGGCTCGTGAGCGGCTCGCGAGCTGGCTCGAGTTGGCTCGTTATAGCTAACGAGCTAAAATCTTGGCTCGGCTCGGCTCGTTATCTTAACGAGCCGAGTCGAGCTGAGCCGAGCCAGCCACGAGTCGACCAAGCTAACGAGCTTCGAGTTTTTTTTTGTCCAGTCTTACTAGTATGGTTACCAGAGGGCACAAGAGGAGGTTTCCTTGCAATTAAGGATAAAACCGTTACGGATATTTTCTGATCGTATTTGAGACCAAATCCGTTAAGAGATTTATCCGTATTCGAGTCTGGATATTCAACATCCGATACGTACCATATTCGTATCTGAATAATTAAATCGCATATTTATGATGTCGACGTCCAATCGTATTCTATCCGACATGGTTGACACTATTCGTATTTAAATCTGAATCCGATCAAAAATATGAAAACAAATATGATATGAGTGATATCCGTTCGTATCCGATCCGTTTTCATCCCTACTTGCAACCACACGACTAAACATAGCTGTGGTCAATGATATATATCAACTAGAAAATCAACAAGGTCTCTGTTCGATTAGGCATGTGTGAATCAAATTCGAACTTAATCAGCTTGTCAAAAACGTCGTAGTTTTAAAAATAGGGGGAGTATTCCTGTGATTACTATCCTCCCGTATATTCTTTGAATCTATGAAGGACTTTTTTTTTGAAATAATATCAATTTCGTTCATTGTATAATATAGACTCTTTGGAAAAGAACATTCAGAAAAAGGTAGCAAGCAGTTGCACTTTGGGCTAGGTAATAGAAAATAAGACCAGTTCAACCTACATGGATTCCAATGCTCTCTGGTGCGCACGGATGGGATGAACATGTGAACGGCAGCACAGCACCAGTGGTGTAAAACCAAGCGCCAAGGGATTAACAAAGTTTTATTTATCCAAAGTGATCAGACACACAAGCAAATTCAATATGTCGAGCAAAAATAACAAACCTTTACACTGCCGCGGTGACGCTGAATATCACTTGCATATAATATAAAGCATGCAAGTCTTTAGACAACTAGATGTAGATCTTGATGGTTAGACTCAACAAACCCAGAACATGAAACCAAACTGCTTGCGCATATCAATGGATCAAAGTCCGGGTGCTCAGCTGAAATGCCCGAGTGCCCATAGAGACCCCTAAAAACTGCAAAACAAAGTTTTTGGATGTCTCCAACATCCTTTCCTAAGTGAAATGCAAGCAACTCTAATTAAAAGTGATTGAGGGGAGGAGGGCTGGGCATCGAGTACACTTTTCACCAGTTATTGTAGCCCTTACAGTTAACACTATACTAAATAACAAGGTGAAGAAAAGCTGCTGCGTCACTTCCAAATTCAAGTTGATATCAGAAAAAAGCTAGATGCCCATAGTCATCAGTTGATATCGATACCAAGCTGCACTTTGCGAAGCCAGTACCTGCCATAGAAGAAGAGAGTATTGTCAACAACTATGCTAACTGTTTGAAGGGGAAATGCCAAAAAAATGCAGTAATATTTATGAGGACTCTATTAGACAACTACCCAGTACTATACTTTATGATACTATACGCACAACCAGAGGTTGTCTACAGGCAATTTCTTCATCACATGCATCACAAGTTTAACTCCCAAACAGTCAAACTCAAATGTGAAGCTGGCCTAAAAAAAGTATCGTTTGCCGCGTTGCACAGTTTTAGCTAAGGCCCGGTTTAGATGCAAAATTTTTTTACAAAATGGGCACGGTAGCGTTTTCGTTGTTATTTGGTAAATATTGTCCAATCATGGTCTAATTAGACTTAAAAGATTCGTCTCGTCCATTTCGTCTAAACTGTGTAATTAGTTTTATTTTTTATCTATATTTAATGCTTCATGCATGTGTCCAAAGATTCGATGTGACGAGGAATCTAAAAAATTTTGCAAAATTTTTGGGGAACTAAACAGGCCCTAAGTTGTCTATATGACAATTCTTTTTCAACTAACTTACTAACTAACCCCCTAAGGCTATCCGCACTCATGGACCCTATATTCATCCTCTATACGTCCTAGTCAGCAAGATTCTCTCCTCTATACTCAATTCTCTCGAACCTATCCATCCTCTATATCATCCTCTATCCACTGTAGGACCCACTTGTCACTTTATCTAAATATATTCATGTGTGATCTAGTTTTGAAGGATTTATTGAGACGAATTTAATGGTGCAATCGGAATTTAATTTGGATTTTTGGTTTGTGAGTTATAGCATTTTTTTTCTTTATTTAGCTAGTAGGGCCGCCACTGCCCACTCTGACTGTGAATATATAGTAAGCACAGTACTACTCTATATATAGAGTGAGACAAAGGATAGAGTATCGTTTTAGAGTACCGAGTACAGCAATTTTTACTTTATATTCATACTCTAAAGCTTTAGAGCATGCTTTAGAGTACCCGCTGCGGACAGCCTAAAGGTGTGAACAGTCAAAAAAAAAAAGTCAACTTATCCATATTTAGCGAGCCTTGCATCCGTTACAAAACTCACAAAACTCCGTGTGAACTAACATGACTACCATGACGTCGCCCTCGAGTGAACTC
Source organism: Saccharum hybrid cultivar R570 (assembly GCA_038087645.1). Taxonomy (NCBI): domain Eukaryota; kingdom Viridiplantae; phylum Streptophyta; class Magnoliopsida; order Poales; family Poaceae; genus Saccharum; species Saccharum hybrid cultivar. Next base: position 3,081,344 of record JAQSUU010000746.1, on the reverse strand, counting down.
GTGCCCTGCCGTGTCGATTGCGAAGATCGAAGTGACAACAGGGCGGCTCGGAGAGGTGGCCTTGGTCGTCCATGGACATCGTGACGGAGGACGCCGAGTCGACGACAGGCAAGGGCCAAGGAGAGCGGCGGCTGACGGGCTGAGGGCTGAGGCTAGACGCTAGTCTCCTGAGTCCTGATAGGCAAGGACCTCGAGTTGACTGTACAATCGTATGATCCGTATTGGATTCAAGGTCATATCCTGATCCGTATCCTACAACTACAATCGTATGATCCTATGATTGTATCTTAGAATTGTATCCTACAATTATATCCAAAATTTTATAGTATCCGGATCTTAGACAAAGACTCTACAGACTTGCTAGCGTAACGCTAGCATCTGGATGCCGTCGCGCCTCTTGTGGGGGGCCATGCCTGCGCGCCCAGGCAAGGACTGTGTCTCAATTTGTGTCCTGCTCTGTTTATCGTGCTTGTAGTTCACGCCCTCTCCGCGCATGCTTGCAGGCAGCTATTGCAGACGACTGTGGCAGGTGGGTTTTACTACAATATGTGCAACACTAGATCTACTTTTGTAACGTCTAGATAAAATACTTGCAATATATCTGAAATAGTTTAAACACTTGCAACATAGTATGAAACACTTGCAAAACATCAGAAAAAAACTTGATACCACATGTGTAGCTATTGCAAACGTCCAGATGAAAATACTTGCAACGTACGAATAAAAACACTTCCAACACTTGCAACATCTCTGAAACAGATGAAATATTTGGAACCTACACTTGAAACATACGTGTATAGCTATTGCAACATCCCGATCTACTTTTACAACATCGATACAAAACACTTGCAACATACCTTAAAACACCTGAAATACTTGAAACATATAGTTGTCATATGCGCTTTTCAACGCAAACATCTTCTTGCTGCTTCAGCAAATGGAGGCTCATTGACGTGTGGAGGTCACCGGTGTGCTCGCTGGGGGCACGGAGCTCGCCGGCAACACGGAGCTGGGCAGCGGCATACAACGGTGGGGTGGGGGCAGCTTAGGTGGCGGCGGTGCATAGGACGGGTGGGCGACGCGTGAAAGTCATCGATGTGCTCGCTAGTGGTGCGGAGCTCGGTGGCACAAAGGGCAGGGTGAGGACGGCTTGTTGAAGCCGCAACAGATGACATGGGGTGGGGGAGTCGCTAGGTGTAGACTCGTCCATATTATATGGACGCCTTCCATGGGAGAAAACAGAGGTTGGTGGGGATCACTTGGGAGCAAAGCACGGCAGCGAGGAAGGCTTGTGGGTGGATGCAACGACATAGGGAGCGAGCAGGGAAATGAGGAAGGTGGGTGCGCACGGCAATGTAGGGATGCAGTGGCGCAACTAGGGAGCCTTTGCAATGGAGAATGAGAGTCGTGTGGATCTGTGCGAAGAAGCCCAAAGCGGTGCGCCAACTCATTTTGGTCCGTGGTGTTAACGGCGGATGCGGTGTCCGATGGGAAAAGAATTGTTCGGACGCCCTAATCAAGTGTTTCGGAAGACCCTGTATGTTTCTACATAAAATTTGCAGTATCTTAATACTAGGAAATAACCAAAATTAAGGGAATACGTGACACGGCTGCTTTAGTAACACTCTTCTTCCTCTTAATGAATAAATCAACGAGGGTTCTGGTTGATTATGCATGTGAGTCAAACTCAACTACCTCCTCCATCCGTATCAAATACTTTTCAATTAATTGGTTTGTTCTAAACGTCGTATATTTACAAACGGAGGGAGCATTTGAGAGGCTACTATTTCCCTGTATGTTCTCTCAGATCTACAAAGCAAGAGGTTTTTTTTTTGCAACAAGATTGATTTTGTTCATGTTATGATAAAACTCTTTGAAAAAAATCTAAAAAAATAGAAGCAACCAGTTGCCATTGGGCTAGGTAACAGAACAAAACCAGTTCAACTACATGGGCCCATTCCCCATATGTAAGTGGAGCCACGAAATGATGTGCTCTCTGCAGCGGCTATACCTTGCTCTGTTTCTGTTCTCAAGAAATGCTCTGCTTTCTCGTGCGCACGGATGGCCGAACACTAAAGAAGTACCGGTGTGACAATGTAAACCCAGCAACAAGCAATTAATAATATTAAGAAAAAATTTCACATTACATCCTTTGATTTTCGTAAAAATTCATTTTCCTCCATGAACTATAAAACCAAGTAAAATATCTGTCTTAACTTTTAAAACCGTTCATCTTAACTCCTGACCTTATTCCAAGCAGTTTTGAAGGCGGTTTTATCTTTTTATTTATTATTTATTTTGGTTGAATTTTTGAAAAATTATAGTAAATCATAGAAAAATCATAAAATAAAAAATCTAATTTTGTTGGACTCCACATGAGTAGATCTACACAGTAAATATATAATATAGTATGTTTTAGTACAAAGTTTTTGTTGTGGCTTTAGATCTATGTTTTCTTTAATTAATTGAAATAATTTATAGCTGCAGTTTCTAAGGTCTAATTATGATGAATTTTTTATGATGAGCTAATTTTTGTACAATTGAACTGTAGTAAAAATTTCACTCATTGGATCATGTATACCTAGTTATAGGTTTATTTATATAGCTACAGTCAGATCATTAATAGCTGCAGTCAGATCCATTGCCACTAGATGGTCCCGTCCCATACGTAGAAATTCCGGTGCAAGCCTGTTTAGTTCAAAAAGGAACTTAAAAAGTGCTACAGTATCTGTCACATCGAATCTTGCGGCATATACCTGGAATACTAAATGTAGACGAAAGAAAGAAAAAACTAATTACACAGTTTAGTTGTAAATCACGAGACAAATCTTTTGATCCTAATTAGTCCATGATTGGACACAAATTAAAAAATAAAACGAAAAGTACTATAGTATCCAAGCCCAAATTTTTTCATCATCTAAACAGGCCCGGCTACAGAGCTAATCGTACTAGAAATTGATTGATCCATCGGATAGACGACCGAGACTTTGTCTATCATCAGTCTTGTTCGTTCCCACTATTGCAATAGACAATGCAATCAGTAATAGGTCCCATACGTAGAAATTCCAGTTCATGCCAGTGCCAGGTATCCATTCATGTCACCTTCCTACTACACAGTAATACTAGAAATTGAATGGTCCATGGTATAGACGGAGACTTTGTCTATCAGTCATGTTCGTCCCCATTAGACAATGCAATCACTAATAAATCACCGTCTATACATGTCCTCGTCACTACTGTATAATTTGGGTTCATTTAACGTCTAAGACAAGCTTTATTTAGGTTTATGCTTATTTAATATAAATAACATATAACTAAGTTATACATGATCCAATGAGTATGAAATTTTTACTACAGTTCAATCATACAATAATTAGTCTACCATAAAAATTTCATCATAATTGGACCATAAAAATTGTAGCTATGAATTATTTTAATTAATTGCAGAAAACATAGATCTAAAGCCACAGCAAAAACTTTATACTAAAGCATACCATATTATATATTCACTGTGTAAATCTACTCATATGGAGTCTAACAAAATTAGATTTTATATTTTATGATATTTTATAATTTACTATGATTTTTAAAAGATTCAGTCGAAATAAATATAAAAGAAAAAGACAAAACCACCTTTAAAACTGCTTATAACAGGGCCAGAGATGTAAGATGAACCGTTTTAAAAGCCGAGAGAGGTGTTTTGCCTGGTTTTGGAGTTTAGAAAAAAAATCGAACTTTTGCAAAAGTCAAGGGAGGTAACGTTGACTTTTTCCTAATTTTAATGCCAATCTGGAGATCAACACAATGAAATTCGAGTTGCCATCGTCAATCAATGTTTCTTTGAATGATTGCAACGCGGTGAAAAGGAGTGGGGAACCTTCTTCTGTGCCAATGGGATCATCATCTTCAGAAATGTGTCCTGTAACTCCGGCTTCCGAATGCTCCTGTCACATAAAGAGAACTCATATAGTCATATAAGTACTGTAAGATTTTGCATAGAAAAGAAAATTGTGGCAGCCGGCCAGACAATAGATTCTAATGACACAGATCAATTAATTTAACTTTTACTCCCTCCATCCCAGAAAAAGGGATGTTCTAGAATTTTTCAAACAGATTACTGAAGAAGAGAAATGCCCTTAATACCCCTAGTATGTCACACATGATTCTCGTAAAAGAAAGAAAGTCGCTTGGTTTACTTCCTGATTAACAAGCGATGCATGCAAGCATACAGAGATACGAGGCAAGAGCGCATCTCAATAGGTAATTTGGCGTCGAATTTGTGGGCCAACAGCGTGTCAAAATATCTGTCTTAACTTTTAAAACCGTTCATCTTACCTCCTGACCTTTTTCCAAACAGTTTTGAAAGCGGTTTTATCTTTTTATTTATTATTTATTTTGGTTGAATCTTTGAAAAATTATAGTAAGTCACAGAAAAATCATAAAATAGAAAATCCAATTTTGTTGGACTCCACATGAGCAGATCTATAAAGCAAAAATATAATATAGTATGTTTTAGTACACATTTTTTGCTGTGGCTTTAGATCTATGTTTTCTTTAATTAATTGAAATAATTTATAGTTGTAGTTTCTATGGTCCAATTGTGATGAATTTTTTATGATGAGCTAATTTTTGTACAATTGAACTGTATTAAAAATTTCGTACTCATTTGATCTTGTATACCCAGTTATAGGTTTATTTATATAGCTACAGTCAGATCATTAATAACTGCAGTCAGATCCATTGCCACTGGATGGTCCCGTCCCGTACGTAGAAATTCAGGTGCATATAAGCAGGTACTCCCCTTCCAGCTACACAGCTAATCGTACTAAAAATTGATTGATCCATCGGATAGACGACCGAGACTTTGGCCCCGTTCACTTCCCAAAATATTTCACATCGAATCTTTGGACGCATGCATGGAGCATTAAATGTAGGTAAAAAAATAACTAATTGTACAGTTTGTCTGTAAAGGTCGAGATGAATCTTTTGAGCCTAATTAATTCATGGTTGGATAAATTTTACCAAATAACAACGAAAATGCTACAAAAATATTTCCCCCAAATATTTCGGATCTGAACACAGCCATTGTCTATCGTCAGTCTTGTTCATTCTCAGCCTGGGCACATTTTACCCGAAAACCGTAAACCGAACCGGACTGAACCGAAATATCGGTTTTTCGGTTTCTCGGTTCGGCTTCGGTTTTTGTATTTGCGAGATTCGGTGTTCGGCGCGGTTGTCGGTTTCACCCCGAAGCTGAACTGAGAACCGTTCAAACCGAACTACACTGCCATATCTCCCTCGATCCCCCACTCAGCGAAGCCCACGAAGTCAGAAACGTGCAAAGCCTGCTCGCAGCCCACTTTAGAGAATAAACAGGCCCCCCACACTACCACCACCCAGACATTCCCCACCCACCTCAAACCCTAACGCCGTAACCGCTGGCGGCGGCGGCGGCAGTGCTCGACCGCGACCGCGCGAGGCCGCGACTCCGCGAGCAAGCGCGGGCGCTGCGGCAGTGAGCAGCGAACGCGCGCGCGTGGCCACGACCCACGAGCAGGGAGGAACGGAGAGCCACGAGCGACGCTTGCAGTAGCAGCTACGAGTGGCGTGGCGGGGTCACGGCAGCGGCGCGACCTCTAGGCGGGATTGGCAGCTCGGGTCTTCCGCAAGCAGGGCGGGGCGACGCAGGCTCGCCGCGACAAGGCGAGCAGAGCGGAGCGCAGCGCCGGTGCAAGCTCTGCAGATTGTTCCTCCCCATTGGCATTCTGCCATTTTCCCTTTTCTGTGCTAGCTTCGGTTTCTTCGGTTGAGCCGAAAAACCAAACCGATTAAGCCGAAACCGAACTCGTCGGTTTTGGATTCCAGGGAGCACCGATCGGTTGCTAATTTCCAGAAACCAAAATTCGCAGTGACCGAACCAACCGAACCGATTTGTCGGTTTTAACCGAACGCCGAGGCTGAGTTCATTCCCACTACTGCAATCGACAATGCAATCAGTAATAGGTCCCATACGGCTGTGTTTAGTTCGTGAAAAAGTATGAGTTGGGCTACTGTAGCACTTTTCGTTTTATTTGGTAATTTGTGTTAATCATGGACTAAATAGGCTCAAAAGATTCGTCTCGCGATTTACAACCAAACTGTGTAATTAGTTTTTTCTTCCGTTTATATTTAATGCTCTATGCATGTGACGTAAGATTCGATATGATAGGTACTGTAGCACTTTTTGGGTTCACTTTTTGTGAACTACCTCCTCCATCCGTTTCAAATACTTTTGAATTAATTGGTTTGTTCTAAACGTCGTATATTTACAAACGGAGTGAGCATTTGAGAGGCTACTATTTCCCTGTATGTTCTCTCAGATTTATGAAGCAAGAGGGGTTTTTTTTTGCAACAAGATTGATTTTGTTCATTTTATGATATAACTCTTTGAAAAAAATTCTACAAAAAATAGAAGCAACCAGTTGCACAATGGACTAGGTAACAGAAGAAAACCAGTTCAACGACATGGGCCCATTCCCTAGATGCAAGTGGAGCCACGAAATGATCTGCTCTCTGCAGCAGCGTCTATGGCCCTGTTTTCCCGGCTTATCGGCCGTACTTTTCAGCCATTTTTTCTAGTCAGAATAATATTTTTCTCTCGTAACAAATCAGCCAATAATACTTTTAGCCATGGCTTACCAGACCAACGAATGGGGCCTATACCTTGCTCTGTTTCTGTTCTCAAGAAATGCTCTGCTTTCTTGTGCGCACAGATGGCCGAACACTAAAGAAGTACCAGTGTGACAATCAATGTAAACCCACCAAGGAATTAATAATTTTAAGGAAAAAGTCCACATTACATTTTTTCCTCTCTGAACTCTAAAACCAGATAAAAATATCTGCATTAATTTTTAAAACCGTTCATCTTACCTCTCTAGCCCTCTTCTGAGTAGTTTTGAAGGCGATTTTATCCTTTTATTTATTATTTATTTTGGCTGAATCTATAAAAAATTATAGTAAGTTATAGAAAAATCATAAAATAAAAAATTCAATTTTGTTGGACTCCACATGAGTAGATCTATACAGTAAATATATAATAGGTATGTTTTAGTACAAAGTTTTTGCTGTAACTTTAGATCTATGTTTTCTGTAATTAATTAAAATAATTTATAACTGCAGTTTTTAAGTCCAATTGTGATGAAATTTTTACGATAGACTAATTATTGTATGATTGAGTTGTAGTAAATATTTCATACTTATTGGATCATGTATAACTTAGTTATATGATTATTTATATAACTACAGTCAGATCATTAATAGCTGCAGTCAAATCCATTGCCACTAGATGGTCCTGTCCCGTACGTAGAAATTCCGGTGCATGCGAATGGGCATGTGGTTCAGTGGTAGGTCTGTCCAGTGGAACGCTACCCACCAGGGTTTGAACCTGGTGATCGCACCTTTTTTCTAGATTTTTTCCACAATTTTCAGGGTACAAGCACGCGTGCGCGTTCGGTGGTATTGCGTGTGTTCGGACGCGCACACGTGTGTCGTGAGTGTGGAGGGTATGGATTGTGTTGGTCTAAGTTGTACCAATCAAAAAAAGAAATTCCGGTGCATGTAAGCCAGCTACTCCCCTTCCAGTTACAGAGCTAATCGTACTATAAATTGATTGATCCATCAGATAGACGACCGAGACTTTGTCTATCATTAGTCTTAAAGATGGCAACGGGTACATCCCCGTCGGGTATTGCCATCCCGTCCCCGTCCCCGTCCCCGTTACGGAGAATACATCCTGTCCCCTTCCCCATTACCTGTCTCGGGTATAGATTCTTGCCTATCACTGTCCCCAATCGGGTAACAGGTACCCAACGAGTACTGCATACCCGATAATCAGGGATGCTTGGGGTCGTAGCTTTCTTCAATCAGAGACCTTTCTTCTTCATCTTCATGGTGGAGGTAGAGTCGGAGCTTCCTGCTTGCCTCGAGAAAGTGAACTAGGGTTCTAGGAACACACATACTATTTATATGATTGCTTAGATTTGAGCCAAAATAACTATGTTGGGCTTCTTTGGGCATAATATTCACAAGGTTGCTCAAATAGTCGGGTTCCCCGGCAGGTAACGGGGACGGGTATACAGGGAACGTCCCCATACGCGCCATCCCCGTTGGGGATGGATTTTTGCCCATTTAGATACCCGCGGACAGTGATATCATCCCATCCTCATCCCCTAATAGATCAAATACCCATCGGGTATCGGGTACCGTTGCCATCTTTAATCAGTCTTGTTCATTCCCACTACTGCAATAGACAATGCAATCAGTAATAGGTCCCATAAGTAGAAATTCCAGCTCATGCCAGTGCCAGCTATCCATCCATGTCACCTTCCAGCTACACAGTAGTACTAGAAATTCAATGGTCCATCAGATAGACGAAATCTTTATCAGTCATGTTCGTCACCATTAGACAATGCAATCACTAATACATGTCCTCATCAGTACTATATAACTTGGGTTCATTTAACGTCTAAGACAAGCTTTATTTAGGTTTATGCTTATTTAATATAAATAAACCTATAACTAAGCTATACATGATTCAATGAGTATGAAATTTTTACTACAGTTTAATTATACAATAATTAGCCCATCATAAAAATTTTGTCACAATTGGACAATAGAAATTGCAGCTATGAATTATTTTAATTAATTACAGAAACATAGATCTAAAGCCATAGCAAAAACTTTATACTAAAGTATACCATATTATATATTCACTGTATAGATCTACTCATGTAGAGTCTAATAAAATTGAATTTTCCATTTTATATTTTTTTATGATTTACTATGATTTTTCAAAGATTCAGTTAAAATAAATATAAAAGAAAAATACAAAACCGCCTTTAAAATTGCTTATAACATGGCCATGTAGGTAAGATAAACGGTTTTAAAAGCCGAGAGATGTTTTGCCTGATTTTGGAGTTTAGAAGAAAAAGCGGACTTTCGCAAAAGTTAAGGGAGGTTACGTGGACGTTTTCCTAATTTTAATGCCAATCTGGAGATCAACACAATGGATCCATAATCCAAAGTGAAGGGCCACTCAAGACAATTCAACAATGCAGATCAAAGACACCCAAAATATACTGACGATGACACTGAATATTACTAGATTAAAACAGATAAGTTTCTTACTAACTAGACAGTCACATAGGTACTGATAGTTACCGTAGTTACACTTAACAGACCTACTGAAGTTGACACTTAATACTTAATACTACTGCATATAAAGCAGATAAGTTTCTTGTCAACTAGACGTAGATACAGATAGCAATAGTTAACAGACCTGGAACATGAAACCAAACTACTAGCACATGATGTCTTCATCCTTCCCTCAAAACACGTCTCAACAAAAGCCCATCTTATGACAAGGGAGACACCACTGTTAGAAAACTAGTTCTCTCTAGCACACAATAACAGGAAACAGAGGAAAAGCTTTCTTTCTGTATTTCCTTTTCACAGCTTGTGAGGATACAATGAAAGTGACCTCCTATTTATAGAGGAGGTTCTTGTATATGAACAAATGTGAATCCCTAAACTTTGTTTTCTCTTCCTTATTAATTTGGCCATCATGATTCAAAGTCTTTCCTACTGTTCTTAGTCTTTCAAAGACTTTGATTCTCAACACTCCCCCTTAGCCAAATTTATGCTATGTGTATGCCTCGTTAAAAACTCCCCCAAAAAACCCAGTGGAAAAAAGGGTAGGAGAAAAGAGTGCATCGCATGCATTACTTATGTTGCACCTATTGTCTCGTTAAAAACCTTGCATAAGAAAACCCAATGGGAAAAAACTCATCAAGGGAAAAAGAATACAACAGTTGATGTTTGAGTCAGGTTTTCAGAACTGACTCGTGATCTTCAGTATCACAATCATGGACTATGGCTTCGGGGTTTGTCTCCCCCTGAACCCTACAGCTCTCCAAGCCGCCTCATGCCAATTCCACGAACACATCTATGGAAACGGAGGCAGGCAAAGATTTTGTGAATAAATCTGCTAGATTATCACATGACCTTGCTTGCAGGATATTTATCTCCCCGCTCTTCTGGAGTTCATGGGGGTCAAAGAACTTTGGAGCAATATGTTTCGTAAGATTGCTCTTGACATAGCCCATATGCATCTGTGCAACACAAGTCGTATTATCATCATAGATAATTGTGGGGGTGTCAGCGACGCTCATACCACATGACTTTTGGATGTGGTAAACCATCTATCACAGCCATACACATTCTCGTGTGGCTTTGTACAGAGCAATTATCTCCGAGTGGTTGGTCGATGTCACAACCAGGGTCTGCTTCACAGACCACCAAGAGATGGCTGCACCACCACAGAGAAATACAAAACTAGTCTGTGATCTGGCATTATGTGGGTTAGACATATAGCCAGCATCAACATAACCCACCATAACCCACCACAGTTGAGACTTGGTTCTTGGGAACCATAGACCAAGGTCTTGGGTACCTTGTAGGTACGATAGGATAGTTTTGACACCAACCCAATGCCTTCTAGTTGGGGCAGCACTATACCTTGCCAACAAGTTTACTGCGAATGCAATATCAGGTCTTGTGCAATTCGCAAGGTACATTAGCGCTCCGATGGTGCTTAAGTATGGAACTTCAGGTCCCAATACTCTCTCATCATCACCCTTTGGTCTAAATGGGTCCTTATTTGCTTCCAGAGATCGAACCACCATGGGGGTTTTAAGAGGGTGGCACTTGCTCATATTGAACTTTTTCAAGTATCCTCTTTGTGTAGGTGGACTGGAGTACGAATACTCCCCTAGGGAGGTGTTCGAGCTGCAGGCCCAAACAGAACTTGGTTTTACCCAAGTCTTTCATCTCAAACTCAGATTTGAGGTAAGCCATCGCCTCCTCAATGTCCCTTGTCGTCCCGATGATATTCAAATCATCGACATAGACTGAGATGATGCAGAATCCATCATTGGACTTCTTTATGAAGACGCAGGGACAGTCATCATTGTTTGTGTAACCTCTCTTAAGGAGAAAGTTACTCAGACGGTTGAACCACATTCTTCTGGATTGTTTCAAATCGTACAACGACCGCTGTAGGCGGACGCTGAACATGTTGCAGTTTTGATTCGGTCCAGGGATCCTGAGCCCTTCAGGGACTCTCATATAGATTTTTGAATCAAGTGACCCATACAAGTATGCGGTCACAACATCCACCAACTGCATTTTCAAATTCAAGTTAGCTGCCATAGATATAAGATATCGGAACGGTATGCCACTCATAACAGGAGAGTAAGTCTCATCATAATCGATGCCAGGTGTAACACCCTCGGTGTTACCGCGCGTGTCAACTCACCTAAACATGTTTTGAGCTTGGTTGTTAGGTGTTTAGCCTGTGTCATAGATCGTAGAATCATTCTGTTAAATTCTAAATGGCTAACGAAAATGTTGAATAGAAGTTGTCGTTTTAACCGTGTCGTGTTGACAGAGTCAAAAATGATTTTTTAGCAAAACTGTTACAGAACGTGTGTGCAACACTTTAATAAAAATTGAAGAACAAACTTTGTTCCTGGCAGTGCTACAAGTGTATTAACATAAAAAGAAGGTTAGCTCATGTTTTTACTAGCTTGGAAATCGAAGTTAAAACCAAATCTTTGATGAGATCAGTGAGCTTAGAAGTAGTTTGACAACCTTGTGTTCATGAGCTTTCTTGCTGAAACGTGTTGCCAGCGTAGTCGTGTTTTGGCTTCTGGGGACAGCCCTTGGTGCCCTCTAGGCTGTAGACCGAATGGTTAAGCCGTAGTCGAGCTGGGGCAGTGCTTTTCACGTGCTTCAAAATCTATGCGTGTAACCTAGTCTCGGTTGTCGGCTCACCACTGCAGGCCGCTCCGTGCCGACGCCTGGCCGCGCTGTCGGGTTGGGCAGACGAGCGCGTTCGGCCGGCCGCAGCCGGTTTCTGCCGCGCCTTCTCGCGCTGCCCCCTGTCTTTTCCCCTCTTGTCACGCGTGGGACGCGACCGTGGTCAGGGCTACGGCGTCGCGCCCATGCCCTGCCACTCCCTGTGCCGCTGCTGGTCGTCCGACAGCTGCTCGCGCGCGTCCCTCCCGCTTCGCTCGCGCGCGCTCGACGTGAACCCCTGCGCGTGTCCCGAGGGTTGAACTCCCCTCTCCTTTGCGCGTTATCGCCATACCGTGGACCCGCTGTCCCTTTTCGTCCACGAGCGGCCACTGATTTTCAATTCACCTCGAGCACGGCTTCGTCTCCTAGCCTACTAGCCAACCGACCTCACTGCGCTTCGAGCTTGGCCCCACCGTGCTCCAATTGGAGTTTCTCCGCTCTGCCTGGCCTTAAGGCCAAGCTCGGCCATGCTTCATGGCAACCCACCCCTTTTCCCTCGAACTCCCGATTGATCGCACAGTTAGCTTTGCCACCACCTCCGCCCCACCCTGCGCACCTCGCCGTGGCCCATTGGCCGCCTAGCTGTCGTTGACGTGGCCGCGCCGCCGCGGTGCATCGCTTGGTCGCTCGGGCACTCGTGGCCGGCTTAGCTCAGGTACGCTCTAGCCATCCTCTCACTGCGGTTAGGTCCGTGGTGACCCACTGAAGCTCACCCACCCCTTGGCCACCCTCGCAGAGCTCCTGCCCTCTGAAACGCCGTCACCGCCCTCGTCGTTTGGCCGCCATCTTGGGGAGGCCGCAACACCTCATCTCTGGCCACCGAATCGCTGCCCTAAGCCTCGTGTTTGTACCGTGGTAAGCGTCTCCCCCTCAGATTAGCTATAGCAGCTCCCCTCTGGCCGGCGCAACCGGCCAGTGCCGGCCAACGCCGCACCGGCGTGCGGAGGTGCGTCGGGGACCGCCCGGTGGTGAAGACAGTTTTGTGGAAGGGTTTTCTTGAAAAACCCTTAAGGGTGGGAATAGTGCCGAGTTGGGTTCTGGCATTAGTAGTCAGTTCGGGGGCTTGGTTGCAATATTGTCGGCGCGCGCGGGCTTCCCCGGCCATGGGCCGTGCCTCGTGGGCCGCGTGTGTGCGCACGCGCGCGCTTCGAGCTTGGGTGGGCCATGCGGTCAGATGAAGTTTTCCTTTTTCGAAAGTAAATCAATGTGGCTTATGATTTCATGTAAATTATTAAACTTTGAGGAATTTTAGCGACTTGTATAGCTGTACAAAAATCATGAAATCACTTTAGTTAAGTTCCTAAATTCATGCTCTATCAGTTAGTAAATTCCTATCGTGCAGTACTGTAATGATGCTCGGTCGATTAAATCAATGCATAAAGCGACGTATATTAATGCAGTACTGTAATGATGCTCGGCCGCGTGTGTGGCAAATCTAGGATAACTCTAGCTCTTAAGTTGTTACAGTAGCTTAATGATGTTGTTAGATGCTTGCTGTAATTTTTATAGCCATCGAATAGCTTGTTTGTTAGGGTAGATAAGTTTCCCTAGTAGTGCTTGTAGTAAAGCGGTAATCGGAAAATGGTGCGCTTGTTAGTTGCTGGAGTTGAATTGCATCAAGTCAACCTTGTTAGTAGAAATAATGATAGCTTAGCATACTCGCTATTAGAGTTAGCTTAGCAGTTGGTAGTTGTTGTTATTAAAGTTACCGTTGTCACCTTATTAAGTGTGGTATTATCATTGCATGCATGTAGATCACGAGGTGGTTGAGTACGTGGCCGTGGAGGAGCAGGATTACGAGGAAGTCATTGAGGAGTATGAGGAGGAAATCTTCATACCTGAGGAGTTCCAGGAGCCGCCCGCTACTGACACCTCTGACTTTGCGGCTGCCCAATGCAAGCCCGATGCATAACCCTTATTTTTGCAAATCTGATATATATTTAAATGTTGTGCATTTAAGTTACAGGAATTTCTATGATACCCACATAAATATACATATACCCATGAGTCTTACTAGTATAGGATCGCATAGTTACTTTTATGATTATTACATTTTGGGTAAAATGGTGGAAAGGAAATGGCGACCGGGCAGGGATGTGGTATGGGTATTGGTGGGTGTAGCAAGTTGTGTCCCGCGGCCACGAGGCATAATTTGGTTGCACTGTTTCCCTGTCCATGTCAATTAAGGACCATTCGTTGCATGGACCCTGGTCAAGTCACAGATCTCCTTATCCCGAGCATATACTAGCGGATGGGGGCTAGGAAGACTGTTACTCTCTTGTCCTGGGCTCCGGCTCTTTCCGGACCGACTGATTGGAGGCGGGGATAGGTGGAGGTCTTAGCACTGTATTGAGGCCGGGCCTCGAGTACGGGAGCTAAGAGTCCATGTTTGGACGGGGACCTGGAAACCCAAGACAGGAGGGGAACGAGTTGGTCTTGCTTGTGCCTGGGGTACAAGCGAGGCATGTGTTTTTTGGGGTACCCAGCTGGGCACATTGATTCATGAATCGTCGTTTCTGCGTGACGCTACGGCTTGACTATGCTCTGGCATCGTAGTAAGAATTGGAAATTGAAAGATGGAGAAATGGTCCTGAATTACTCAACTTTTGCTTGATTATAGCATAGGTGCTTACATAGATTATTGGTTAATGAATAAAATATAGCTTCTAAAAGTTACAAAATTAAGGACACACTCTTAGTGCTGCTTTCCGCAAACAAGAAAAACCCACCAGCTAGAAAGCCTATCATAACCCTTGAGAGTCGGGAAGTATATTTCCCAGTCGGGTAAGTCTTGCGAGTACATTGTGTACTCATGGTTTATTTTACCCTTGTTGCAGGTGCACCTTTAGCAGGTTTGTCTTGTGTGGAGGATTCTTCTGGTGGGCACAGATGGATTCTCATCGCTTTCCGCTAGATGTTATTTTATTTCCGCTGTTAATTATTGCACTCTGAACCTATGGTATTGTAATAACTATTTCTAAGACTCTGTGTTGTATGAAATGGACTAAGTATTGTAAGTTTGTACTCATTATTGGATCCCAGGTGTAAAATGTGGAGTGTTCGAGTTCTCCCGTCGGGTGTGCTCGACGGAATCATCTGGTTTAGCTCACTTTTAGGGCACTTAGTGTCCAGTGGAAGGCAAGCGCCCTGAAAGCGTGCTAAATTGGGCGATTCCGCCACAGATGGTACCAGAGCCAATAATGAGCTTACAAGCTTAATCACATATTTCAAAAGGCTTAAAACTTTGACGAATAAAAGGTTTATAAAAATTAGGATGCGGTAATTAAGTACTAAGCCCTAGCAATATGGTTTACTAGGATAGTGGCACTGGTTTACCTAACCATCTTCTGCAGGTACACTAACTTACGTTGCGTAAGGAAACACTAGATTCGAAAGTGAGTGTGCGATGTGCCAAAGATTGCTAGCGAAGTGCCGCTATATTTTTGGCTTGAGTGAACGTATAGGGTGATACATGCATCACAAAGATAAAAACCTGGTTAATCTAAAAACCCCTTCACGATAATCATAGATAGTAATAGGGTAGAATAAGAATTAAAATGAATTGCTTCAACTCTTTTGAAGGCCGTTTCATCGTCTCAGTCTCACGTTCTAAATCTGGAGAAGTGTCATAATGGTTGGTTCTTATCTGTTACAGATGAACCTGAGGTCCGGTCGCGGGGCAGTTGGGTCTGTTCATGGAAGTACCAGCGCTAGAGGGGGCCGTGACCCAGAGAATGGTCGCGAGAATGTCGGGGAGAGTCACGACGCCCCACGCTTGGCTCCTCCTCCTCCCCCTCCGCCACCACCGCCTCTGATGACTCAGGCAGAGATGATGGTGGAGTTGTTAGCTTCTCATCGTGAGACGGCCCGTGCCCTGGAGCTGATGGCACAGGTTGTCGGTGGCCTCGCTCGTGGGGGTCCTGGTGGCAACGGTGGGAACGGGGGCGGTGCCCATGGTCTTGAGAGGCCCTGTTCGTATCAGGACTTCTTGAAGACTAACCCGCCCACGTTCGCGCCGACTGTAGAGCCTCTGGACGCGGATCACTGGCTTCGTGTGCTAGAGCAAAAGTTTCTGCTGCTCATGGTGACCGATGAGCAGAAGGTGTGCTTCGCCGCATAGCAGTTGTTGGGGGTCTACCAGCGCTTGGTGGGATACCTTCAACGCCATGCAGCAGGTGGACCACCGGGTGACTTGGCAGGAGTTCACTGCCGCTTTCCGAGAGTACTTCATTCCTGTGGGTGTTCTAAACAGGAAGCTCTTGGAGTTCTTGGACCTGAAGCAGGGAAGCCTGTCCGTGATAGATTATGTCAACAAGTTCAACCATTTATCACAGTATGCTGGCACTCACGTTGACACAGATGAGAAGAAGAGGGACCGCTTCTACCATGGCCTCTCTTGTGTTTTGCAGAAGGAGCTGTACACCGGGAACTACCAGACTTTTGGCACCCTGATGAATGCAGCCATTGCTATGGAGGGTCTGCAGCGTGACACTCAGGCTGAGTGGAAGCGCAAGCGGGGGATTTCTGGGTCTTCTGGTCACCAGCAGGCGTAGAAGATGCAGGTTGTTAAGAGGATGTCCTACCATTCTCCTGGTGGACAGCCGTCTCGACAGCCGCAGCAGACTCGTCAGGCTCCGATGACTCAGTACCGTGCACCTTCCCAGCAGGTGCAACAGCCATAGGGACAACAGTTTCCACCTCATCAGGGGCAGATGGTCAAGTCTACTGGTTGTTTCAAGTGTGGCAAGGAGGGCCACTTTACTCGGGAGTGTCCCGAGAACCGGCCTGTTCAGTCTGCCCAGCCGTCCACCAACTCTCGTCTGATCAAGAGGACGGTTATCAAGAAGAAAGTCCCAGTGAGCCATTCGGGACAGGTGAACTACACGGAGGCTGAGGAGATATTACAGGATCAACCCGTGATGGCTGGTATGTTCACCACCAACTCTCACCCAGCACTTGTGTTATTTAATTCTGAGGCATCACATTCATTTATGAGCATGGGGTATGCGGAAAGGCATAATCTACCTATTATGGCCATCCCTAAGGCCTATAGAATCAGCACTCCGGGTGCAAAGATGTTTATCAACACCCGGACGGATACTGTCAGTTTAGTGCTAGCCATCCATAGTTATCGCATTCAGTTCATGTTGCTACCTGGGCATGGCATTGATGCAATACTAGGCATGAACTGGCTGAAGGTTTATGGGGTAGTGTTGGACCTTAAGTAGAGAGTTGTTGAGTTGCGGCTTCCTGCATCCGAGGATAGGACGTCTCTTCTCATTCCGTCAGAACTCACTTCGCCAGTTGCTGCAAATGTGGAAGTCTCTTCTGATCTCACCTCTATTCCAGTGGTCTGTGAGTTTTCAGATGTTTTTCTTGATGATTTGCCTAGGCTACCACCGGATAGAGATGTGGAGTTCACCATTGAGTTAGAGCCTAGCATTGCTCCTATTTCCCGGCGTCCCTATCGTATGGCACCGAAGTAGCTAGCTAAAATGAAGAAATAGTTAGAAGAGTTGCGGAATAAAGGGTTCATCCGTCCTAGTTCTTCACCTTGGGGTTGTCCTGCCATTTTTGTGAAGAAGAAGGATGGTACTCTTCGCATGTGTGTGGATTACCGCCCCCTCAGTGCGGTAACCATTAAGAACAAGTACCCCTTGCCCCATATTGATGCTTTGTTTGATGAGTTGGCTGGGGCAAAGGTGTTCTCTAAAATAGATCTTCGGTTGGGGTATCATCAGATAAAGATCCGGCCACAAGATATACCAAAGACAACTTTTTCTACTAGGTATGGGTTATATCAGTACCTAGTCATGTCTTTCGGCCTCATAAATGCTCCTGCATTTTTCATGTATCTCATGAATTCAGTCTTTATGCCGGAGTTGGATAAGTTTGTAGTGGTCTTTATCGATGACATCTTGATTTATTCCAAGAATGAAGAAGAGCATGCACAGCATATCCGCACCGTCCTGACCCGGTTGCGAGAGCACAAGTTGTACGCTAAGTTCAGCAAGTGCGAGTTTTGGTTGGATCGAGTTTAGCTCTTGGGACATGTTCTGACTCCTGAGGGTGTGTCTGTAGATCCTAGTAAGGTTCAGGATGTGTTGAATTGGAAGTCTCCTACTTCAGTGCATCAGATCCGACAGTTTCTGGGTCTTGCCAGATACTATCGGCGTTTTATTCTGGATTTCTCTAAAATAGCTCACCCCATGACCAAACTACTTCAGAAGGATGCAAAGTTTGTATGGAGTTCGGCTTGTGAAGAAGCTTTTCAGGCATTGAAGAAGTTTCTTACCTCAGCTCCTGTTCTGGCTCAACCGGATATTGAGAAGCCTTTTGATGTTTATTGTGATGCCTCCAGGACTGGGCTTGGGTGCGTGCTTATGCAAGATGGGCGTGTGATAGCATATGCTTCACGCCAACTGAAAAAGCACGAGGTGAATTACCCAACCCATGATTTAGAGCTAGCTGCAGTGGTGCACGCTCTAAAAATTTGGAGACACTACTTGTTGGGGAATAAAGTGTATATTTTTACGGACCATAAGAGCCTTAGATATATTTTTACTCAACCTGAGTTGAATCTGAGGCAAAGGAGATGGCTTGAGTTGATTAAAGATTACAACTTAGAGGTCCATTATCATCCGGGAAAAGCTAATGTGGTGGCTGATGCTTTGAGCCGTAAGTCACATGTGCCTGATGAAGAGTCCTTGCCTCTCTCTCACTTTGCAGTGTTAGCACAGATTGCTTTAGTCTCAGAATTACTTGAGCAAATCATTGCTGAGCAAAGGTATGATGACTTGGAGATTCCCCACATCAAAAAGTTGATGGCTGAAGGGCGTGGTCCGCATTTTAGCATTGATGAGCAAGGTGTGATGAAGTACAAGAACCGGTTAGTGGTTCCCGGTAATGAGGAACTTAGAAGGAAGATTCTAAAGGAAGCTCACCAATCCAAGTTATCTATTCACCCAGGGAGTAACAAGATGTACCATGATTTGCGCCAGTTGTATTGGTGGTCAAACATGAAGAACGATATTACCGAGTTTATTGCTGAGTGTGATATTTGTGGAAGAGTTAAGGTAGACCATCTGTGAAGGCTAGGTTTTTCTGCAGCCCTTGCCTATTCTGGTCTGGAAATGGGAGAATATTTCCATGGATTTTATTATCGGATTACCCCGCACAGCCAAGGGCCATGATTCTATTTGGGTTATTGTGGACCGCCTCACCAAGACTGCTCATTTTCTTCCAGTGGGTACTCGGTATACAGCCTCGCAGTATGCCAAGCTGTATTTTGATCGCATTGTGACCATCCATGGAGTTCCGCTTACTATTGTTTCTGATCGTGGGGCAGTTTTCATGTCATGTTTTTGGACGCAACTCCAAGAATGCCTTGGTACTAGCCTTCTCAGAAGTTTAGCCTATCATCCCCAGATCGACGGTCAGACAAAAAGGGTGAATGAAGTGCTTGAAGATATGTTGAGAGCTTGTGTCATCTCTTTTCCTAAAAAGTGGGACGAATGTTTGAAGTTGGCCAAGTTTTCTTATAATAACAGCTATCAAGAGAGCATCCAGATGGCACCTTTTGAGGCTCTGTATGGTAAGAAATGCAGAACCCCACTCAACTAGGTTGAGGTGGGAGACCGCGGTTATTTCGGGCCTAACTTTGTGCTTGAAGCAAGGGAGAAGGTTGGGATTATCCGGAGTCACTTGAAGGCAGCGCAGAACCGACAGAAAACTTATGCAGACAAGAGAAGGAGGCCCTTGGAATTTGAAGTTGGGGATTATGTGTATCTCAAGGTGTCTCCCAAGAGGGGTGTGCATCGTTTTGGTGTTTGTGGGAAACTAGCTCCACGCTATGTTGGGCCCTACAAGGTTTTGTCCTGGCGTGGTCCAGTGGCTTATCGGTTATCGCATTCAGCTCCCTGATATTTTGTCAGCTGTCCATGATGTCTTCCATGTGTCCCAGTTGAAAAAGTGTTTGCGAGTTCCCACTGAGGCAGTAGAAATTGAAGGGCTTTCCCTTCAACTAGACCTTTCGTATGAGGAACATCCAGTAAAAATCCTAGATGAAAAGGAGAGAGTGACCAGGAACAATGTGGTAAAATTGTACAAGGTCCAGTGGCAACATCACTCGGAGGAGGAAGCAACTTGGGAACTTGAAAGCTATATTTTGAAGCACTATCCCCATCTCTTGTCTAGCTCCTGAAGGTAACTCGTTAAGTTGAGAGTTTTCCCTATCCTCTTTTCCCACACTTGGCATGGGAAATCTCGGGTCAAGATTTTCTTTTAGGGGGGTAGAGCTGTAACACCCTCGGTGTTACCGCGCGTGTCAACTCACCTAAACGTGTTTTGAGCTTGGTTGTTAGGTGTTTAGCCTGTGTCGTAGATCGTAGAATCATTCTGTCAAATTCTAAATGGCTAAACAAAATGTTGAATAGAAGTTGCCGTTTTAACCATGTCGTGTTGATAGAGTCAAAAATGATTTTTTAGCAAAACTGTTATAGAATGTGTGTGCAACACTTTAATAAAAATTGAAGTACAAACTTTGTTCCTAGCAGTGCTACAAGTGAATTAACATAAAAAGAAGGTTAGCTCATGTTTTTACTAGCTTGGAAATCGAAGTCAAAACCAAATCCTTGACGAGATTAGTGAGCTTAGAAGCAGTTTGACAACCTTGTGTTCGTGAGCTTTTCTTGCTGAAACGTGTTGCCAGCGTAGTCGCGTTTTGGCTTCTGGGGATAGCCCTTGGTGCCCTCTAGGCTGTAGACCGAATGGTTAAGCCGTAGTCGAGCTAGGGCAGTGGTTTTCACGTGCTTCAAAATCCGTGTGTGTAACCTAGTCTCGATTGTCGGCTCTGTGTTTGCGGTCACCACCGCAGGCCGCTCCGTGCCGACGCCTGGCCACGCTGTCGGGTTGGGCAGGCGAGCGCGTCCGGCCGGCCGCAGCCGGTCTCTGTCGTGCCTTCTCGCGCTGCCCCCTGTCCTTTCCCGTCTTGTCGCACGTGGTGACACGATCGTGGTCAGGGCTGCGGCGTCGTGCCTATGCCCTGCCCCTCCCTGCGTCGCTGCCGGTCGTCCGATAGCTGCTCGCGCGCGTCCCTCCCGCTATGCTCGCGCGCGCTCGACGTGAACCCCTGTGCGTGTGTCGCCTTGTCCTAGTCGACCCCATTTCCCCCCGTTGCGAGGTGACCCGAGGGTTGACCTCCCCTCTCCTCCGCGCGCTGTCGCCATGCCACGGACCGGCTGTCCCTTTTTGTCCACGAGTGGCCACCGATTTTCAATTCACCTCGAGCACGGCTTCGTCTCCTAGCCTGCCAGCCGACCGACCTCACTGCGCTTTGAGCTTGGCCCCACTGTGCTCCAACTGGAGTTTCTCCGCTCCGCCTGGCCTTAAGGCCGAGCTCAGCCATGCTTCATGGCAACCCACCCCTTTTCCCTTGAACTCCCGATTGATCGCACAGTTAGCTTCGCCACCACCTCCGCCCCACCCTGCGCACCTCGCCGTGGCCCATTGGCCGCCTAGCTGTCGTTGACGTGGCCGCGCCGCCGCGGTGCAACGCTTGGTCACTCGGGCGCTCATGGCCGGCTCAGCTCAGGTACGCTCTAGCCATCCAGTCACTGCAGTTAGGTCCGTGGTGACCCACTGAAGCTCACCCACCCCCTTGGCCGCCCTCGCAGAGCTCCTGCCCTCTGAAACACCATCACTGCCCTCGTTGTTTGGCCGCCATCTTGGGGAGGCCACAACACCTCATCTCTGGCCACCAAATCGCTGCCCTAAGCCTCGCGTCTGTACCGTGGTAAGCGTCTCCCCCTCAGATTAGCTATAGCAGCTCCCCTCTGGCCGGCGCAACCAGCCAGTGCCGGCCAATGCCGCACCGGCGTGTGGAGGCACGTCGGGGACCGCTCGGTGGTGAAGACAGTTTTGTGGAAGGGTTTTCTTGAAAAACCCTTGAGGGTGGGAATAGTGCCGAGTTGGGTTCTGGCATTAGTAGTCAGTTCGGGGGCTTGGTTGTAATATTGCCGGCGCGCGAAGGCTTCCCCGGCCGTGGGCCGTGCCCCGTGGGCCGCGTGTGTGCGTGCGCGCGTGCGCTTTGAGCTCGGGTGGGCCACGTGGTTTGGGCCGCGCGGTCAGTTGAAGTTTTCCTTTTTCGAAAGTAAATCAATGTGGCTTATGATTTCATGTAAATGATTAATCTTTGAGGAATTTTAGCGACTTGTATAGCTGTCCAAAAATCATGAAATCACTTTAGTTAAGTTCCTAAATTCATGCTCTATCAGTTAGTAAATTCCAGTCGTGCAGTACTATAATGATGCTTGGTCGATTAAATCAATGCATAAAGCGACGTATATTAATGCCACCAATATTGTGGGAAAATTTTGTGGCAAATCTAGGATAGCTCTAGCTCTTAAGTTGTTACAGTAGCTTAATAATGTTGTTAGATGCTTGCTGTAATTTTTATAGCCATCGAATAGCTTGTTTGTTAGGGTAGCTAAGTTTCCCTAGTAGTGCTTGTAGTAAAGCGGTAATCGGAAAATGGTGCGCTTGTTAGTTGCTGGAGTTGAATTGCATCAAGTCAACCTTGCTAGTAGAAGTAATGATAGCTTAGCATACTCGTTGTTAGAGTTAGCTTAGCAGTTGGTAGTTGTTGTTATTAAAGTTACCGTAGACACCTTATTAAGTGTGGTATTATCATTGCATGCATGTAGATCACGAGGTGGTTGAGTACGTGGCCACGGAGGAGCAGGACTACAAGGAAGTCATTGAGGAGTACGAGGAGGAAATCTTCGTACCTGAGGAGTTCTAGGAGCCGCCCGCTACTGACACCTCTAACTTTGCGACTGCCCAATGCAAGTCCGGTGCATAACCCTTATTTTTTGCAAATTTGATATATATTTAAATGTTGTGCATTTAAGTTACAGGAATTTCTATGATGCCCACATGCATATACATATACCCATGAGTCTTACTAGTATAGGATCGCATAGTTGCTTCGCTTAGGATCATCGGTAGAGTGAGTAACCTGTCGTTACTCACAATAGGGAGTTACTTTTATGATTATTACATTTTGGGTAAAATGGTGGAAAGGAAATGGCGACCGGGCAGGGATGTGGTATGGGTATTGGTGGGTGTAGCAAGTTGTGTCCCACGGCCACGGGGCATAATTGGGTTGCACTGTTTCCCTGTTAGTGTCAATTAAGGACCGTTCATTGCATGGACCCTGGTCAAGTCATAGATCTCCTTATCCCGAGCATATACTAGCGGATGGGGGCTAGGAAGACTTGTTACTCTCTTGTTATGGGCTCCGGCTCTTTCCGGACCAACTGATTAGAGGCGGGGATAGGTGGAGGTCTTAGCACCATATTGAGGCCGGGCCTCGAGTACGGGAGCTAGGAGTCCAAGTTTGGGCGGGGACCTAGAAACCCTTGACAGGAGGGGAACGGGTTGGTCTTGCTTGTGCTTAGGGTACAAGTGAGGCGTGTGTTTTTCGGGGACCCAGCTGGGCACATTGATTCGCGAATCGCCGTTTCTGCGTGACGGTACGGCTTGACTATGCTCTGGCATCATAGTAAGAATTGGAAATTGAAAGATGGAGAAATGGTCCTGAATTACTCAACTTTTGCTTGATTATAGCATAGGTGCTTACATAGATTATTGGTTAATGAATAAAATACGGCTTCTAAAAGTTACAAAATTAAGGACACACTCTCAGTGCTGCTTTCCGCAAACAAGAAAAACCCACCAGCCAGAAAGCCTATCATAACCCTTGAGAGTCGGGAAGTATATTTCCCAGTCGGGTAAGTCTTGCGAGTACATTGTGTACTCAGGGCTTATTTTACCCTTGTTGCAGGTGCACCTTGAGCAGGTTTGTCTTGTGTGGAGGATTCTTCTTATGGGCACAGACAGATTCTCATCGCTTTCCGCTAGATGTTATTTTATTTCCGCTGTTAATTATTGCACTCTGAACCTCTGGTATTGTAATAACTATTTCTGAGACTCTGTGTTGTATGAAATGGACTAAGTATTGTAAGTTTGTACTCATTATTGGATCCCAGGTGTAAAATGTGGAGTGTTCGAGTTCTCCCATCGGGTGTGCTCGACGGAATCATCTGGTTTAGCTCACTTTCAAGGCACTTAGTGTCCTGTGGAAGGCAAGCGCCTTGAAAGCGTGCTAAACTGGGCGATTTCGCCACACCGGGTCTCTGTATGAACCCTTGTGCCACTAGCCTCACTTTGTATCTTACCACCTGCCCATGTTCATTCCTGTTTCAGAGGAAGACCCATTTGCATCCTACAGGGATGACCTTTGGAGGTGTTGGGACTGCAGGCCTAAAGACCTCTCTTTGGCAAAGCGAGCACAGTTCTGCCTCAATTGATGCTTTCCACTTGTCCCAATCTAAGCACTTCCGACACTCTATCATGGACTTTGGTTCTAGATCCGGATCCATCGAGTTAGCAATTTTTGAGGCAAAATAGACGTCGACAACAATGGTCTTTCTTTTATGTCTCTCCAGATTCCACATAATTAGTGGCGATCTTATCATGATCGTCTTCCGACTCATCATGATTTCCCATAACTATCGAGTCAGGGCGTTCCGATCTACCAATGCGATAGTGTGCGCGCGGCGCATTAGGATTTCCATCTTCAGGATGGGGTCCTTCAAGGACCAACTCAACATCAGATTGAGCTGCCTCTCCAGGGGCGTTCTCGACTTCAGGTCGAGCTTCTTTAACTGATTCTTTAAGTGATGTAAGTGGCTCAGACCGTTTCTACGGACGTCTCCGTGGAACCTTGTCCTAGGCACCCGGAGGTCTCCCCCTCTTCCTAGGATTAGGGGAGACAGTAGAGTTGGTAGCCTTCTAGGGTACCTATACTCTCTCCGACACATTTACTGTAGGTATATACGACTTTGTCACTCTTTTATGATCAGTGAAGGCATCTGGCAGCTCATTTGCAAGACCTTGCAAATGTATAATCCTCCGAACTTCCAGTTCGGATTCACTAGTACGTGGATCTAAGGATTGCATCCCCAATGCATTCCATTCAATTTTTCAGCATTCTTCTAGATGCCTATCTCCCCCTAATGCTGGAAAATGTTCTTCATCAAAGACACAATCAGCGTACCGAGCCGTATGAAGATCCCCAGTCATAGGCTCCAAATACTTGATTATGGACGGGGTCACATAACCAATGTATATCCCCAACTTCCGGTGGGGTCCCATTGACGTACGCTGAGGTGGTGGTATTGGCACGTACACAGCGCTGCCAAATATATGTAGATGGGAAATACTTGGTTCACTTCCATGCACTAGTTGTAAGGGGGATGTGTCATGATACACAGTTGGCCTGAGTTGGATTAGTGCTGCAGCATGCAACACTGCATGGCCCCAACAACTGGTTGGTAGGTTGCAATTCTGCAATAACGGCCTAGCAATCCACTTGATTCTTTTGATCAAGGATTCGGCTAGACCATTTTGTGTATGGACATGTGGTACTGAATGTTCTACCTTAATGCCCATGGCTAAATAGTAATCATCAAAAGCTTTCGACCTGAACTCACCAGCATTATCCATCTGAATGGACTGGATGCGGTTATTAGGGAAACTTGATTTTAGCCTAATTATCTGGGCAATGAGCTTTGAGAAAGCATAGTTTCTAGTGGACAACAGGTCCACATAGCTCCATCTGGTAGATGCATCGATTAGCACCATAAAGTACCTAAACGGGCCCGACAGGGGCTGGATAGGTCCACAAATATCACCTTGTATCCTTTGCAGGAACATAGGTGACTCATCCCTAATCTTCAGGAGGGATGGTCTAGTGATTAGCTTCCCTTTTGCACATGCGGTGCAAACGAAATCTTCAGGATTAGGGTAGCTTCTGACATCATGGCCAGCAGAATTGTTGATGATCCTTCTCATCATACCCAACCCAGGATGACCCAATCGGTCATGCCATATTCAAAACGATTCTATGTTTCTGAATATGGTTTTCATCACAACATATTCATCTGTGGGTTTTATGTACGTGTAGTACAAACCCGATGGCGATGAAGGGAGCCTTTACACTACTCATTTTTTATACCCATTGAATTTAGTGACGAGCAGGTATTCAGTACCATGCTCAATCTCGGTTTCTACATGAAAACCATTCACACGGATATCTTTAAAACTCAATAGAGTGCGCTTTGAGTCAGGATACAACAATGCATCCTTCACAAAGATTTGAGTGCCCATAGGGAGAACCAGTGTGGCACTTCCGGTGCCCACGATATGAGCATTGCTTCCGGCAATAGTCATAATATTTCCATTTTTCTTTGTCAATGTTTGGAAATATCTGGTTTCTCTTAGTATCGTATTGGTGGTGCCACTGTCTACAAGATAGACTTCCGCTTCAGCCATTGGGTTCCCATAGATTCTGTTAGATACCATAAAAGTAAACATGAATTTAACATAAAGCATGCATTATCAGAAGAAACAACATTACATAATTCCTAGGAAATATTATGATAGTTTGGACCATCTACTAAGTTACAAATGCTCTTCGGGAGCATGTATGGCCAAATCTTATGGAAATAAAAATGACACATGTGGACATCGCGTGACTTTATGGAGACTACTGCATGTCCCCAAATAGATCAAAGTCACTCCTAAGAAGGTCATCTTCACTTTCGTCCATTTGAACGTCACCACCATTCGGGTCGACAGGCGCGCTGTCATGCCTTTCAGGCTGAGCTTTAGTCTCAGTGGTGAAGTAAGACTCGTGTCGACCTTTATTATTATTTTTTCTTTGTTGATAAAGGTCAACAAGGTGCTTGGGGTGCGGCATGAACGGGACCAATGCCACTTTGCCCCTCATCTAAAGCAATCATTTTGCTTATCCCCGTCGTGATCACCTTTCCCCTTCTTAGGTCTGGGCTTGCCCCTGGCCTTTCTATTTCCTTTGCCCTTAAACATGGCACCTCTCTTCCCCTTCCACTTTCCCTTCCCACGACCCCTGTTACGGTTGCGAGAACTCTCGGCAACGTTGGCATGCGCTTCAGGTGCGGTTATGGAACCAGTGGGCCGGGCAGAATGATTGTTCATGAGAACCTCATTCTGTTGCTCGACGAGCGAGAGCACCTTGCTCAACTCAGAGTACTTCTGGTACTTTGAGTTTCTGTACTACTGTTGCAGCACTATGTTGCCGGGGTGGCAGGTGGATAGGATCTTCTCGATCATATCGGCGTCGGTGATCTTTTGGCCACATAGACGTAGCTTGGTCGTAATCCTGTGCAAAGCGGAGTTATACGCTGCCACAGACTTGAAGTCTTGGAAGCGTAGGTTGATCCAGTCCTGTTGCGCACTGGGCAGCTCAATCGTCAGCTGTTGGCTGAAGCGGTCCTTCAGGGACTGCTATAGGACCAGTGGATCTCTCTCCGTCATATATTCACACTTTAAGTCGGGGTGAATATGGTGTCGCAAGTAATGCAACGCCTTTGCTTTGTCAGGTTTTGTGCGCTCGTCATTGCCAGCTTCGGGCTGGACAATGGTATGATCGAGGATCATGCCGTCAAGTCTGATCTCGATGTCGGTAGCCCAAGTGAGGTAGTTGCTGCCATCTATGGCGAGCACCTCGAAATCCCTCTTTGCGATGTCCGACATGCCTGCACAATAAGTGCGCAAGTTTTAGTGTCGGTGCGTAATCGTCAGGATTACGATCGCGTGTGGTCTTCGGGACCACACGAGAATTCCCATGAGTAATCTTTAGGATTACTTTAATAATTAAATGACTCATAATATAAAATTGCAATAAATAAATCTACGGGATTTAAATAATTGCAAGAAATAAATTATAACAAATATAAATTGCCATAAATAATATATTGTAATTAATTAAATCTTCAAGATTTAAATAATTGCAAGAAATAAGTTATAACAAATATAAATTTCCATAATAATATATTGCAATCAATTAAATCTTCAGGATTTAAATAATTGCAAGAAATAAGTTATAAAAAATATAAATTTCCATAATAATATATTGTAATTAATTAAATCTTTAGCATTTAAGTAATTGCAGGAAATAAAATATAAATTTCTGTAATAATTAATTGAATCTTCAGGATTTAAATAAATATGAAAAGTAAATTACAATAAATAAAAGGTAATAATAAATGGAATTTGCAGTGGGCTTTAGGCCACTGTTTTGCGCAAAGGAAAGACTTTGCGCAGCCCAATCAGCAATGGGCCGAGGAGGGGGCTCATCCCAACACCTTGTTGGGCCGGCCTGCTAGGGTCCCGGCCGTTCCTGGCTGTTCATCTCAATAGACGGCACAAATTTCATTCATGTTTGTAGTATATAAGGGGAGGGAAAAACCCTAACCCCTTTCCCCATTCTCCTTTCCTCCCTTTCCATTGAGCCTTTTACATGTGTGCCATTAATAAAGTTTGCAATTACGCATAAGCCATTAAAAAAGTTGAGCTCCCACTAGTGCCATCGTGCTGAACTTCTTTGCTCTCTAAGTCATTCCGTCCGCTTTTCTATCTAACGGTGTCAAACATGAGCATTTAGCCCTACCGTGGGGTCCATTTGTCAGCCACCAAACTTCCTCTAGCCCCAGCTACCGCCATGCCATCTGCTACTGCACTCGTCGCTTAGTAGCTGCTGCACTCGTCTCCCTCCACGAAGCTGCTGCACCCGTCATCGTCCTCGTCCGTCTCCTACTCCTCGTCATGGCAATGGCCGCCTCGTGGTGTCCAACGCCGGCCAGCCTGCAGAAGGACCGGATGTTCGCGCGCGACCGACCATGGCAGCTCGCCAGCCTGTCTGCATGGCCCGTCCACGGCCCGAGCCTCGCCGAGGCGGGGCAAACGGCGTCGGGGTGGAGCGTCGCCGGCCAGAGCGCGCGCTCGCGGATCCTGTGTGGCCGGAGCCTCGCCATGCTGGGGCGGCTCGCTTTTTCCAGTATGGAGGGAGTACGTAACAAATGAACTGAAATAAGATAAAATACCCTTGAATACAGCTCTGCCATCTCATATTGGTTGGCATTATAGAGTAAGTGGACAAAGAATTTCAGCCTCAAATATCGTCAATACAGCAGTTCAAATCCTTTTGGTATCATATAACGTACACAAACCCTCATGCTAATGTATACGGCCAACAATTGAGCTCCCCTGCTACAAGTTAAAGTTTATTCATGTTACTTCATCTAAACCTGAAAGCTGATGGCACAACTCCACAACAATATATTAACCCAATACTCTCATGTGATGCAAACTGCCTACAATTGAGGAAAGAAACATATCTTATTGTGTATCAAAGACATAGGCATAGGCTCACCTTGCCAAGTATCAAAGAAGACGGCCAGCTAACCATGATGATGTAGGGATCAACTTTGCACCAAATACTGTGGCTTTCCTTATGGAGCAAATTCACCTCATCTGTTTCTATAGGCAGAAGGATAGGAACCACTCAGGAGAGCGAGGGTCCCCATAGTGGTCAATAATTAGAGATAGGTACACAAAGCCATTGATAACCGCCATAGGCCGCATCCGAACATCAGCGTCTTCTGAACACTCGGTGATCTCACTGATATTTGAGCGCAATGAGAACGTCTTGTGCAGCATGAATCTCTCGACACCATCATCGTCGGCTGCCCAGAGCCAAACAGAAAGCATGCATTGCAGTACATTGACGACACAGAACTTCCCATCCTTGGTGTGACCAAGCTCAAACACTGAGGATGACACTTTGCAGAGCGGCGGTAAATCCATCCGAGAGAATTGAAATGACGCGGTGTTGAGCGCGAGGATGCATCCCTCGCCATGGTGTACCCAGCAGACGAAGCCATTGACAACCGTGCTAGTGGCGTATCTGTCATAGTCAACCAGCAGCCCCCCGGTGTCCATCTCCGGCAAGACGACCTGCCACTCCATGGTGTGCGACGAGAAGACGGCCACGCGCGCCCACACCCACGCGCGGTCCCGGTGGACGCAGACCACGCGGAACGGCCGCTGCTCCTCACCGTCGGGGGAGAGCGTGTGGAACTCAAGGAAGGCGTTGTTGACGTCGCTGGGGTAGATGTTCAGGGCCCACGA
Organism: Saccharum hybrid cultivar R570; assembly: GCA_038087645.1. Taxonomy (NCBI): domain Eukaryota; kingdom Viridiplantae; phylum Streptophyta; class Magnoliopsida; order Poales; family Poaceae; genus Saccharum; species Saccharum hybrid cultivar. The sequence goes on along the minus strand of JAQSUU010000746.1, from coordinate 3,051,374 downwards.
GTACGGGTTGTAGAGGGCGCCTTGGTCGGTGGCCCGGCTGACGAAGCTGGCGTACCCATGGAGGTAGGGGAGCTCGGTATCGCTCCGCCACGCGGGCTCGGAGGAGGCGGAGTCTCGGAGTAGACCTTCGAAGGCGGCAGTGATGTCCCTGCTCTTGCCTGCAGCTGCAGGGACGATGGTGTGCTTGTATGGCGGCAGGAAGAGGGCGAGGAGCGGTGGTGCGCGGAGCTCACAGAAGCGGCGCCGGAAGGCAGGGGAGGAGCGGACGGCGTGGAGAAATGCGCGGCACGCGAAAGCCGCGCGGGCGAGGCTCGTGACAGCGGGGAGGCGCAGAAAGATTTCGAGGAGAAGATCATCACTGAGCGCGGTTATGGTGGTGGAAGCGGGCAGCAGCGGCGGCGATGGAGAGTCGGCCATGGCTGTGAGGACTGAGTGAGGACTGAGTGGCGGATTGGCGAATTTCTCGAAACAGAACCCTGGCTCCTGATGAAAAGGCAAAGGAAAAAGTCACTTTTAGTCCTCTAACTATCGCGAAAGTCTGTTTTTGTCCCTCAACTCTAAAACCAGACAAAAAAAAAGCCCCTCATCTTTTGAAACCGCGCAGATTTAGGCCCTCGGCCGTATTGTCCATGGTTGCTACAGTAACCACGGTTGCTATTTCAGCTGCATCTTTGAAAAATCATAGTAAATCACAGAAAATTCATAAAATAAAAAATCTAATTTTGTTGGACTCCACATAAATAGAGCTACACGGTGAATATATAATATAGTATGCTTTCGTACAAAGTTTTGACCTTTTTCTTTTTTATTTATTTCAGCTCAATCTTTGAAAAATCATAGTAACAACTTTGTACTAAAGTATACCATATTATATGTTCATTGTATAGCTCTACTCATGTGGAGTCCAACAAAATAAGATTTTTCATTTTATGAATTTTCTGTGATTTACTATGATTTTTCAAAGATTCCGCGGAAATAAATCTGCGCAGGGTACTGTAGCAAACCAGTGGTTACTGTACTAACCTTTGGTTACTGTAGTAAAACCACCGGACAATACAGCTGAGGGACTAAATCTGCGCGGTTTCAAAAGTTGAGGGACTTGTTTGTCCGATTTTGAAGTTGAGGGACCAAAAGCGGACTTTCGCGATAGTTGTGGGACCAAAAGTAGACTTTTTTCAAAGGCAAAAACACAGCGCTTAGAGCAACTCCAACAGTTTCCCATTTCTCCTCTCCATCCTTCATTTTTTAGCAAATTGACAAAAAATACTCTCCAACAGTTTCCCATCTCTCCTCCTCATCTTTGGCAACTTCAGAAAAAAGCCTCCCCGGCGCGGATATATGCGCGCGGTCTTCGACTGCGCATCGCAATCCATATCATCGGCGCGTACACGGTGATGCTGTACGAGCAGTCGCCATCGATCTTGTAGGTGACCAGCACGTCGAGGTAGACCACCAATGAGATCTCACGCGCCGCTGCCATGGAGTCCGGCGATGTTCCACCCCGATTCGCTGCGTCCGCGAGTCTGTAGCCTGGCTCCACGCAGGTCGCCGCATCTGCCCTATCTCTCTCGGGGCTGCCCCGGAACCAGCGCTGATCGCAGTTCGCTACCGCCCAGTGCTGCCAGGATTGTCGTGCCCGCTCGCGGTGCGGTGCCCGCCGTGATTGCCGTCGCTCGCAGTGCTGTGCTCACTCGCGGTGCTGGGATTGCCGTCGGTCGCGATGAACTCCGACGATAGTTCCTCCCGTGTATATGTGTATTGAAGTAATGCTCTTGGCCGGTTGCTCTACTGCTTGCATGGTACTGTTTGCTGGAGCACGGTCAAGCAGCAACTGGCCGCGTGGTGAACCTGCTTGCCTGATAGCCGGCTGCATGCAACTGTGCTGATGGCCGGGAAGCTGGCCGTCGCCGCCTGAGACGTGCAAGGGATCGGCACGAGCATGATCAACGCAGCACAAACCTGGGACGGTGAAGGCCGGCGGGAGGAGAAGGCCAGCAACGACGTGCTGGTGCCGGTCCTGGTTCCACGTGCTGCTGGCTCCGATGTGCAACCCGGTCGTGGTGGTGAAGGCCGTCGAGAGGACAAGGAGTTGGCTACGATCCAGACGCCGTGAAGGAGCCGCTCGAGGGAAGGAATGAAGTGGCAAAAAATCTGGATGTGGGACCAAGTTTTGATTTTGGCAAGTGAAATATGGCAAACTCTTGGAGATGAGTTGTTTTTTCCTCCCCATATCATTTTGGGAGTTGTCAAACAACAAGATATGAGAAACAAAAAATAAGAAACTGTTGGAGTTGCTCTTACAGGCCGGCCCATATAATATGGCCCATGTAGTACAGGATCATACATTTTCTTTTTTTCCTTCCATTTTTTTCATGATTTATTTTTGTTGTGTGTGTTCGATCGTAAAAGAAAAATCATACATTTTTACCTCCATGTCGACAAGGCCCATGATATAAGGCTCCTTGAGTACACGACATTGTACTTCTATTTTTTTTCCTTTGGTATTGGTATAACAATTATAGATTTCATGTGACTGGTAGTAGTCATGCCGCTGATTTCAAAATCTTTTTTTTTCTTTTGCTTGATTTTCTCTTTGCAAATATCGTGTTTCTTCTATACTATAATAAAAAATTATCCACAGCCTTGAAAAATGTTCCATCATGATTAAAAAGTTTCTTTTAAAGGAAAAATGTTCCACCGAGTTTGAGGCTTTACTATTTTATTCACATAAAAAGGCTCAACTATTTGTAATCTTTTAGGTCAAATATAAGATGCCCATTATGTCATTTTTTAACTAGCACATGCCATAATTCAAATTATTTTAGGACATATCTTTCCAAAGACATTTTTGGTGAAAAAAAACCTTCACTAAGATATTCTATTCATTCCTAGATAAATCAACTTTTAGAGCTGTCTTAAGCCAATCTTATTAAGTGTGACTAGCTTTATAGAAAAGGACATCAATGCTTATAGCAGAAAATAAATATTATGGAAATATATGTCATGGTATATAATGATACTAGTTCGATGCCATAAATATGCATACTCTTTTTTTATATAAATTTGGTCAAACTTAAAAAGTTTGACTTATGACAAGTATACAAGTTGATTTTTTTTAAATTGAGGGAGTATTGTAAAACGGAGGCGCCGGGCGTCCGTTGGATACGAATCCATCGGACGGTTCCGTTCCGCACCGCACGCCTGTCCGCACTGTCCCAACGCTCCCGTTCCGCACCGCACGCCCATCCGCATCGTTCCGCCCTCCCCTAGCGCTCCCGTTTCCCACCGCACGCCCGTCCCAGCGCTCCCGTTCCTAGCGCTCGAGTGCTTACTGTCCACAGCACGCTACTAGCACCCGCGTCCCACAGCCTTTCGCGTCCACCCCACACCCGCGACGAGCATGCTGCATGCCCAGCGCCCCCATGGCCACAGCACCCCGCGTCCACCGGCCCCGGCGAACCATGCGCCCCCGTCCGTCCTAGCTCGCCCCTCCCCGGCCGATCAACACATGCAACAACACGGGAATAGCTACTGCAACATTAGGTGAACCAGTTGAAACACCATGAGCATATTATTGCAACAACAAAGGAACAACAGCTGCAACGTTAGGCTGAAGCAGCTGAAATACCATGAACATATTATTGCAACAACACCGAATAAACTAAGTTGAAGGAGCTGAAATATTTTGGAATATATTATTGCAACACTGGTGTGAAGCTTATGAAACTATGCTCGAAATAAAAACACTTGCAACAACATGGAACAACTATTGTAACACGAGATTGAAGCAACTGAAACATCAACATTTGTGCGAAGCATATGAAACATCCCAGATCAAAACAATTGCAACATCGTCTGGAAACAAGTGAAACATTTTAAAACAGTGCTTGCAACGAACCTTTGAAACAAATACAACATGGGCAAAACATCCCCCAGATCTACTTGTGTAACATCCTTACGATTCACCTGCAACATACCTCTGAAGAGTCTGTAACAAACTAGAAGATACAACTGCAACATATAGGGGGAGAGAGAAACTGCACGGGGAGCGCCTTGGCCGTCAGATCTAAGGGCGTCAGGAGCTCCCTGTGCGGTAGGACGCTGGTGTTGGGGAGGGGGCGCCACCGTGGTGGGGAGATGGGAGCCGGGGTGCGGGAAGGAGCCACCATGGAGGAGGACACTGGGTCGTCGGGGAAGGAGCGAGTCGGGTGGGGGCAGCGCCACGCGAGCAGCTCGGGAGGGGTGTGCCGGCGAGCGGCCTAGCGCGGGGGCGGTGCCGGCGAGCCGCTTATTGCTACCGTGAGCGGGGGAAGGAGGCTCAGGCAGGGGGCACACATCTCGACGTGGGGCGGCACCACGAGCAGCTCAAGAGGGAGTGCCGGCGAGCGTCTCCGTATGGAGCGGGCAGCGCTCCCATCGGGCAAGTGGATGAGGATGATGCGAACGAGTGGAGGAGCTCGAGCGGATGAGGATAAGGCGAGGGAAGCGAGTGAAGGAGCGCGAGCCACGTCCGTCCAGAAGAAGAAGCGCGTCAGACGCTTGAATCCAAGTATTTCCGATTGTAAAATAGAATGTGACAAGTTTTTTTTTCACAGCAAATACTCCATTACTCCTACTAAATTTGTGATAGACTAGCAAGGCTTGGCACTCCATGTGGCCATTCCACTCATTTCGTACTAGCCAAGTGGTCAACACCTTCTGCCACCTATTGTGATTTCTGGTCATAGATATTCAATGCTTATAAAAATGTGTGCACATAAATTGGTACTCCCTCCATTCTCAAATATAATGCATTCCGGCTATTTTCAGCCAAAATTAGGGAGAGTGCAATAGACGCATTTACCCCTCACTTATCTTCCTAATGTATTAAAATCTAATTCTTTTTCGTATAATTAAAGGGTGAACTCTTAGTCTTCTATACAAAATATGGTAAGTGCATGAATTACTTTCCTTAGACAAAATAATCACGTATTTTATTTAAGTAAACAATATCTTCTTGTTTCCTGAATGCATTATATTTGAGAATAAATTTTAAATGCTAGAATGCACTTTATTTGAGGACGGAGGGAGTAGTAACTAATGATTTGTGCATCACAAATTGGGCGAGGTCCGAGCATCCATGTATAACTTTTTTTTGACCCCTAGGGTGCCGTTAAGACGTGTTGTATTGAACTCTTTCTCTACCTTAATACAAAGACGCGCAAACCTTTTATGTGATCGAGAAAAAAATTCTAGCTGATACAAAGTTTAGTTAGCTAAAATTTCAAAGTAAAACTTTAGCCAGCTAAAAGTTTCACAGCTAAATTTTAGTTGGGTGTTTAGATGCTCCAGCTAATAGACTTAGCTAAAGTTTAGCTGGTGCATCCAAATAGACCCTAAAAATATGTGTTCCACTACCGGAAACAGAATCTTTGCCGAGTGTCATATGCTTTGCCGAGCGCCAAATATCGGGCTCTCGGCAAAGAATCCTTTGCCGAGAGCCTGCGCTCGGCAAAGATTGGCTCTCGGCAAAGACAAGCTTTGCCGAGAGCTCGACTCTCGGCAAAGATTGGCTCTCGACAAAGACAAACTTTGCCGAGAGCTCGACTCTCGGTAAACAAAAAATCTTGGCAAAGCCTCAACCCCCACAAACGGCACCCTTACGCCGTCATCTTTGCCGAGAGCCTGCTGTTAGGCTCTCGGCAAAATATTTTCTTTGCCGAGAGCCTCAGCCAAGGCTCTCGGCAATTTTTTTTTGGATTTTTGGTCCCAAATTTTTTTGTGCAGCCTTGCTACAGTACTAGAAGCCAAGATTTGAAAATTGGTGTATTTTCCATCCCTCTTGCTATATTTCGTGTACTGCAGGTGCATGAAATAATGAATCTCAGCGATTCAAAAAATTATATTCATTCTTCCGAGGGTATTTCGACGCCGTATCTAGGGACAGACGTGGAAACTCGACCATCTCGTGCACGCGACATGGCGACCAAGTTGCGTGAGATTTGATTTAAAAATATATAAAATGTGAACGGAGTCGGAAAATCATGAAAATGGACGGGAGCCCTTGGCATCGCATGTAGAAACTATAAAAAATTTTTGAAAATGTTTGGAGCAAGTTGTGACACAAGATGGTTGAAACCCTGAGATCTCCACACTTATCACATGTGGAGATCTCAGGGTTTCAACCATCTTGTATCACAACTATAAAAAAACATTTTCAATTTTTTTATAGTTTCTACATGCGATGCCAAGGCCTCCCATCCATTTTCATGATTTTCCGACTCCGTTCACATTTTATATATTTTTAAATCAAATTTCACGCAACTTGGTCGCCATGTCGCGTGCACGAGATGGTCGAGTTTTCGCGTCTGTCCCTAGATACGGCGTCGAAATACCCTCGGAAGCATGAATATCATTTTTTGAATCGCTGAGATTCATTATTTCATGCACCTGCAGTTCAAATGTGCGTCTTGTGGAAAAAATCAAGAAAATGAAAAAAATACACGAAATATAGCAAGAGGGATGGAAAATACACCATATTTCAAATATTGGCTTCTAGTACTGTAGCAAGGCACCACAAAAAATTAGGGAGCAAAAATCCAAAAAAAATTTGCCGAGAGCCTCCTAAAGCTCTCGACAAAGAGCCTCTTTGCCGAGAGTCTGGGCTGGGGCTCTCGGCAAATAAAATAAAAAAAAAGGAGAAAAACTCTTTGCCGAGAGCCGCCTGGCTGGGGATCTCGGCAAATAAAATAAAAAAAAAGAAAAACTATTTGTCGAGAGTCGCCTGGGCTGGGCTCTCGGCAAATAAAATAAAAAAAAGAAAAACTCTTTGCCGAGAGCCACCTAGGTTGGGGCTCTCGGCAAATTAAATAAAAAAAAAGATAAACCGTTTGCCGAGAGCCGCCCGATCTAGCTCTCGGCAAAGGGTTCCGCACATAAGACACCCGCGCCCCTCAGCTCTCATTCTGACCCACGCGCACACACCGCCCGCGCACGCCGCCGACCGCCGCCCCCGCACGGCCACCGCCGCCGACCGGACGCGCCACCGCCACCGCCGCCCCTGCACGGCCGCGCCCCCGCCCCCGCCCCCGCCCCCGCGCCGCCCCCGCACGGCCGCGCCCCCGCACCCGCCCCCGCGCCACCGCCGGCCGCCGTCCACGGAGGGGAAGGCAGGGAGGGCCGACGGGAGGAGCGACCCGCCACCGAGCCCCCGTTCATCGTCCCCTGCGTCGGCCTCCTTCCGCTGCGTCGTCCCCTGCGACGGTGAGTCCATCTCTAGTTGCCCTCTACATCAAAAAGAAATGATCTAAATATATTTACATTTGGCATATGAGCTGCAAGCAAAGTACCGATATGATTCATACATATTTTGGGTGGACAGATAGATAGATATGTAGCCGTAGACCGTAGTAGCTCAGTAGATGGAATAACCCTGAAGCAGCGACAGATCCATGGAAAACTATGTGGCCTCCGTCGGCGGTTGATGACATGGAACAAATAATACGCTGCTAGCTGGTACTAGTAGAGTTGATGAGGATGTCACTAGTGCATTGAGTCTGTCAATCCGGCAAGATCATCCGAGAGTTCACTTTTCTTCCTAGTGGAGTTGATGAGGATGTCATCAAATGTCCTTGCGCCTGCAGCAGCCGTTTCCTGCGGCGGCAGGGCCAGGGGTTTGGAACCAGAGTCGCTGACGAGGTTGTAGCGTGTTTTCCTCTTGCTCACGTCCACCACCCGGGCCTTGAGCAGCGTTATCTCCGCGACAGCTTCATCTAGACCTATAAGCAAATTTGGTGGTTGATGGGGTAGCAGGTAGTTCTGCCAATGCTCAGGATGCATGTGTGTATCCACTGAGTGTATGGAGATGTGGTTATGGATGGGCTGATGGGGTGCTCGGTATGAAACAGCAAATTTGGTGGTTGAAGCAATGCACATTCGGCTTGTCAAAGTGCATGTGCTCGTAACCTATAAGCTGAAATTTTTTGTACATTCAGTGGGTAGTCCACATTCATGATTGAGTTCATTTCACCTGTACCACAGTCCACATGCAATTCGTACTGCCCTGTTTAGATGTCTGTGATATGGCATTTTGCATGGAATCTTAATTTTTCTTATTTTGTTAAAATGTAAGTCAAAAGAGCAGGTGTTTGCATAAACTTTTGGATAGTCAATGATCCATGCATTGCTTTGGTCTATTCATATTGCTGTTGCTAACTGTGAGTTTTCTTTTGAATTGATTAACTCAAGTAGATTGGTATAGATTGGTGTCCATTGTAAATTTCAAAATTTGTTATACAAGTAGGCAATGGTGTGGTCCTTGTTAAGATATAATAGTTAAGGGTATTAGTGTAATCTTGTAGTCTAGGGTTTCCCTCTCTTAGTTTCTCATGTACTCTATGTATACTCCCTATATGGCCTCAATACAATCATCTAATATAGTCCCCAATATTTGTAAATGGTATATATTGACATTGTTCAAGAGTTGCACGCTTTGATGACATCTTTGAGAGGGGGTGTTAAGGTATAATAGTGTCAGCTCTCCTAATGCAATGACAATGCATTCATGTTGCATTTGAGAGAGTGTGTTAAGGTATAATAGTCGAGTGCTTTAGTGTCTTAGGTTTCTCTGTGTCTCTATTGACCCACAGTACCATTATACATCTCAGTCCCCAATATTTGTAACAGTCCTTTGAACTCTCTTCTTGTGTAAGAACAGGACAGTGTTGGTTGCAATTTGCTGAATATGTCCACAGGTGTTGATGTGTTTTGCGAATCCTTCACAACAGATTGTTCTCGTACCAGAACCGTGCACTAGCATGGGTGGCTAGCGTAGCCGGTGTGCTTGCTGCCAGCGCGAGTTCGATTCCTAGGAATCACACTCACATCTCTCACCGGGACCACTCGGATGGATGACAGTAGGATGGATGACCGTCAGTGGATGTACACGGGCCGCAGAAGCAAGAGTGATTTCAGTGATGAATGGTTGCACAAGACAGATACTTTCTTGAACCATGCATTTGGCCCGGCTCGGCGAGGAGAGATGAAAGTATTGTGCCCGTGCAGCAGATGTGGGAACCGGCGAAGGCAAGACAAGGAGAACATGGGTAAACATCTTCTGAACCATGGATTCATGCTGGACTACACCCGGTAGATCTACCATGGTGAAGTACATCATTTGAGAGAGGAGGCGGTGCGACCACGTCTGCAGGACTTTGATGCTGATGCTAGGGTAGCAGACCTGTTAGATGACTTCCAACAAGCACAGTACGCTGCAGGACGTACGGAGGAGGAGATGGAGAAGACCGCAAAGGCGTTCTATGACATGATGTCTTCAGCATAGAAACCCCTTCATGATCGGACAACGGTTTCTCAACTGGATGCCATTGGCCGTGTGATGGGGTTCAAGTCCCAGTTCAACCTGAGTCGAGAAGCGTTCGATGGTATGTTGGCCCTATTTGGTAGCATGCTTCCGGACGGCCACATATTGCCAAAGAGCCTGTACGAGTCATAGAAACTGCTTCGTGCACTGAAGATGCCGTATGAGCATATACATGCATGTCCAAATGGGTGCGTCCTCTTCAGAAAAGATCTCAAGTATGCAGGTTACTGTCCGAAGTGTAAAGCGTCGAGATACATGGAGGTAGACGATGGTGAAGGCCTGAAGAGACAACTTTCTATCCCCATGAAAGTCCTGCGTTACCTGCCGTTCACACCGAGGATCCAACGTCTCTACATGATCGAGGAATCCGCAAAATAGATGAGATGGCACAAACAGGGTACACGATACAATCCTAAGAAGATGGTACATCCCGCCGATGGTGAAGCATGGGTCCACTTTGATCGCATTCATCATGACAAAAGTAGAGAGGCTCGTAATGTTCATGTTGCGTTTGCTACAGACGGTTTCAACCCCTATGGACTCATGGCTGCCCCCTACACCTATTGGCCCGTCTTCGTTATCCCCCTCAATCTTCCCCCCGGCATCCTATTTCAACGTCATACTGTCTTCTTGTCATTGATAATTCCTGGACACCCGGGGAATAACATGGGTGTGTACATGGAGCCTCTGATTGATGAATTGGAAACTACTTGGAACGAAGGGGTATTGACATACGACCGAGCTTCAAGGTCAAACTTCACAATGCATATCTGGTACCAGTACTCACTGCATGACTACCTAGCATATGGGATATTCTGTGCCTGGTGTGTCCACGGCAAGTTCTCATGCCCGGTTTGCTAGACAGCTATGAGATTTATCTGGTTGAAGAAGGGTGGCAAGTATTCGGCGTTCGACCAACATCGACAATTCCTGCCTCTTGACCATCCTTTTAGACAAGACACCAAGAACTTCACTAAAGGGGTCGTGGTGACAGATCCTCCACCCCCGATGCTGACCGGTGCCGAGGTTCATGCTCAAATAGATGCTCTAAAGTTCAATGAAAGAGACGGTCATTTTGCGGGGTATGGTAAGGAACATATGTGGACGCATAAGTCAGGCTTGGAAAGGCTCCCCTATTACGATGACCTTCTTCTGCCACATAATATTGATGTAATGCACACTGAAAAGAACATCGCCGAGGCACTTTGGGGAACACTCATGGACACTGAAAAGTCCAAGGACAACCCTAAGGCTAGATTAGACCTGGCACTCTTGTGCGATAGACCAAAGCAAGAGATGCGGTCTCCTCAACCCGGCAGGAGATGGACACGGCCCAAGGCCGATTTCGTCTTGAGCAGGCCACAAAGGAAAGAAATACTTCAATGGATCCAGACATTGACGTTCCCTGATGGATATGCAGCGAATCTGAGGAGAGGAGTCAACTTATCTAGTCTGCGAGTCCTAGGAATGAAGAGTCATGACTTCCACGTATGGATCGAGCGCCTTCTTCCGGTGATGGTTCGAGGCTATGTTCCTGAGCCTATGTGGGTTGTCCTGGCAGAGTTGAGCTATTTGTTCCACCAACTTTGTGCCAAGGAGATATCTCGGTCCATCATTGCTCACTTGGAGAAAGCTGCACCTGTGTTGATCTGTAAGCTGGAGAAGATCTTTCCACCAAGCTTCTTCACTCCGATGTTGCATTTGATCGTACACCTCCCTAATGAGGTTCGAATGGGAGGGCCTATGCATTGCCGTTGGTGCTATCCAGTCGAGAGAAATCTGAAGACTCTTCACAAGAAATGTAGAAACAAAGCCAAAATTGAGGCTTCCATTGCAGAGGCATTCATTCTAGAGGAGGTGTCAAACTTCACTAAAAAATACTACTCCGAGAACCTTCCTAGCGTGCATAATGCACCCCCTCGTTACAATGCTGGAGAAAATGAATCGAGTCTTATCCTTTTCCGAGGCCAGCAAGGCGCGACAAGTGGATCCACAGTTAAGCAGTTGAACTATGAAGAGTGGCGAAAGATCATGCTATACGTGCTTACCAACCTTGATGAGGTGCAGCCGTACATGGGGTAAGTTCTCAACTATGTTTATTCAATTCGCCGACACTATTCTGCATCAAACACCCTTGTTTTTCTTCCGTACAGGGAATTTCTTCATCAATTCTGGAATAGGCCAAGGCCTCCTTCTGACCCGATAGCCGAAACCCTAATTGCAAACGGGGCGGGGCAAGGGAGGCCCGATTTCATTTCTTGGTTCTGACAGAAGGTCCTATCCAACCGAGGTCATACTTAGTCCGATATTCCAACTGGCTCCTACGTTCGGACTTAATAATGTTATACCTTGCTTCACCTTGTAGGCTCAGACCGATGCGTCTATGAGTCAAGAGCTGAGACAGGTTGTAAACGGCTTTGACCGTAGGGTCAAGTCATTTAACGGTTACGACGTGAATGGATATCGCTTCCACACAGCGATATACAAGCAGAGTCGGCCCAATCGGAAAACCACAAACAGCGGAGTTTGTACTCCAGGCAATGACAACCGTGACTACTATGGAAGAATTGAAGAAATATATGAACTTTCATTTCACGGTGACAAGCCTCTGAATCCTGTAATATTCAAATGCCATTGGTTCGACCCTGGAGTAACGAGGCTCACACCAAATCTTGGGCTAGTTGAAATTCGACAGGATTCTATCTATCCAGGAGCCGATGTGTATATTATGGCTCAACAGGCCACGCAGGTTTATTACACACCATATGCGTGCAAAAGCAAAGAGCATATCTTGGGTTGGTATATTGTGCACAAGATATCGCCACATGCTAAACTACCTCTCCCCAACGATGAGGATTATAACTTCAACACAAACACATATGATGGGGAGTTCTTTCAAGAAGCTGGGCTACAAGGGACGTTCACGATAGACTTGACCGAAGCGATGGAAATGGAAGTAGAGAATGATGACGAGGACGCTGGGGATGAGGTGGTAAATGAGAAGGACATACAAATGCTAGAATGATTCCTTTTAGGCGAAGCAAATGAAGACAACCTCCCGTCTTCGGATACTGAGGAGTACTTAGACATGGTTGACAGCGATGATGACACTTATGCTCCGGCTAATCCCGATGATGCAGATTATTTCTAATTCACGTAATATTATGTTATATTCTACTCCTGTTATTTTGCATATATTTCGTTATGTTATTTCTAATACAATATTGTTTGTTCTGTTTAAATGCAGGAGGTCGAGCCAAGATGCTAGGCGGACGTCAGAGGTCGATGAGCTCCCTGTACCGGGCCTCGCAGGACGACGGGCCATCTCGGCAAAGGAGGGGTCGCCGCCGGAGGGAGCCGACTCCACCGGAGGACGAGGTGCCAGCCACGCCCGAGGCCGAGGCTCAGGCGGACGAGGGGTAGGAGGACCCCGAGCAGGAGGATGAGCTGTCGGCCGAGGCAAACGAGGGTTCGGCTGCCTCAGGGGCGTCCACACCCTACTTGCGAGGTCCCGCCAGCCTCCCGGCCTGACCGATACCACTTCACCAACGCCCAGTGATCCGCCCCGTTGGACAAAGGTACATGTTTTAACTACTCGTTCATATGATATGTTTAAAATTGAAATAGAAACTAATAATCTTTTTGTATCACTTGTGCAGGCATTCGGAGTTTGTGGAGGGTCGCAGCCGCAAACCCAATGGCATCCTGGGTCTCCTGTGCCGCGAGCACTACCCCGGCATAGTACAATATGCCGGGAAGAGAGAGCCGGCCTACACATTTGACCACTACACCGTCGCCCCAGACCCGAACTACCCAAACAAGGCGGCGAGGGTCAGAGCGGAGCTGTGGGTAAGTCTTCGTCACACAACATCGCATTCATCGTACTTTTCTTGAATTTCTTAGAGTTTGTATTGCATCTGTATGCAGGACTTCTATAGGTGTGAGCAGGGGAAGGAGGCCGATGCGGAGGTGGTGAGTACAAGGTCCTGCAGGAAGCTCGTCACCGACATCATCTACGAGGCGAGACTTCAGGCCATCGTCAACTACAACGCCACGGTCGAAGGACGGAGGGTCTCGAAGGTCAAGGCGAGAGGCATGACGCTGAGCCGGGCGCATTACATTCAGGTAAGTGATTCCTTTTGAGATTAAGCTATGCTCATTTCATCTGATGCTTATATGTGAAATACTTGATGATGTGCAGATGGTCCCCCAATGGTGCCAGTCGTTTCCCGAGTGCTGGGAGATGATCGTGGACCGGTGGCTCTCTGAAGAGTGGACCGCCCAGCACGTCGAGGCCCGGGAGGCGCGTCTGCAGATGCCAGGTGTACCACACCACCAGGGCAACCGCAACCTAGCCGAGTACGCACAAGCTTGGGTACGTGAAACACTTTATGTATTGTGAGTATCGATTCCTCAGTGTTTTGTTTCTGCATTTGCTTGTTTGACATAGACATCTAATTTTTGCAGTGGGTTCAAACAACCCGCAAGCGCCTGGATGGAACACGCCCGGGGGTCAAGGCGGGACTGCTTCTCCAGGGTGGCCAGGGCAAGGTTGGCCATGACTGTGTTTAAAGTGTCATCTCTAGTAGATTGTGAACTTTAGAATGAAAACTTATTATGTTTCGATTATGACTTGTAATGGTTAACTTTCGTTTAGTTCAAATATTGTGATGAATGTGCTATATGCGTGGTGTATGTGAACGTGACTTATATGTGATGAATGTGATATGTAGATGTGATATATGTGTTTATACGTGATAATGTGATTTATATGTGATGAATGTGTTTATACGTGATAATGTGATTTATATGTGTAATGAAGTGGAAAATCAAAAGAAAAACCAAAATTTCTCACTTTGCCGAGGGTTCCTCTCGGCAAAGGCTACCTTTGCCGAGTGCAATAGTCATTGCACTCGGCAAAGTTGGGAAACATGACTGGAAAAATACCCATTTCCCAGCTTTGCCGAGGACAATGACCGTTGCACTCGGCAAAGGACAGGCTTTGCCGAGAGCCTGGCCAGACTGGCCCTCGGCAAACATTTTTTTTAAAAAAAAGAAAATTCTTTGCCGAGAGCCGGCTCTCGACAAACATTTTCTTTTTTTTAAAAAAAAGTTTGCCGAGAGCCTGCCCAGACTGGCTCTCGGCAAAGAATTTTTTTTAAAAAAAAAAGAAAATTCTTTGCCGAGAGCCAGCCAAATGGGCTCTCGGCAAAGAAAGCGGGCCCGTTAACGGCGTCTTTTCTTTGCCGAGGGCCGCGTTGGCTCTCGGCAAAGGCTTTGCCGAGAGCCCGATAAAACAGCTCTCCGCAAAGAAGGTTTTGCCGATCGGATTTTTGCCGAGGCAGCTTTGCCGAGAGCTGCTCTCGGCAAAGCCTTTGCCGAGGGTCTGAGAGGCTTTGCCGAGAGCCTAGAGCCCTCGGCAAAGCCGCCAGCTCCAGTAGTGTTCATAAATGGGTAACTAATGTATTGCATCATTAATTGTAGTTCACAGTTGACACAAGTAGAAGCCAATCTTTCTGTATAAAATCCTTCTGCCGCCCATCCCCATCTCACTCGCAAGTCGCAATACATAGGGCCTGAGAACAAAATAATCCACCTTGAAAATGGATATGGCAGCCGCCACCGCGACTGCCAGCATCTTGCTCTTTGCTCTCTTCTTCGCCGGCGCTCACGCCGAGCCGGGCGAGCTCCCATGCGCGCTCCCCGCATGCAAGACGGTGGGCGGCGGCAGCCAGTTCTTCGACGTGCAGTTCTGCCTGGCGGCACTCGGCTCCGACGGCCGGAGCGTCAGCCACTGCATGGACTACCAGACCTCCGCCATCGCCGCCGACCTCCTCGCGGCCAACGTCACCGCCACGGCGGCCAAGATCGACGGCCTGCTCCGGGAGAGTGCCAGCGGCAGAGACGACGGTGGTGGCGACGAGGCCACGGCGCGCTGCCTCCGGTCGTGCCAGGCGCTGTACGGCGGCACGGTGCGGAGGCAGCCTGGCTGCGCGGCCGCCGTCCGGGGCGTCAGGAAGGGCGAGGCCACAACGTGCCTGGAGGAAGCCACCGCCGCGGCCAAGCAGTGCGAGGACGGGTTCCGGAGGAGCAAGGCGGCGTCGCCGGTGACGGCGGAGAACCAGAACGCGTTCATGCTCGTCAAGCTCGCCGTCGCGCTGCTCGGCGAGGTCTATGCTAATAAATGAAGAGGGTTTCTTCTAAGTAGGGGTGTGTTTAGTTGGTACTGTAAAATTTTTGGAAGCACAGTAACTCTTTCGTTCTAAAGATTCGTCTCGTGATTTACAACCAAACTGTGTTATTTTTTTACCTATATTTAATGCTCCATGCATGCGTCTAAAGATTCGATGTGACGGGGAATCTTGTAAAAATTTTTGGAATTTTGAAGGAACTGAACACAGCCAAGGGAGAAAATGTTGCTGTTGCTGTACTGGTAGTCTGCAAGACTGCCACTGCCTTTTTCTTGGGAAAATCATAATAATAAAATGAGTAAAAAAACAAATTAAAAATGTCGTGACGATCTAATTACTTGTATCAAGCAAATCAAACCAACCTGATGTGACTTTTATTTATTTATTTATTCATTATTAGTATCTGCATCATGTTACACAATACAAAGCCCTGTGTTCAAGATGCTAACAACCATCCCTGTGGTTGCTGGTATTTGTGACTTCAACATCTTGTATTGTATACTATAGTCCCAGCTTGACCTGCATCTGCTCTGCAGCGTTGCTCAGATCAGATCGCTCTTCACCGGCACAACCTGCTTACCTGCAGCGCTTGTTCACCATCAGGTTTCGCATTCAGATTCAGGTAGGATCTCAGAGGACGCTAGACCGAAACCGAAAACAAAGCGCAAACATGCTTTGAGAGAGACATGATCATTCAGACACTGTAATAAGCACAAACAAGGGGGGAAACTTACCTTGGTTGGGTTACCGAAGGAATTTTCATCACATTTGCTGATGTGAGAACAGTGGCGGTTGATCCGAGAGCGTTAATACTGGTCTGGAGTCCACTCGTGGAGATTGTCAGGGTCATAGCATCTGACCGAAGTTTGTAACCTGCATAGGAGCTTTCTAAGATCAATACAAGTTTGTAGTTCCCTCAGATGCAGTTCAGGCTAGGATGTATGCAAGGAAATTTTTTTACTTGCCTTTACTCTTAGGAAATTGTTCTCTGAGTCCTGCCAAGTAATCGCAGCTGCGAGCGAACCAGAGTAGCTGTAGATGATTGTCATTGGATGGAACATAGCACCACTAGATCCAACCCAATCTTAACCCTTACTGATTTGTTTCAGCTCAGCCCAATCCAATCAATTCACATCATCCTATCCATTTTGCCATTTCGAATCTGCAGGCCAGATCCTAAGATAGGATCAGAGGGCTCTCACAAGCAAGTTAAGTGTACCAGCACAAGCTTGACTTAATTCAAATTACCAGCACTCCATCCATATGCTACATTTGTCTATGCAAATTGACTTAATTCAAGAAAATAAAAAATATTCCCATGCAAATGTCTACTGTCTTTCTTTCCATGACATATGTCACAATTTCTGAGTAATAATGTTTCCATCAGACTAGTCATCATAGGACTAGTTGCATTTGCATCTTGTAGGATAACGAATTGTCTTCTAAAACAATTTTATCCTTAAATCTGGTGAACCTGCAAAACTGCTACATTGAAAATCTTTTCAAAATAAAAAATGCAAAGAATCATTTAAACACAACTCCCATCATAAGGGGAAAACATGAGCTGGATGCAAAGTAGTCAATTTCAAAGAAAATGCAGTGAAGCATGGCTGATTCAAAGAAGTCAATTTCATATTCAGTGGCTGCTGATCAACACATGAGAGCGGATCACTAGTATTTTGAATATGCAATGAAACACACTGTACATCTGCTAATCAATTTCAGAATATGCAGTGTAAGGCCTTGTTTAGATGCACCCCAAAAGTTAGAATTTTTTCACTCTCTCTCCATCACATCAATTTTTAGCCG
Organism: Saccharum hybrid cultivar R570; assembly: GCA_038087645.1. Lineage (NCBI taxonomy): Eukaryota > Viridiplantae > Streptophyta > Magnoliopsida > Poales > Poaceae > Saccharum > Saccharum hybrid cultivar. The sequence goes on along the minus strand of JAQSUU010000746.1, from coordinate 3,034,016 downwards.
TTTGCATGGAGTATTAAATGTAGGTAAAAAATAACTAATTACACAGTTTAGTTGAAAATCACGAGATGAATCTTTTGAGTCTAGTTGGTCCACGATTAGACAATATTTGTCAAATAAGACGAAAGTGGTATTATTCATTGGGTTGCAAAAATTTGCAAAGTGAAGAAGGCCTAATTTCAGAATATGCAGTGAAACACGCTGTACAGCGGCTGACACCACTATTCACTGGCTGACTACTGAATATGCTAACCTGATTATTGCCCTGATTACTGAATAAGCATTTGCTAACCTGAATATGCATAAGGGAGACTATACTAATAATCCTTCTTATACTTACAGCTTTGTTAAACCTGTCTTTGACCTAGTTTGTCACACATATGCACAAACAAAGAAGCAAACAAACAAGTGCTTTGTTAAACCTGTCTTTGACAAGTAGATTATTTCAGTTACAGGGATGTTAATAACAACCATGCAGGGCATATCAGATCACCAGCTGCAGCTGCTGATCACTAGTACTCACTGCCTGACTAAACACCACACCAGTCACTCAAGCGTGAACAACAAATCAACAGAATAACAGAAGCATGATGAAAGGATCAACCAATAGAAATGCTCATCCTAACTACGAGTAAATTGTTGTGACCTAAAAGAACATTACTCCTACTAAATTTGTGATAGACTAGCAAGGCTTGGCACTCCATGTGGCCATTCCACTCATTTCGTACTAGCCAAGTGGTCAACACCTTCTGCCACCTATTGTGATTTCTGGTCATAGATATTCAATGCTTATAAAAATGTGTGCACATAAATTGGTACTCCCTCCATTCTCAAATATAATGCATTCTGGCTATTTTCAGACAAAATAAGAGAGAGTGCAATAGACGCATTTACCCCTCACTTACCTTCCTAATGTATTAAAATCTAATTCTTTTTCGTATAATTAAAGGGTGAACTCTTAGTCTTCTATACAAAATATGGTAAGTGCATGAATTACTTTCCTTAGACAAAATAATCACGCATTTTATTTAAGTAAACAATATCTTCTTGTTTCCTGAATGCATTATATTTAAGAATAAATTTTAAATGCTAGAATGCACTTTATTTGAGGACGGAGGGAGTAGTAACTAATGATTTGTGCATCACAAATTCAGCGAGGTCCGAGCGTCCATGTATAACTTTTTTTTTGACCCCTAGGGTGCCGCTAAGACGTGTTGTATTGAACTTTTTCTATACCTTAATACAAAGACGCGCAAACCTTTTATGTGATCGAGAAAAAAATTCTAGCTGATACAAAGTTTAGTTAGCTAAAATTTCAAAGTAAAACTTTAGCCAGCTAAAAGTTTCACAGCTAAATTTTAGTTGGGTGTTTAGATGCTCTAGCTAATAGACTTAGCTAAAGTTTAGCGGGTGCATCCAAATAGACCCTAAAAATATGTGTTCATAAATGGGTAACTAATGTATTGCATCATTAATTGTAGTTCACAGTTGACACAAGTTGAAGCCAATCTTTCTGTATAAAATCCTTCTGCCGCCCATCCCCATCTCACTCGCAAGTCGCAATACATAGGGCCTGAGAACAAAATAATCCACCTTGAAAATGGATATGGCAGCCGCCACCGCGACTGCCAGCATCTTGCTCTTTGCTCTCTTCTTCGCCGGCGCTCACGCCGAGCCGGGCGAGCTCCCATGCGCGCTCCCCGCATGCAAGACGGTGGGCGGCGGCAGCCAGTTCTTCGACGTGCAGTTCTGCCTGGCGGCACTCGGCTCCGACGGCCGGAGCGTCAGCCACTGCATGGACTACCAGACCTCCGCCATCGCCGCCGACCTCCTCGCGGCCAACGTCACCGCCACGGCGGCCAAGATCGACGGCCTGCTCCGGGAGAGTGCCAGCGGCAGAGACGACGGTGGTGGCGACGAGGCCACGGCGCGCTGCCTCCGGTCGTGCCAGGCGCTGTACGGCGGCACGGTGCGGAGGCAGCCTGGCTGCGCGGCCGCCGTCCGGGGCGTCAGGAAGGGCGAGGCCACAACGTGCCTGGAGGAAGCCACCGCCGCGGCCAAGCAGTGCGAGGACGGGTTCCGGAGGAGCAAGGCGGCGTCGCCGGTGACGGCGGAGAACCAGAACGCGTTCGTGCTCGTCAAGCTCGCCGTCGCGCTGCTCGGCGAGGTCTATGCTAATAAATGAAGAGGGTTTCTTCTAAGTAGGGGTGTGTTTAGTTGGTACTGTAAAATTTTTGGAAGCACAGTAACTCTTTCGTTTGTATTTGACAATTAGTGTCCGATCATGGACTAATTAGGTTCTAAAGATTCGTCTCGTGATTTACAACAAACTGTGTTATTTTTTTACCTATATTTAATGCTCCATGCATGCGTCTAAAGATTCGATGTGACGGGGAATCTTGTAAAAATTTTTGGAATTTTGAAGGAACTGAACACAGCCAAGGGAGAAAATGTTGCTGTTGCTGTACTGGTAGTCTGCAAGACTGCCACTGCCTTTTTCTTGGGAAAATCATAATAATAAAATGAGTAAAAAAACAAATTAAAAATGTCGTGACGATCTAATTACTTGTATCAAGCAAATCAAACCAACCTGATGTGACTTTTATTTATTTATTTATTCATTATTAGTATCTGCATCATGTTACACAATACAAAGCCCTGTGTTCAAGATGCTAACAACCATCCCTGTGGTTGCTGGTATTTGTGACTTCAACATCTTGTATTGTATACTATAGTCCCAGCTTGACCTGCATCTGCTCTGCAGCGTTGCTCAGATCAGATCGCTCTTCACCGGCACAACCTGCTTACCTGCAGCGCTTGTTCACCATCAGGTTTCGCATTCAGATTCAGGTAGGATCTCAGAGGACGCTAGACCGAAACCGAAAACAAAGCGCAAACATGCTTTGAGAGAGACATGATCATTCAGACACTGTAATAAGCACAAACAAGGGGGGAAACTTACCTTGGTTGGGTTACCGAAGGAATTTTCATCACATTTGCTGATGTGAGAACAGTGGCGGTTGATCCGAGAGCGTTAATACTGGTCTGGAGTCCACTCGTGGAGATTGTCAGGGTCATAGCATCTGACCGAAGTTTGTAACCTGCACAGGAGCTTTCTAAGATCAATACAAGTTTGTAGTTCCCTCAGATGCAGTTCAGGCTAGGATGTATGCAAGGAAATTTTTTTACTTGCCTTTACTCTTAAGAAATTGTTCTCTGAGTCCTGCCAAGTAATCGCAGCTGCGAGCGAACCAGAGTAGCTGGAGATGATTGTCATTGGATGGAACATAGCACCACTAGATCCAACCCAATCTTAACCCTTACTGATTTGTTTCAGCTCAGCCCAATCCAATTAATTCACATCATCCTATCCATTTTGCCATTTCGAATCTGCAGGCCAGATCCTAAGATAGGATCAGAGGTCTCTCACAAGCAAGTTAAGTGTACCAGCACAAGCTTGACTTAATTCAAATTACCAGCACTCCATCCATATGCTACATTTGTCTATGCAAATTGACTTAATTCAAGAAAATAAGAAATATTCCCATGCAAATGTCTACTGTCTTTCTTTCCATGACATATGTCACAATTTCTGAGTAATAATGTTTCCATCAGACTAGTCATCATAGGACTAGTTGCATTTGCATCTTGTAGGATAACGAATTGTCTTCTAAAACAATTTTATCCTTAAATCTGGTGAAACTGCAAAACTGCTACATTGAAAATCTTTTCAAAATAAAAAATGCAAAGAATCATTTAAACACAACTCCCATCATAAGGGGAAAACATGAGCTGGATGCAAAGTAGTCAATTTCAAAGAAAATACAGTGAAGCATGGCTGATTCAAAGAAGTCAATTTCATATTCAGTGGCTGCTGATCAACACATGAGAGCGGATCACTAGTATTTTGAATATGCAATGAAACACACTGTACATCTGCTAATCAATTTCAGAATATGCAGTGTAAGGCCTTGTTTAGATGCACCCCAAAAGTTAGAATTTTTTCACTCTCTCTCCATCACATCAATTTTTAGCCGTTTGCATGGAGTATTAAATATAGGTAAAAAAATAACTAATTACACAGTTTAGTTGGAAATCACGAGATGAATCTTTTGAGCCTAGTTGGTGCACGATTAGACAATATTTGTCAAATAAGACGAAAGTGGTATTATTCATTGGGTTGCAAAAATTTGCAAAGTGAAGAAGGCCTAATTTCAGAATATGCAGTGAAACACGCTGTACAGCTGCTGACACCACTATTCACTGGCTGACTACTGATTATGCTAACCTGATTATTGCCCTGATTACTGAATAAACATTTGCTAACCTGAATATGCATAAGGGAGACTATACTAATAATCCTTCTTATACTTACAGCTTTGTTAAACCTGTCTTTGACCAAGTTTGTCACACATATGCACAAACAAAGAAGTAAACAAACAAGTGCTTTGTTAAACCTGTCTTTGACAAGTAGATTATTTCAGTTACAGGGATGTTAATAACAACCATGCAGGGCATATCAGATCACCAGCTGCAGCTGCTGATCACTAGTACTCACTGCCTGACTAAACACCACACCAGTCACTCAAGCGTGAACAACAAATCAACAGAATAACATAAGCATGATGAAAGGATCAACCAATAGAAATGCTCATCCTAACTACGAGTAAATTGTTGTGAGCTAAAAGAACATCAATCATTGCACAGATTATCTAAACCAAATTGCTCTCAAGCCTAGCTATGGAGGGAACTATAATGCAGCATACAAGAAAACAAGCAGATCATATATACCAGAAATTGCAGTTGGAATCCAATTAGTAATATATTAATCTTTTTATTATGAATGGCTACTGTTAAGTGTACTAATGCTTTGGATCAGGGTAACCAAACACGCTATAAGATACTCTATCCGTGTCCAAATAAATCAACTTGTCTAGTGTTATCTTCTCAAGTCAAAAGTATCTATACTTACGAACCAAATAAACACATTATGAAAATATATTTCATGGCACATCTAATGATACTAATTGGGTGTCATAAATATTTAAGCTCTGCTTTCTGCAGCATTTGGTGACCTTGCTCTGTTTCTGTTCTCATGAAATTCCCTGCTCACTTGTGCACACAGACGGGCTGAACACTAAAAAAAGCACCAGTGTAACAATATAGAAGTAAAACCAAGCAGCAAGGGATTTGCGAACATAAGGTTGACAAGTACCCTTGTGTGTTCGTTTTGTGATGAGTGATTATCAATGTGATCCACGAAGTAAGTTGAGTGGTGACTAACTCTACCTTGGCGAAAATCTTGTGTGCGACATGTCTCTGGGCATGTATTGTGCAGATGTGGAGCACGGAAGGCGGTAGCCGACGGCGAGGTGAAGGTCAAGGAGGACATGCCATGCCGATGGACTGGAGGGGTGAAGGATGGACGTGAGGCTTGGACCGAGGGACCCGAAGGCCAGGTGGCTAGCCGCGGTGGCTGACACTTGGGACATCGACAAGCGTGAGAAGACATGGGAGTGACCGTGTTGACCGTGGAGATGACACGCGTCGGATGGCGGGGGACGCGTATAGAGTACGCTGCTCGCGGAGCGGTTTGATGGTTTGGGCCTCAAAACCATCGGTGACGGATTTACGGGTTTGGGCCTCAAAACCTAGGCGGAGGTTCTGAGGAGGAACGAACGGCACGTGGCGACATCGGGAAGGTCGCGTCGAGGCGAAGCTACCGGTGATAAGGCGCGGTGGCCATCGGATCAAGATGAAGACCGGGTTGGACCTTTACGTCCTTGGGCTAAATGGTTTGTCTCATTTGTATCCAGGGGCAAATCGGGGATTATGTAATAGCCCAGTTAAATAGGATGAGGGATCCCCCATCTTCCTCACCTCTCTCCCCACTTTCATTTTCCCTTCTTCCGCCTAGGTTAGGTCTTCTAGTGTTCATGAGAGAGGTCACATGAACTGAAAAATTCGTGGTGTAATTCTTGTGATTTGGAGTGGAAGTGGAGGCTCGAATCCTCCTCTTGCCCTCTGAGTTCCTATTTGAAGCTATGATTTTCGTTCTTTATTTTTCCCTCTTTTTCGTGCTTGCCTGAGATCTGTTTTTCCCGGAGTTTAGATCAATTCTAAGCAATGATTTCTTGGGGTTGAGTTCGTGCTAGGTTGAATTTGGTCTGTGCAATTTTTGAGAGCTTTTCGGTGTGTTTTGGTCAAGTTTCCATCGATTTTGGTAGCCGCTCCCTCCTGTCCGTGCTGTCTTTTCGTCGGTCTCCCTGTCTCTGTTCGTGTGCTTAAGTGTTGGTCCCCTGTATTCCGGCTAGAGCAAATCAGCACTTCAGCGTGCTTGCCCTTGGTGGGCTGCTCGCCGAGCTTGAGCTCAGCACCAAGCTGGGAGTCGAGTTGGGTTTCAGGGGCCGAGTCCTCCAGGTGCTTGTTCTTCTCTGTTCATATGCAGCTTCTGGCTCCGTTGTTTCTTTCCTGTGTCGCAAGATCTGCAGCAGCTCCAGTTCTTCATCGCATCAGAGTGTAGCACCTCCATCACTTGTTCGCTCTGCAGCCGCGTCACCGAGCAGATCCTGTGCAGTTTGTGCACCTTCGGTCAAAAGCCAAGCAGCAGCGTGTTCATCTCCTTCTCTCTGTGCGTGTTTGACCGAGCGGAGCAGACCCGCACCAGCAGGCAGGCTGCAGGCAAGCAGTGCCGTCAGGAGCAGCAGCACACCCTGTCCAGGAGCTAGTGCATGGGTTGATCGTGAATTGATTTCCAATATCTTGAGTTGTCTTTTCATGCTACAGGAGGCATTCAGTACATGTTCATCAATTTCATTTCAGTGATGTGCGTGTGGTTGAATTTTGCTTCCAACATTGGCTGCTCCTTGTCTGCATGTTTTGTGATCTGATCTGCATACAGGTTGTTGCGTTGTTTTTTTTTTCTACCATTCCGAGTACTCGTTCTAGGTACTCTCACCACTAGTTGACTTGGGTATCTTAGTGTCGGCAATTCGCTTATGTTTGGCGGTGATTTTGGGACAGCGGCCAAATATTTCGAGAGAAATTTAAGGCTCCCATTCACCCTCTCTGGTCACCGTTTTTGGTCCTTCAAAATTCCATCCGGAGATTAACATAACGGATCCAAAATGAACAGCCACTCAAGCAAATTCAACAATGCATTGCAAAGACATCAAACATATACTAACGATGACACTGGATATTACTGCATATAAGTGGATAAGTTTCTTGCCAACTAGACATAGGTATAGATAGTTACACTCAACGGACCTACTGACGATGACACTTAATATCACTGCATATAAAGCAGATAAGTTTCTTGGCAACTAGACATACTCATAGTTACACTAAATAGACCTGGAACATGAAACCAAACGACTAGCACATAATGTCTCCATCCGTCCCTCACGTCTCAACAAAAGCCCAAATTAAGACGAGACACCAGAACCAGGGCCACCTGGTAAAGAATCGGGAACAGGCTCTACCCAACATTCCCTTGCACATTTGCCAGCAGCTCAATCTTTCCATCCCTTCCATGCTATCGGATTCGGTACCAATTCTCAAGACACGGTCTCTTGCAGCTGCTAATCCTGCCTCTGGAGTAACGATTTCATCCTTTCCATGCTATTGGGTTCAGTACATATTCTCAAGACACGGTCTCTTGCAGCTGCCAACCCTGACTCTAAAGTAGCGATTCTGTTCAGAAGAGAGTTCCTCTCATTGTCAAGTAAGGCCCTGTTTAGTTTCCAGAAAATTTTGCAAAATTTTTTAGATTCCCCGTCACATCGAATCTTTTGACACATGCATGAAGCATTAAATATATATAAAAAATAAAACTAATTACACAGTGTAGACAAAATGAACGAGACGAATCTTTTAAGCCTAATTAGACCATGATTGGACACTAATTACCAAATAACAACGAAATGTGCTACAGTGTCGTTTTGCAAAATTTTTTGCAACTAAACAGGCCCGAAGGAATCTATCTCCGCGAAATTCGAGTTGTCATCATCAATCAATGTTTCTTTGAATGATTGCAACGCGGTGAAAAGGACAGGGGAAGCTTCATCTGTGCTAATGGGATCATCATCTTCAGAAATGTTTCCTGTAACTCCGGTTTCCGAATCCTCCTATGACAGTAAGATTTGGCATAGAAAAAAATTGTGCCAGCTGGCAGGGCAATAGATTCTAATGATACAGATCAATTTCTTTAGCTTTTACATAAGCAATGAAACTGAAATAAGATAAAATACCCTTGAATACAGCTCTCATCTCATATTGGTTAGCATTAGAGAGTAAGTGGACTAAGAATTACAGCCTCAAATATCATCAATACAGCATTTCAAATCCTTTTGGTATCAAATAACATACACAAACCTTCATGCTATTGTATACAGCCAGCAATTGAGCTCTCCTACTATGAGTTAAAGTTTATTCATGTTACTTCATCTAAACCTGAAAGGCGATGGCAGAATTCCACAACAATATGGTAATCTAATACTCTCATGTGATGATTGAGGGACGAAACATATTTTATCGTGGATCAAAGACATAGGCACAGACTTACCTTGCAATGTACCAAAGAAGACGGCCAGCTGACCATGATGTAGGGATCAACTGGGCAGGATATACGCTTGCTTTCCGTATGGAGCAAATTCACCTCGGCTGTTTCTAGGCAGAAGGACAGGAACCACTCAGGAGGCAGAGAGTCCCTGAAGTATGCAAAAGTTAGAGATAGATACACAAAGCCATTAATAACCGCCATAGGCCGCATCCTAACATCATCCTCTTTGATGGACTCACTGACAATTGCACGCAACGAGAACGTCTTGTGCAGCATGAATCTCTCGACACGATCACCGTCGGCTGCCCAGAGCCAAACAGAAATCATGCATTGCAGTACACTGACGACACATAACTCCCCATCCTTGGTCTGACGAAGCTGAAACATTGAGGATGACACTTTCAAGGGCGGCGGCAGATCCATCAAAAAATACTGAAATGTCGCAGTGTTGAGCGCGAGGATGCACCCCCCCTGCCGTGTGTACCCAGCAGACGAAGCCATTGATAACCGTGGCAATGGCGTATCTGTAGCTCTCAACCAGCAGCGTCCCGGCCTCCATCGCCAGCAAGACGACCTGCCACTCCATGGTGTGAGATGAGAAGACGGCCACGCGCGCCCACGCCCAGGCGCGGTCCCGGTGGACGCAGAACACGCGGGACGGCCGCTTCTCCTCGCCGTCGGGGGGGGGGGGGGGGGGGGGGGGGGGGGTGTGGAATTCAAGGAAGGCGTTGTTGCCAGGCGTAGCAGTCATTGTAGGGGATATCGTCGGGGTCGATCCGCCATTCGGAAGCGTCGGAGTCTTGGAGAAGACCGTTGAATGCGGCGGCGATGTCGCTGCACTTGCCTGCAGCTGCAGGGACGATGGCCCGCATGTAGGGCGTCAGGAAGAGGGCGAGAAGCGGCGGTGCGCGGAGCTCACGGAAACGGCGCCGGAAGGCGGGGGAGGAGCGGACGGCGCGGAGAAATGCGCGGCAGGGGAAAGCCGCGCGGGCGAGGGTCGTGACGTCGGGGAGGCGCAGGAAGATTTCGCGGAGAATGTCATCACTGAGCGCGGCTATGGTGGTGGTGGTGGGAGCGGGTGGCGGCGGAGGAGAGTCCGCCATGGCTGCGACTGCGAGCCTGTGAGGAGTGGCCGATTGGGGAATTTCTCGGAACGGAACACTGTCTCCTGATGAAAAGGCAAAAACACAGCGCTTACAGGCCGGCCCATGTAGTACAGGATCATACATTTTCTTTTTTTTTCCTTCCATTTTTTCATGATTTCTTTTTGTTGTGTGTGTTCCATCGTAAAAGAAAAATCATACATTTTTTACCTCCATGTTGACAAGGCCCATGACATAAGGATCCTTTAGTACACGACCTTGTACTTCTATTTTTTCCCTTCGGTATAGCAATCATAGATTGTATATGTGACTGGTAGCAGTCATGCCGCTGATTTCAAAATCTTTTTTTTTTTCTTTTGCTTGATTTTCTCTTTGCAAATATAGTGTTTCTTCTATACTAGAATAAAAAATTATCCACAGCCTTGAAAAATGCTCCATCATGATTAAAAAGTTTATTTTAAACGAAAAATATTCCACTGAGTTTAAGGCTTTACTATTTTATTCGCATAAAAAGGCTCAAATATTTGTAATCTTTTAAGTCAAATATAAGATGCCCGTTATTTCATTTTTTTACTAGCACATGCCATATTCAAATTATTGTAGGACATATATTTTCAAAGATCTTTTTGGTAAAAAAACCTACAGTAAGATATTATATTTGTTCTTAGATAAATCAACTTCTAAAGTTGTCTTAAGTCAATCTTGTTAAGTTTGACTAGCTTTATAGAAAAGAACATCAATATTATAGCAGAAAATAAGCATTATGGAAATATATGTCATGGTATATAATGATACTAGCTTGATGCCATCAATATGTATGCTCTTTTTTATATAAATTTGTTCAAACTTAAAAAGTTTGACTTATGACAAGTATATACAAGTTGATTTTTTTAGATTGAGGGAGTATTGAAAAATAGAATGTAACAAACTCAATTACTCCTACTAAATTTGTGATAGACTAGTAAGGCTTGGCGCTACATGTGGCCATTCCCCTCATTTCATGCTAGCCAAGTGGTCAACACCTTCTACCACCTATTGTGATTTCTGGTCACAGAGATATTCAATGCTTATAAAAATGTGTGCACATAAACTGGTAGTAACTAATGATTTGTTGCATCACAAATTCTAGTTGACACAAAGTTCAAGCCAGTCTTTCTGTCGGGCCCCTATTTTAGGGTCCACTGTGCATCACGTATCAGTCCCTGGATCAGTAGCTGATACGCACAGAGCGAGCAAGATTGATATCAAAAAACCATACTTTTATTGATAACGGGAAAACATATTACATAGTTCATATTACACAGCTTGGGCTATTGGTCTTATAATGTACATCAGAGTTCTAATACAGCGGTCCTATAACGACGTGGTTCCATTCCTACAGGCAACTTGGAGTGCGGAGGTAAACCTTATTTCTGGGCTCAATCCTATATCTTTATCCTAGTGGTCATCGAGTAGCTCCCTTGTGTAGTCGTACATCTCCATCATCGTACGTACTCCTATCTTCCCATATTGTCGTAGCTTCAAAAGCTTCATCCTCGTATGTGCTCCTGTCGCTTGACTCCTAAAAACATATATTGGAGGGGATTGAGTACATAAAGTACTCAGCAAGTCCTAACTTTGGAGTAGAGGTGAAGTGTATGGCGGAGGCTATTTGTGGAGGTGGTCTTATGGTGGAATTTTATGGTAGTAGTACAGTTACAAAAATGGAGGTTTGGGCCCTGGGAGAGTATTAACCCTTCTCGCCAGTTCCCAGAGTTTATAAGTTATAACTTACCATAATTAATAACTTGCAACTTACCAGACTATCACAGTTTCTTTACATAAAAAGTCTAATCATTTGAGACCTCATCCCAGCGGTTGCCCATTCCAAGGACGTGGCTATTCGAATAGATTCAGGAAACTCTGCAGAGGTGTACAAATTTCCCCACATGATAGACACAGCTCCAAACCATGCGCGGTGGCAGGAACAGGCCTAACGAGACCTCGTACCCGGATGGTGCTACCTTAGATTTCCATATAATTCTACCACGGCTTCTCAGGGGTCGGAAACGACTTAGATGATCACACAGCATCCAATGAATAACGACTTGGATGATCACACAACATCCAATAGATATATATACAAAGGGGCTCGCACACGGCCCAACAATAATTTTACATGGAAGATCACATAGCATCCATGCCGACCAGACCACGGAAGATCACCCAGCATCCGTGTCGTCTCCTGGTAGTCCGTTGCCACTCCGGCCTCCTAGTAGAATTTATACTTCTATCTAACGGGGTGTGAGATCAAGTCTACCCATATAGACATGTGGCTGTACGAAAATCTGGCTAGACGAGATGGCAAATGAACCGGTCCTTATATGACCGAAGCGAGTATCTCCCAACAGGAACCCTCACTAGGCGATCCTGTCCAAAAGGATAGTCCACACCACGTGAAATATCCCCACTCGCTCCCGTCGAAAATAAGTTCTATTTTACCAGTTCAATTAACATCCATGTTCTTAGGTTATCCATATCATAAAGCTCATAGCATATATATATCACATTATTCATTATATATCACGACATTCATCATATATCACAATATTCATTATATATCACAATATTCATCATATGTCATATATGCTCATAACATTGGTTCCCATGATAATACGGATAACATCATTTATGTTTAATTTAATAATTATTTATAAAAGGGGAGTGTGAGACTTTATGGTGGGAGTGGTGGAATATAGTGGGAGCGGTGGAATGTGATAGTGGTGGAGCGGTGGATGAGGGAGTGGTTCATATATGTGGAGGAGGGAGAGTAGCGGGTTGGATGTGGTATAATATATGGAGGGAAAAGGGGAGGTGGGAGTCAGGACTTGCCTTCGCTCGCTGACGATAATATCCTTATTTCTAGGTTCTGATTCCTGTGCTTCTTGATTCTCTATCTTCGTGTAATTGTATTTCCGGACTCAAACAGATTCTCTCCACGTTTTTATCCTATGCTGTCTAGCGCTGACAAACAAGGAACACCAAGCAAAACAAGCATAATCTATCAAATAAAGGGAACAATCCTAGATAGGTTGGCCCTCGCTGGTTAGTGGACTTAAATCTAAACTATCATTTTATGTGATTAGGTGCGGGGTACATGCACGTATGCGAATATATGGCTAACTATGACTACGGCGGAGGTTTGCTGCTATGAGTTATTACATTATCTGCGCGAGGCGTATAGGCATAACTCTCGGTGCTCAAACTACTTATTTATTTATATATGTGCGGGTTTATATATTCCTATCGTGTATATTTTATTTTACTACGGCGTTATTTAATAAACGTATCCACGGCTAAGCAATGAGAAGCAACCATATCCAGAATTTAATTGGGCACCAACAATTAAGATTAATGGTATGATTAACTAGGGTTTTTATTTTAGGCGAAGCAATTTCGGGATTCAGAATTAAAATGAGAGATACAATTTATTAAAATCTACCGTCTAATTGCATATGAATAAAGCATGAAGAATATTTCTACAATTTTTATCTACTTAGATTGAGTAACAAGTATATAAATATGATCTAGAAAGGTTCTAGTTTATTTTAAAATTTTCTGGGGTTTTTATATAATTAAAAAGCTTACCATTTATATTCCCGTGTACAATCCCGTGTACGCGTAGCATTACTTTTCCCTGGCTGACACGTGGGCCCATACTGGTGTGCTCGGCCTGCTGCACTGTTCCGCGGACCATGTCCTTACTGCGCTGTGGACTCACCTGCTGTTTGTGGGTGCCGGCGTGAACCAAGTTCACGTACATGAGAGAGGGAGTCAAGTGCCTTGCAGCTGGGTCCCGTGGTTACGACGTGGCGCCTTTCCATTGGCTCACGTGACGTGGCCGTGTGCCCAGGCCGATGGCCCTGGATGCCTCTCGGTGCTGCGTCTGCTCTGCTTTCGTGCGGTCAGCAGAGGAAGCAGGGAGAGAAAGCAAGTGAGCAGGTCGCAGGGCGCCGACGGCAGTGGCCTCGGCTCGGCATAGGGCCGGCGGCGTACCTTCAGTGCATCTCCACGAGCACTAGAGCAAGGGGGGAGGAGAAAGGAGATGGAGGGTGCGAGACCATGGGCGCCGGCGGCAAGGTCTGCGGCGGCAGGCATGGCCCCATCGCGGCTGGCCGTGTAGCCGGGCGGCGGTCCATGGCGGAGGGAGCGGAAAGCGATGGCCGAGGGCAGCGTCCACTACGGCACTCGCGCTCGCACCCAGGAGAAAGCAGCGGGGAGGAGGAGGAAGAGCTCGTGGGAGAGGGGGCAAGCTCGAGCTCAACCGGGGCGAGCTCCTCGGCAGGCCATGGCGAGCGACAGAGCTGGCGGAGCGGAGGCGGTGCCTGGCCGCGGCGTGAGCGGCGGCAGCGTGGGCCAAGGCTTGTTCGTGCGGTGGCTAGCGGTGGTGGCGGTTCGGCAGGGCGGAGCGAGGAAGCGAGGCGCGGCAGCGGCGCTTCGGCAAGGCCGTGGAGCAGGGGAAGAGAAGGGCTCCAGCGGCGGGCTTGGTGAAGCGGAGGCGCTCGGCGGCTCGGCTCCGGCGTCGAAGGCAGGAGCACCATGCTCCTATGCGGGCCTAGGTGACGTCGGCTCCGAGCAGCGAGCAGGGGAGGAGGAGAGAACAGAGCACTACAATGGCGGCAGCGGCCTCCACGGCCCCGGCGAGCTCCGGCCTCGGCAGCGGCCCGGGCACCTCTATCGCGTGCTCCAGTTCGTCTCCACTGGCGCCTCCTCAACGTCGAGCTCGTCGCCATTTATAGGAGCGGTAGGTCGGTTCGTCACAGTTCATCGGTGGCCGATATTTTCCGGCAAGGGAGATTTTTGCCGGCAGCCATGGTTGAGCTGTCGATGGAAATCCGGGGCTAACGCAGAAAAACGACGAGGCGATATTTTCTTCGGACGGACACACGGTTCACGTGCGCGGGTGTGGTGGCTGATATTTTGGGTGGGTGTTGGAGATCGAGGGGCTGACGAGTGGGCCTGCGGTGCAAGTGAGGGAGGAGGAGAAGGGAAGAAGGTGGATGGGCTGCTGCTTTGCTGCTGGGCTCGGACCAAGATTGTACACAGGAGTTTTTCTTTGTATTTCTATTTGTAATTAAAAATGCAACTATATGTATGATTTAATTAGTTTGTGGTTAATTAAGAAATGCACAAGATGATGATGTATGTATACTAAAGCCTGTGGGTATATATATATACCTATCCAGTTGATTAAGGAGGGGACAAGACATATATGATGTATATATATATATACCTACATACACATCGTGCATTTCTAAGTATTTCAATTCAAGAAATTAATTAGTAAAGATAATTTAACCGTGTATATTTTTAAGTATTATTTCCTAGATAGATGATGTGCTGCTAAATGAAGGGTGTGACACTAGTACCCATGACGTATCCCTAAATATATTCACTTATAACTATGACACGACTAACTAAATATTAAACAATGAAGGACTTTCTAGTTTCCAAGCAAAGCATGTAATATTAATATTCAGAATATATCTTTAGTGCATGGAACTTAACTAACATAAAATTTGGGAACGGAATCTATTATTATGCTAGCTATTATAACTTGAGCAAAGAGGGTAACAAAACATTGATGCATTATCTACTTACTATATTATAAAGGAAAGTTCCAGAACGCCGGTTATAGTTAAGCAAGTTATTTTGGTGCCACAAATAAATTCCAAAAAGCACACAAGCAGTCAAGAAATCAAACATTTCATGCAAGCAACCAATTCAAGCCTTATGCACATGGTGAATTTTACTGCAGGGTTCTAGAGAAAAGTTTTTTCTAAAATGGTTCCGTAGAAAATAAACTAATCAAGCTTTAATTTGTTGTAAAATTTTAAAAATTCAAATTTTTAGTGAAATTTAACATGGTGCAAAACACAGGGTGTTACAGATCTACCCCACTTAGAAGAATCTCGTCCCCGAGATTCATGCAGACTAGAGGGAGAAACCTATTGAGAGAGGGAACTAGAGAGGGAGAGAAGAAACTAGAGAGAGAAAGATCGCAGACTCCTTTTTATCTTACTGGACTGCCTCCCGAGAATTTTTCAGTCTTCGTAGATTCCCTTCCCATTTGCAGTAGGTCACCATTGTCATACATTGCTTTCGGTAACACTTGAGGTGAAGTTAAATCCATCTCTGCTCATGTTTCCTGGTGCCCCTTTTTTTTAATATTAGTAGTCACTCAATTCAAATCTTCTAACTTTCTGATCCCCTAAGTAATTCCAATTTCCAGATCTTGGGCTACCCCACTTAGATGATTTGATCTTCTGGTTGCAGAGCTACCCACTTAGATGATTTAGACCTCCACGGTCCAATTTTTTTAATGCCAACCCTTGAGCTTCTTTATCATATTTCTCTTTAAATCCTCTGGACTTATGGTGATAGTGTGTTGGTTTTGTTTCTTTTGAGCAACAATCACTGTGAACTTAGGATTCCATTTCTAATCCTATTTAGGGTTCCATTTCTCATCCAAAAGCTTGGATCTTCAGTAGCTTAGTTGTTTTCGCCCTGCCTGATCAGTGATTCTTCTATTCCTGAATATAAGGTTCGGGTCTACCCCACTTAGAAGATTTATCCTTAAATCTTCTATCTTTCTTAGATCCGTTCATTCTTTACTTAGATTTTTTTTGTCGCCCCCTTCTTAGCTATCAATCTAGTTATGTACGCCCCTTTTTTTTGAGAAGAGACAGGCGCGTGAATACTACGAAATCACGGCCAAAGGCAGTGCTTATGATTACGACAGGAGGATTACAACATGGAGGGAGGGAGGTGCTAGTTATGAGTACATCTCCTGTGGGAGCAACTATTCTACTTCATCGGACTGGACGGCTTCATTCCGTGGCTCCGCGGGTCCGTCAATAGTGGTGGAACAGTGGCCCTCTTCTTTTGGTGCTAACTGAGTGAGTGGGAGGAGAGGCTCGGCGTCGAAGTCTCTTGACGGTGGTGGTGCTGGGGGTACCGCAATGTCCATCCGTCTTCTTTCCGGGGGGTGAATGGGGTGTCCTTCGAGGATCACGGGTTCATTCCCCTGCATGGCGAACATCCTGCGCCTAGGCCTGGTGATGAGGTAGGCGCGCTTCAACTTCTGGCTTTCGACAGTGTACTTTTTCTTTTTCTTGCTATTTCTCCGGTAAATCTTCAGTTGGCAGCACTTCCTTCTAGCTTCTTTTCGGATTGTTGGAACAAGTTGGCACTGAAATGGGGGACTCAGGTGGGTGATCAGTGTTGAGAGTGGGGTGTCCTGATTGTGAAGGGCAGCAAGGGGCGTCTTTTATAGACAGTCGATGGCGCGGTTAGGAGAGCGGGTGCGCGCCATTATCGGCGGCATTGAGCAGCATCGGGTGCCGAGGGAATCGGCGTCATGGGGGACAGCAGCAGCAGCTTCTTTCGGCGGTGAGGTGACAGCACGAGCGGCGTCGTGGGGCGGTGGTGCATGGTGCAGTGTGCAGTGGGGGGCGGGGGAGACATCGACGCGACGTTGAGGGGGCGGTACTAGCGTGCGGGAAAAACTGAGCGGTGGCATGGACGGTGGAGGCGTGCGCGAATCTATGGCTTTCGCCCGTAGCATGCTGTGTATATTTTCAGGCTGCTTTGGTGCGACAAGGAACAGACTATTGGTGTCGCTAACGGGGTCGAAATGCTTCTGGCTGCACTAGCACACTTAGTAATCTGGTAGCTGCTGATTTCTTATTTTCTTCCTGTCTTCTAAAATTATTTCCCAATAATCTCTACCTTCTTCAAAATATCCCAAATAGTAGTCTTCCCTTGTATGACCGCCAAAAATATTCATGGAATGGGGAGGGGAAAGAGCACAAGGTGAGGGGAGAGAGATCTAAATGGGTAGTTGTAACAAAATACAAGGATTTAGCTTCATACAACACACTAAAAATCAAAGAACTAACAAGCAAAAACTAAGTTCGCTATCTATTCTTGCACGTAACCTACCGTAAAGGTTATTATATTATAATATATTTATTTACATATTCCATCATTATTATTATTATTATTATTATTATTATTATTATTATTATTATTATTATTATTATTATTATTATTATTATTATTATTATTATTATTATCACTACCGTTACTACTACTATTATTTACACATTTGGTTGTCTAAAACTAAATCTTCAAGCCTACGGATGCTATAGGTATATTTTGAAGGGATGAGTGGAGAGGGAATCATATTTTAAAATAGAAGGCCAAGGTAAAGTGAGAGACAAGGCTATAAACAATATTCTTCAAAATAGGTTTTTAGAAAAACAATCCTATCTAACGACCATGCTAAGGTTTCGTCCTACAGTCCAAGTATGGCTCTGATACCACCCTGTCGGGCCCCTATTTTAGGGTCCACTGTGCATCACGTATCAGTCCCTGGATCAGTAGCTGATACGCACAGAGCGAGCAAGATTGATATCAAAAAACCATACTTTTATTGATAACGGGAAAACATATTACATAGTTCATATTACACAGCTTGGGCTATTGGTCTTATAATGTACATCAGAGTTCTAATACAGCGGTCCTATAACGACGTGGTTTCATTCCTACAGGCAACTTGGAGTGCGGACGTAAACCTTATTTCTGGGCTCAATCCTATATCTTTATCCTAGTGGTCATCGAGTAGCTCCCTTGTGTAGTCGTACATCCCCATCATCGTACGTACTCCTATCTTCCCATATTGTCGTAGCTTCAAAAGCTTCATCCTCGTATGTGCTCCTGTCGCTTGACTCCTAAAAACATATATTGGAGGGGATTGAGTACATAAAGTACTCAGCAAGTCCTAACTTTGGAGTAGAGGTGAAGTGTATGGCGGAGGCTATTTGTGGAGGTGGTCTTATGGTGGAATTTTATGGTAGTAGTACAGTTACAAAAATGGAGGTTTGGGCCCTGGGAGAGTATTAACCCTTCTCGCCAGTTCCCAGAGTTTATAAGTTATAACTTACCATAATTAATAACTTGCAACTTACCAGACTATCACAGTTTCTTTACATAAAAAGTCTAATCATTTGAGACCTCATCCCAGCGGTTGCCCATTCCAAGGACGTGGCTATTCGAATAGATTCAGGAAACTCTGCAGAGGTGTACAAATTTCCCCACATGATAGACACAGCTCCAAACCATGCGCGGTGGCAGGAACAGGCCTAACGAGACCTCGTACCCGGATGGTGCTACCTTAGATTTCCATATAATTCTACCACGGCTTCTCAGGGGTCGGAAACGACTTAGATGATCACACAGCATCCAATGAATAACGACTTGGATGATCACACAACATCCAATAGATATATATACAAAGGGGCTCGCACACGGCCCAACAATAATTTTACATGGAAGATCACATAGCATCCATGCCGACCAGACCACGGAAGATCACCCAGCATCCGTGTCGTCTCCTGGTAGTCCGTTGCCACTCCGGCCTCCTAGTAGAATTTATACTTCTATCTAACGGGGTGTGAGATCAAGTCTACCCATATAGACATGTGGCTGTACGAAAATCTGGCTAGACGAGATGGCAAATGAACCGGTCCTTATATGACCGAAGCGAGTATCTCCCAACAGGAACCCTCACTAGGCGATCCTGTCCAAAAGGATAGTCCACACCACGTGAAATATCCCCACTCGCTCCCGTCGAAAATAAGTTCTATTTTACCAGTTCAATTAACATCCATGTTCTTAGGTTATCCATATCATAAAGCTCATAGCATATATATATCACATTATTCATTATATATCACGACATTCATCATATATCACAATATTCATTATATATCACAATATTCATCATATGTCATATATGCTCATAACATTGGTTCCCATGATAATACGGATAACATCATTTATGTTTAATTTAATAATTATTTATAAAAGGGGAGTGTGAGACTTTATGGTGGGAGTGGTGGAATATAGTGGGAGCGGTGGAATGTGATAGTGGTGGAGCGGTGGATGAGGGAGTGGTTCATATATGTGGAGGAGGGAGAGTAGCGGGTTGGATGTGGTATAATATATGGAGGGAAAAGGGGAGGTGGGAGTCAGGACTTGCCTTCGCTCGCTGACGATAATATCCTTATTTCTAGGTTCTGATTCCTGTGCTTCTTGATTCTCTATCTTCGTGTAATTGTATTTCCGGACTCAAACAGATTCTCTCCACGTTTTTATCCTATGCTGTCTAGCGCTGACAAACAAGGAACACCAAGCAAAACAAGCATAATCTATCAAATAAAGGGAACAATCCTAGATAGGTTGGCCCTCGCTGGTTAGTGGACTTAAATCTAAACTATCATTTTATGTGATTAGGTGCGGGGTACATGCACGTATGCGAATATATGGCTAACTATGACTACGGCGGAGGTTTGCTGCTATGAGTTATTACATTATCTGCGCGAGGCGTATAGGCATAACTCTCGGTGCTCAAACTACTTATTTATTTATATATGTGCGGGTTTATATATTCCTATCGTGTATATTTTATTTTACTACGGCGTTATTTAATAAACGTATCCACGGCTAAGCAATGAGAAGCAACCATATCCAGAATTTAATTGGGCACCAACAATTAAGATTAATGGTATGATTAACTAGGGTTTTTATTTTAGGCGAAGCAATTTCGGGATTCAGAATTAAAATGAGAGATACAATTTATTAAAATCTACCGTCTAATTGCATATGAATAAAGCATGAAGAATATTTCTACAATTTTTATCTACTTAGATTGAGTAACAAGTATATAAATATGATCTAGAAAGGTTCTAGTTTATTTTAAAATTTTCTGGGGTTTTTATATAATTAAAAAGCTTACCATTTATATTCCCGTGTACAATCCCGTGTACGCGTAGCATTACTTTTCCCTGGCTGACACGTGGGCCCATACTGGTGTGCTCGGCCTGCTGCACTGTTCCGCGGACCATGTCCTTACTGCGCTGTGGACTCACCTGCTGTTTGTGGGTGCCGGCGTGAACCAAGTTCACGTACATGAGAGAGGGAGTCAAGTGCCTTGCAGCTGGGTCCCGTGGTTACGACGTGGCGCCTTTCCATTGGCTCACGTGACGTGGCCGTGTGCCCAGGCCGATGGCCCTGGATGCCTCTCGGTGCTGCGTCTGCTCTGCTTTCGTGCGGTCAGCAGAGGAAGCAGGGAGAGAAAGCAAGTGAGCAGGTCGCAGGGCGCCGACGGCAGTGGCCTCGGCTCGGCATAGGGCCGGCGGCGTACCTTCAGTGCATCTCCACGAGCACTAGAGCAAGGGGGGAGGAGAAAGGAGATGGAGGGTGCGAGACCATGGGCGCCGGCGGCAAGGTCTGCGGCGGCAGGCATGGCCCCATCGCGGCTGGCCGTGTAGCCGGGCGGCGGTCCATGGCGGAGGGAGCAGAAAGCGATGGCCGAGGGCAGCGTCCACTACGGCACTCGCGCTCGCACCCAGGAGAAAGCAGCGGGGAGGAGGAGGAAGAGCTCGTGGGAGAGGGGGCAAGCTCGAGCTCAACCGGGGCGAGCTCCTCGGCAGGCCATGGCGAGCGACAGAGCTGGCGGAGCGGAGGCGGTGCCTGGCCGCGGCGTGAGCGGCGGCAGCGTGGGCCAAGGCTTGTTCGTGCGGTGGCTAGCGGTGGTGGCGGTTCGGCAGGGCGGAGCGAGGAAGCGAGGCGCGGCAGCGGCGCTTCGGCAAGGCCGTGGAGCAGGGGAAGAGAAGGGCTCCAGCGGCGGGCTTGGTGAAGCGGAGGCGCTCGGCGGCTCGGCTCCGGCGTCGAAGGCAGGAGCACCATGCTCCTATGCGGGCCTAGGTGACGTCGGCTCCGAGCAGCGAGCAGGGGAGGAGGAGAGAACAGAGCACTACAATGGCGGCAGCGGCCTCCACGGCCCCGGCGAGCTCCGGCCTCGGCAGCGGCCCGGGCACCTCTATCGCGTGCTCCAGTTCGTCTCCACTGGCGCCTCCTCAACGTCGAGCTCGTCGCCATTTATAGGAGCGGTAGGTCGGTTCGTCACAGTTCATCGGTGGCCGATATTTTCCGGCAAGGGAGATTTTTGCCGGCAGCCATGGTTGAGCTGTCGACGGAAATCCGGGGCTAACGCAGAAAAACGACGAGGCGATATTTTCTTCGGACGGACACACGGTTCACGTGCGCGGGTGTGGTGGCTGATATTTTGGGTGGGTGTTGGAGATCGAGGGGCTGACGAGTGGGCCTGCGGTGCAAGTGAGGGAGGAGGAGAAGGGAAGAAGGTGGATGGGCTGCTGCTTTGCTGCTGGGCTCGGACCAAGATTGTACACAGGAGTTTTTCTTTGTATTTCTATTTGTAATTAAAAATGCAACTATATGTATGATTTAATTAGTTTGTGGTTAATTAAGAAATGCACAAGATGATGATGTATGTATACTAAAGCCTGTGGGTATATATATATACCTATCCAGTTGATTAAGGAGGGGACAAGACATATATGATGTATATATATATATACCTACATACACATCGTGCATTTCTAAGTATTTCAATTCAAGAAATTAATTAGTAAAGATAATTTAACCGTGTATATTTTTAAGTATTATTTCCTAGATAGATGATGTGCTGCTAAATGAAGGGTGTGACACTAGTACCCATGACGTATCCCTAAATATATTCACTTATAACTATGACACGACTAACTAAATATTAAACAATGAAGGACTTTCTAGTTTCCAAGCAAAGCATGTAATATTAATATTCAGAATATATCTTTAGTGCATGGAACTTAACTAACATAAAATTTGGGAACGGAATCTATTATTATGCTAGCTATTATAACTTGAGCAAAGAGGGTAACAAAACATTGATGCATTATCTACTTACTATATTATAAAGGAAAGTTCCAGAACGCCGGTTATAGTTAAGCAAGTTATTTTGGTGCCACAAATAAATTCCAAAAAGCACACAAGCAGTCAAGAAATCAAACATTTCATGCAAGCAACCAATTCAAGCCTTATGCACATGGTGAATTTTACTGCAGGGTTCTAGAGAAAAGTTTTTTCTAAAATGGTTCCGTAGAAAATAAACTAATTAAGCTTTAATTTGTTGTAAAATTTTAAAAATTCAAATTTTTAGTGAAATTTAACATGGTGCAAAACACAGGGTGTTACACTTTCTTTCTGTATAAAATCTTGATGCTCCACCGACCACCCATCTCCATATCACATAAATTTGGTCAAATCTAAAAATTTTGACTTATAACAACTATAAGAGCTTATTTATTTGGGATAGAGAGTATAGCCTAACAAAGAATGTGATAAGTAGAGTAGTATGTATTTTTTTAACACAGTAAATACTGTTACTATATATATCTGGAGATATTTATCTGTATGGCCCTAGAAAAAATGCCTCTTCCCTGATGGCTCGATTTTTTTTAACTTACCTGTATGTCCTTAAAATAAAATTATCTTTCTTATATGGCCTTCCGTTCGTTTTTGGCACTTGACGGTGTGTCAAATGACCATTTTACCCCTGGCGAAAAAATAAAATGTAGAATTTTGTTTATCTGTTGTATATTTAGAGTAATATTATGCAAATAAGTTGACACATATTTGCATAATATTACATAACAGTACACACATGTGTGAACTTATTTGCATAATATTATTCTAAATATACAACAGACAAACAAAACTCTGTATTTTTTTTGCTAGGGGTAAAATGGTTATTTTACTCTTGACCTAACATCATCAAATGCTAAAAACAGACGAAAGGCCGTAGAAGGAAGATAATTTCATTTTAGAGCCATACAGGTAGGTTAAAAAAATCGAGTTATACAAGAAAGAGGCATTTTTCCAGAACCATGCTGGTAAATATCTTGTATATCTGTGACAAACTAGCAAGGCACATGGTACGACAAGTGACTGTTCCCCTTATTGCGTGCTAACCAAGTGATCAACACCTTCTGCCACCTATCGTGATTTCTAGTTTCAGCTATCAATGCCTATAAAAATGTGTGCTCATAAATGGGTAACTAATGAATTGCATCATTAAGGGTCTGATTAGATGCACCCAGCTAAAGTTTAGCTAGCTAAAATTTTAAAGCTAAATTTTAGCTAGCTATAAGTTCTTCTAGCTAAATTTTAGCTTGAGCGTTTGGATCATCCAGCTAATAGATTCAGCTAAATTTTAGCTGACTTTAGCAAGGTTGAAGTAGCTAAACTCAACTTTAGGTGTACCGTTTGCATAGCTAGTAGCTAAATTTAGCCAGCTAAAATTTAGTTGATGCATCCAAACATATCCTAGTTGACACTTTGACACAAGTTGAAGCTACTCTTTCTATATAAAATCCTTATGATGCAACCATCCCCAACTCACATGCATACAATAGGACCTGAGAACAAAAGAATCCACCTTGAAAATGGCCATGGCAGCCCCCACCGCGACTGCCAGCATCTTGCTCTTTGCTCTCTTCCTCGCCGGCGCTCATGGCGAGCCGGGCGAGCTCCCATGCGCGCTCCCCACGTGCAAGACGGTGGGCGGCGGGAGCCAATTCTTCCACGTGCAGTTCTGCCTGGCGGCACTCGGCTCCGACGGCTGGAGCATCAGCCACTCCTCGCGGCCGACCTCCTCGCGGCCAACGTTACCGCCACGGCGGCCAAGATCAACGGCCTGCTTCAGGACACCGGTAGCTGAAACGACGGTGGCGACGAGGCCACGGCGCGCTGCCTACGGTAGTGCCAGGCGCTGTACGGCGGCAGCCCGGCTGCGCGGCCTCCGTCCGGGGCGTCAGGAAGGGCGAGGCCACCAGGTGCCTGGAGGAAGCTGCCGCCGCGGCCAAGGACTGCGAGGATGGGTTCCGGAGGAGAAAGGCGGCGTCGCCGGTGACGGCAGACAACCAGAACGCGTTCATGCTCACCAAGCTCGCCGTCGTGCTGCTCGGCGAGGTCTATATTAATAAATGAAGAGGGCTTCTCCGTAGTATAAAATGTTGATGTACTGGTAATCTGGGACTGCCTTTTTTTATTGGGGAAAAATCATAATAATAAAATGAGTAAAAAACCAAATTGAAAATGGCGTGACGATCTAATTACTGTATCATGCAAAGCAAAGCCAAACTGTGTAAAGAAGTAGGGGAACGAGATGACCATTCCCGGTCTCTCGGCTTCATGTTAAATAGTCCAGGGAAGAGCCCCTGCGTGGCTTACAAGTTACAACACAAGTTAGACTACAACATATCCTCTATCCTATCCCAACAACCTTCATCTTCATGTACAAGTCATGAACCTGGACGTGTGCGCCCAACTCTAACAAACCGAGTCTATCTAACACCCCCCGCAATCTTAGCCACTAACTAGGTTAAGATTGACTTTGAATTGCTTTAACTTTGCAGCAGATATAGGTTTTGTAAAACCATCAGATAGCTGATCACTAGTGCTAATAAACCTTATGTCAAGTTGCTTGCGTGCAACCCTTTCCCTGACAAAGTGAAAGTCAATCTCAATATGCTTTGTCCTTGCATGGAAGATAGGATTAGCAGAAAGGTATTTTGCACCCAAATTGTCACACCATAACCGAGCTGCCGGAGGATGATGTATCCGAAGTTCAGTTAGGCTGTGTTCAGATCCGAAATATTTGGGGGGAAAATTCCTGTAACACTTTCGTTGTTATTTGGCAAAATTTATCCAACCATAAATTAATTAGGCTTAAAAGATTCATCTCGACATTTACAGACAAACTATATAATTAGTTATTTTTTTACCTACATTTAATGCTCCATGTATGGGTCCAAAGATTCGATGTGACGGGTGGCAGAGGAAATATTTTAGGAAGTGAACGGGGCCTTAATAGCTTTTGAACCCATATCATCTCAGCTGCAGCGTTTGCTAAAGCCTTATACTCTGCTTTGTGCTAGAGCGAGAAACCGTTGGCTGTTTCTTCGCTGTCCATGATATCAAATTGTTGCCGAGGAATACTGCAAAACCCCCATTTGATCTGCGGTCATCTACATCTCCTGCCCAGTCAGCATCGCTGAATGCACTGACCATGAACGAATTCGACCTCTTGATCTTGAGCCCAAAACCAATGGTCCCACGAACATATCTGAGGATCCTTTCGACGGCGCTCCAGTGGACAGTTGTAGGTGCATGGAGGTACTGACACACCTTGTTCACCGCAAAGGCTATATCAGGTCGAGTAAGCGTCAAATACTGTAGAGCCCCCACTGGGCTCCTGTAACGCGTAGAGTCATCTGGACCGAGCGGCACACCATCAACAATGCTCAACTTCTCAGATTCCGAGAGAGGAGTATCAACTGCCTTCGCCTTGTCCATCCCCGACCTAGACAGTACATTTGCAGCGTATCTTTCTTGCGACATCACCAGCCCATCTTGAGTCTTTTTGACTTCTATACCAAGAAAGTAATGCAAATCTCCCAAGTCCTTGAGTGCAAAGTCCTGCTGCAGGTCCTTGAGAAGAGCTTCTGTTGCCTGTTGGGATGAGCTAGCAACGATAATGTCATCGACATATACCAACACAAACATAATATATCCTCCCTGGTTATAGTAAAACAGGGATGTATCTGCTTTTGATGGAACAAACCCAAGTGCCTCCAACCTCTTGCAAAGTCTTGCATACCAAGCTCGGGGTGCCTGCTTTAGGCCATAAAGTGCCTTGTCTAGTCTACACACATAACTTGGATGATTCTTGCTTTCATACCCCGGAGGCTGCTGCATGTAAATATCTTCCTCCAAGATGCCATGAAGGAAGGCATTTTGGACATTAAGTTGGCGCAAAGACCAACCTTTCGACACTGCTATAGAGAGAACAATTTGTATAGTTGCAGCTTTCACGATAGGGCTAAAAGTTTCTTCATAATCTATACCATAGCGCTATTTGAATCCTTTAGCAACCAGACGTGCCTTGTATCGGTCCACTGTGCCATCAGCTCTCCGTTTGATCTTGTACACCCATTTGCAGCCCACAATATTTTTGCCTTTCGGTCGTGGCACCAAGTGCCAAGTTTTGTTTTTCATCAATGCTTGATACTCACTATCCATTGCCGCTGTCCGCTCCTTGCTTGCGAGGGCTTCACCCAATGTCTCAGGTTCACCAGTGGGTACACGAGCATGCAAACACGAACCAACAATACCATCGGTATAGGTTTTAGGTTTGCTTATACCTTGTTGAAGTCGAGTAACAGGGCAGTGTGGTGCTGGCGCTGGTGATGCAGGAGCAACCCTAGATGAGGCAGTCGTAGATGATCCGGCGGACGAGATCTCGGTGGAGCCCAGTGACTGTGCTGTCTCATCCGCGCTGGGATCTGTCTGTGGCATGGGCGAGGCATCCGTAGACGCGTGCGACGAGGAAGCCGGTGTAGAAGATCTAGAGCCGGCAGGGGACAGCGCGGGCGACAGACACGCTGCTGGTGACTGCACGCCCGATCCTGAGGATGATCCGCCTGTGGCACCTACTGCGGTTGGAGATCCGCCTAGCGAATCCATCTCGGGACCGCTGCTGCTCCCCGTCGGGAGGCACATAAATGATGCGGCTATTGCGTCGTTTCCGAGCGAGTTTGCGCTGCATTTTCCATCGTGTCTTCTCCTTTTTCAAACACAGCATCATATGGACTTGACAGGGGGTTAGTAACAGTAGGAGAATGCACATGTGAGTCACGCGAAGATGTATCCCCAAAGCTAGTAGATGGATTGAGGAGGATGTCGAGCAAGAGCTCTAGCTCTTTGTGCAATCTTGCACCGGCGTTGGGGTGGAGTTTGGCAAAGGGAAAGACATGCTCATCAAAAACAACGTCCCGAGAGACGTAAACATGCCCATCTTTTGGATCAAGACATTTATAGCCCTTATGCAAAGTGCTATAACCGATGAAAACACACTGTTTCAATCTAAATTGCAGCTTCCTAGTGTTATATGGCCGAAGATTTGGCCATACAGCACAGCCAAAGGCACACAGGAAAGTGTAATTTGGTTTTTGGCCAAAGAGACGTTCAAACAGGGTTTGGTCATGAATGACTTTTGAAGGAAGACGATTAATGAGAAAAACCACAGTTGTGACCGCCTCATCCCAAAATTTAAGGGGTAAAGATGCATGAGCAAGGAGGGTAAGGCCCATCTTGACTATGTGACGGTGCTTGCGCTCTGCGGAACCATTCTGTTGATGGGCATGAGGGTAGGAAACTTGGTGAGAGATGCCGATCCTTTTAAAGAAAGAATTCAAAGCTTG
The DNA here is from genome assembly GCA_038087645.1 of Saccharum hybrid cultivar R570. Classification (NCBI taxonomy): domain Eukaryota; kingdom Viridiplantae; phylum Streptophyta; class Magnoliopsida; order Poales; family Poaceae; genus Saccharum; species Saccharum hybrid cultivar. The sequence continues at coordinate 3,006,144 of JAQSUU010000746.1, read as the reverse complement.
ATATTCTCCTCCCCAATCCGTTTGAACAGCAAGGATTTTGCGACCAAATTGCCGTTCGGCAAGGCTTTGGAAGTTATGAAAGCATTGAAATACTTCAGATTTATGACGCAACATGTAAATCCACGTAAATTTGCTGTGATCATCGATAAAGCTAACATAATAATTATGATGTCCAATAGAAGTGGGGGCAGGGCCCCATACATCTGAAAAGACGAGGTCCATAGGACCAGCCAACACACTCGTTGACTTAGGGTAGTGCAGTTGATGGCTCTGGCCCTGTTGACATGCGTCACAAACCCTATCTTTATTTGAATCATGAAAAAAGGAAGCCTATGGCGATCTAAGACTTGCTTGACTACACGGGAGGAGGCATGACCTAGGCGGTGATGCCACAGCGAGGTAGACAGCTTGATGGTGCCATGGACTTGTTTATTCGAACACAAAGATGAAGATGAATGCAACGGGTAGAGCCCTCCTTCACATCTGCCTCTGTGGAGGGTTCTCCTCGTCACCTGTTCCTTTATCAAAAAAAATGGTTGGGATGGAATTCAAGAAACACGTTATTATCTTTGGCAAGACGATTTATGGAATAGAGATTTATGTGAGCTTGAGGAACATGAAGAATGTTTTTAAGATGAAGATTTCTACTAGGGGAATACAAGACGCTATGACCAACATTAGCAATCCCCTTACCTGTCCCGCCGGCCACGTGGACCTGCTTGCCACCATGGTACTTGTTGCAGAAGCTCAGCTTCTTGAGTTCTCCGGTGATGTGATCCATTGCGCTGGAGTCCATGTACCAGTTCGTGTCAATGCCATACGAACTGGTAGTGGCCGAGGAAGCACTCTTCTAGGGTGGTCCAGTGAAGGTTGCATCGAATCTTTTGTAGCACTTGATGACGGCGTGGCCCTCCTTGCCATACAGCTGGCAAAACACGCCCGCTTGGAACCCTCCTTGTGGACGACCGCCATCGTGACCGCCCTTGTTGCCGCGGCCAAAGCCACCGCGGCCACCGTGACCCCCTCCACGGGAGTGGTTGTTGGGGTAGTTCCCACGGCCGCCCTTGGTCGCCATGTTCGCCGAGACCTGATGGCCCCCTCCGTGGATCTCCATGCGCTGCTCGAACGCCGTGAGCTACGCGTACAGTTCAGGAACCGTGATCGGCTCGACACACGCCGCCACAGCAGATACGACCGGGTTGAATCCGAGATCCAGCCCGATCAGTATGTAGGAGACGAGCTCCTCATCTTCTAACTTGCGCCCGGCGGAGGCCATTTCATCTGCCAGAGATTTCATCTTAACAAAGTAATCAGCGATGATACTCGTACCCTTGGATGCAGTCGCGAGGGCCATCCTCGTGCTTATGATGCATGCACGAGACTAGGAAGCATGCAGCCCTTGGATGGCTGCCCACGCCGCCGACTCCATCTTCGCTGCAGTGATCTGCGACGCGATCTTCGGAGAGATGGAGTGGAGCAGGTAGCTGAGAACATGCTGGTCCTTCGTGACCCACTTCTCGAACTCAGGGTTCTCGACGGGTGGATCATCAGCCTTGGCGTCCGGCTTGGGCGCCAGGTACTTCTCCGGCGGCGCCGCCGCCGGCTCAATGAAGTTCACCACCTGGGCACCCTTCTGCGCCGAGAGGACTTGCTGTTCCCACATGGGGAAGTTCTTCCTTGTCAGCTTCTCATTGATGGGAAAGAAAGCGAGAGGAGAAATGGCAGCAAAAGCTGTGGAGGATTGGAGCGCCATGCTTCAATTCCTTTAGGAAAGAGGCTCTAGATATCATGTAAAGAAGTAGGGGAACGAGATGACCATTCCTGGTCTCTCGGCTTCGTGTTAAATAGTGCAGGGAAGAGCCCCTGCGTGGCTTACAACACAAGTTAGATTACAACAAACTCATAATAAGATCTATCCTAGGCAAGGTTTTCTCTACCGGTATTTTAAAAATCTCGGTAGTCACCGATAAACGGGAATATCGGATATATCGGAAATTTATCGGCGATAGAAATAAAATTTCGGAAGAAATTTACACAAAAAATAACTCATTTTTGTTCAGAAAAGCACATAGATCATTTCTAAACAATCTAACATAAAAAACTAAATAAAACATATTATCAATTGCTTGTTCAATGAAGAGGGCATGGACATGACTGGAGCGTGCTAAGTGTGTTATGGTGGTGGCAACTTGAACTTAGAACAGAAGGGGAGAGAAAATTAAACATGGATTAAGGTTAGAGTATTGAGTGAGCTTTGGCGCTTATTTAGATGACAAAATTTTAAAAATATGAAAATTTCGGACGATAAAGGAAAAATTTCGGACCCAACCGGTAAACGGGATATCTCGGAAATTTCGGAGTCTACCGGCCGATATTTTTTTCCCTGATCCTAGGATCTATCCTATCCCAACAACCTTCATCTTCATGTACAAGTCATGAACCTGGACGTGTGCGCCCAACTCTAACAAACCGAGTCTATCTAACAAACTGATGTGATTTTTATTTACTGCATCATGTTATTACACAATAATACAAAGCCCTGTGTTCAAGATGCTAACAACAACCCCCTGTGGCTGCTGGCATTTCCGTATCACACCTTAATTTTATACATACTCCTAGTGTAGAGTACCTGCCACCAGCCTAGCTCACATCTCGGCGACAAGTTTGGACTGAGCCAGGGCGAGATCGAATGAGCTGAAGGAGTGAGGAGCCAGTGTGACCTGCATCTGCTCGGCAGCATTGCCCATTTCGCTCTTCACTGGCACAACCTGCAGCGCAATTGTTCACCATCAGGTTTCACATTCAGATTCAGGTAGGATCTCAGAGGACACGAGACCGAAACCGAAAACAAAGCGCAAACATGCTTTGAGAGACATATGATCATTTAGACACTGTAATAAGCACAAACAAGGGGGGAAACTTACCTTTGTTGTGTTACTGAAGGAATTTTCATCCGTCACATTTGCTGATGTGAGAACAGCGGCGGTTGATCCGAGAGCGTTAATACTGGTCTGGAGTCCACTCGTGGAGATTGTCAGGGTCATAGCTTCTGACCGAAGTTTATAACCTGCACAAGAGCTTTCTGAGATGAACACAAGTTTGTAGTTCCCTCCGATGCAGTTCAGGCTAGGATGTATGCAAGGAAATTTTTTTACTTGCCTTTACTCTTAGGAAATTGTTCTCTGAGTCCTGCCAAGTAATCGCAGCTGCGAGTGCACCAGAGTAGCGGGAGATGATTGTCATTGGATGGAACATAGCACCACTAGATCCAACCCAATCTTAACCCTTACTGATTTGTTTCAGCTCAGCCCAATCCAATCAATTGACATCATCCAATCCATTTTGCCATTTCGAATCTGCGGGCCAGATCCTAAGATAGGATCAGAGGGCTCTCACAAGCAAGTGAAGTATACCAGCACAAGCTTGACTTAATTCAAATTACCAGCACTCCATCCATATGCTACATTTGTCTATGCAAATTGACTTAATTCAAGAAAATAAGAAATATTCCCATGCAAATGTCTACCGTCTTTCTTTCCATGACATATGTCACAATTTCTGAGTAATAATGTTTCCATCAGACTAGTCATCATAGGACAACTAGTTGCATTTGCATCTTGTAGGATAACCAGTTATCTTCTAAAACAATTTTATCCTTAAATCTGGTGAACCTGAAAAACTGCTACATTGAAAATCTTATTTCAATTTTTTTTTCAAAACACGACTTTACATGTATTTCATTAAGAAGGGTAAACAAAACAAACAGCAGCTATCCCAGCGAGCTGCCAGGATAGGAAAGTTCACAGTCTTACCAAAACGAGCCACCGGACATACACAGGCCTAGCGGATTACATCTCAATAGCACAGTGCGATGAGCGACAAAACACTAGACAAAAGAAGGAACGACTAAGAACTCAGCGATCACCATGAACCTGGCGGCGATCCACTCGTCCATCTCCTTCAACACCAGCTTCGCAACCTGCTGGACCGTGGACGCGGAGTTGTCAAAGGTACGTGAATTACGCTCCTTCCAGAGCCGCCACCAGACTAGGAGGACGGTGGAATCGAATCCCCTTCGAAGTTGCGCGGGCACAAAACACTGGCCATCCATTCACCAGGCCAACAGAGGAGAGTGATCAGAAGGTGACAACTGCTCCCAACGCAGGAAGCCGACGGAGAGGGGCGTGCCCAGGTAGCGACAGGGTTGGGGCGAAAGCTGGTAGGGGAACGCCTGCTGAACGAGTGCGATGTCCTCCTCGGAGCATCGGATCGGCGAGATGAGACACTTATCCAAGTTCGTGATCAGGTTGGATGCGCCCGTGAAGAGGTCGAGGATGGCACGAATGCAACGGAAGTCCTCTAGTGTAAGGGCTAGGAACAGCATCAAGTCATCCGCGTAGAGCGACATACGCTGGACAAAGTGGCTCCCGTGTAGGGGGGTAGCAAACCCCGCTGGTCCGCCTCTGCAACCATGGCGTTGAGCACCTCCATAACGAGCACAAACAGTAACGGGGAAAGCGGGTCGCCCTGACGCAAGCCCCGTGCATGATAGATCCTCTGGCCGAGGAAGCCGTTGACGAGCACCTTCATGCTTGTCAACGAGAGAATCACTGCCGTCCAGTCTCGCCAAGACCGTGGGAAACCCATATGCTCCAAGACCTCCAAGAGGAAAGGCCAGGCCACCGAGTCAAATGCCTTGGCAATATCAACTTTTAGCAAGATGCAGGAGTGGTGCTTAACATGCAGCCAGCGGTAGTAGAGTTGCACAGAGCGGAAGTTGTCGTGGATCCGCCTCCCCTTGATGAATGTCGTCTGGTTCGGCTGGACCAACGAGCCCATGAACGGAGCTAGGCACAACGTCTGGCCCTTGGACACCAGCTTGCCGAAGCTATGGATCAGACTAAAGGGCTGGTAATCCCTCAATCCGTTCGGCGCGTCGTAACCATAGACGCGTCATTGAGGAGGTAGAAGCTCCTCCAGTCCTGCTGCCAAAGGCAGTTAAAGGCATTGCAAATATCATCCTTGATGACAGCCCATGCAGCCCGGTAGAATCTGCCGGTGAACCCGTCCGGGCTAGGCACATGGTCCGGCGGGGACTCCAGGGCGATCCTGGTGACCTTGGCCTCCGAGAATGGTTCGACTAGCGCCTGTAAGTCGAGTCTTGGCAGGTTGAGGTTTCCAGGTTGATCCGATGATTGTGACGACAACAACACGTACCTAGAAGGGCGTTGTAATAGTCAAACACCGCCTGAGACTTAGCCTCCTAAGAGGTGAAGGTGTGGCCCTCATGCACCAACGTGGGGATATAGTTCTTCCACTTTCGATGGTAGGCTTGGATATGGAAGAATTTGGCGTTCACATCCCCATCCTTCAGATAGCGGTGCCATGACCGCTGTCACGCGATGGTCCTGGACAGCGATGATAGGCCCAGCGTGGCTTCCTTGAGATCGTGGCGCAAGTCGAGCTCCTCCAGCGAGAGCTGTCTGGTCTCTTGTGTGACGTCGAGTTCGAAAATGATGACCCAAGCCGCAGCCAACTGAAACCGTACACTCCCAATCCTCTGCGCGCTCTATGCCTTCAAAGCTTTGGCCACGTTGCATAGCTTGTAGTCGATGGTCCTGCCGGCGTCAAGCCCGGGCGAGCAGGTCCATGCGGAGTCCAACAAAATTAGATTTACTCATGTGGAGTCCAACAAAATTAGATTTACTCATGTGGAGTCCAACAAAAATTAGATTTTCTATTTTATGATTTTTCTGTGATTTACTATGATTTTTCAAATATTCAGCGAAAATAAATAAAAACAAAACTGTCACTACTGTAGCAACCTTGTTACTGTAGCAACCGCCGTCGGAAACCGCCCAGGGGTTAAAATAGACGGTTTTTTATAGTTCAGGGGATAAATTAGACCGTTTCATCTTATTAAGAGTATCAAATCTGAGTTTTATGGACAAAGAAAACTACACAACTCCATCTTTATGGCAACATTTGAAATATTACCTTCTCAAGAAAACATAGTGTGCACAGCCCACTTATTTTTTTACAAACACAGGAGGTTAGACTGTAGGTCTTTCTGTCTGACATGGCATTGCCATAGCTGCAAGAAAAAACCAGAGCAGCACAAAATTTGGTAGAACAATGATATTTCACTCGTGTGCATGTACAGAAGTGCCACTAGGAGTAGTTATTTCAGTTAATCCTAGCACCATGCTAGCAGGACAGGCTCTTGGAAGGAAACACTGTGAAGTTGTTATCAAGGTTGTGATGAAAAGGGATGCAAAGCTACCTCACCCATATCCTGGTGTGCAAGAGATGGCTGATGCTAAGGATTTGACAATTGCATGGCCATATAACAGGGTAAAAAACAACACTTGTCATTGTTTGTTGTTTTCATATGTAATGAATGCCTAGATTTGTCTAATCATTGATATTTCTAACAGCTCAAGGTCTGCAAGACTAAAAAACCATTCCATAGAACAGGTAAGCAAGTGTGTAGTTTGATTTAAGTCCCTTGAAATCTTGAAAATCCTGAAGCTCGTATGCTTATTACATTTGTGTAGCTGCAATAGCTGGTAGGTTTACATTGAACAGGTTTACTGGGATGTGTTCATTGACTTCATTCCCTGAGTAGATGTGATCCCTGCTATGGCTGCGTGCATAGTGCCTGCTGGGTTGAAACCATAGTAGATCAATGTATTACCTAGTGGCTGTGAAATGAAATCTGAAATTAATATGCATCATAAATGAATTTTGATTCAATGAATAACAATTGTGCTGCTTGCTGCCTTGTGCTGAGTGCTGGTGTTGGTGCCTCCTGTTGATTGGTGCCTTTTATGAAGTTTTTGGTTGTGTTTTTTTTTGATGAATTTCAACTTTTATTTACAGGTGGTGGGAGGAAATAGTTGGAAGTAGACTGCAGTCACTGATTGGATCAAAGTGCTCATGACGACATGTTTTGGACATTCTAGCTATAGGTGAAAACTTTTATTTGGACTTACTAGAGGTGGATCATTTTGTAAAGAGTGGAAGCAAACTATGAGATATGGGTTGTGGAACTGAATATCTCTAGTACGTCTACCATTTTGGCCAAACTTATTTCATCTTAGCTCTTGTTTGCCATGAATTGTGTGTAAAATGGCATGACATATTATGATGGCTTTAATATAAGGGTCTGTTTGGTTTCAATGTGTTAAAGTTTAAAATATTCCATCAAATACATGGAGTACTAAATGTAGACTAATTGCATGCATGTCGACACATATTAGGAGTAATTTATGAGACGAATCTATTAAGCCTAATTAGTCCAAGATTAGAAACTTTTTGTCAAATAAGACGAAAGTGCTACAGTGTTTGTTAAACTTTAACTCCTCAAACCAAACACCCCCTAACTTGTGAGCTTTGGTCCAGTTTATATGTGTTTCATGACTGTGTATTGTTTGAGTGTATGACTGGTTAGTGTTGATTGTATGGTTAACATATAAACAATATATGATATTATATGTTAATTTTTTGTATCTATAGCGTTGGACAGTTGGTCAGTATAAATATATATCATCAGACAGTCTGTCATTATAAGTTTATAAAAGGCATCAGATCATCTTTCGTTATATCTTTTACATAACGTTAGACGGTCGGTCGTTAAAAGTCGGTCGGACGTTAAAAGTTTATAACGATGTCACTATCAATGGCAGATATAAGTGTCGCTATAGGTTTATTACGACCGACCGTAGGTCGCTAAAACGGCTTATAATGACCGACCGGGTGACGCTAAATCTGGGCTGTGGTATAGTGTAGGCACGGACGGGGAGCGGCCAGTCGAGACCGAATGTGCGGATGCTGTGTCCTCGGACCCTGTACGCCGATGTTGCGGGGCAGGTCGACGCGCAGCGACCCTCCGACTGTGACCCGCATGTGGCGGCGAACGGCCCCGCTTGCCTTGGCCCAGCGGAAGGGGGTAGGCAAACCAGTGATGGCCCTCCTGGTGGCAATTGAAGCACCGCGCCAGGAAGACACAATCCCGCTTGACATGATTGCCAGCAAGATAGTTGAAGCGAAGCCCCTATAGCTCGATGGGGACCGGCCACGACTCCCTCGGCAGTGAGCGACGGTGCCAGCGGTGTCAGCTGCGAACCTCGTAGAACCCGTCCGCATCCGGCTCCGCGAGGGCGTGAGCGGGGTGCGCAGACGGAGAAGTGCGATGACGCGGTGAGGTAGGCAGAGAGACAGCCATCGAGGTGGGCTGAGGGTGTGCGCGCCTGGCTGCCGCCATGAACCCATCGACCACCCTAGGGTGACGACATCGGCGACCGGAAGCACCCGCGATGGCCTTGCCTCTTCCCGGAGGTGGCGGTGAAGGGGGTTCCGAGTCGGAGTAGCTCTCCGAGTCTGTGGGTGAGCTGCCTATATAATGTGGCCCATGGGCATTAGTGCTCCACACTTGCCTTGGCCTAGTTGCACGAACGGTAACGATCGGCAACCAAATTCGGTTTAAACTAAATTTTGAATTCGGGATATTTCCAAATTAAAAATAGAAAAGTAGAGATCGGTCGGAAAATGTCTAAATTGTTTTCTACTTTTACATTTGAAATACGAAAGCGAAAGAAAAAACAGTAAAGTCGGACAAGAAAATACGGATTCGATCGGATTAAATACAGAAAATGATGTGGTTCGGTTTGGGATATTTCTCTTCCATTTTCATCCTTAACTGCAAGAGGCAAAACCCCACAGCGGGGACAGGCCGGGCCATGGAAGATGGGCTTATGGCCCATGCAGTACCAGATCGTACATCTTTCTATTTTTTCCCTATTTTTGTAACATAATTCTTTTTTCTTGTGTGTGTTTGATCCTGATGAATGAATATTATAAAATCACATTATTCACGTACACGACTGGCGGCAGCTACGTTGCCCACATGGCGGACCCCAAAATTGGTTTTTGCATTCTTCCCTCTTTTCATATTTTTTTAGCACACGTGTGTATGTCAATCAAATTGAAGAAAGACCTAACAGCGATAGTAAATGCTTTATTTAGGTAGCACTTCCTCCGTCCAAAATTATAAGTCATTCTAAGAATCTTAAGAGTCAAACCATCTCAAATTTGATCAAATTTATATGATAAGATAATAACATTTATGATGCTAACTAAGTATCATTAGATTCTTTATTAATTATATTTTCATAGCATACCTATTTGATATCACAAATCTTTGTAATTTTCTTTATAATTTTGGTCAAACTTCAGATGCTTTGTCTCCAAGTTTCTTGGTTTGACTTATATTTTGGAATGGAGGGAGTATTTGTTTGAAGAGACGATTCTATTGATAGGGATAGAGCCATCTCATTTAGATAATATTTATTATGTTACTAAGATATATGCCCGTGCGTTGCACTAGGGATATTTTTTTTACTGAACCTCAGTAATAGGACAGACACATTAGCTTCGAGGACTTCGTATTAGACGGGGATACGTGGATCCGGTCTTCATATTGAAACCGGATACAAAACCAGATAGGACGTGGACGCGTGAGCTTTTAGTGGAGGATGATTCTTATTGGACATGAACGTGTGAGCAGGGATCAAGATTTTGTATTACCATGTAGATGACGAAGTCTTTTGAGAAGTAACAGATTTAGAATGAGCTCGTAGAGTAGACCGAACCGTCCCACTTTGGTGTCACCTTCATTCCTCTTAGACGGTCTTACCTTAGGCTCAAGTTTACTCTTTCCTTTATGCTTACAAGAAATTTAGAACTTGCCATTATTAAAATTAGGCTTCGCTAGGCCAACCTCTGGTGCGGCCACCACCACCGCCTCCTCCACTGCCATGGCACCAGGACAACACATGCCTCGCCGCGACAGAGAGGAGTGCTGGCTGAAGGCGTCGATGGCTAGCTACACATGCCTCTTAAAAGCACCGGTGCTTCTAGAATCTAGATCCGCTGTCAAGGTAGCTAAATCCAGTGAAGGGAGCACCAGATTTGATGGAGGATGACGAAAACAAGTCGACGACGGCGACATCTCGCCATGGCCAACTCCAAAAGTCAGACATCAGAGGGGATACAAAAGGAAAGAGAAACCCTGCCGCCTCCATCCTTGTAACTGCATGGGGGCCCGGCAGCCTGCTCTGGCAATGGCGAGGTCGCAAGAATGGAAGGTGCCCAAGTTGCCCGAGAGAGCGACGCGGGGGCCGGACCGAGAGGCTGCTTCTCCTATTAGTTGCCTTTATTTCTATTCACCACACCACATGTCTCTTGTACTATAGTAGCAACAAGTAACAAGCATCATTTCTTTCATTTATTTGGTCTCATCCCCATGCCAAATAAATTAAGTATCTCTATCTCCTAATCAGATTGCTGCTAGTTGAAGTCGGACCAATAATATCTAGATACGGAGTCATGGATAAGCCCGCGTATCGAAAATCCTCATATGCATCGTTCTTTGGTCTGAACGTCTCGCATGACACCCGTTGACCAATAGGACCTTAGTTCCGCACTAAACTTTGTCCTGAAACCTCGGTTCCACCTGAACCTAGTTCCAATCTGTCACTGACCATGTTCCGCCTCAAGCAACGCCTGCACATGAATATCAAAGCAAGTAGAAGCACAAGTCTAAGGCTTACTCAAAATTAATCCATGCAACACCACTCTCATGAGTGTGTGACATCAATCTCAAAACAATATAATCCCAACACTTGCACACGAACAAATATCATATCACTAAACATTTTGTGCAACAATAATTATTTTGTAACGCCAGTATCATTGCAAACCAATTGTTCATCAAACTTGATCTCACACTTAGACAAATACAGTTGGTCTTGATCTGAATTGTATGGGTATTGGCTACTGCAGGCCATAAATTATTACACAAATACACACATGAAAGCAAACAAACGGTCCGTTGAGAAAACATAATATGCCGATCAGGAAACGGAATAAACTAAACAGTCTTCATATAACTGTTGCACACAAAATAACATGAAGCCACATGTCTGGGATCAGTGACTCCAGAGAAGCTCGACGGCCGGGGCTCTGACGCATCATCTTCCAATCATTATTTGATCTGCCCAAATAAAAACGAGCTTTTATGAGGGGGAAATGACCAAAATATAAAGTAGAGAACCTGCATGCTGTCTTGAAGACAGGAAAGATAGTAATAAAGAATAAAGAAACTTACATGCAAATTGCTCCATGTAGGCAGTTGCAAAAGCCAGAGTGTCAAAGAAATGATTTCTTTTTTATCTGGTCAATAGCTTGCCTATCCGGGTAGCTGTCCACGAGATATTGCTCGCACTCGAGTTCCTTGAGGAATGATGGTAATCCTGGTAGTGACTTGATATTTGGGCAATCCACTACTTCAAGTCCCTCGAGGGATTGAGGCAATTCCGGTAGTGTGCAGATATTTGGGCAATACTCCTTGATTCGAAGTACCTTGAGGGATGATGGTAATCCTGGTAGTGACTTGATATTTCTGCAATGGATAATAATCAATTCCTCGAGGGATGGAAGCAATTCCGGTAGCGTCAAGATATTTGGGCAAGCCTCTATTTCAAGATACTTGAGGGATGATGGTAATCCTGGCAGTGACTGGATATCACAACAATCGATAATCAATTCCTTGAGCGATGCCAGCTGCTCGATGTTATCTGGCAAAGCGTACCAACTGCAAAAATTGATGTAAAGTCTATGCAGCTCAGGGAGGGGTTTGCTAAACTTGAGCTGAGAACCTGACCCGTTGCAACCATGGAAAATGAGACGTTGCAGGTGCTTTAGCTTACCATCTTCTCCTGACAACCAACTTGGGAATGTCGATCCGCCGTAGTTCGCAATGGTGAGTTGAACTAATAGGGCTGGAGGGTGGAGGGCCTCAAGGATCTGCTCTGGAGTAACTTTTTGTTGACGATGGCCAGCAGTCTTCTGTCTTTTCCTTTTTGACGACTCTGTCTCCTCATTGGGATTCCAGTCCAATGTGAGTTCTGATACGTGTAGCTTGTTGCTTAGGTTGGCCCGACGAGCATCCTCCTTGCTTTGGATGTTTCCAAGTCCCTCAATGCTCAGTTTGCCACGAATGTTGTCCAGCTTCTCCAGCTGCGTTATCTCGTAACCCTTTTCCCTCTTCACTGTGAAGGCACTCATAGTTTGGAGCCACGGCATCCGCCCTATGTCAGGGATGCTCACCTCGAGATACCCGATGTGCCGCAGATTCTCAAGGTCGGCAATGTGATTGCTGTCAAGACAGCGGAATCGAGGAACGGAGATCTCCTGCAGATGGTATAGCTTGGTAAATGCGGGTGGCAGATCTATAATACTATCAGAGTACTCATACTCAGTAAGACCAAGGTAGCGAAGATGTTTTAATTCACCAATACATTCTGGAATCACATTCGCTCCAAATTTCTCCAGCCACACACTCACGAACCGCAGCTTCTTCAGGTGTTTGAGCATGCGTTTGAACTCTTCTGCAGTTATTTTTGTGCCAGAACTTGACATTAATAGAGTTCGCAAGCTGTCCAGTTTCACAATCTGCTCTATGAGTTCTCCTATATTATTGGAATCAATGAAGAGATGACGAACGTCTTGAGGAATCTGGTGGTCCACCATATCTTTCTCAATTGTGAAACAGTCACTCCCAGCAACTCTTCCTGCTAAGTCGTGCAAGAGATCATGAACCGTATAGTACTCTCGTTGGTCATCAGTCTTATATTTTAGTTGGATGAATGAGGTTGACAGTAATACTTCAAAGCACTCACGAGCAGCAACTTCCATGTCTGAGTTTTTACTGGTATCCCCAAACCCTTGTGCCATCCACATTTTAACTAGCTTGTCTCGATTCAACACATATCTTCTAGGAAACATACTACAATATGCAAAACATTGCTGGACATGCTCCTCAAGCTGATGGTAGCTCCACCATAAAGCTCCCATAGTATCATTCAGCAGATCACGCTTCTGTTCCAGGGTGTCAATCCAGAAACCAATATCATCTGCTCGACTGGTTCTTAGCCTCAGCTGTCCTGCCACTGTTCTCGCGGCCAGAGGTGACTTTAGTAGTAGTTGGGAAATTTTTCTACCAATTGACTCAAATTTGCCCCTGTCTTGGTCACTAATCATTGAATTATCAAGTGCATAATGCATGAACATTTTGAAAACCTCTTCTTCATTCATATCAGAAATCGGCATAGGGTCCGGAGCACCCAGAAATTTTGCTGCATCTGCAGTCCGAGTGGTCACTAGGACTCTGCTTCCCTTGTCAGCCTCCTTCAATGGAGAAAGTAGTTTCTCCAGATCGTTCTTTTCTTCGACACTTTCTGGGTACCATACATCATCCAGTACCAATAAGAACCTTTTGCCTTTCAGTTCTTTCTTCAGTTTATCTTGCATGGTATCTAGATTGCTGAACTTATCCTTTTGTGGACCCGACACTATCTCTAACATCTCATTGTAGACAGTATCCACAATGAAGTTTTTAGTAACATGAATCCACATGATTAGCTCGAAATAACGGTCTTCACTGTTCTTCTCACGCTCACAAACATACTGTGCGAGGGTGGTTTTCCCTGACCCTGCAATGCCATGGATTCCAATTACAGAATGATCAGCTGTTGTATCATGGAGCATGCTTATTATCTTTTTAGTATCCTCATCTCGGCCAACAACTTTTGGGGGTTCTGAAGTAGTCTTGGAGAGCGATCTTGATCCCGTAGTCTGTTCTGGTGAACTCTTGATATTGTCACCACTGGTGGCTGGAGGTAACCATGGTAGAAGCGTTTGTCCTTCGTCAATTAGCTCTTCTATCTTTGTTAAGGTTTCCCTCAGCTTATCCTTTGACCCTGGAGGAAGTTTGGAATCCTTCTTTGCTGTAGCCTTCTGCATACGAGAGTTCCAAAATTGTTAGGAATAAATCTATATATGCTAGCGTAGCGCAAACAAGTAATCATACGTTCAATCAATGAACAAATGATAAATGATAGTCACTAGAGTGTGTTTCTCTCTTTCGGTGGCTGTCGTGCTTGTTGTCGAGCAGAAGCCGAAAGTAGTTTTTTCAAGGCTTTGTATCAACTATGTATTGCACTTGAGAAAATAATAAGGGAATTTGGTGTTTCTGCCCTTGCCACATATTTCAATGGTGATTTTGCCCTCACTTTTTAACTTTGTGATTTTGCCCTAATCATTTTGAAAGGAAAAAGTCTACATCACCCCCTGACGTTTAGACCTGTGTCTAACTAACACCCTCAAGTATAAAACCAGGTATTGAACACATTAAAGTTTGCAAAACCGGTCCATTTACCCCCTGGGGTGGTTTTGCTAGGCGGTTTTGTCATGTTGGTGCTGATGTGGATGACTGACGAGTGGACCCTGCTTGTAAGAGAAAAGGAAAAGCACTTTTGCACTAGGAACCCACTAATCTACCAAGTCCATATCTGAAAACTACTTCCTCTGAACATTAACCATCAGGAGCCCTACCACTTGTTCTAATTCATTTCTTTCACTTCCTTCTTCAACCTTAAATCATACCACCGAGCAGAGCACGGATTGGGCCTGGGGCTGTCCAGTTCTCGCCGGTGGTGGTCGGAGACGGCGAGGTGCGGGGCCGCTGAAAGCTCTAGTTTGAGTTTGGATAATTGACGAAACCTTAGTGTACTAATCAATGCTCTAACTGAATATCAGATAGGATTGGTATACACCAAGTGATGGAGCTAGATGATGGTGTCCATGGTGATGGTGATGGACAAAAGATGATAACAAGTGCTCCAACTTGGAAAAGAAGAAAGAGAAAAACAAAATGGGCTCAAGGCAAAGGTATATTTGATAGAGCCATTTTGTTTTGCTACTTAAGACACCAAGTGGGTGTGGGTGGATTTAGGATAGATAACCATATTATAAAGAGGGGAAATCTTTAATTGCAATGATTATCTAGTGCCTATAGGTGTGAGTCTCATTTGCATATATTTGATGCGCTTAGTGATGTGGTAAGATGCATGAGAAAGCTTGAGAAAATTATTTGTGAAAAGCTAACTTGAGTGCTTAATTTATTTTAGAATATCTTGGTGAAGTTTGCACTTGAAAAGAGTAAAAAGAAAATGTTTTGGGGCTGCTACTGCTATCTAGAATTTCTTGTTGAACGAGCATTTCTGCTGACCAAGGGTGCTGTGTTGGGTGCTCTTATCTTTTGGCAATTCCCTCTCCTCAGCAAGAATTTCTTGGTCACGAATAGTGCATGGGAGAGAGAGGTGTGTGGCTAGGAAGGAGCCACGTGGGCTGGTTGGTGTCAGAAAAAAGGCTTAACCAGCAATTCCCTCTCCTCAACAAGAAATTCTTGTTGAGAAATAGTGCTCGTGGGGACCGCTGCATGTGAGAGAGAGTGGCGTGAGAAAAAGGCTCAACAAGAAATTCTTGTTGAGCAGTTCTCATGGGACCAGCTAGAGAGAGAAAGCACTGACCGTGAGAGAGGCTGTTCCTGCCATCGCTGGCCGTTTGTGCTCTTGCTGACCGACAGAGAGAGAAAGAAGCACTGGGAGGCTAGAACGCTGTTGTCCACTGCTTAGCCGTGTGCGGCACGAGTTAGGCCATGAGAGTGGAGGCGCTATGCTCTGTTTCCCTCCGTTCTGTGCCGTTCCTGCCCATTGTCTTAGCACCGCATGGGGGAGCGCATGAACGCCATTGTCTATGCCGTTTGCTGCCATTGGATGAGTCCGTTGTGAGGGAGCACCTATAGCCATTGGTGGGCTAGCTGGCCCAAGGGTGTGGAGATCCAGCTGGCTAAGGGTTAAGTCCAGCGCCTCCACCTTCCCTTTCTCCTCTCTCGTACACTCTTCTCCCTTGTTAATCCTCGCAAGAACCCCAAGAGAAGAAAAGCTCTCTCCTCTCCTTTCTCACTCTTTAGCATTTGTGCTCCATTCAAGTGAGAGATTGAGCTCTAATGTTGATCTTGAGAGCTTCAAGAGCATCTCCTCCCTCTCCTCTCCCTCTCCTAGCTTGTGACTCATTTGAGAGGATTTGAGGGAAATCCTAGCTGCATTTGTGATTACATATTCTTGTGGCACTAGGTGGTGATTGCAATTGTGGATTTCTTGTTACTCTTGGTGATTGCATCACCTAGACGGTTGGTGATTGCATCACCTAGACGGTTGGTGATTTGGTGATTGGTGAGGTGATTTGGTGATTGTGCCCGCCCCTAATCAAGGATTATTGTTGTGAGGGGTTCTTAACCTTTTCTCGATGGAGAGCCAAAAGGTACTATAGTGGATTGCTCGTGGCTTGTGTGATCCTCATCTTGTGTTAGTTGTGCGACACCCTATTGAGAGTTTGGCGTGTGATGCCAACTAGCGTGTGAACCTGTAAGTGAGTGTATCATCACAACAAGAACTAACTTGCCAAGAAGCAAGTGAACCTCGGTAAAAAGTTCTTGTGTCATTATTGTCTCCAAGGTTTTCTTTGTGATTGATTGACTCCTTTGGTGATTGGCTCATTTCGCTATAAGGCACTATAATCTTTCAATCCTTTCTTGTATTTACCTTGTGTAGAACTTATGGTAGTGGTAGTTAGTTGAGTAGCTTTGCTTGTTAGATGTAATTAGTTTCTAGCTAGCTCTACTAGTGTAGAGAGTAGTGACCTAGGCCTTAAGTGCTTAGTGATCTTAATTGACTAGAATTCTAGGTAGTGGCTTGCTCTTTTTAGTAGGCTAGCGCAACATTCGCTTCGCTATCTTATTTACTAATCACATGTTCTTAGTGTTGCTGTAGATTTTTTATAGGCTATTCACCCCCTTCTAGCCATTAGGACCTTTCAAGTGGTATCAGAGCTGTAGTCACCGTGATTTGAGGCTTAACAACCTACGGTGTGAAAATGGCTCAAATCAATAACACCAAGAAGCTACCCCAATTTGATGGCACAAATTATCCTTATTGGAAGGCAAAGATGACCACCTTCATCAAGTCAATCAATAGAAATGTATGGAAGGTGGTGGAGACCAAATTTGAGGTAGCCGATCCTGATAATCCCACCGTCGCCGAAGAAGTGCTGCTCCAAAATAATGATATTGGTCTTAGTGCTATTCATGAGGCTCTAGATGAGAAGACATTTCAACAAATCAAGGGAATAGAGATAGCTCATGATGCTTGGAAGAAGTTGGAAGAATCATTTGAGGGCACTAAGGAAATCAAGGGTGCAAAGGCATACATTCTCAAAAAAAAGTTTGCTAGCTTCAAGATGAAGGAAGATGAGAGTGTGCCAGAGATGTTTCATCGGTTGGAGGGACTTGTCAATGATCTCAAGTGTCTAGGTGAGAAGGTGAAGGACAAGGACTTCTCTCAAAAGTTCTTGAGATGCTTACCTGCAAGATTTGGAATGATTGTCATTTTGTTTGTGAGGACCGATTTGGACACAATGACACCAAACCAAATCTTGGGAGATGTCATGACCGACGATGCATATAGAAATGATGAAGAGAAAGAAGAAAAGAAAGATAAGAAGAAAGAGGAGAAGAGGATGACAAGAAAAAGAGTGTGGCATTCAAGACTGTGTCCTCCAAGGGCAAGTCAAAGCAAGAATCATCAAGTGAAGATGATGGCTCATTCTCTCTCGATGAGAAGATGACTCTCTTTGTGAAACAGTTTGGCCAATTCATGATGAAGAAGGGCTACCATGCAAGAAGAAAGAAGTCGTCATCAAGGAATAAGGAAAAAGCAAGAAGGTGCTTCAATTATGGTAGCAAAGATCATCTTATTGTTTAATGCCCCTACAATAGTGAAAAGGATAATGATGACAAGAAGAGCAAGAAGAAGGACAAGAAGGAAAATAAAGTGAAGAAAGACAAGAAAGGGAAGAAGGGAGGATCATATGTTATCACTTGGGATAGTGATGCTTCTTCAAGTCATTATGAAGATTCAAGTGATGATGACATGACCACCAAAAGAAGGCTCATGCAAGCATTGCTATCAAAGAGAAGCCTTCCCTCATCGACACTCCATCGTGCTTCATGGCCAAGGCCACTAAGGTACAAACCGATGATGAGTGTGAAAGTGAAAGTGAAAGTGAAAGTGACAATGATGATGAACCCACTAAAGATGAACTAATTGACATGTTAGAAGATACTAAAGAACATTTTAATTTTAAGAGAAAGGAACGCAAAGACTTGATTAAGGAACTAAAACCCTTAGGAAAGCCTTTGATGAGCTCAATACATCTTGTGAGAGTCTAAAGAAGGACCATGAGATGCTTTACAAGGCTCACAAGAAGCTTAAGAAAGCTCATTCCTCTCTACTTGATAAACAAAATGAGAAGAATCATGTTCCAACATGTGGAAAAGGCTTAACTTGTGTCATAATTAATGAATCCTTTTATAAGCCTATCATTTGTGCTTCCCTTAACCCTTCTCATAGCACTTCCACTTTGACCTCATCTAGTAGTGATGGTTTCACTTGTGATGCCTCACTAATGGTTGAGAATGAGACTCTCAAGAAGGAGGTAAAATAGCTCAATCTCACCTTGGCTAAGGCCTATGGTGGTGAGGACCGCTTGCTTATGTGCTTGGGTAGCCAAAGGGCATCTCTCTACAAAGAGGGATCGGGCTATATCCCTAAGAAAGGCAAGGCCACCTTTGCTAATCGCAAAACTAATTTTGTGAGAAACAATGGCCGGTATTGCAAAAGTTGCAAGCAAGTTGGTCATCTAGAGCATCAATGCATGAACAAGAAATCAAATGCCAATATATCCTCAATTAAGCTTGATTCTTTCTATGTGCTTACTAAGGTTACAAATGGTGTACATGCTAAGTTCATTGGTGCACCATGCATGGGCTCAAAGAAAAAAGTCATATGGGTGCCAAATAGCTTGGTAACTATCCTCCAAGGACCCAAGCAAGTGTGGGTACCTAAAAAGAATTGATCTTCTTTTGTAGGTCAATTACAAAGCTGGATAAAGGCATTGGGTTCTTGATAGTGGGTGCACTCAACACATGACCGGTGACTCGAGAATGTTTAACTTAATAAACACTAGTGAGAATGATGGTTATGAAAGTATCACTTTTGGTGACAATAGCAAAGACAAGGTCAAGGGGCTTGATAAGATTGTAATATCCAATGACTTGAGCATATCCAATATGTTGCTAGTTGAGAGATTGAACTTTAATTTCGTATCCATGGCTCAATTGTGTGATCTTGGTGTCAAGTGTATCTTTGTTGTGGATGATGTAGAGATCATAAATGTAGATAGCTCTAATTTGATCTTCAAAGGCTTTAGATTTGAGAATCTATACTTGGTTGATTTCAATGCTAGTGAAACTCAATTGTAAACATGCTTCTTCACCAAATCTAGCATGGGTTGGTTATGGCATAGAAGGCTTGGTCATGTTGGGATGACGCAATTGAACAAATTAGTGAAGCATGATCTAGTTAGAGGCTTGAAGGATGTGATATTTGAGAAGGACAAACTTTGTAGTGCTTGTCAATCCAACAAACAAGTTGGAAACACCCATCCTAAGAAGAGTATGGTGAGTACTAGCAAAGCATTTGAGTTGTTGCACATGGACTTGTTTGGGCCAACACAATACACTAGCGTCAGTGGAAGCAAATATGGCTTTATGATAGTGGATGACATCACAAGATACACATGGGTATTCTTTTTAGTGGACAAGAGTGATGTATTTGCAACATTCAAGTCATTTGTCAAAGGCATTCACAACAAGTTTGAAACAACCATCAAGAGGGTGAGAAGTGACAATGGTAGTGAGTTCAAGAACACAAGAATTGATGAGTTATGTGATGACTTTGGAATTAGACATCAATTCTTGGCCAAGTACACTCCACAATCAAATGACCTTGTTGAGAGAAAGAATAAAACACTTATTGACATGGCAAGGTCAATGCTTAGTGAATACAATATGAGTAAATCTTTTTGGCCTGAAGCAATCAACATTGCTTGCTACAACATCAACCGATTGTATTGTCACCCAATGAAAGCAAAGACACCTTATGAGCTCTTGAATGGTAGAAAACCCAATACTACATACTTTTAAGTTTTTGTTTATAAATGCTATATATTGAAGAGTTTGGAACTTAGATAGTGGTACTCTTGAAGAAGTTCATGATGTTGAATTTGATAAAATCAACGGTTCCCAAGATGAGAATGAGAATCATGAAGATGTTAGAGGCATTCAACTTTCAAATGCCATGATGAAGATGGATGTTGGTAAATGAGGCCTAGGAAAGTGGATGATGAAGAAGATGATCAAGTGCAAGTGCTCTCTAACTCAAATGAAGATTTTGATGCAAATCAAGCTAGTTCATCACCTTAAGTGCAAGATCAACAAGTGGCTAGTACATCATCTCAACCATGTGCAAGCAATGTTCCTATTCTTCAACCTATCAATATTGCAAGAGACCATCCATTGTACTCTATAATTGGAGATATCTCAAGAGGTGTACAAATAAGATCAAAGTAGGCTTCATTTTGCGCATATTTCTTATTTGTATCATTTATTGAACCAAAGAAGATATATGAAGCTTTGAAGTATTGAAAGGTCCTTGTTTGGTTTTGGTAATTGTGTGACAACCTAGGTGGACTAATATGTGTTTATGTGAGATACACATGTAACTAGTCCATAGGTACACGTGTGTGAGCAACATATGCCATGAAGGAGGAAATGACTTGGAGATGTTGCAAAGCTCACATATGTGATGATGAAGGAGCTCATTGCATATGAGACATGACATGGAGTTATGTGATCAAGGTGGAGAAGATCAAGACATGACTTGGCTCGACAGACCAGTTGCAAGTGTGAAGGGCAAGTCGGTGGCTTTGAAGCGAGGGACCGCATTTGACGGTGAAGCTCAAGCAAGACTTGGCGCCGATGGACTGACGCAACGGTGAAGAGTGAGGTCAAGATCGATGAACCAATATGATCATATGATGATATGAAGTGGATCATATCATTTGATGATTGGTTGGTGCATGTGTTGCATCGACATCGGAGGAGATGGAATGGAATGCGCAAGGCAAAGGTATATTTGTAGGGTGTTTCATTTCACCTATCATAGGTGAGTAGAGAAGTTGATGACCATGTTTAGGATAGATGGCCATACTATCAAGAGGGCAAACTTGTTTGCATATCGGTCATCTAGTGCCACTTGAGCGATCTAACTTTGCGATGTTGCTAGGATCGAGTGACGTGGCAAGTTGAGTGATTAACTCCTTAAAAATGATTGTGAAAATGCTAACACACATACACATGGTGATGTATACTTGGTGGTCTTCAACAATTGATTATTGGTCTTCACCAAGCTATAAATTGGACTTCACATTGCTATTGGAGTAATGAATTATAATCTATATGCAAAGGTATCATTGTAATGTGCATGACCATCTCATCCCTTACTAGTATATGGTTAGTGCATATAGTACATGCTTATTAGGATCATGCATGACAAATGAAAATCTTTGAAATTCATATCTTACCACTATTGCTTGAATGATTAATTGATCTAGTGGTTAGTGTATGAGTTTGTTCATGAGCTAGTAAACCTAAGTACTAGATTTAATTTGGATTGCTAATAAGTGACAACTACAATATTGGTAAGATAACCCTGGTAAGAGGTGTGAAGAAGCTTGTCATTGGTTTAAACTGGACTTGGAAGCTTAGGCAAATCAATTTAGTTCAAGTCAACCATAGAAGCTCATGATAGTAATAAGAGTACAAGTACAAGACAACAATGCAAATGGATATCTAGTTTGGTTATTTCTAGTGGTATCTAGACTCAATTGATTCATCAAGTGATATTCACAAGTGATGTCTAGTTCAACTTACAAGAGATGTCCTACAAGTGGTACTTATGAAGAAAGTAAATGTTCAAGAAATGGTCCTTATTTCCAAATCAATCATACAAGTGGTATCACATCTCTACGCATGATATCATTCATACAAGATGGTGGTTCCACAAGTGATCCTCAACCTTAAGTGATCATCAAATGAAGAATGCATCCCTCACTACAAGAGCTCAAGTTTATCTAGTGGATGACCCATGCTATGACATAGGGGGAGGTGTCCCACCAATGGGTATCAAGGTCAAGATCCTATGTGTGGTACCTCAAGAGCTATATAAAATAGTGTCATTCAACATTTGTGGTAGTGTCCATAAAAAATGAGGATTTGAAACTCAATCATCTACCCCAATGGTAGCCTTTGCATTAATGAGAAACACATCTTTTATGGAAATTGATGACAAAGGGGGACAAGTTGGAACAAAGATATGTAAATGCATCATGGGAAGAAGTAGAAGTTGATTTGGACATGGACATAGACAAAGAGAGAGCGACATTGAAGAATGTGAGAGGATAAAAAATTCTTGGATAAAAGAAGCACACAAGTAGGGGGAGCAAGCTCATGAATTTGATTGTGTGCATTTGAAATGTGCATATTCATGTGCTTACTTGCATTGCATAAGTTTTTAAATTTGATATGCATGCTTGTGTGTTGTATGCTAGTTATAGAACCTAAATGATGACATGATAACTAGCATGCATAGGATGGTAGCTAGACTTGCGTTTTTACAAGTGGCACTAGAACCTTGCTTATAATGTTGATCTCACGGGGTTTCGTGTTTTCATTGTCTAGCTACTCATGGTGCTAAGGATGAACTTTAAAGTGCAACTCCGATTGGTATCATGCTTCAAAGGTTTATTCTATACACCTTAGCATCATTGGTAGTAATTACTCTCCCACAATTCCTATCTATGAATATGTGCGAGCTTCAAACCAAACACTCTAGCACATATGTAGGGGGGAGATAATACTACCAATTCAGGTTTGTGGTACTTGTCCAATATTATTTACACATGGTAAAATTGCTTGGGCAAGCAACATGAATCCAAAAGAACTTAATTTCCATATCTTTGTAGAGTTGTCATCAATTATTAAAAAGGGGGAGATTAAAAGGTTCTTGTTTGGTTTTGGTAATTGAGTGACAACCTAGGTGGACTAATATGTATTTATGTGAGATACACAGGTAACTAGTCCACAGGTACACGTGTGTGAGCAACATATGCCATGAAGGAGGAAATGGCTTGGAGATGTTGCAAAGCCCACACATGTGATGATGAAGGAGCTCATTGCATATGAGACATGAAATGGAGTCATGTGATTAAGGTGGAGAAGATCAAGACAAGACTTGGCTCGACAGACCAGTTGCAAGTGTGAAGGGCAAGTCAACGGCTTTGAAGCGAGGGACTGCATGTGACGGTGAAGCTTAAGCAAGACTTGGTGCCGATGGACCGACGCAATGGTGAAGAGTGAGGTCAAGATCAATGAACCAATATGGTCATGTGATGATATGAAGTGGATCATATCATTTGATGATTGGTTGGTGCATGTGTTGCATTGACATCGGAGGAGATGGAATGGAATGCGCAAGGCAAAGGTATATTTGTAGGGTATTTCATTTTACCGGTCATAGGTGAGTAGAGAAGTTGATAACCGTGTTTAGGATAGATGGCCGTACTATCAAGAGGGGCAAACTTGTTTGCATATCGGTCATCTAGTGCCACTTGAGCGATCTAACTTTGCGATGTTGCTAGGATCGAGTGGCATGGCAAGTTGAGTGATTAACTCCTAAAAAATGATTGTGAAAATACTAACGCACATACACATGGTAATGTATACTTGGTGGTCTTGGCACATTTGCAGAGGAGAAGGTGTTGGAGTTGAATTGGATCAACATAGAGAAGAGAGAGAGGTCTTTTGGTGTTCTTTGGACTGTTGGATGGCACTTATATTGGAATACTGCTTTGATCCTTTGTGATTGGGATCAAGTGGGTATGTGGGATGTGTAGCCCTCTCAGTAAGATTTCGAAAATGTCTAAGATCATCGAAATTGGAGTTCGGAGCAAAGAGTTATCGCCATTTTAGTGCGGAGAGGTCTGCACCGGATGCTAGGTGACCTGAGCATCCAGTGAGCACCTGACAGTCCGATGCTAGCATCTGGTGTAGTGTTTTTAGCATTTCTAAAAGTCACCAGGCGCTGCCAGCGTCCGGTGCTCGTCCGGTCGCTAAAAAGCGTCTCTGGAACCTCTCTATTGCGCACTGGACGCTAGGGTCCAGAGTCCGGTGGTTTCTCTTCTCAGAGTCTAGTCAGTACTGTATGGGAGAGCGTGTAAACTAGCCATTGCGATCCAACCGTCACCTTCGAACATGATGGACATGTGGCTGCATCCTAAGCACCTGACGCTGCCCTCAGAGTCCGGTCGTTAGCACAGGACGCTGCCCTCAGAGTCTGGTGCTCACGTATTTTGCCCAGTGAGGGGGCAACGGCTAGTTTAGCCCGTGGGGCTATAAATACTAGTGTTGGTCAGCCTTGGGCTGTAGTGCTAAGCACTCTTGAGCCTTGGTGGCTTGTGTAGGTGTGCTTAGGAGCCCCCTAACTCACTCTAGCTTGATAGTGATCATCCGATTGAGTGAGTGAGCGATTCTAGTGCGATTGCATCATGAGGTTGCATCGAGTGGCACTAGGTGATCGTGTTGCAAGCTGGTGGTGCTTATTACTCTTGGAGGTTGCCACCTCCTAGACAGCTTGGTGGCTTGTGACTCTGTTGAAGCACGCAAGAAGATTGTGCGGAGCTCCGAAGGAGGATTTGTGAGGGGGATTGTGCTCACCCCATAGGGATCGCGAAGAGCAGCTCTAGTAGAGCGTGTCATTGAGCTATCCTCACTTTTGGGGTAGGTTCTTGCGGTGCCCGACGTGCGGGCTTGGCGTGTGATGCCAATTAGCTGCCGAGCCACCAAGTGAGCGGTCGATACAACGGGGACTAGCGTGTTGGCAAGCACGTGAACCTCGGGAGAAAATCACCGTGTCAACATTGTCTTCATCTTCTCGGTGGTTTGCATTTCGGCAAACACAAGGTTGTATCTACTTTCATATACAATGTGCTTGTGTAGTTATTCTTGTAATTAGTTTGCTTGTGTATCTTGCTAATTACCTTCTTGCTTGTGTAGCATAGAAGTAGCTTCCTTGCGTGGCTAATTTGGTTTGAGTAACCTTTGTTAGTCACATTGCTTAGTTTGTGTAGCTAAGTATTTTGCGCTCTCTAATTTGGCTTGTGTAGCCTTGTTATTGAGCTTTGCTAGTGTGCTTAGGAGCTTTGTGCTTTTGCATCACTCGTTATGTTGGAGCTCCCTGGTTGTGCAAAGTAATAGTGCATAGGTTTGTGTGACCTTGCTCTAGAATTGATTAGGTGAGCTCTAGCTAGCCTGACACCCTAGTTACTTGATTAGAATCTTTTCAGGTGCTTGTGAACTTAGATAGAGGGGTGTAGTCTTGGCTTGACCAATAGTTTTAATTCTACATTAGTTTCGGTTAGCCGACGTGACTAAATTTAGAAATGACTATTCACCCCCCTCTAGTCTGCCATCTCGACCCTTCAAGGATGTTGATTGGGTAAATGCTATGCATGAAGAACTAAACAGCTTCAAGAGAAATCAAGTATGGGAAGTTAGTTGAGGGACCAAAGGGACACAATGTGATTGGAACCAAATGGGTCTTTAAAAACACGGAAGATCAAGATGGGATAGTTGTAAGAAATAAAGCAAGATTGGTAGCACAATGTTACACTCAAATAGAGGGTCTTGACTTTGGTTAAACATATGCCCCGGTTGCAAGATTGAAAGCAATTAGGATCTTGTTAGCCTATGCTTGTGCCCACAACATCAAGCTCTATCAAATGGACGTCAAGAGTGCATTTCTCAATGGCAACATTAATGAAGAAGTATATGTTGAGCAACCGCTCGGTTTTGAAGATGAAAAGAAGCCCAACCATGTGTACAAGTTGAAGAAGGCATTGTATGGCTCGAAGCAAGCACCTAGAGTATGGTATAATAGGTTGAGGGATTTCCTACTCTCTAAAGGATTCATTATGGGCAAGGTTGACACCACTCTTTTCGCTAAGAAGATTGGCCAAGACTTGTGTGTTGCAAATATATGTTGATGACATTATTTTTGGGTCAACCAATCTAGACTTTTGTGAAGAGTTTGGAAGTATGATGGCTAATGAGTTCGAGATGTCCATGATTGGAGAGTTAAGTTACTTCCTTGGTCTTCAAATCAAGCAATTGAAGAATGACACATTTATGAGTCAAGGCAAGTACATCATAGACATGCCCAAGAAGTTTGGCTTGGAAAATGCAAAAGCCATTAGTACATCAATGGGGACAAATAGAAGCCTAGATAGTGATAAAAGTGGCAACATAGTGGATCAAAAGATGTATAGGTCAATGATTAGAAGCCTACTCTATGTGACCGCATCAAGACCGGATGTCATGTTTAGTGTATGCATGTGTGCAAGATTTTAAGCATCACTAAGAGAAAGTCATTTAACCACAACAAAGAGAATATTGAGGTACTTGGAGCATACACAAAATGTTGGTTTGTGGTATCCCAAAGGTGCAAAGTTTAAGCTAGTTGGTTATTCCGACTTGGATTATGTGGAATGCAAAGTTGAGAGAAGAAGCACATTGGGCATGTGTCAACTACTTGGAAGATCACTTGTCTCATGGTGATCAAAGAAGCAAAATAGTGTTGCACGTTCAACCGCCGAAGCCAAACACATAGCCACCGATAGTTGTTGTGCACAAATACTTTAGATGAAGGCCACCTTGAATGACTTTGGAATCAAGTTCAAGCATGTACAATTGCTCTGTGACAATGAAAGTGCTGTGAAGCTCACCAACAACCTTGTTCAACATGCAAGAACAAGCACATTGATGTCCGCCACCATTTTATTGGAGATCATCAACAACAAGGGGACATTTCAATTGAGAATATAGGCACTGAAGATCAACTTGCTAACATATTCACCAAGCCACTTGATGAGAAAAGGTTTTGCAAGCTAAGGAATGAGTTGAACATATTGGATTTCTCAAATATGTGTTGATGCACCCCCCCCCACTTATATGACATGCCTCTCCTTCAAGCAATCCAAGGTAAAAGTTCATTGGCATGCATGCATCCTTTGCTAAGGACATGTTTAGTGCATCTAGTCATTCCTTGCATGTTTTAGGCTCATTCATAAAATTCAAATGAATTTGATGCTTATATGGTACCACTATTGCTACTATGCTTGACTTGATCTAGTGGTAGAATACGACATGTTTGTGAGCTTTGTGAACCTAGTGTTTGATCTAGAAAATGAGCTAAAAATGTTTAACTCAACATGGTACAAGACAACCCTTGAGATGTGGTGTGAAGAAGCTTGTCCTTGGGTCAAACCGAGCTAACTATCTTTGGCAATTGCTCTAGATTGAACCAAATTTGGAAAAATGGTCCTCACCCCATTGATTAACATTGATAATCTTAACCTATCTAAAATTGAACCTTTGTGGTCATTGATGACAAAGGGGGAGAGAAACAAAGATAAAAAGTGATAGGGGGAGCAATAACAAAATAAGGGGATCAATTAAAATTTTGAACACACAAGTAGGGGGAGCAAGCTCATAAACTTGTTTGATGAATTTTGAATGTGCATTTACATATGTTTGCTTGCATGGCACAAGTTCTTATCCTCCAATACATTCTTGTGTGGTGTATGCTAGTTGTAGGTTTGATTGGTGAAATGAAAAACTAGAATGCATAGAATGATAGTTAGATATGCCTTGATTTTGTTTTCACAAGTGGTACTAGAACCTTGTTTATAATATTGATCTCATGAGGTATCTAGTGTTTATGCTTGCAAGTGGTATCTAACTATTGATGGTGCTAAAGATGGTATTATTGGTGCATTCCGAATGGTATCATGCTTCAAAGATCCATTCTTTACACCTTAGCATCTTTTGGTAGAATTACTGCTCCACATTTTCTATCTATGCATATGTGCAAGCTTTCAATTCAAACTCTTAGCACATATGTAGGGGGAGCAATGCTACCAATTCAGATTCATGAAACTTGTCCAAATCCTTTTACAAATGGTAAACATGCTTGGGCAAGAAACATGGACTCAAAATTGTTTTTCAATTCATATCTTTGTGAAGGTTGTCATCAATTACTAGAAAGTGGAGATTGAAATTGCTAGTTTAGTTTTGGATAATTGATAAAACCTTAATGTACTAATCATTGCTCAAAGTGAATATGAGATAGGATTGGTACACACCAAGTGATAAAGCTAGATGATGGTGTCCATGGTGATGGTGATGGACAAAAGACGATAACAAGTGTGAGCAATTTGAAAAAGAAGAAAGAGAAAAAAATGGGCTCAAGGCAAAGGTATATTTGATAGAGGCATTTTGTTTTGCCACTCAATACACCAAGTGCGTGTGAGTGGATTTAGGATAGAAAACCGTACTATAAAGAGGGGAAATCTTTAATTACAATGGTTATCTAGTGCCACTAGGTATGAGTTTCATTTGCATATATTTGATGTACTTAGTGACATGGTGAGATGCATGAGAAAGCTTGAGAAAATTATTTGTGAAAAGCTAACTTAAGTGTTTAATTTATTTTGGAATATCTTAATGAAGTTTGCACTTGAAAAGAGTATAAAGAAAATGTTTTGGGCCTGCTATTGCTACCCTATAATTTCTTCTTGAGCGAGCATTTTTGCCAACCATGGGTGCTCTTATCTTCCGGCAATTCCCTCTCCTTAGCAAGAATTTCTTGGTCATGAATAGTGCATGGGAGAGAGGTGTGTGGCTAGGAAGGAGCCACGTGGGTTGGTTGGTGTGAGCAAAAGAGGCTTAACCGGCAATTCCCTCTCCTCAACAAGAAATTCTTGTTGAGGAATAGTGCTCATGGGATGAGAGAGAGAGTGGCTTGAAAAAAGGCTCAACCAATAATTCTTTTGGCTCAACAAGAAATTCTTGTTGAGCAGTTCTCATGGGACCAGCTAGAGAGAGAAAGCGTGTGACCATGAGAGAGGTTGTTCCTACCGTTGCCGGTCGTTTGTGCTCATGTTGACCAACAAAAAGAGAAAGAGAAAGAGAGCGCTGGGAGGCTGGCACGATGTCGTCCACCAATTGGTCATGTGCAGTGAGATTCAGGACAAGAGAGTGGAGGTGTTCTGCTTTGTTTCCCTCTATTTTGCGCCATTCATACCTGTTGTCTCCGCACCACATGGAGGAGCACACGAATGCCGTTGTTCGTGCCGTTTGCTATTGTTGGATGCATCCATTGTGAGAGAGCACCTATAGTCGTTGGTGGGCTAGCTGGCCCACGGGTGTGGAGAGCCAGCCAGCTGAGGGTTAAGTCTAGCGCCTCCACCTTCCCTTCCTCCTCTCTCACACACTATTCTCCCTTGTTCACCCTTGCAAGAACCCTAAGAGAAGAAAAGAAAAGCCATCTCCTCTCCTTTCTCACTCTCTAGCATTTGTGCTGCATTCAAGTGAGAGATTGAGCTCTAGTGTTGATCTTGAGAGCTTCAAGAGCATCTCATCCCTCTCCTCTCCCTCTCCTAGCTTGTGGCTCATTTGAGAGGATTTGGGAGAAACCCTAGGTGCATTTGTGATTGCGTATTCTTGTGGCACTAGGTGGTGATTGCAATTGTGGATTTCTTGTTACTCTTGGTAATTGCATCACCTAGACGGTTGGTGATTTTGTGATTGGTGAGGGGATTTGGTGATTGTGTCCGCCCCCAATCAAGGATTATTGTTATGAGGGGTTCTTGACCTTTCCCTAGCGGAGAGCCAGAAGGTACTCTAGTGGATTGCTTATGGATTGTGTGATCCTCATCTTATGTTGGTTGTGCAGTATCCTATTGAGGGCTTGGCGTGTGATGCGAATTAGCGCGTGAACCTCAAAGTGAGTGTATTGCCACAATGAGGACTAGCTTGCCGGCAAGCAAGTGAACCTCGGTAAAAAAATTCTTGTGTCATTATTGTCTCTGAGGTTTTCTTTGTGATTGATTGGCTCCTTTGGTGATTGGCTCATTCCACTACAAGGCAGTATAGTCTTCCAACCCTTTGTTGTATTTACCTTGTGTAGAACTTGTGGTAGTGGTAGTTAGTTGAGTAGCTTTGCTTCTTAGTTGTAATTAGTTTCTAGCAAGCTCAACTAGTGTAGAGAGTAGTGACCTAGGCCTTGAGTGCTTAGTGATCTTAATTGACTAGAATTCTTGGTTGGTGGCTTGCTCTTTATAGTTGGCTAGAGCAACATTCGCTTCTCCATCTTATTTGCTAATCACTTGTTCTTAGTGTTGTTGTAGATTTTTTATAGGCTATTCACCCCTCTCTAGCCATTAGGACCTTTCAGAAGCGCGGGCTAGGAGGTGCTTTGACACACCTGCTACGGTGCCTAGCCTAGCTAGGCACCGACCGTGGCGCCTTGGCCACGGGCGTAGGCGTCAGCCCAACGGAGAGAGCTGCAGTGGCGAGCGGAGCTATCAGCGAGGGGTGACAGTGGCGACGCTAGGGCACAACAGAGCAAGGGCAATCTTGGTTGGGCTTGAGCTGGCATAGGGGTGGCACCTCATGGTGGCAAAGCTCTCCTCATGCTTGGCGGGCAGCCTCGACCACGGTCTGTGCCTGAGGTCGGTAATGGCGGCAGTGATGATTGGTGAGGGCGCTCCGAACTAGATAAGGAGCTCATGGAGAGTGCCTCGGCTATGCCCTGGCCGCGCTGCGCCATGCCCTCCCCTACTTGCGGCAGTGTTGCTGTGCTCGCTCACGCTGGCTGCACCACTGTGCCAGCTTGCACCAACGTTGCCGTGATGGCCACGCCTGCCTCGCTCTGCTAGCCCCATGCTCGATGGCCATGCTAGGCCAGCCTTTCTCTGTTGGCTGCACACACGCACCACTGGCCCCGTGCTCAACGGCCGTGCCGCGCCCGCCTCGCTTTGCTGGCCACACGCGCCGGTGAGCCATCACCGTCGGGAGCTTCATCTCCCTCCCGGTGTACAAATAGGGTATGATGGGTGGGGACCACTTGCTGGTGAGATAAGGACCTATTACTTACAAGAAGGGCCCATCCATAGTTGTCCACATCAGCACCAATGTGGCAAAACCGCCTAGCAAGATCACCCCAAGGGGTAAATTGGCCGATTTTGCAAACATTAATGTGTTCAATACCTGGTTTTATACTTGGAGGTGTTAGTTAGACACGGGCCTAAACGACAGGGGATGATCTAGACTTTTTCCATTTTGAAATAAAGCAACAATTTACCGCTACTTTGTAACACCGTTCAGGCTAGGTGGATTAAATTAAATGGCAAAAAAAGGAAAAACCCCCATAGGAAAATACCACCATACCCCTCGGATAATTTTCTCCCAAAACCTTGGCTCGACCATGCAGACAGGCGTGTCGTGGGAGGTGGAGGTGTTCACGCCACTAGGGTTTAGCGCATGGTGGATTTGGGCGATGCGTCTCCCAATGGTGGTTGCTGGTGATGCCTCTCTCCCCTTCCCCACCACCTCGCCACGTAGGCGGCTGCAGCACACCTCGGGGGCGGCCTTTGCTCTAGTTTGGTGGAGAACCACCAGCGCCGGAGAAGGATTCGAAGGAATCTCCCGTGCCCACGCCTGGTGCTGCCTACTGACCCGTTCGGGAGCACCACGAGGATGGTGTAGGAGGTGAATAGGTGATGAGGGAGTTCGTGGCCATTATGGCTAGCGGCACGCTATGGCCTAATGAGGCGGCGGCGCTGGCCATAAGCCTGGTCATGGAGTGCCATGGCGATGGTACCACCATGCAGCAGAGCATGATGAATGACGCGCTTGCTAACAGCAAACATTTGGCTGTGAGCGCGTTGTGGCTCCATGGAAATTTGTCATTTGGCCTGCTGCTACTGCCGCCGTATGGAAATTGGAAGAGTTTGCTATTATGTTCATGCGATTGTTTGGGTTCGTAATTGCGACCGGACTTGTTGCCCAATATTTTTCTTGAGAATGCCCATCATATTATATGGGTGGTTAATTTGAGGAGATATGCTCGAGAACATTGTACTAATTTCTATGGAATATATGGATTGTTAGCTAAAATTTGTCTAGTTTTTCTAAAAATTATCAAGTTTTGCACTGATTGAATTGTATAATTATATATCTCAAAATTACCAAATTGTTAATAGAAAATAGGGTAAAAACGCAAATATCAAAATGAAACAGGGGTAAAAACACCTATGTAAAGTTGTCCTTTGGCCTAAAAGTCAACAGCGTTAGAGGGACTTCATAGAGCAGGAGTAAAGTCTATCTTCATTTTGAAATTGCAAGGGTGAAATCACAAAGTTGAAAAAACAAGGATAAAATCACCATTTCACTTCAAAACCAAGGTTGAAATACTTAAGCCCTAAATAATAAAATCTTCCTTTATCCAAAATATGTGTTAATGTAAAATTTGACCTTAAACAAAACATGTTGTTTAGAGTCCAACATAGGGTATGCTAAGTCCTCGAGCTAAGAAAACAAAAGTAAAGACAAGCCCCCAAATGACTCTTTGGGTATATGCTCACACACACCCTCAGTTAGGAAGGGCGAGGCTCGTCAACCTAGGAACTGGTCCTTCCTAAGGAGGCCCTCGATGTCAAAGAGGCAAGACCCAGAGGACAAATGCCGCCACCGATCGAAGCTCACGGGGGCAGCCCCAACCTAACCTCCGCCCAAGCAGCTGTCCCGATCCTAGCATGGGCCTAGCATGCCCTAAGCCAAGACAAGAAGCCAACTCTGAAATCTATCAAGTGCCCAGGGCATGATAGGTTGAAAGCTCTAGTTTGGTTTTGGTGAATTGATGAAACCTATGTGCTAACCTAGTTTATCGAAGAGATTATGAGATAGGTGGCACACTCCAAGTGCTGAGCAAAGATGAAGATAATCAAGATGGTGGTGTGTCCACAAGTGATCATGTGCTTGGACATGGAAAAGAAGAAAGAGAAAAATAAAAGACTCAAGGCAAAGGTATAATTGATAAGAGCCATTTTGTTTTAGTGATCAAGAAAGTGAGTGTGATCACATTTAGGATAGATAGATGTACTATTAAGAGGAGAGAAGCTCGTATCGAAATGTGGTTGTCAAAGTGCCACTAGATGCCTCTACTCATTGCATATGCATTCATGACCTAGTGGATAGCTAACACTCTTGAAAATGTTTGTAAAAACATGCTAACACACGTGCACAAGGTGATATAGTGGTCAGCACACTAGAGCAAGGCTAGAGAAGTTGGTGACATAATAGAAGTGAAGGTCACTAAAATTCATTGACCAAAAGCTAAGGTCAAGCTGATCGGACTCTGGCTAAACATTGTTCAGCGTCCGGTCAGGCTGGCATGGTAGAGTGCTGTGTGCACCAGACGCTGGGGTGCGTCTGGTCACCATGTACTAGACGCGTCCAATCATGAAAAATGCTCTCTACAACCATACTCGAGTCGACCAAACTCTAGGGTTCAGTGTTCGATCAGTTAGACAGGGGTGTTCGGTCACAACTTAACCGTCAAACTGACCGTTGAGATCGCGCGGCTTAGAATCCAAGCGGATGACACGTGGCTTGAATCCGAGCACCGAATGCTAGCCCCTAGTGTCCGGTCAGCCCAAGAATTCAGTGGATAGAGAGCCAATAGCTCTATTTGTTTGGTGCTCTATTTAAGGTGTGTGGTGGGCTCTAGCTCACTCTCTTGACCATTTGCATTAACATAGCAACCTTGTGAGCTTAGCCAAAGCCCTCCCACTCATCTCTATCATTGATTCATCTTTTGTGTGAGATAGAGAGTGAATCCAAGTGCATTGCTTGAGTGTTTGCATCTAGAGGCACCTGGTGATTGTGATACATCATGGATTTCTCTTGTTACTCTTGGTGGTTGTCACCACCTAGACGGCTTGGAGCAGCAAGGATCATCGAGCGAAGGAAGGTGATTGTCTCTGGCTTTAATCATGGTGATTGTGTGGGGTTCTTGACCTTATCCCCGATGGACAACTAAATGGTACTCTAGTGGATTGTGGCTTGTGGATCCTCATCTTGTGGTGGTTGTGCGACACCCTATTGAGGGTTTAGCGTGTGATGCTAATTAGCGCGTGAACCTCCAAGTGAATGTATCGCCACAATGAGGACGTACCTTGCCGGCAAGCAAGTGAACCTCAGATTAAATTATTGTGTTGATTGTCTCTTCGTATTCATGGTATTCACTTGTTGTTCACTTGCCACGTCAGTATACATTCCTACCACTCTCCTGCAGTACATTGTATATTCATCTCGCTAGAGTTTGTGGTAGTGTAATCTTGCTAAGTAGTAGATAGCTTGTTTATCTTATCTTAACTATTTTGATCACCTAGGTGTTAGTAGAGACATAGCTTTGTGTGTTTCATTAGTGATCATAGATACTAGAATTGGTAGGTGGCTTGTAACCCAAGTTAGTGCTAGCGCAAAATTTGCTTTGCCATTTATTTGACTAACTACTTGTTCAAGTGTTGTTGTAAAATTTTATTTAGGCTATTCACCCCCCTCTAGCCATTTAGAACCTTTCAAGTAGTATCAGAGCCATGGTCATCGTGATTTGAGGATTAACAATCTTCGGTGTGAAAATGGCTCAAATCAACAACACCAAATAGCCACCCCAATTTGATGGCTCAAATTATCCATATTGGAAAGCAAAGATGACAACATACATCAAGTCAACAAATAGGAAGGTTTGAAAGGTAGTTGAGACCAAGATTGAGATAGTGAATATGGAGGACCCCATAGCCTTTGAAGAAGTGCTACTCCAAAATAATGACATTGCTCTTAGTGCCATTCATGATGCCATTGATAAGAGAATATTCGAGCAAGTCAAGAACATTGAGATGGCCTATGAAGCTTGGAAGAAGTTGAAAGAATCATTTGAGAGCACTCAAGCCATGAAGGGCGCCAAGGCATACATCCTCAAAGAAAAGCTTGCTAGCTTCAAGATGAAGGAAGATAAGAGTGTGCCAGAGATGTTCCATAGGCTTCAAGTACTATTCAATGATCAGGACAAGGACTTCTCACATAAGTTTTGAGATGCTTACCCGTAAGATTTAGCACATTGGTCACTATTCTAGTGAGGAGTGGTTTAGACACCATGACATGAAACCAAGTGTTGGGAGATATCATGTCACACCTGGTTTTTTAAAGAACAAAACCAGGCTAATCATATCGCTTACATCGCCATGACCACAAAGCAACCAAAACGGAATTATAATTTTATATTGCTTGTAATTATAAAATCAGGTGCATATATTAATTAACTAATTTAATATTCAACTATATATAGAAAAACATGTGGCACGAAAAGTATTAATACTACTGCATAGAGCACGATGACGCGAACCTAACGCAACTTGAACGAACTAAATCAGACTTAAAACGAATAAACAGTGGCTAAATTACTGCTAGTGGCAATATCGTAAATAACTCATCATCTTCCTATGGTCGTCTTCTCCATCTGGACGTGATGTCCATGCAGCTATGGGCTGCTGCTGCTCGCAGGGGAGCTTGGGGACAGCTGGCCGGGCAGCCAGCTGCATGAGGCAGCGTGGCTGGCAGCCTGCCACGCGCCCAAGGGCAGCAGCGGCTGCTGTCCTGGCTGGCCAAGCGGTTGGCAGCGGCCACACCTACGTAGCTGGCGCGCGACGCGTGGGATGCGGGGCGCCGGCGCAGTGGGACGAGGCCGTGGGCGCGGGATGCGGTGCGGCCACGGGTTGGGCCCTCCGGATGGCAGCGCACAGGGCCGGGATGGCCGGGAAAGGAGGAGGAAGGTGCCAGCCATGGAGGTTCGCCGGAAACCTGATCGGAAGAGAGAAAGAAGAAAGGGAACGCGGTCAAACAGTCATGGATTCACGAAGAGGAAAGCACGATGTTGTAGAGGAGATCGATACGAACGAAGCGGAATTCGAAAAAGATGAAAAACGTGACCGGGAAAGCTCGCCGAACCTTCGCCGGAAGTTCGCCGGAACGCAAGCTGTAGATGCAGAACTTCGGCGAGAGGTGGAGGGAGCTACGAGCGGCGGCTCGCGATAAGGGTTGTACTTCTGAAATCAGGGTGTCGAGGGCTACGCCGGCATATATATAGTCGTAGGGTTTGGAAACTTTTCGAAATTTCTTAATTTCGGGATTATTTTAATTCCGCGAATAAAATAATTCTAGAAAATCTAGAATTACCTTTTTGGCCGTGAAAAATAGCCCGGAGCTCAGAAAATCACGGAAAAAATCCTGGAGACTCTTGGAAAGAAAAGTAACTCAACTAAATGAGTTTGGACTCATGAAAAGATTGATGAAGAGATCAAGGAAAAAGATTAAGCTCACGGAAATTGAAAATTTTAAATCCAGAAAATACCAAAAAGTTTTCCGATAAAAAGTAAACGTCATCCTATGATATTTTGAAAATAATAGCACTCACCAACACCAAAGACAAACATCACGCAAACACCACATTATCAAATTAATATGAAAAAGTTTAAAACCAAGATTTTCTATATTTAAATTAACAGCAAATTAACTTATCTAATAAATTTATTCAAACATTGAAATCATTTATTTTATTTAGTGTTTTTCATGCACAATCCAAAATAGGAAATTTTGGGTGTGACAATTCTACCCCACTTAACAGAAATCTCGTCCCGAGATTTGGAGATACTAGGGAGAAAAATAAAGTTGATTTTCAAATCTTCACTTTTCCTTCGTCAGCTCTTTTCCAATGATGATGCCACAGGCTCAAAACCAACTTTGTAAAGGTGTCCTTTAGACCCTTACGATCCTTGTCAATGGTTCCAACAGGTTACCAACCCTGAGAAAAAGATACTTGCTCTTAATAATGACTTTGCAACCAGGTAGATAGTTGATGCTTCCAGGTGACGAAACATAACCTATAAACCTTCATCTTGTTTCGTCTTTTAGTTCGGCAAACCCCTTAAGAAGAGATCAACTAGAGAACACCAAAGGATAGCTTGCATTTGTTTTGGAGTGATGACTACCATTATGTCCTTCTGGCATCCCAAAGAGATTCATGAGCATATGCAAGAACAAGTAATCCTGTACTTCCTCGCGAGCAGAAAAATGACAGTGCAGAAATACAGTTATAACTCGAGTTCTGTGAATCCTATGATGTTATAGCTTATACCGTTGGAAAGCTTATCAAATTTACTACAACTTTCTTATAGAACACTTCTCTAGATTCTGCAGTTAAGGTGGTAAAAAAAAACTATGCATAACAGAAACTATTCTAGGTTGCTAACAGCACAGATGCGTCGTCTTGTGATTTTCATAATTCCCAAACCATAATAGCTATCAGGGTGGTTCTTATGGTCAGAGAAATATATTGAAGTCTACTATTGTCCAGAATTTATCCATGATTTTTGGGCATCCAAAAATAGAGATATAAGCTAAGGAAGACAGACTGCTCTGGAAAGACAGGATAAGGTAGGAACGAGATTCAGAAAGACTAGAGAGATAGATAACGCTATTCTTCAAGTCTTCATGCTTCTTTGATTTGTGTTGATGAGATATAAGACATGGATCGAGGATAGCCAAAAGATGACAAGAAAGATAAAGTTTGATCTTTAGTTCTTCATGCCTCTTCATGCCTCGTCACTTGAGATATTCAGGACTTGCTGTTGTTGAGAGCAGATGCTACCCCACTTAATAAAGATCTTATTCCACCTGGCGATGTCATTGAAGGAAACACTTTCTCTAAGGCTTGCTGCTATTGATGAGTCCTTCATATGTTGATCCTCCATTAAGATGAGTTAAAGAAGGTAGCATGACAACCAAGGGTAGACAGGATCGGTGTAAGAGAAAATGGTAAGAATTAGGATCGATTGAAAGATAAGTAAGATACAAGATGTCACTACCCCACTTAACATAGATCGAGCTACTTCTCAAGACTTATACCTTCCGGGCCACTTTCAAAACATGAGAACAAGGACAACACACAAGCAACACATCAAGCACAACAAGCACACATCACATCATTGGTACTACACGTGCTTCTTCAACAATGGTGGTCGTCCTAAGGGAAAAGTATGGATGATGAAATGCCATCGAATCTTTGAACCAGGTAAGATCAGAAAATTTTTAGTAAAAGCAACGTAAAACAAATTCCAAGGGAGTAAGAAATACTAGCTCAAAGGAAGCTATCAAGGATGGGATACAACAAGACAAGGAAGACGAAATAGTCAAAATCAATGAGTCAAGGGATGACAAAATAATTTTACAGTAAAATAAGTTTTAGAATACGTCCAGTGCTACTCGGCATACGTCCTACAGTCAACACCGCTCTGATACCACTCTGTCACACCTGATTTTCTAAAGAACAAAACCAGGCTAATCATATCGCTTACATCGCCATGACCACAAAGCAACCAAAACGGAATTATAATTTTATATTGCTTGTAATTATAAAATCAGGTGCATATATTAATTAACTAATTTAATATTCAACTATATATAGAAAAACATGTGGCACGAAAAGTATTAATACTACTGCATAGAGCACGATGACGCGAACCTAACGCAACTTGAACGAACTAAATCAGACTTAAAACGAATAAACAGTGGCTAAATTACTGCTAGTGGCAATATCGTAAATACCTCATCATCTTCCTATGGTCGTCTTCTCCATCTGGACGTGATGTCCATGCAGCTATGGGCTGCTGCTGCTCGCAGGGGAGCTTGGGGACAGCTGGCCGGGTAGCCAGCTGCATGAGGCAGCGTGGCTGGCAGCCTGCCACGCGCCCAAGGGCAGCAGCGGCTGCTGTCCTGGCTGGCCAAGCGGTTGGCAGCGGCCACACCTACGTAGCTGGCGCGCGACGCGTGGGATGCGGGGCGCCAGCGCAGTGGGACGAGGCCGTGGGCGCGGGATGCGGTGCGGCCGCGGGTTGGGCCCTCCAGATGGCAGCGCACAGGGCCGGGATGGCCGGGAAAGGAGGAGGAAGGTGCCAGCCATGGAGGTTCGCCGGAAACCTGATCGGAAGAGAGAAAGAAGAAAGGGAACGCGGTCAAACAGTCATGGATTCGCGAAGAGGAAAGCACGACGTTGTAGAGGAGATCGATACGAACGAAGCGGAATTCGAAAAAGATGAAAAACGTGACCGGGAAAGCTCGCCGAACCTTCGCCGGAAGTTCGCCGGAACGCAAGCTGTAGATGCAGAACTTCGGCGAGAGGTGGAGGGAGCTACGAGCGGCGGCTCGTGATAAGGGTTGTACTTCTGAAATCAGGGCGTCGAGGGCTACACCGGCATATATATAGTCGTAGGGTTTGGAAACTTTTCGGAATTTCTTAATTTTGGGATTATTTTAATTCCGCGAATAAAATAATTCTAGAAAATCTAGAATTACCTTTTTGCCCGTGAAAAATAGCCCGGAGCTCAGAAAATCACGGGAAAAATCCTGGAGACTCTTGGAAAGAAAAGTAACTCAACTAAATGAGTTTGGACTCATGAAAAGATTGATGAAGAGATCAAGGAAAAAGATTAAGCTCACGGAAATTGAAAATTTTAAATCCAGAAAATACCAAAAAGTTTTCTGATGAAAAGTAAACGTCATCCTATGATATTTTGAAAATAATAGCACTCACCAACACCAAAGACAAACATCACACAAACACCACATTATCAAATTAATATTAAAAAGTTTAAAACCAAGATTTTCTATATTTAAATTAACAGCAAATTAACTTATCTAATAAATTTATTCAAACATTGAAATCATTTATTTCATTTAGTGTTTTTCATGCACAATCTAAAATAGGAAATTTTGGGTGTGACATATCATGACTGATGACACATATAGAGATGATAATGAGAAGAAAGAAAAGAAGGAGAAGAAAGATGAGAAGAAAAAGAGTGTGGCATTCAAGGCCACTACATCATCCAAGGGCAAGGCAAAGCAAGATACATCTAGTGAAGATGATGGTTCATGGGATGATGATGAGAAGATGGCTCTCTTTGTGAAGAGATTTGACAAGTTTATTGTGAAGAAGGGCTACCATGCTAGAAGAAAAAAATCTTCATCCAAGAACAAAGAAGAGTCAAGGAGGTGCTTCAATTGTGGAAGCAAAGATCATCTTGTTGCTTAATGCCCATACACTAGTGAGAATAGTAATGACAATAAAAATAACAAGAGAAAGAACAAGAAGAAAAAGAGAAGAAGGATAAGATGACTTTTAAGAAGAAGAAGAAGGGTGGTTCATATATAGTCACTTGGGATAGTGATGCTTCTTCTAGTGATGATGATGATAGTGATGATGACAAGACCACCAAGAAGAAGACACTTGCAAGTATTGCTATTCATGAGAAGCCTTCTCTCTTCGACACTCCATCATGCTTCATGGCTAAGGCCACCAAGGTACAAACTTGTGATAATGGAAGTGATAATGTGCAGAATAATGAAAGTGATAGTGACAGTGATGATGATGAACCCACTAAAGATGAACTCATTGACATGCTAGATGATGCTAAAGACCATTTTGGTTTTAAGAGAAGGGAATGCAAAGACTTGCGTAAGGAACTAAAAGCCCTTAAGAAAGCCTTTGATGAGCTCAATGCATCTCATAAAAGGCTAGAGGAAGCCCATGAGAAGCTTGGCAAAGCTCACAAAAAGCTTAAAAAGGCTCATTCCTATTTTCTTAATGAGCAAAATAAAAAAGCATGTTGAGACATGTAATGTAGGCTTAACTTGATTTAATTGATGAATCTATACATGAGCCTATCATTATTGCTATCACTAACCCTTCTTGTAGCACATCTACTTTCACCTCATCTAGTAGTGATGGTTTCACTTATGATGCGTCACTAATAGTTGAGAATGAGACTCTCAAGAAGGAGGTCAATAAGCTCACTCACACTTTGGCCAAGGTCTATGGGGGTGAGGACCGCTTGCTTATGTGCTTGGATAGCCAAAGAGCTTCTCTCTACAAAGAGGGATTAGGCTACACCCCTAAGAAAGGCAAGGCAGCCTTTGCTCCTCACAAGACTTGTTTTGTGAAGAATAACGGTTAGTATTGCAAAAGTTGCATGCAAATTGGTCATCTAGAGCATGAGTGCAAGGCCAAAAATAAGAATGCTAATGTATCCTTAATTAAGCTTAATTCTTCCTACATGCTTACTAAGGGTACAAATGGTGTGAAAGCTAAGTTCATTGGTACACCATGGATGGGCTTAAAGAAGAAAGCTATTTGGGTGCCAAAGAGCTTGGTCACTAACCTCCAAGGACCCAAGCAAGTTTGGGTACCTAAGAAGAATTGATTTTCTTTTGTAGGTCAATTACAAAGCCAGAGGAAGGCATTGGATTCTTGATAGTGGGTGCACCCAACACATGACCAGTGATGCAAGAATGTTCAACTCAATCAACACCAATGGCAATGATGTTTATGATAGTATTACATTTGGTGATAATGGCAAAGGCGAGGTCAAGGGGCTTGGTATGATTGCAATATCAAATTACAATATCAAATGACTTGAGCATATCAAATGTGTTGCTAGTAGAGAGCTTGAACTTCAATTTGCTATCCGTGGCTCAATTGTGTGATCTTGGTTTTAAGTGCATATTTGGATTTGATGATGTAGAGATCATAAGTATAGATGGCTCTAATTTGATATTCAAAGGATTTAGATATGAGAATCTATACTTAGTTGATTTCAATGCTAGTGAATCATAATTATCAACATGTCTATTCACTAAGTCAAGCATGGGTTGGTTATGGTATAGAAGGCTTGGTCATGTTAGAATGAAACAATTGAATAGATTGATTAAGCATGATCTAGTTAGAGGCTTGAAAGATGTGGTATTTGAGAAGGACAAACTTTGTAGTGCTTGTCAAGCCAACAAACAAGTTGGAAACACTCATCCTAAGAAAAGCATGATGAGTACTAGTAAAGCATTTGAGTTATTGCACATGAATTTATTTGGACCAACTCAATACATTAGCATTGGTGGAAACAAATATGGATTTATGATAGTTGATAACTATACAAGATACACTTGGGTATTCTTTCTAGTGGACAAGAGTGATGTATATGCAACCTTCAAATTATTTGTCAAGGGCATTCACAATGAATTTGAAACAACTATCAAGAGAGTTAGAAGTGACAATGGTAGTGAGTTCAAAAATACTAGAATTGATGAGTTATGTGATGATTTTGGAATTACACATCAATTCTCGGCAAAGTACACCCCACAATCAAATGGCCTTGTTGAGAGGAAAAATAGAACACTCATGGATATGGCAAGGTCTATGCTTAGTGAGTACAATGTGAGTCAATCTTTTTAGGCCAAAGCTATCAACATGGATTGCTATTGTAGCAACTGCTTATATTGTCACCGATTGAAAGAGAAGACACCATATGAGCTCTTTAATGGGAGAAAGCCCAACATTGCATATTTTTAGGTCTTTGGTTGCAAATGCTATATCTTAAAGAAAGACACAAGATTAGGCAAGTTTGATAAGAAATGTATTGAAGGGTTTCTACTTGGATATTCAACTACAAGCAAAGCATATAGACTTTGGAATTTGGCTAGTGGTACTCTTGAGGAGGTACATGATGTTGAATTTGATAAAACCAAGGGTTCATAAGATGAAAATAATAACTTGGAAGATGTTAGAGGCATTCAACTTTCAAATGCCATGAAGAACATGGATATTGGTGACTTAAGGCCTAGACAAGTAAATGATGATGAAGATGATCAAGTGCAAGTGCTCTCCAACTCAAATGTGCAAGATGATGAAGATCAAGCTAGTACAAGTGGCTCTCATGACTACGCTCAAGATCAAGTGGCTAGTACACTATCTCAACCCAATGATCAAGCAAGTGCAAGCAATCAAGTTCCAACACTCCAACCTACTCATATTGCAAGAGATCATCCTTTGGACACTATAATTAGAGATATTTCTAGAGGTATGCAAACTAGATCAAGATTGGCTTCATTTTATGAGCATTATTGGCTTCATTTTGTGAGCATTTCTTATTTGTGTCATCTATTAAACAAAAGAAGATAGATGAAGCATTGAAGGATGTTGATTAGGTGAATGCTATGCATGAAGAATTGAATAACTTCATAAGAAATCAAGTGGGAGTTAGTGGAGAGACCAAAGAGACACAATGTGATTGGAACTAAATGGGTCTTTAGGAACAAGCCATGTCAAGATGGGATAGTAGTAAGGAACAAAGCAAGATTAGTAGCACAAGGCTATACTGAAGTTAAAGGTCTTGACTTTGGAGAAACATATGCCTCAGTTGCTAGATTGGAAGCACTTAGAATCTTGCTAGCCTATGCTTGTGCCCACAACATCAAGATTTATCAAATGGATGTCAAGAGTATATTTCTCAATGGCTACATCAATGAAGAAGTATATGTTGAGAAACCTCATGTCTTTAAAGATGACAAGAAGCCCAACCATGTGTACAAGTTGAAGAAGGCATTGTATGGATTGAAACAAGCACCTAGAGCATGGTATGAGAGATTGAGGGACTTCCTACTCTGTAAAGGCTTCATAATGCATAATGGGCAAGGTTGACACCACTCTTTTCACCAAAAAGATTAGCAAGGATTTGTTTGTGTTGCAAATATATGTTTATGATATTATCTTTGGATCAACCAATCAAGACTTCTGTGAAGAGTTTGGGAAGATGATGACTAATGAGTTTTAGATGTCCATGATTGGAGAGTTGAGTTACTCTCTTAGACTTCAAATCAAGCAATTGAAAAATGATACATTTGTAAGTCAAGGCAAGTACATTAGACATGCTCAAGAAGTTTGGTATGAATGATAGTAAGTCAATTAGTACACCTATGGGAACAAATAAAAATTTAGATAGTGATGCTAGTGGCAACCGCATCAAGGTCGGATGTCATGTTTAGTGCGTGTATGTGTGCAACATTTCAAGCCTCACCAAGAGAAAGTCATTTAAAGGTAACAAAGAGAATATTGAGGTACTTGAAGTATATACAAAATGTCAATTTGTGGTATCCGAAAGTTGCAAAGTTTGAGGTAGTAGGTTACTCGAAATTGGATTATGCGGGATGCAAGGTTAAAAGGAAGAGCACCTTGGGCACATGTCATTTGTTGGGAAGATCACTAGTCTCATGGTCATCAAATAAACAAAATATTGTTGCATTATCAACCGCTGAAGCCGAATACATATCCACCGATAGTTGTTGTGCACAAATACTTTAGATGAAGGCTATTTTGAGTTATTTTAGAATCAAATTCAAGAAAGTGCCATTGCTATGTGAAAATGAGAGTACAATAAAGTTGACAAATAACCCTGTCCAACATGCAAGAACAAAGCACATTGATGTATGCCATCATTTCATAAGAGATCACCAAGAAAAAGGGGACATTTGCATTGAGAGTGTGGGCGCCGAAGATCAATTTGCCGATATATTCACTAAGCCATTAGATGAGAAGAGGTTTTGCAAGCTAAGGAATGAGTTGAACATATTGGATTTCTCAAATATGTGTTGATGCATTCCCACTTATATGACATGCCTCTCCTTTGAGCAATCCAAGGTAAAAGTTGATTGGCTTGCTAAGGACATGTTTAGTGCATCTAGTTATCCCTCACATTCATTTAGGATCTTTCACCTTCATTTAGGCTCATTCATGAAAATTAAATGAATTTAATGCTTATATGGTACTACTATTGCTTCTATGTTTGATTTGATCTAGTGGTAGCATATGATATGTTTATGGGCTTGTAATACTAGAGTTTGATCTAGAAGATAAGCTATAAGTGTTTAAGTCAACATGGTACAAGATAACCCTTATTTGGAGATGTGAAGAAGCTTGTCCTTGGATCAAACCGAGTTAAATATCTTAGGCAATTATTCTAGTTTGTACCAAATTTGGAAATACCCGTGGGATTAAGTTGATGAGCCATACGATGAAGCTCTAGGAGAGGGTTATCGAGCATCGCCTAAGGAGAGTGACACATGTGACCCAAAATCAGTTTG
This sequence comes from Saccharum hybrid cultivar R570, assembly GCA_038087645.1. Lineage (NCBI taxonomy): Eukaryota > Viridiplantae > Streptophyta > Magnoliopsida > Poales > Poaceae > Saccharum > Saccharum hybrid cultivar. The sequence goes on along the minus strand of JAQSUU010000746.1, from coordinate 2,961,296 downwards.
GGTTCATGCCTGGTAGGTCGACCATGGAGGCGATTTTCTTATTATGATAATTGATGGAGAGATATAGGGAGCAGAAGTAGGACTTGCACATGGTCTTTATTGACCTCGAGAAGGCATATGACAAAGTATCGAGAAATGTCATGTGATGGGCCTTGGAAAAGCACAAAGTCCCAACTAAGTACGTTACCCTCATCAAGGATATGTACAGGGATGTGGTGACGTTTGTCCGAACATGTGATGGCGACACCAGTGACTTTCCAATTAGAATAGGACTGCATCAGGGGTCAGCTTTGAGCCCTTATTTATTTGCTTTGGTGATGGATGAGGTCACAAGGGACATACAAGGTGATATCCCTTGGTGTATGCTCTTTGCTGATGATGTGGTGCTAGTTGACGACAGTAGGCAGGGGTTAATAGGAAGTTAGAACTATGGAGGCACACGTTAAAGTCGAAAGGGTTTAGACTTAGTAGGACTAAGACCGAGTACATGAAGTGCGATTTCAGCGTGACTAGGCATGAGGAGGAAGATGTTAGCCTCGATGGGCAAGTGGTGGCCAAGAAGGATACTTTTCGGTATTTAGGGTGGATGCTACAAAAGGATGGAGACATTGATGAAGATGTTAGGCATAGAATTTTAGCCGGCTGGTTGAAATGGTGTCAAGCTTCTGGCGTCCTCTGTGATAAAAGGGTGCCTCAGAAGCTGAAAGGTAAGTTCTATAGGACGACGATTCGTCCGGCGATGTTATACGGTGCTGAGTGTTGGCCTACAAAAGGCGACATGTCCAGCAATTGAGTGTAGCAGAGATGCATATGTTGTGTTGGTGTTGTGGGCACACAAGGAGGGATAGAGTCCGGAACGATGATATTCAGGATAGGGTTGGGGTGGCACCAATTGAGGAGAAATTGATTCAACATCGGTTGAGATGGTTTGGACATGTCCAACGGAGGCCTCCTGAGGCGCCGATGCGTAGTGGAGTTCTAAAGCGGGCCGATAATGTAAAGAGTGGTAGAGGTGGACCTAAACTAACTTGGGACGAGTCTATTAAGAGAGATCTTAAGGAGTGGAATATCTCCAAGGATTTAGCTATGGACAGGAGTGCTTGGAGATTGGCAATCAACGTGCCTGAACCGTGACCTCTTTTTGTCTTGTGCCCTTTATGTCCCTTTATGTGTCTCCCTGTTTCTCGTCTCTTTTTGGTTTCATCTCTAGCCTACCCCAACTTGCTTGGGACAAAAGGCTATGTTGTTGTTGTTGTACCAAATTTGGAAATACGATCCTCACCCCATTGATTGACACTGATAATCTCACCTATCCTTAATTTAAACCCTTGTATTCTTAATTAGAACCTTTGTGGTCATTGATGACAAAGGGGGAGAGAGTAACAAAGATAGTGTAAAAGAATGACAAAGGGGGAGAAAAACATAGATATAAATGATAGGGGTAGTATATCACATAGGGGGAGAGATATGACAAAGGAAAGGGATTGATTGAAAATTTTGAGCACACAAGTAGTGGGAGCAAGCTCATGAGCTTGTATGATGCATTTGAATGTGGATTTCATATATTTGCTTGCATAGCACATGTTTTAAAATTCAATATTCATGCTTATGTGGTGTATGTTAGTCATAGGATTGATTGATAAAATGGAAACTAGCATGCATAGGTCAAGTAACTAGATATATGATTTAGTATTTTCAAATGATATCTAATATCACACTTTCAAGTGGTATCTAACATTGTGCTTCCAAGTGGTATCTAGTTACAAAAATGGTGCTAAGGATGGTATATTGGTGCACTACGATTGGTATCATGCTTCAAAGCTCCATCTTTTATAACTTAGCATCATTTGGTAGACATTAACTCCTACTTTGCCTATCTAAACATATGTGCAAGCTACAATCCAAACTCTTAGCACATATGTAGGGTGAGCAATTGCTACCAAGTAGGATTCTTGAAACTTGCCCATATCCTTTTACACATGGTAAATATGCATGGGCAAGCAACATAAATTCAAATGAATTTCATTTCATATCTTTGTATAAGGGTTGTCATCAATTACCAAAAACGGGGAGATTGAAAGCTCTAGTTTGCTTTTGGTGAATTGATGAAACCCTATATACTAACCTAGTTTATTGAAGTGATTATGAGATAGGTGGCACACTCTAAGTGGTGAGCAAGGATGAAGATAATCAAGATGGTGGTGTGTTCACAAGTGATCATGCGCTTGGACTTGGAAAAGAAGAAAGAGAAAAATAAAAGGCTCAAGGCAAAGGTATAATTGATAGGAGCTATTTTGTTTTAGTGATCAAGACACTTAGTAAGTGTGATCACATTTAGGATAGATAGCTATACTATTAAGAGGAGCGAACCTCGTATCGAAATGCGGCTGTCAAAATGCCACTAGATGCCTCTACTCATTGCATATGCATTTCTGATCTAGTGGATAGCTAACACTCTTGAAAATATCTATGAAAACATGCTAACACACGTGCACAAGGTGATACACATGGTGGTCAGCACACTAGAGCAAGGCTAGAGAAGTTGATGACGTAATAGAAGTGAAGGTCACTAAAATTCAGTGACCGGACGCTGAGGTCGAGCTGACCGAACTCTAGCTAAACACTGTTCAGCGTCTGGTCAGGCTGGTGTTGACAATAGTTAACTATCATTTTAAACCATCAACCAAACATGGAAAAAGGCATATATCAATCTCCAATATAGGATTAGGATTTATACTGACAGAATTCTATAGTTTTGGTGAATTTTTGTTTCTACAGGGGGTTAACAGGAAAATAGGAAAGGATATGAAGGACATCGAGAAAAATATCAAATTATAAACCGACTCCAACTCAAGAAGACTCTAGAAGACACGAGAAGACATCCACCTGAGAGGGGGGGCCCACCTGCCACAGGGAAGGGTCGGCCGGCCCCATCCCCAAGTCGGCCAGCCCTGGCCCCCACCTGTCAGCCTCTGTCTTTGTATGTCAGTTCTCCACCGACATAAGGATTGCATCTACGCCGTAGCTCAATGTCGGTTTGATCCGAGGGCTCCGGTGCATCCTATGGCCCTATATAAGCAGCCCCAGACCCTAGGGTTTCAGATGAATAAGTCATAATCTTAGTTCAAGTTTCTAGAGCCTAAACCCTAGTTTCAATTAGAGCTCCACCATATCTAGAGCGTAGCTAAATAGGTTAGAATTAGAGGGAGTCAAGCTCCGCTTGGATTCCGGATCATGTCTGGAGCGTGGCTTGCAAGAGTCATTTGTAAGCTCTCTTTTGTATCTTTCTGTATTTACTGTCTTAGATACAATGGATTTGACATTGCCTTATATATTATTTATGTTCTCAATTATTCCATTCCATGTTTGCTATGATTATATGCTTAGCATAGTTAGAATATATTTATATCCATGCATAAATTGTATAGCGCTCACTCTTTGATATCATGGGTGAGTTGTCAACACCAAGTAAGCGAGGTGCTTAGATGTTGTTCACCTGCGGATACACCCTATATTCTAGGTCATGTGGTAGATCATGGATGTGATACTCCCGTTAAGTCCTTTGTAGTCCACTCCCCGAATATAGTCCTAGTAGGATGTGATTACTTAGAAGGTCTTGCTCTGTTCCTGATCTTTCTTAGTAATATCCCTTGTGTGTAGATATAAAGTATGCTTGCCATGATTGCTAGGTATAATTGCACTAATCTTAGTATGCTTTGATAGTATAGTTTAGAATAACTTAGGAATATCTCTTTACTTCTACCTAATCCATGCTAATGCCTAGATGGGAAGTGCTCTAAGTGATTTACCTTTTACTTGACTTGACATTTATCATTCATTATTATCTATATTGTGACTTATCCCTGTTATGAGTAAATTGAGGATACATGGTTCATTCTCCATTGCATGTGCATAGTGATTCATCATATTTCCTATACATATTCCTATATATATGCCATCACCTTCCCAGTGGTAAAATATAAATCAAAAACCCTGGAATACTCTTGGGTAAAATGCTACAATGGTATATTAATCTATGCGCTTGCAGATATATATATATATATATTCTATAGTCACTTGTGTTTTTAATAACTACTTTAGGTAGTATCCAAATAGATCTCTTGTATTCATACTAGGGATGACAACTTAGTTATTATAGAAGATAGAGGTTTATTCAAGGTGGCTAAGTAATTAACCAAGTGACACATTAAGAAATACCAACAGGCATTTTTGGCGTCATTGTCAGGGAAGGTATGGGCTATCTAAAAAGGAAATATGATAGCACTTGCACCACACCAATGTGATCAAAGAAACCACGAAATCTTTACTCAAATAGGCTTACCCTTGTGTTTGTCTACTTGTGTATCTTATGCAGGGTAATGTATGATTGGATTTGACCTTCCGACAAATTACGTTGAAGATCCAGAAGCTTTGATCAGAAAAACCCGAGCTAGACTCAGGAGAACTCCAGATCAACAACCGAAAGATACTCATCCAAGAAGAAGTTTGACACCAGAGTTTGAAGCCATGGCTACTAAGACTCTCCATGAATTCTCTGGTCCAACCATTGCTAACATCTGTACTGGACCAACTACTGATGTTGGAGAGAATGGAATTGAGCTTAAGCCTGTGCTTATCAATATGGTGCAAGCCAGTCTGTTTTGTGGAAAGGCACATGAGGATGCGAGTGCACATCTCCAACACTTTCTAGAGATATGCAGCACTTTCACCATCAAGAAAGTAACAAGAGATGCTATTCTGCTCTGCCTATTTCCATTTTCACTGTTGGGAAAGGCAAAATAGTGGTTCTATGCCAACAAAGACAAGAACACTACATGAGATATCTGCTCCACTGCCTTCCTAGCAAAGTTCTTCTCGATGGGCAAGACAAATGCTCTACGTGGGAAAATCACCACCTTTTAGCAACAGCATGATGAATCAATCCCTGAGGCTTGGGAACGCTTTCAAGATTACATCTCAGAGTGTCCTCATCATGAGATGGAGAATTGGCTACTTATGCAGACTCTCTACCATGGGCTAACTACTAGCACCCGTGAGACAATGGATGCTACTGCTGGAGGAGCTTTTCTATCACTCACTATCAGAGATGCAACTCCTCTTGTTGAGAAGATGGCCTCCAACTAAGGTTGGAGTGAGGAGAGAACTCAACCTCGCAAGAGAGGAGGTATGCACCAGCTCAAGGAGGTAGACATGTTGTCTACCAAGATGGACCTACTGATGAAGAGGCTCGATGACCGAGCCAGTGAGAAGAAGGAAGTCATGCATATTCATGATTCTGGCATGACATGTGAAGAGTGTGGAGGCACATGCCACTCAGGCCACAACTGTCCCGACATTCAAGAGGATGTGAACTACATCAATAATAATACCAATTATCATCCTCAGAATCAAGGTTGGAATCAGCAACAGAGGCCCAACTATTTAGGTAACTACTCAGGTAACTACCAAGGTAATAACTTCAATAATTTTGGTACACCTTTAAGATAATTAGTTACTAGTCAATCTAAACTGCTAGATCAAATGTCTAAGAAGTTAGCTTCCAATAATAAAATGCTAGAAACCATTAACAATAGAATGGATAGCTTTACTTCTGTCATTAAGAACCAGCATAACTTTAATAAAATGTTAGAATCTCAAAAAGCTCACCAGGCATTATCTGCACCTCTGGCTGACAAAGGTGAGATTCTAGGGCAACTGGAAGAATTAGAAACTACAAATCTTGTAGATATATTCAATTCAGGATGGTGCTACAAAGATCAACCTTTAGGAGGTTGGAAAGATGAATCCTTGCCAGAGAAGAAGGGAGATCCTGGGAGACCAGTCATTCCAATTGCCATTGGACAACACATCTTTGAAGAAGCTATCTGTGACTTCAAAGCTAAGCGTCAACATCATGCCTAAGGTAATTTATGAAAAGATTTATGGAGATGCACTATTGTACACAACCATGTGTTTGTAGCTTGCAGATCAATCGCTTTGCTACCCGAAGGGTATTCTCGAAGACATCTATGTATGAGTCAGACACTCATATGTACCCGCAGACTTTGTGATAGTTGAAACAAGAGGAGATGAGAAGTCACCAATTATATTGGGGCGACCATTCCTGAACACTGCAAAAGCCATCATCTATGCCAACAGCGTAAAGATTTGTTTCACTATCATGGATAGAAAGGAGAGATTCACTTTCAAGAACAAGACACTACAATCTCCTGTTCATCCACAAAGTGCATACATCTATGAGGATAAGCCAGCTCAGAAGAAGACCAATCAGAGAAAGAATAAGAACAAGCAGTCACAAGCAAAATCAGTGAAGATGATCAACACAGTTCATGCTGAGTATGATCACCTCCTTGCATCACCACATCTGCCTAAATTGGATGATCTAGGCATACCCACAATTGAGTGCACAATCAATCAGAGGATTTTCCACAAGACCTTCTGTGACACTGGGTCAGGAGTTAACATAATGGCCAAGGTAACTTATGAATATCTATTTGGCAAAACACCCTTGCACCCTACTTACATGCAACTGCAAATGGCGGACTAGACATTCTGATTCCTAGATGGGATTGCAAAGGATTTCATGGTGAGAATTCAAGATCACTACGTCCCCACTGACTTCTTGGTCCTAAACATGGGAGAAGAAGAGTGCGATCCACCGATAGTACATGGAAGACCATTCCTCAACACTACTCGAGCAATCATCTACATGAGATCTGGAGAAGTCCACTTCCAGTTCTCTACAGAGAAGGTATGCTATTACTTTAATAGTTACACTACTTAGGAGAAGCCAAAGAAGAACAGATCAAGGAAGAGACACCGTTCTTCCCAACACCAAAAAGAACCAACCTACCAAGGACGATTGGGTGATCTATAAAGGAGAAGTCGTAAAGAGTGACTACACTCCTTCGAAGGAGAAGGCAAAAGAAGAAGAAGAAGAACCTGCGAAAGATAAGTCCTTATCATCAACCTCAACTTCACCAACCAAACAGGTATGGAAGAAAAAAGAATCACCGTCCAGTTCATCATCACAAGAAGTGCAACCAGGGTCACCATTGTGACCCAGTAATGCAGCAAGAAAGGATTGAGCAAGACCGAGAGTCCTGTGTGGGGGACTTAAATCACCGAGCCTTCACCAAAAGGTAAACTTGGTAATTATCTATACTTTCCTTTTCAGCATTTCATAATTTCCTTTAGCATATTTACTTTTCTACATTAGCATAATCAATTTATATTGCATATTTACTTTACTATATCTGCATAGAAAAAGAAAATAAAAATATTTAGTTACTACATTGCATTAATAAAATCCTAAGCCCCATGTTAGTAACCTTGTGGCATAAAACCCATGGGAGTATTCACTGTGGTGGCATAAAAAAATAAAATAAATATTTATTCATCCTGTTACATCTTATTGCATTATAAAATCCAAAAATATATCAAGAGAAAGATCATGTTGCAACCATCTTAAAAGAGACATAATAAGGCAAGAGAGAGAGAGAGAGAGAGTTCTAGGCAATTGAGATTTAGGAAGGTTATTTCTAATGCTTAATTAGTTCCATGAATTTTGTTGTCTAACTGAGCTCCGCATGATTTGAAGGATTAAAGAAGAGTGAGAGTCGACAAGCAGGGAGAAGTTCTGTCCACTACAGTGGTACTACATCATCATCACACAATTAATACTCTACTAGAGGAAGGACATCTCCGCTGCCACTTTGCTCCACCAAGAATAAAAGATTGTGCCATCATCTAGCTTGGGGGAGGCATCTCTCGACATTCCAGCTAAGTATTTCCTTTCCATCATCATTTACTTATTTGCTTTTCAAGTGTGCTAGTCATTTAGAATAAAAAGATGCATAATCATAAAAACAAAATAAAGATTTCCTTTAAAACATATTATTATATTAGGTGTGATATTTAAGTTTAAATAAAATATAAAAGAGAGTATGTACAAAAGTTTTCTGCTCAAATAAAAAGGACTCTAGAGATAACTACTTTGCATGGAAGTAATAAATAGTGCTCTACCATGGTTCCTTTCAAGTACCTAGTGTTTAACCTTGAATTATCCCGAGTTTTAGACACAACTGTTTTGACATGAAAATTTACTTTGAAACCTAAAGCTTGTGGGTAGCAAATGCTTAATCTAAGTCTAGGTGATTGAGGGATATGATATAAGAAAAGTCTGAGTTACTATTTATCTTGTTCCTAAGTGATACTTGAGTTCTAAAGATTTATCTTTTAAAAAATCTTAAAACCACATGATGAGTTCTTGTATGACAGAGTTTTGAATTCCTACCACAACCATACATGCTAGATTAGGAAAACCACTTACAAATTTAAATGCTGCTTGCTTTGCATTGAGTGTTGTCAAGCTTTGTTGATACCTTAGAGACTTGTCATGCTTTTAAAATCAAGATCACGTACACACCACCTCCATATGCACTATTCCTATACTGGGAGTAGGTGCAATTGCACTCCATTCCATCCATATCCACCTAAAAAAGTTTTACTTCTACACTGGGAGAAAACACCAAAAATATACCCATAGGAAATCCCCTAAATAAATGCTCCAAGTTCTTATTACTATCTCTCAAAAAGTTTTGTTGTAGAGAAGAGGCATGTGGCTATGCAAAAGAAAAAAGTATTGAAAAAATGGACAAGTGTCCAAGTTATCAAAATAATGGGTACTTAGATGCCTGGCTTATAAAAAAAGAAACAAGATAGCCCATGTTGTCCTGCAAAAGTGTTCTCAAGTTTCTATAAAAAAGGGAGAGAGGTATGTTTTCAAGGAGCAAAAGTAGAATTAGGTTAGCCACCATATATATACACCTATCACCACATATCCACACACATGTACATCTTGATTTGATTGTATGACTTGTCTCTCTGGATCCATTGTTTGACTTTACAATATATGCTTTGAAAGTATGTATGTGTTGTCTCCATACCCATAAGCTCCACATAAGCCTTAGATATAGGGTAGAGAGAGAAGGCATAACACAATTACTGGCTTAGTAAGGATTCACAAACACCACAAATTGAGAGACCTGAGAGGGTTATACAAAGGAATCTCTGAGTTTTATTTTAAAAACTTACAAAAACTCCAGAATAAGAGTTGAACAAAAGAGCTTGAGACATAGTGCTTGACTTGATTGTTTGTCTTTCAATTACCCAAGACCCAAGAGAATGCTACAAGCTCCATAGTTAAAGGTAACAAAGGTAAGTTTGAAAGTCAGAATAGTTCACTCTAATCTGGAGGGAGGATTCTGGATTGAATACAGGTGTGCTTAGAGGAGTAACTATAAAATTTTGAAAATTCTAAAGACTCCTAGAGAGATTACTAAGTTTGGCTTTGCTAAGGGACTAGCAAAGGTTAAGCTTGGTGAATCTTGCTGACAGTAGTTAACTATCATTTTAAACCGTCAACCAAACATGGAAAAAGGGCACATATCAATCTCCAACATAGGATTAGGGTTTATACTGACAGAATTCCATAGTTTTGGTGAATCTGTGTTCCTGTAGGGGGTTATTAGGAAAATAGGGAAGGATATGAAGGACGTCAAAAAAAATATCGAATTATAAATCGACTCCAACTCAAGAAAGACTCTATAAGACACGAGAAGATATCCACCCGAAGGGGGCCCACCTACCATAGGGCAGGGTCGGCTGGCCCCACCCCTAGGGCGGCCGACCCTAGCCCCACCTGTCAGCCTCTGTCTTCGTATGTCAGTTCTCCACCGATATAAGGATTTCATCTATGTCGTAGTTCAATGTCGGTTTGATCTGAGGGCTCTGGTGCATCCTATGGCCCTATATAAGCAGCCCCAGACCCTAGGGTTTTAGATGAATAAGTCATAATCTCAGTTCAAGTTTCTAGAGCCTAAACCCCAGTTTCAATTAGAGCTCCACCATATCTAGAGCATAACTAAATAGGTTAGAATTAGAGAGAGTCAAGCTCTGCTTGGATTCCGGATCGTGTCTGGAGTGTGGCTTGCAAGAGTCCTTTGTAAGCTCTCTTTTGTATCTTTCTGTATTTACTGTATTAGATACAATGGATTTGACATTGCCTTATATATTATTTATGTTCTCAATTATTCCATTCAATGTTTACTATGATTATATGCTTAGCATAGTTAGAATATATTTATATTCATGCATAAGATCGTATAGCGCTCACTCTTTGATATCATGGGTGAGTGGTCAACACCATATAAGCGAGGTGCTTAGATGTTGTTTACCTGCGGATACACCCTATATTCTGGGTCATATGGTAGATCACGGATGTGATACTCCCATTTTGTCCTTTGTAGTCTACTCCTCAAATATAGTCCTAGTAGGATGTGATTACTTAGAAGGTCTTGCTCTGTTCCTGATCTTTCTTAGTAATGTCCCTTGTGTGTAGATATAAAGTATGCTTGCCATGATTGCTAGGTGTAATTGTACTAATCTTAGTATGCTTTCATAGTATATTTTAGAATAACTTAGGAATATCTCTTTACTTCTACCTAATCCATGCTAATGCCTAGATGGGGAGTGCTCTAAGTGATTTACCTTTTACTTGACTTGACATTTATCATTCATTATTATCTATATTGTGACTTATCCCTATTATGAGTAAATTGAGGATACATGGTTCGTTCTCCATTGCATGTGCATAGTGATTCATCATATTTCCTATATATTCCTATATATATATGCCATCACCTTCCCAATGGTAAAATATAAATCGACAACCCTGAAATACTCATGGGTAAAATGCTACAATGGTATATTAATCTGTGCGCTTGCAGATATATATATATATTCTCTAGTCACTTGCATTAGTAATAACTACTTTAGGTAATATCCAAACAAATCTCTTGTATTCATGCTAGGGATAATAACTTAGTTATTATAGGAGATAGAGGTTTATTTAAGGTGGCTAATTAACCAAGTGACATGTTAAGAAATACCAACAGCTCACATGGTAGAGTGTTGTGTGCACTGGACGCTAGGGTGCGTCTGGTCACCATGGACCAGACGCATCCAGTCATGAAAAATGCTCTCTAGAACCTTACTGGAGTCGACCGGACTCTGGGGTTCAGCGTTCGGTCAGTTAGACAGGTGTGTCCGGTCACAACTTAACCGTCAAATTGACCATTTATATCATGTGGCCTAGAATCGAAGGGGATGACATGTGGCTTGAATCTGAGCACCGAACGCTGGGGGCCAACGTCGGGTCAATCTGAGAATTCAGTGGACAGAGAGCCAATGGCTCTATTTGTTTGGGGGCTCTATATTAAATTATGTGGCCAACTTTAGCTCACTCTCTTGGCCATTTGCATTGACATAGCAACCTTGTGAGTTTAGCCAAAGCCCTCCCACTCATCTCCATCTTTGATTCATCTTTTGTGTGAGATTAGGAGTGAATCCAAGTGCATTGCTTGAGTGTTTGCATCTAGAGGCACTTGGTGATTGGGTTTCACTACGAATTTCTCCTATTACTCTTGGTGGCTACCGCCACATAGACGGGTTGGAGCAGCAAGGATCGTCGAGTGGAGGAAGGTGATTGTCTCTAGCTCCGATCATGGTGATCGTGAGGGGTTCTTGACCTTATCCCCAGCGGAGAGCCAAAAGGTACTCTAGTGAATTGCTCGTGGCTTGTGGATCCTCATCTTGTGTCGGTTGTGGGGCACCCTATTGAGGGTTTGCTGTGTGATGCCAATTAGCGCGTGAACCTCCAAGTGAATGTATCATCAAAATGAGGACGTAGCTTGCCGACAAGCAAGTGAACCTCGGGTTAAATCATTGTGTTGATTGTCTCTTGGTATTCATGGTATTCACTTGTAGATCAGTTGCCACGTCGGAATACATTCCTACCACTCTCTTGTAGTACATTGTATATTCATCTCGCTAGAGTTTGTGGTAGTGTAAGCTTGCTAAGTAGATAGCTTGTTTATCTTGTCTTGACTAGCTTGATCACCAAGGTGTTAGTACAGACATAGGTTTGTGTGTTTCATTTGTGATCATAGATAGTAGGATTGGGTAGGTGGCTTACAACCCAAGTTAGTGTTAGCACAAAATTTGCTTCGCCATTTATTTGACTAATTACTTGTTCAAGTGTTGTTGTAGAAATTTTATTTAGGCTATCCACCCCTCGCTAGCCATTTAGGACCTTTCACATGTGCCGATGAACTACACCGCCATCTCGAGCCTTCGCCGTGAGGAAATGCTGGTCACTCCTCCAACAATGTCACGTGTGGGGCATATCATGCCAAGACAAAGGACTTCCCCAAACCTGAGGGGCAAGGGTGAAAGCTCTATGTTTGGTGTTGGTAATTAGTGACAATGCCTAAGTACTAATCCTATGCCTAAGTTGTATGTAGCATATGAGGATTAGTACATTCCAAGGTTGGTGGCAAGATAGACATGGTGATCATGATGGCCACACTTGGATTTGGACGCAACCCTACGTGATCAAGGCAAAGGTATATGCTTAAGGGTTGTGTTTTAGTAACCAAGACACCTAGTGGGTGTGGTTACATTATAGGATAGATAGCCGTACTATAAAGAGGGGAATGACGCGGCTATTGGACTCCTAAGTGCCTCTAGATGTGCATTTCATAATCATATGCATTTGGATAGAACTAATAACGCCTCGAAAAATGATTGTGAAAATGCTAACACACTCACACATGACGTGATCACTTGGTGGTGTTGGCACATTTGCAAAGGTGGCGTTGGTCGCGTTGTGGTTTGCGGGTAGAGAAGGGTTTGGGTTCCTCTCTCCCTCCCGCCGAGCGTGCGAGCGCGGGATTCAGGCGATTTCGGGGAAATGAATTGCCTATTTTCCACTACACCGGAAGTCGGAAATCGAACGGAAGCGAACGGAGGTCACAGTGGTGACCGGACGCTGGACCGGACGCGGTCTCTGTTTGACCGGACGCGTCCGGTCAGCGTTCAGCGTCTGCGCGAGTTTCAGTTTGTCGATCGGACGAGCGGTGCGTCCGGTCATGGTCGACCGGACGCGTCCGGTCGTTCAGGGAGCTTACTGGACTCCAACCGGACGCGGGCACTGTGGCGTCCGGTCAGTTCTCCAGCGCGTCCGGTCGCTGTTTCGTTCGAGCGCTGCTCTGGGTTGACCAGCGCGTCCGGTCATGTTTCTTCAGCGCGTCCGGTCGTTGTTTCGTTGAAGCGCTGCTCAGGCGACCAGCGCGTCCGGTCATTCACGGGACCAGCGCGTCCGGTCGTTCGTAGCGCGTCCGGTCTGCATGATGAGCGCGTCCGGTCGTCGCTTCGCAGTTAGCCGTTGGGCGACCGGCACGTCCGGTCGTTTGGACCAGCGCGTCCGGTCAGTACTTCACGAGTTAGCCGTTGGGCGACCGGCGCGTCCGGTCAGTTGGACCAGCACGTCCGGTCAGCACGATTTCGGCTGTTTAAGTTTCTAACGGCTATATTCGAAGGGGTACGTCTATAAATACTCGTTGGCCGGCTCAAGGCTCTGACTCTTGGACATTTGACATACTTGTGAGCACTTTGAGCTAAGCAACTCCCCTCCCACTCATCTCTCTTGCTTCTTTGCATATTCGAAGTGAGATTGAGTGATCCAAGTGCATTTGCATTGTGAGAGAGCATCTAGTTGGCACTTGGTGTTTGATTTGCTGCGGGATTCTTGTTTCTCTTGGTGGTTGCCGCCACCTAGACGGCTTAGAGCAGCTTGGAGGCGTTGGCAAGAGTTGGTGATTGTTCTTGGCCACCTCCAGTGATTGTGAGGGGTTTGTGCCTACCTCGGCGAAGCGCCAAAGGCAACATTAGTGGATTGCTCGTGTCATTTGCAACCTTTTGCCATTTGGTAGGTTCTCGTGGCGCCTTTTGAGAGGCTCGGTGTGAGACCGATTAGCCACCGAACCACATGGTGAAGAGGGACACAACGGGGACTAGCGTGCCGGCAAGCACGTGAACCTCGGGATAAATCTTTGTGTCATCATTCTTATTGTAATTGATCAATCCCGGTGGTTGTGTATTGTGGAATTCATCTCTTGATCATATTGTTTGGTTGGCTCAATACTTCGCCCCTCGGTGATACCCTTCTAACTCTCTCTTGTATTATTTTCTTAGTTACTTTGCTAGAGTAGCTCTTTTGTGTAGCTTGCTAGTTGTAGTTTCCTTCTCGGTTTGACTTGTGCAGTTGAGTGCAATTATACTAGAATTGGGAATTGGATAGGTGGCTTGCAAACACCCCGTAGGCTAAGCAAAACTCGCTTCTCGCTATTTGTTGCATTGATAAACTTGTTTAGCTTGTCTTTGTAGATTTTTTAAAAGGCTATTCACCCCCCCTCTAGCCATCAAGACCTTTCAAGTGGTATCAGAGCCGTGGTCACCATTTGCAAGGCTTAACAACCTCGGTGCAAGATGGCTCAAGTTATATTCAATCATGTTAATGGCAAGCCTCCATTCTTTGATGGCGTCTCTTCCTTTGATCATTGGAAAAGGAAGATGAAGCAATATCTAGGCAATATACATGAGAAGGTTTGGGATGTGACCAAAGAAGGATACATCATTCTTGATGAAGAAAATCTCACTTCAAATGACCGCATCAACAAACAATGCAACACGGCGGCACTTGACACAATCTACCGTGCCATTGATGACAAAGTATTTGAGCAAATCAAAGATCTTGAGAAGGCAAATGAACTTTGGATAAGACTTGAAGAAACATATGAAGGCACTTCAACGGTAAAAAGTGCCAATCTATATATGCTCAAGGACAAGTTCTCCACTTTCAAGATGAAGGATGATGAATCCATCCCGGAGATGTTCTATAGGCTCCAAGTCATTATCAATGATCTCAAGGGGCTTGGGGAGAAGGTTGAGGACAAGGACTTCTCACACAAGTTCTTGATGTGTTTACCCAAGAAGTTTGCCACCTTGAGAAGAATGATCTTTAGAGAGGGATTGGACAAGGTCAAACCAACCGATGTGCTTGGAGATATAATGACCGATGCACAATACAATGATGATGAAGATGAGGTAGAAGAGAAGAAGGAGACCAAGGTCAAGCAAGAGAAGCCCATTGCATTCAAGGCTTCATCTTCTAAGGGCAAGAGCAAGGTGGAGAGTGATGATGATGATCCATTCAATGATGAGACCATGGCCCTCCTAGTGCACAAGATGGGAAGGTTCATGAAGAAGAAAGGATATGGGGCAAGGAAGAGAAGGGACTTCATGAAGGCAAAGGAGGTGCTTTGCTACAATTGCAATAGCCTAGATCATGTAGTGGCAAAGTGCCCCTATGAAGACAAAAGATATCATGATGGGGAGTTGAAGTTGAAGAAGAACAAGAAGGACAAGAAGGAGAAGAAAGAGAAGAAGAGCTTCACTATCAACAAGAAGAAGAAGGGTGGTGGTTATACGGTCACTTGGGATAGTGACAACTCCGATAGCGATGATGATGATAACTCTAGTGATGATGAGAGGATCACTCGGCGAGCCATTGCAAGCATCGCCCTCTCCAACAAGCCATCCATCTTCGACACTACATCGACATGCCTTATGGCCAAGCCTACCAAGGTAAAATATGATGATAGTGATGATAATTCTTGTGCTAGTGATGGTTGTAGGAGTGATGAGGAGGAGGATGAGGACTACTCCAAGGATGATCTATTGGGCATAATAGATCAAATGAGCAAGGGCTACAAGAGGACAACCAAGAAGTGCAAAATCTTGGAGCAAGAGCTCATTGCCAAGTGCAATGAAAATGATGCCTTGATGGAGGAGCTTGTTGCTCTCAAAAAGAGTAAGGAGTGCAAAGGAATTGAACAAGAGCTCAAAGCTCTTAGGAAATCCTTTGATGAGCTAGAGGCCTCTCGTGAGTGTCTAAAGGAAGACCACGAGGACCTTGAAGTTGCTCACACTAGGCTTAAGGAAGCCCACTCCTCTCTACTTGAGCTCATCAAGGAGAAGGACCTCAAGTTGGAGAAGCTCATGAAGGAAGCTAAGGAGGAGCAAGTGATTGTCACTTGTGATATTGGACTAACATGTGATATTATTGATGATTCTTTATTTGTTGGTCCTACTAATGCTTCATGTAGCTCATCATCATCCACCACAACCAACTCTACCTCTACTACTAGTGATTCATCACTTGTGGTTGAGAATGAGACTCTCAAGAGAGAGGTGGATGATCTCACCCGCGCATTAGGCAATGCCTATGGTGGGGATGCCCGCTTGCTAAAATGCTTGGGTAGCCAAAGGTTCTCTCTTAACAAAGAGGGTTTGGGCTATACTCCCAAGAAGGGCAAGGCGGCCTTTGCTACTCCAAAGTCTCGCTTTGTGAAGAGCAATGGTCGTTATTGCAATAGATGCAAGCAAGTTGGGCATCTAGAGATTAATTGTAATAAAATAAACAAGAACAACAAGTTTCATGCTAAAATGGATTACATTCCTTTTGATTCTTGTTATGTGCTTACCAAGGGTGAGAAAGGTGTGCATGCTAGGTTTGTTGGTACACCAATTGTGGGTCCAAAGAAGAAGGCCATTTGGGTACCAAAGAGCTTAGTTACTAACCTCCAAGGACCCAAACAAGTATGGGTACCTAAGAAACATTAATTTATTTTGTAGGTAAATTACAAGGCCGGAGGAAGGCATTGGGTGCTTGATAGTGGGTGCTCTCAACATATGAACGGTGATTTAAGAATGTTCAACTCTCTCAAATCAAATGATAGTGGCATTGATAGTATCACATTTGGTGACAATAGCAAGGGTGATGTGAAGGCTCTTGGAAGGATTGCAATCTCAAATGATCATAGCATTTCCAATGTGCTCCTAGTTGAAAAGTTGAACTTCAATCTTCTCTCGGTTGCTCAATTGTGTGATCTAGGTTTCAAGTGCATATTTGGTGTTGATGATGTGGAGATAGTTAGTGTTGATGGCTCCAATTTGATCTTCAAGGGTTTTAGATATGAGAATCTATACTTGGTTGATTTCAATGCTAGTGACACTCAACTTTCAACATGCTTGCTCACCAAATCAAGTATGGGTTGGTTATGGCATAGAAGACTTGGTCATGTTGGCATGAAGCAATTGAATAAGTTAGTGAAGCATGACTTAGTTAGAGGCTTGAAGGATGTCACATTTGAGAAAGATAACCTATGTAGTGCATGTCAAGCCGGAAAGCAAGTAGGCAACACTCATCCATTGAAAAGCATTATGAGTACTTCCAAGGCATTTGAGTTGTTGCACATGGATTTATTTGGGCCAACTACATACACGAGCATTGATGGCAACAAGTATGGCTTTGTGATTGTGGATGATTTCACTAGATATACATGGGTATTCTTTCTTGTGGACAAGAGTGATGTATTTGACATATTCAAGAAGTTCATCAAGAGAGTGCAAAATGAGTTTAAGACCACAATCAAGAAAGTTAGAAGTGACAATGGAAGTGAGTTTAGAAACACAAGAGTTGATGAGCTATGTGATGAGCTCGGAATCAAGCATCAATTTTCGGCTAAGTATACACCTCAATCTAATGGCTTAGTTGAGAGGAAGAATAGAACCTTGATTGATATGGCAAGATCAATGTTGAATGAGTATAATGTGAGTCATTCATTTTGGGCCGAAGCAATCAACACGGCTTGCTTCTATAGCAACCGTCTCTATTGCCACAAGTTCCTAGAGAAAACACCATATGAGATCTTGAATGGAAGAAAGCCCAACATTGCATACTTTCGAGTATTTAGTTGCAAATGCTACATCTTGAAGAAGGGCACTAGATTGAGCAAGTTTGAGAAGAAATGTGATGAAGGATTCTTACTTGGTTACTCCACTACTAGCAAAGCTTATAGAGTTTGGAATTTAGCTAGTGGTTTACTTGAGGAAGTTCATGATGTTGAGTTTGATGAAACAAATGGCTCTCAAGATGTGGAAAATAACTTGGATGATGTGAGAGGAACTCAATTGACCAATGCTATGAAAGAAAAGGATATTGGTGATATTAGGCCAAAGCAAGTGATTGATGTGGATGACAACAAAGATCAAGTGCTCCAAAGTCCAATTACACAAGCTAGTGGGTCTCTAATGCAAAATCAAGCTAGTACATCATCTCAAGTGCAACAAGATCAACAAGTGGCTAGTTCATCATCTCTAACTCATGATCAACATCAACATCCAAGCAATCAAGTCCAAGTGCTTCAACCAACTAACATTGCAAGAGACCATCCATTGGATTCCATCATTGGTGACATACAAAGGGGAGTTCAAACTAGATCAAGACTGGCATCATTTTGTGCTCACTCTTCTTTTGTGTCAATGGAAGAACCCAAGGACATTGATAAAGCATTGACAGATCTGGATTGGGTAAATGCAATGCATGAAGAGCTCAACAACTTCAAAAGAAATGAAGTATGGGAACTAGTTGAGAGGCCTGAGGATCATAATGTCATTGGAACAAGATGGGTCTTTCGCAACAAGCAAGATCAAGATGGAATAGTAGTAAGGAACAAAGCAAGACTAGTGGCTCAAGGTTACACACAAATAGAAGGTCTTGACTTTGGTGAAACTTATACCCCGGTTGCAAGATTGGAAGCAATTAGGATCTTACTTGCCTATGCTTGTGCTCATAATATCAAGTTATATCAAATGGATGTGAAGAGTGCATTTCTCAACGGGTACATTCAAGAGGAGGTGTATGTGGAGCAACCTCCCGGTTTTGAAGATGACAAGAAACCCAACCATGTATACAAGTTAAGGAAAGCTTTGTATGGATTGAAGCAAGCACCTAGAGCATGGTATGAAAGATTGAGGGACTTCTTGCTATCTAAAGGATTTGTCATGGGCAAAGTTGATACAACATTATTCACCAAGAAGATTGGAAAAGACTTGTTTGTGTTGCAAATATATGTTGATGATATCATCTTTGGTTCAACCAATCAAGATTATTGTGATGAGTTTGGGAAAATGATGGCAAAGGAATTTGAAATGTCAATGATTGGTGAACTTAGTTTCTTTCTTGGACTTCAAATCAAACAAATGAAGGAAGGAACATTTGTGAGCCAAACCAAGTACATCAAAGATATGCTCAAGAAGTTTGGCATGGAAGATTCAAAGGGCATTACAACTCCAATGGGCACTAGTGGAAGTTTGGATAGTGACAAAAGTGGCAACATGGTGGATCAAAAACTACATAGATCAATGATTGGTAGCCTACTCTATGTGACGGCATCAAGACCCGATGTGATGTTTAGTGTATGCATGTGTGCAAGATTTCAAGCCTCACCAAGAGAAAGTCATTTGAAGGCAACAAAGAGAATATTGAGGTACTTAAAGCATACACAAGATGTTGGATTGTGGTATCCCAAGGGTGCAAGTTTTGAGCTAGTTGGATATTCGGATTCTGACTATGCCGGTGACAAAGTTGAGAGAAAGAGCACCTTCGGGACTTGTCAATTATTGGGAAGATCACTTGTCTCATGGTCATCCAAGAAGCAAAATAGTATTGCACTATCTACCGCCGAGGCCGAATACATCGCCGCGGGTAGTTGTTGTGCACAAATCTTGTGGATGAAGGCAACATTGAAGGATTTTGGAATCAATTTCAAGAATGTGCCATTGCTATGTGACAATGAAAGTGCCGTGAAGCTAACCAACAATCCGATTCAACATCAAAGAACAAAGCATATTGATGTTCGTCATCATTTTATTAGAGATCATCAACAAAAGGGTGACATTGCTATTGAGAGTGTGGGCACCGAAGTTCAATTAGCCGATCTATTCACCAAGCCACTTGATGAGAAGAGATTTCATAAGCTAAAGAATGAGTTGAACATAATTGACTTCTCCAACATGAGTTGATGCACCCCATATATGACATGCCTCTTCTTCGAGCCCCAAGGTACAATTGATTGACATGTCATACATACTATACTAAGGACATGTTCAGTGCATCTAGTCATGATTTCTTATGTTCTAGGCTCATTCATGAAAATCAAATGAATTTGAAGTTTATATGGTGCCACTATTGTTTCCATGACTTGTATGATCTAGTGGTAGCATATAACTTGTTTGAGTAGCTTGTGATCCTAAGTGTTTAATCTAGATCACTTGTCTAAATACTTGCTTCAACATGGTGCATGATAACCCTTCTAGTGAGGTGTGAAGAAGCTTGCCCTTGGATCAAACCGAAGCATTTTATTTATGCCAGCAATCTAGGTTGAATCACAAACTTGATCCTCACCCCATAATTCAACATGATATTCTATCTAAAACTGGTCCCTTGTGGTCATTGGTGCCAAAGGGGGAGAAAATATTGTTCACAAAGATAGAACTCAAAGGGGGAGAAAATGTTGTTCACAAGATAGATTCTAAAAGGGGAGAAAACCTAAAGGGAAGAGTTGATAAAAGAAGGGGATCAACTATTTTTTTGAGCACACAAGTAGGGGGAGCAAGCTCTTAAACATGATTGTTGCATTTCTTGGCGCACTTCATATGTATGATGCATAGTTATGCATTTCTTTTTCTCCGATACTTTGCTTGTGTGGTGTTTTGCTAGTATACAATTGAATGGTGTATTGAAGTACTAGCATGAATAGGAAGTAGTTAGATTTCTCTTGCTTCATGTTTTTCAAAGTGGTACTAGAATCTTGCTTATAATGTTAATCTCATGAGGTTTCTAGTTTTGTTTATGCTTTTCCAAGTGGTATCTAACTACACAAGGTGCTAAGATGGTGTTTATCGCAACTCTGATGGTATCACGCTTCAAAGGTCTATAATCTAAAACACTTAGCACCTATTGATAGTCAATGCTCCTATATTTTCCTATCTAAGCATGTATGATTCCTAAATCTAAACATATAGCATACATATAGGGGGAGCCAATGCTATCAATTTGAATTCATGATCACATGTTCATAATTCTTACACATGGTAATATACTTGGACAATGTGACATGGGTTCAATCAAAATTTTATCATAATATCTTTGTGAAAGGGTTGTCACCAATTACCAACAAGGGGGAGATTGAAAGCTCTATGTTTGGTGTTGGTAATTAGTGACAATGCCTAAGTACTAATCCTATGCCTAAGTTGTATGTAGCATATGAGGATTAGTACATTCCAAGGTTGGTGGCAAGATAGACATGGTGATCATGATGGCCACACTTGGATTTGGACGCAACCCTACGTGATCAAGGCAAAGGTATATGCTTAAGGGTTGTGTTTTAGTAACCAAGACACCTAGTGGGTGTGGTTACATTATAGGATAGATAGCCATACTATAAAGAGGGGAATGACGCGGCTATTGGACTCCTAAGTGCCTCTAGATGTGTATTTCATAATCATATGCATTTGGATAGAACTAATAACGCCTCGAAAAATGATTGTGAAAATGCTAACACACTCACACATGACGTGATCACTTGGTGGTGTTGGCACATTTGCAAAGGTGGCGTTGGTCGCGTTGTGGTTTGCGGGTAGAGAAGGGTTTGGGTTCCTCTCTCCCTCCCGCCGAGCGTGCGAGCGCGGGATTCAGGCGATTTCAGGGAAATGAATTGCCTATTTTCCACTACGCCGGAAGTCAGAAATCGAACGGAAGCGAACGGAGGTCACAGTGGTGACCGGACGCTGGACCGGACGCGGTCTCTGTTTGACCGGACGCGTCCGGTCAGCGTTCAGCGTCTGCGCGAGTTTCAGTTTGTCGATCGGACGAGCGGTGCGTCCGGTCATGGTCGACCGGACGCGTCCGGTCGTTCAGGGAGCTTACTGGACTCCAACCGGACGCGGGCACTGTGGCGTCCGGTCAGTTCTCCAGCGCATCCGGTCGCTGTTTCGTTCGAGCGCTGCTCTGGGTTGACCAGCGCGTCCGGTCATGTTTCTTCAGCGCGTCCGGTCGTTGTTTCGTTGAAGCGCTGCTCAGGCGACCAGCGCGTCCGGTCATTCACGGGACCAGCGCGTCCGGTCGTTCGTAGCGCGTCCGGTCTGCACGATGAGCGTGTCCGGTCGTTGCTTTGCAGTTAGCCGTTGGGCGACCGGCACGTCCGGTCGTTTGGACCAGCGCGTCCGGTCAGTACTTCACGAGTTAGCCGTTGGGCGACCGGCGCGTCCGGTCAGCACGATTTCGGCTGTTTAAGTTTCTAACGGCTATATTCGAAGGGGTACGTCTATAAATACTCGTTGGCCGGCTCAAGGCTCTGACTCTTGGACATTTGACATACTTGTGAGCACTTTGAGCTAAGCAACTCCCCTCCCACTTATCTCTCTTGCTTCTTTGCATATTCGAAGTGAGATTAAGTGATCCAAGTGCATTTGCATTGTGAGAGAGCATCTAGTTGGCACTTGGTGTTTGATTTGCTGCGGGATTCTTGTTTCTCTTGGTGGTTGCCGCCACCTAGACGGCTTAGAGCAGCTTGGAGGCGTTGGCAAGAGTTGGTGATTGTTCTTGGCCACCTCCAGTGATTGTGAGGGGTTTGTGCCTACCTCGGCGAAGCGCCAAAGGCAACATTAGTGGATTGCTCATGTCATTTGCAACCTTTTGCCATTTGGTAGGTTCTCGTGGCGCCTTTTGAGAGGCTCGGTGTGAGATCGATTTGCCACCGAACCACGTGGTGAAGAGGGACATAACGGGGACTAGCGTGCCGGCAAGCACGTGAACCTCGGGATAAATCTTTGTGTCATCATTCTTATTGTAATTGATCAATCCCGGTGGTTGTGTATTGTGGAATTCATCTCTTGATCATATTGTTTGGTTGGCTCAATACTTCGCCCCTCGGTGATACCCTTCTAACTCTCTCTTGTATTATTTTCTTAGTTACTTTGCTAGAGTAGCTCTTTTGTGTAGCTTGCTAGTTGTAGTTTCCTTCTCGGTTTGACTTGTGCGGTTGAGTGCAATTATACTAGAATTGGGAATTGGATAGGTGGCTTGCAAACACCCCGTAGGCTAAGCAAAACTTGCTTCTCGCTATTTGTTGCATTGATAAACTTGTTTAGCTTGTCTTTGTAGATTTTTTAAAAGGCTATTCACCCCCCTCTAGCCATCAAGACCTTTCAAAGGGCTCTGGGCCCGCTCATCAGCCTGCCCTCATTGGCCTACCCTAGGTAGAGAAAAGATCCTTGCATACCAATGGAGGCTAGAGAAGGCTCACCTAGAGAAGGCCTCGTGGCAGCAGACAACACCTAACAGTCAAGCGCAAAGCCATAGTAGGGACGTCAGGTGGTGGTTGCAACCTTGTTGGCCATCAGCTACTAGACAAAGGAGGCACCAACGGCGCCAGACGGGAGAAGAGACAAGAAGAGACAAGGCATAGAACCCTAGGCCGACCCCCCCCCCCCCATCTGTACCCCCATGCCCAATATATAAGGAGATGTATGGGCTCCTATAGAAGGGAGAGGATCCATCGATACCTAGAGCACTGCCCGAGCTTTAGGCCCAAAACAAAAATCTTGAGCACTGGCTGATCCCCAAAAGATCAACCAGCCAACCCGAGGAAAGCATGGCACCATCCCCTGTCAATCTCCCTTTCGATCTCTATTGTTGTAAAAACTCCCGATTGGACATTCCTAACACGAAGAACACTATACTGCTGTACGCAGGGCTCTGAAGCCTGAACCAGGATAAAATCGCTTTGTGTCCCTTAGTGTTTTAAGTGTCCGAGCCACTGGAGAGCCACACACTTACTTCCGTCGAGCAACACGATGAATGTCATGGTTATGAACCCACGAGTCCACGACAGATGCCCTTGTCATTAGGACAATTAGTGATTGCCAAGCGAGGTGAAGTATGTTCAGTTGAGTTGTTCTTCCTAAACAAGTGTTTCTAGCCTAATGCACAAAGTTTTAACACCCTAGTTCCAACCCTATTCTATCATGGAAACTAAGAGGCATGTTGCACTGCCTAAGAGGCAATCACTATTCATCCAAATACTGATTCACATATATATACTACAGGAAACACCCCCCATAGATACGTTTCATTTGTTACGTTTTTTGCTGCGTTTAGTTCCCAAAAATTTTCACCCCAAAATATCACATCGAATCTTGCGGCACATGCATGGAGCATTAAATATATATGAAAAAAAACTAATTGCATAGTTTGGTTGGAAATCACGATACGAATGTTTTAAGCCTAATTAGGCCATGATTAGTCATAACTGCTACAGTACCCAACATGTGCTAATGCCGGATTAATAGACTTAATAGATTCGTCTCGCTGTTTCCAGGCAAGCTGTGCAATTAGTTTTAATATTAGTATCCGAAAACCCTTCTGATGTCACCCGAAACATCCAATGTGACACCCAAAAATTTTCATTTCGCGAACTAAATACCCTCAAATGATGGAACTTCATTTCGCAAACTAATCAATTCTGCTACTTTGCATGCATCAAAAGCTACTTTGGATGGGCTGAGCATCGGCTAAACTTTTGATAAGAGTAGAAATGTACTTACCTCTACAGTTAAACACGCTTCTTAACACATTTTAAGATGCATCAAAAGCTACATGGCTCAGGCCCACAAATAACCTTGCTCGGCCTCTCTCCTAACTCCCTCAAATGATGGAACTTCTCTCCCATTGACGCCGCTGCCCGCTTCCGAGATCTGGAGAGGGGCATCGGCCGGCCGGTGGACTGCACCTCCTCCCATATCCGTCGCCGCTCGTTCCTTTCCAGTGGTCGCTGCCCTTCTCACATATGTCTCCTCCTAGATGCCGCACCATGGCACTGGCCCGAGCTGCTGCCGGCGTCCGGTAGACGGAGGTAAATGATCGACGTCTGTGGCTGTTGAATCGCAGTTCTGACTCCTGTCACCTGTCGGCCTTCAACGAATGTGCTTGCTAGTCCTCGTCGATGTAGCTGTGGCCCTGCTTTGACTCCGAGTCCATGCCTCCGATCTTCGACATACCCCCAGCTGCTGGACCTCCTCAAGTCTGATTCACGAGTCCTTGTACCCCTTGTCTCTTCCTGATCTGAGAGGCAGGTATTCATTTCTACTGTCTCCTCTCATATACCAAAGATTTTCCCAGATCCAGCCGCACATGCCATTTAAGTATTAGTAGTAACGCATGTTTATTTTTCATATTTGACAACTAATTTGCCTTACTGAAGATATTGTGCACATGTGGTTGTGTGTGCTAGCTTTTTTTTATGGTCTTCCTAATTTAGGAATTGGATATGGATGTGCCAGAGTGGATATGGTCTATACTTTGTGCATAAATCTCTCCTACTTATATTTCAACTATGTCTAAAAAATTATTGAATTATTAGAGAAATATTTGGCAGAGTGAGTTTGCTTTCCTACTTACTGATAGAGCAGTTCTCTAGTTAGCTGAAATCGAATACTTTACTTTGGTGACCGAAATATTCTTATGTTGAATTCACTCTGAAACTATTTATGCCTTTATAGGTTCACTACTGTAGGCATTTGACAGATTTTTTTAATGTTCACAAGCAGGCATAATTTTCGATTTTTTAGCAGTTATTGGCTGAGTGGTAGTAGCCTTTAGAGTAATGGGACATTAGAAGAAGAAAATTGGATTCAGCTAGAGTAAAACTGTTTGGAGGTAGGTGTTTGCACTCTGATTGCGGTTGCTATTGGCACTCGAGCTAAAGTCCTGTATTTTTGCCAAGTGAGCAAGTATGTCTAATTTTATAACATCGCTGTGAACTTGAAACCTGCCTATCTATTTTATATAATTATATGAATTTATTAAAACTATAGATGCCTCCTTATCATTTAACTGTTGTATGTTGTCATACATTCAAATGATCAGTTAGAATCATAGAAATTTGTGGTGTTTGTGTTTTTCAGATCTTATATCCACTGAACTTATTTATTTAATCTGTAGGGTAATGGAAGCATGCCAAGAAAATCTACCGAAAGAGAAGAAGCAAAGATTGAGAATGGAAGTGCAAGTGTCTGCATGGGCTTTTTCCTTTTTGTATAGGCAGCTTTTTAAGAAAGGAGCATAGATTCCAATGTATAGGGGGGTGTTTCTCATACACATACCCTGTGAGACTAGCAATTGGAAAATTGAAAATCCATGAGTAACCTAACCAACATATACCCATACCTTAGTTGGATCCTCCTAGGAATCCTGATCATACAAATACCCATATATCTGGGTGTGAGGCGGTCAAGATTATTATACCCGTACGCTCTGTAGATGGCTTCCATGCCAAATACTGGAAGATACTATATCACACATTGTTTTTCATATATATAAAGGGGAACTGAACAACATACCTTCTGTGTTGTGTTGGCAGATTGACGATGAAGCAGGGCTTTGCATTTGAGACGGTGATAATCAATTGCATCCCACTAGTAGAGAACAGACCTTTGATCCTCGGCCAAAATGGGCTCTAGTCCCGGAATTTTTTGCCCCCGGGACTAGAAATACCTTTAGTCCCGGTTGGTGGCTCCAACTGGGACTAAAGGTCCCTGCCCAACGGCTACTGCGCCAGACAGAGGTGGCAAGGACCTTTAGTCCCGGTTGGAGCCACCAACCGGGACTAAAGGTATACTTTTACTCCCGGTTGGTGGCTCCAACCGGGAGTAAAGGTCTACTCCCGGGCCGTGGCTGCGCCCGGGGTTGGAAAGTTACCTTTAGTCCCGGTTGGATCTATCAACCGGGACTAAATGTTCTCCCTTTATAAATCGGCCGTCTCCTCCTTCCTCCCCGAGCCCGAGCTCAGCACATTTTGAAGCTCACTGGTGTTCTTGCTTCCTCCCTCCCTCCATTGTTCCTCCATCCATTCTTCGATTCCTCCGTCGATTCTTCAGTTGTAAAGGTTACCAATCTCATACTCTCATTTTTTACCATTTTCTTATGCCATTTTATTCACTATATATATTTATGGTTCTTTATTGTGGTTTTTTTTCATTTGTAAGCAATTTGAGCTCAAAATCACTTTAAGCTTGCATATTTACATGAAAGAAGGTTAAAAATATCATTGTTTAGAGATGTAGATAATTTTATAGTTTGTTAATTTTATTTGTTTATAAAAGAAGAAATTTATAGTGTATTAAAAAATGAGTATAGAGAGTAGATGGCAACTGCTTCCGGGTCCTCGGCCTCTCATGGGTTTTCAAAGCGACTTAGGCCGGGCCTTCCTCTCATTCCATATGGCAAGTGTCATGATGAGACGAAGATTGTGATGGAGTACCGAGTGAAGAAGGAGGGTCCCAACAAGGATCGTATCTTCTACAAGTGTCCGGATCGCAATGTGAGTTATTTTATCGTATTTAATGATTATGGTTAGTTTATACCTATTTTCATGATGGTTGTGATTAAAGTTCTAATTTTTTGTTTTAATTTCAGTGGGATGGCAGTGGACGATGTTCAGGCTTCTACTGGGAGGAAGAGTATGTTGAACTCGTGCAAAAATATCTTGCACAACAGGCAGATACGGCGGCTAATGAGGCAGTGATCCAGCCGAAGAAGCCCAAAGATGTTGCACAATCGGGGGATCTGTCTGTTTTAGTTGAGATTGGTCGCGAAATCCTTGTGCTCCTGAAATGTATTTTAGCTTTAGTTCTTTTAGTGGTAGTTGAGATTGTCTACATTGTAGCGATGCTTTCATAAATTTGTATCTTTTGTGGTGGCACGCATGTTGTATAAATAATTAATTATGATCTAGGTTTTAATATGATATTTATGTCATGTAATGCAGATGAGCCGTCATTGGATGTATAATGCTGATCGCCGCTCACAAGAGTTCATTGACGGCGTGCATTCTTTATTACGTGCGGCCGAGACAAACAAACGCGACGGTTTCATGTGCTGCCCATGTGCCATATGTAAGAATACAGTGGAATATCCTTGCTCAAGGACTCTTCATTCACACTTGTTCAAGTCGGGTTTCATGCCAAACTATATTTGTTGGACAAAGCACGGAGAAACCGGTGTTGTAATGGAAGAAGATGAAGAAGAAAAATGGGACGACAATGATATTATTCCTGATGGTGCGTGCCTCAATGATACTGCAATGGGAGAAGCTGAAGAAGAGGTAGCCGTAGAAGATGAGCCGGCTGATGATCTTTGTCAGGTCATTCGTGATGCACAAAGAGAATGTGAAAGTGAAAAGGAGAAGATCAAGTTCGAGCGGATGCTAGAAGATCACAAGAAATTGTTGTACCCAACTTGTGATGCAGGGCAGAAAAAGTTGGGAACCACACTAGAATTGCTGCAATGGAAGGCAAAGAATGGTGTATCTGACAAGGGATTTGGAGAGTTACTAAAAATCCAAAAGAAGATGCTTCCGAAGTACAATGAATTGCCCGCCACTACCTACGAAGCAAAACAAGTTATCTGTCCTATGGGGCTAGAAATAGAGAAGATACATGCATGTCCTAATGACTGCATCCTATACCATGGCAAAGAGTACGAGAAATTAGATGCATGCCCGGTATGCCATGCGTCGCGGTATAAGATCAGGCGAGATGACCCTGGTGATGTTGAGGGCGAACGTCCACGTAAGAAAATCCCTGCCAAGGTTATGTGGTATGCTCCTATAATACCACGCTTGAAACGTCTGTTCAGAAACAAAGAACATGCAAAATTGTTACGATGGCACAAAGAAGACCGTAAGGTAGACAATATGTTGAGACACCCTGCTGATGGGTCCCAGTGGAGAGCAATCGACAGAGAATTCCCGGAGTTTGCAAATGACGCAAGAAACTTAAGGTTTGCTTTAAGTACAGATGGTATCAATCCTTTTGGAGAGCAGAACAGTAGTCATAGCACTTGGCCTGTTACTCTAAGTATCTACAACATTCCTCCTTGGTTATGCATAAAGCGGAAGTTCATTATGATGCCTGTGCTCATCCAAGGCCCGAAGCAACCTGGCAATGACATCGATGTGTACCTGAGACCACTTATTGATGAACTTCTCATTTTGTGGAATAAAGAAGGTGTACGTGTGTGGGATGAGTACAAACAGGAACACTTTGATCTGCGAGCATTGTTGTTCGTAACAATCAATGATTGGCCTGCTCTAAGTAATCTTTCAGGACAGTCAAACAAGGGATATAATGCATGCACACACTGCTTCGGTGATATTAGAGGTGTATTCTTGAAAAAATGTCGAAAGGTCGTGTACCTTGGCCATCGTCGATTTCTTCCTGCAAATCACCCCGTAAGAAAGAAAGGTAAGCATTTTAAAGGGAAAGCAGACCACCTGACCAAGCCTCGCAACCGAACCGGTGAGGATGTACTCGATATGGTCAATGATGTGAAAGTCGTCTTTGGAAAAGGACATGGAAGCCAACCTATTCCGAAAGACGCTAACGGTCACGCACCCATGTGGAAGAAAAAGTCCATATTTTGGGACCTACCCTATTGGCAAGTCCTGGAGGTCCGTAGCTCGATCGACGTGATGCACCTAACGAAGAATCTTTGTGTGAACCTGCTAGGCTTTATGGGTGTGTATGGAAAGCCTAAGGACACATTTGAAGCACGACAGGACCTACGTTGTTTGAGAGAAAGAGACAACCTGCATCCAGAGAAGACAGATGATGGACGCCATTACTTACGTCCTGCTAGCTACACTCTAAGCAAAGAGGAGAAGGAAATCATGTTTGAATGCTTAAACAACATCAAGGTACCATCTGGATTCTCCTCGAATATAAAGGGTATTATAAATGTGCCAGAGAAGAAATTCTGTAACTTAAAGTCCCATGACTGTCACGTTCTCATGACGCAATTACTTCCAGTTGCATTAAGAGGAATTCTACCTCCAAATGTACGTCTAGCCACCGTAAAGCTATGTGCATTCCTCAATGCAATTTCTCAGAAGGCAATTGATCCAACTGATCTAGCTAAACTACAGAATGATGTGGTTCAATGTCTCGTCAGCTTTGAGTTAGTGTTCCCTCCTTCCTTCTTTGATATTATGACACACCTCCTAGTTCACCTAGTCAAGGAGATTTTCACTCTCGGTCCTGTGTTCCTACACAACATGTTCCCCTTAGAGAGATTCATGGGAGTCCTGAAGAAATATGTTCACAACCGTGCTCGCCCAGAAGGAAGCATCGCCAAGGGCTATGGAACAGAAGAGGTCATTGAGTTCTGTGTTGACTTTATTCCCGACCTTGACTCGATTGGTGTTCCTGAATCGAGACATGAGGGGAGACTAAGCGGAAAGGGGACACTAGGGAGGAAAACATATATTGGTATGGATGATGATTATTTCAATAAAGCGCACTACACAGTTCTACAGAACTCCTCTTTGGTAGATCCGTATATTGAGACACACAAGGATCTCTTACGATCCGAGTTTCCAGGGAAGACTGAAGCTTGGATTACGCATAAGCACATGGAAACTTTCGGCGGTTGGTTGCGAAAAAAATGTCAAGGTGATGAGAGCATCCATGAGCAACTGTATTTATTGGCTATGCAACCATCATGGCATATCGTCACATACAAAGGGTACGAGATAAATGGGAACATATTCTACACAGTAGCCCAAGATAAAAGGAGTACCAACCAAAACAGTGGTGTCCGCATAGATGCCACAGACCCGAATGGGAATAAGCAGACATATTATGGACGCATAGATGAAATATGGGAACTAGAATATGCACCTACTTTGAAGATCCCATTGTTCAAGTGCCAATGGGTCAAGGTGACCGGAGGCGGGGTAACAGTAGACAACGAGTATGGAATGACAACAGTAGACCTTAGTAATATTGGGTACAAAGACGAACCATTCGTCCTTGCCAAGGATGTGAATCAGGTGTTCTATGTCAATGATATGTCTACCAAACCAAAAAGAGGGAAAAACGATAATGACTCAACCAAAGAGCCAAAGCGCCACATAGTTCTTTCAGGGAAAAGAGTCATCGTGGGAATTGAGGACAAGTCGGACATGTCAGAAGAATATGAAAAGGATGACCGAATTCCGCCCTTCAAAGTGAACAAAGACCCTAGCATCTTGGTAAATGATGAGGACACTCCATGGTTACGAAGCGATCATAACCAAGGGACATACGTAAAGAAGAAGTTCACTGCTGTGCCCACTTGATGATATAGTGATTTAATATAGTGTGTGTTTGAGATATTATGTAATAATTGTGAATTCAGATGTTTATTATGTCATGTTTCAAATTAAATCAATGTTTGATTTGGTTACTGAGTGATGAAATATTAAAATATTAACGTTAAAATGATGTGAAAACAAATTTCCTGTCCAAAACCAATAATTTTAATAATTTTAATTAAACAATACATTTTGCATTAACGAAATAATAAATATTAGTTACATTATGTTTCATAATTCTAACAAAAAATAAAAAAAGTTAGGTTATCGATTTTTCCTATGTGCAATAAACAAAAATAAAATTCATATTTTTAACAAAATAATTTTATGCCTTTTATTTAATTTACTATGTATTTAATAAAAACTATTGCATTTCTATTGTATTTAACAAGACTATTCCTTAAAACAGGCGGGAAACGAAACTGCAGGCCACCTTTACTCCCGGGTGGGAAGCCCACCCGGGAGTAAAGGTGGGCTGCAGTTTCGTGGCCCGCCAAAAAAGCCTTTACTCCCGGTGCGTGTTACCAACCGGGAGTAAAGGTATACCTTTACTCCCGGTTGGTAACACGCACCGGGAGTAAAGGTATACCTTTACTCCCGGTTGGTAACACGCACCGGGAGTAAAGGTACCTTTACTCCCGGTTGGTAATACGCACCGGGAGTAAAGGGTTTTTACTCCCGGTTGGTGGCTGGAACCGGGAGTAATTCTCCTCTGCTATATAACCTCCGGCGCCTGGCAGATCGATCCGCTCGTCTTCTTCCTCGTCGAACACCGCCGCCCTCTTCTCCTCGCACCGCGTCCGTTCGTCTTCCGTGACACCGGCGCCGCCGTCTTCTTCCTCGTGCGGCCTCCACCGCGCGCGCCCGTGCCCCTCCTCCGCGCCCGTGGCTCTCCACCGCGCCTTCCTCCGCGCCCGAGGCCCTCCACCGCGCCCTCGCCCTCCTCCGCGCCCGAGGCCCTCCACCGCGCCCTCCTCCGCGCCCGAGGCCCTCCACCGCGCCCTCCTCCGCGCCCGAGGCCCTCCACCGAGGACATAGATCAATGTTTGTTAACGAAATTTTATCCAAATATATTCATGTAGGGTTTTTTTGAAGGATTTGTTGTAGGATATATAATGGTCAAATAGGAACTCAATTTTGATACCCAGTTTGTAAACTAAGCGTTTTTTAGTTTATAAAAAATATCACATGTTTCTTCATTTGTGAACTTTGAATATACAGATATAATATATTAATGTTGCTAAAGTAATATGAGCATTATATATTTTTTTCCGGGAAGACTATCTTCAAACTTTATATCATAGCATCAGAGATCGCCTGTAGAAGAAGAAAATAAATTCTTATCATTTCGGAAATAGTAATGGCTATATGAGCAATAAGACACATATACTTACATTTCATAATGACTTATACTTATATTATTAACATAGACTTTTCTCATATGATGAATGACTACATGGTTGACGTACTATATATTGGTTTTGTTTTTTGAAGCTAGATGGCCGACCCGAGAAATATGGATGAGGAGGAGTTGATGATGAATTTGATCAACACTGGCACTCAAGTTGCCGGCGATGATGGTGCTAAAAATAACGTGCAAGAGGATGTAGATGACGGGAGTCAGTACTTAGCTCTTGAACAAAATGAGCAACAACATATTGGCCAAGTATATATTTTTTATTATTAGCTATATATATATTATCATATGTCTTATGTGTGCTCATGACATTAAAAATAATGTTTATGTTTTGTAGCCCTCTGGATCGACATCAACAACTACAACGAAGAGTAAAAATGTTCGAGGTCCCAAAAAGCCATTGGAGGGTCGCTTCATCATCTCGGAGTTCAATGTGGATACAGGAGAACCGGGGGGGCCGAATAAAATGAAATTTGTGCACCACTGTGGTTACCTTGTACGGGACCGGCTCCCGATTAGTACCCGTGAATGGAAGAAGAAGACCAATGCTCCTCATATCAGTTTTGTCTCCGATCGTGACAAGGCGTTAATTTGGAATGATGTCTTGGTACATTTCACGCTCCAAACAGATGATTATGATGATATAATAGATGGTGATGAATTGAAGGAGCGAGTTAGGGATTGGGCAATGAAGAAGATGGCCACCCAGTTTCAGACTTGGAAGAAACACCTATACACGACGTATGTCAAGAAGAACATAGCACCAGATTTTACTATCCCAGGCCCGATCTCAAAGCAGAGGCCCTATTGGGATGAGTTTGTACAGTACAAGACTTCGGAAGAGGGTGTGAGTCGAGTGATAAAGAACCAACGTAATGCCCAACAGAAGACA
Organism: Saccharum hybrid cultivar R570; assembly: GCA_038087645.1. Lineage (NCBI taxonomy): Eukaryota > Viridiplantae > Streptophyta > Magnoliopsida > Poales > Poaceae > Saccharum > Saccharum hybrid cultivar. The sequence continues at coordinate 2,927,965 of JAQSUU010000746.1, read as the reverse complement.
TACCACCATACCTTGGGATCAGGTGGCTACCCGACTGCCATTAAGAAGTGGAACAAAATGGAAGCAGACCTTCTTGCCAAGGGTATCAGACCAGAATCACTCGAGTGGGGAGAACGTGCAAAGAATTGGTTTTTCGCTCATGGGGGAACACTAGACCAGGAGACAGGGAAGTGCGTTTATGGCGCAAGACTGCAAGAAGCAGCAGAAAGATTGTTTTATGCTCAGAGAGCTACTGCTAGTGGTGCGTTCAGGCCCAACAGAGATAAGGATGAGCTGACATACGCCATCGGGACTATTGAACATGGTGGCCGAACTAGAGGCAAAGGAAGTGTCTCGTGGGAGCATGGATCCCTCAGGACAGACCTTCCTACAGAAGTCGCCAGAGAAAGAAGGAAGAAGAGGCACAACGGCTCCAGAGGTTGGAGGAAGCGGTGCGTGAAGCACAGGAGCGGGAAAAAAACCTTGAAGCGAGAATGCAGGAGGAAATCAAAAGGCAAGTGCAAATAGCAGTGAGTGCAAGCAAGCAGGCATCAGAGCCAGGAATCAACATTAGCCAATCTGTTCAGTTGAAAAGCAGCTGCGCTTCCACGGAGATACCAAATCAAGGGGACACAGGACTGCACTTCCCTGTGGATGACGTCACTGAACCTTGTACAACGTGTGAGCTACACATTCCGAAGGAGAATTCCACAATCAAGGTGGCTATCGGTCTTGTTAATCCTATCGACCGAACCAAGACACCAAGGATTCATGGGAATATAATCCAAGAAGGATATGCCACCATCTCGGTAGATAAAGCTGAAAAAGGTTTTAGTGATTTGCCTCTTGATATTCCTGGAGGTGATGGTGAGAAGACTCTAGGAGAAGCGGAGAAGACATTCATTCTATGGCGCAAGCGCTACATCATCATTCCAGGGATGTCGGCTCCACCTCCTCCTGAACTACCTCACCATAGGTACGTGCGGATGAAAACACTACATCATTAATTTGTATTGGCTTAAATAATTAACAATCTGCTCATAATAATATGTCATTCCTTTTTTTGTAGCAGATCCTCCCCCAACCTAAATCCAATTGTTCAATCGCCAGATCATCATAGTGCTCTGTACGATGACATTATGTTGGAAGACGAGGCTGCATCCACACCCTCTACAAGGAGGTCTCCAACGCCGCAGCCGCCACCTCCAAGGAGGTCTCCAACGCCGCTGCCAACACCTCCAAGGAGGTCTCCAACGCCTCCCCCGCCCCCGCCTACCAAGAAGCCTAGCAAGAGGCCAGCCCCTCAAACGAAGAACCAGTCCCCGCCTGCAAAGAAAGCCACCGTGAAACCAAGGGCTATTCCCAAAATAATATCTGAAGAGAAGGAAGAAGGAACTGATGCATATAAAAAAGACATGTCTAGATTCTATGACAAACTTAAAATGAATCAAGAAGCAAGGAGAAACCCAGAGAAACCGTACTTCTTCGTAGCTCCGGATATTTTAAGAAAAAAGGTGACTTCTTACCAGCATCAACAGCGGGAATCTCGTAAGCCGTCCAAATCAACGTTATCAGACTATGACCGCACTCTCACCAAGTCAATTGAGGCGGCACAGAAAAAGAAGCGGGCAGGGAAAGGAGTTGCCCAACTCGGACAACAAGCGCACCAATCAATCCCCCCGCTAGTTGTTGGTAATGAATATGGTTCGAATTTAGGATTAATGCATCAGGCAAACATACCTCCGGATGTCGATTTGGATCACCTTGGTGAATTTCTTGATGAGACTGGTCTCGACCTTTACCAGATGTTTGGTGATGGAAACATTGAGAGTGCGGCGGAGGTTGATATTTGGAAGAAAAAATTTGTACTAGGCCAGAGTCTATACAATCCTCAAGCCTTATCTGATCTGGGGACGCAAATGTACCTGCTAAACAAGTGGTACATGCAGGCGTCTACCAGTGGAGACATCTGCGTTGGTGTCAGAATTAGAGACGAACATTGGTTTCGTGGCGATGATGTTATGTATGTTGACTTTGCAGAATTTCATCAACTATGCCACCTGACATCTCTGGACAAAGTTATCATTAGCTGCTATTGCCTGTAAGTAATAATTCTTTCGATCTATTATTAAACTCATCATATGTGTGTATATGCATATAAATTATCCTAACAAGTACTATATATATGCAGATTTACAATGACAGAGCTCAGAAAGGAAGGATGCAATGAAATTGGTTTTGTTGATCCCCATATAGTATTCAAAGACCCAATTACTCCAATGACTAATTGGAAGTCTGAGTCAGAGAGTAACCTCATGAACTTCTTAGTGAACCAACGCCACAAGAAGGATATACTCTTTCCCTATAACTTCAAGTGAGTGTTAATCATGTCGATCATAGCCTTAATGGCTCATATGTTGATTCTAGTTAATTAATGAGTGTTATGCGTTATATCCTATAAACATATGCAGCAATCACTGGATATTGATGGACATCGATCTGGTGAAAAGTCACTTGATAATCTATGACTCGATGAGAAAACCACAACAAGACTACCAAGATATGATAGATATTATCCAGAGGTAATTTCGGGATCTCTAGCAACTATATATACACACAAACATGATGATTAACTATATCTAATGATGTGGCAAATTTTTTATTGGGCAGTGTTTGGAAAACCTTTATTGAGAAGCAACACATGGAAAAATGCAAAGCGCCACTGAATGTAATCCCATTGAAAGTAAGTCCCCTGAATCGCATCATCTTTATTAATTAAACATATAGCTTTCACCGGATCACCAGATTGGATGACAAATCTTTTTCTCGTAAAGTGGTGTCTGAGGCAGGAACAGGGGAACAACTACTGTGGTTACTATGTTTGCAAGTTTATCAAGGTGGTCTCCCAAAGAACTCCTACAGAGAGACTCAAAGTACGTTAAAAATACACTATATATTCATTTAATTATTATTATTGATTGTGTTACTATGTCTTTATATATATATGTACATATATTAATTTATTTTCCTTTAATTCAAACCTGTAGACTCGATGGTTGGAGGAAAAGGTCATACGGCAAGACCAAATCAAAGCAATTCAAGAGTCTATAGCCGGATTTTTTAATGAGCAGGTCATCGATTCCAAGGGCGAGTTCTACTTCGACCCAACACTGCCATTGAAGCCAAGCTAGAGGATGAGAAGAAACTCGTTATGTCACAACAACTATAATGCAATCTTTTGTAATATATGCACATGAAATAATATAATGTAAAATACACATATGCATGCATGCATGTAAATATATATATGATGCATGCATATATATATATATATATATATATATATATATACATATATATATATATATATATATATATATATATATATATATATATATATATATTTCTATGCTTGAATTGTGTGATTTAATACGTTCATTGTGCTTGAACCGAAACATACTATATGCGCGTATAAATGTATAATTAGCAGCGTACAATACGACTTCAAAAACCTATTTTGAAAAGAAAACAAAAAAATGAAAAGAAAAGAAAAAAAAAACCTTTAGTCCCGGTTCGTATTACCAACCGGGACTAAAGGTGCTGGCCATCGTGGCATGTCAGGAGGCACATTTAGTCCCGGTTGGTGTTACCCACCGGGACTAAAGGTCCTCCTTTAGTCCCGGTTCCTCATCCGGGACTAAAGGACCCCCCTTTAGTCCCGGATGCTTGCTCCCGGGTGGGGAACCGGGACTAGAGGGGGTTCCCCACCGGGAGTAAAGCCCGTCTCTGTACTAGTGTCCAGGATGTCTTCAGCATCGTAGCAAGCAGACTTGAGTTCCTTCGCCCATCCTTCCAATTTCGTCTTCTTCTCACCAGGAGGCACCGCCTGAGCTGCCTTAAGCATCGGCTTCAGATGTTGGAGTTTCTTCTCCAGATTCTGGAGATTATTAGCCGACGAGCCAGCGTTGAGGTAGGACAAGCCTTTGCTGACGAGCTTGGAGATGACTGGCTTGATGACCCAACCTAGGATCGAGATGCCAATCGTCACCGGATCCGCCATTGGGGAGCTCCCTCAGATGTGGAGGGAGAATGTGAGGCGGGAAGAAGATAGCTAAGTGGTTGCGCCTTCTTGCCCAAATTTAAGATGCTCCTAAACGCGTAACAGAGGCGTCAAAAAAAAAAGCACACGAACTGTTCCCGTTAGTCACTATTCACGAACGCGTTTCCCTGTCCGCCGGTTCACGCGTCGTCAGGTACTGTGCTCCGGTTACTGTACACGGACACTGTTCGCAAACGCGTCCCCGTCCCCCGGTCACTGTTTACGCGCGTTTAAGGGGATGTTTGGTTAGCTAGCAAGTTTAGTTACTGTGATGTTATATGCGTTGACCATGAGATGTTCGGATACTAATAGAAAGAATAAATTACATGTTCTGTGAGTAATTCATGAGACGAATTATTAAACCAAATTAAGACATCATTACTATATTTTTACTGTAGCAAATTATTGCTAATTATAAACTAATTAGGCTTAAAAATCGTCTTGCAAATTAGTCTCACTCTATATTTTTAATTTCTTAAATAATCTATATTTAGTACTCCATGTATGTGTCCAAACATTTGATGTGATAGGAACTAAAGTCAAACACCCTCAAATATGCGCGCGGGGCCTATATCCTAGTTAGGGATGAAAACGGTACGGATATTTTCCGACCGTATTCGAGACCGAATCCGTTTAGAGGGGTTTTAATCCGTCCGTATCCGAGTCCGGATATTTAACATCCGATACCGTATTCGTATCCGAATATTTAAATCACATATTTATAATGTCGATATCCAATCATATCATATCCGGCATTTTTTATACTATCCGTATTCGAATCCGAATCCGGACATAAATATGAAAACAAATACGATATCAGTGATATCCGTCCGTATCCGATCCGTTTTCATCCCTAATCCTAGTATGGTTACCAGAGGGCACAAGAGGAGGTTTCCTCGCAAAAACGGTATGGATATTTTTCGACCGTATTTAAGACCGAATCTATTTAGAGGGGTTCAGATCTGTCCGTATTCAAGTCTGGATATTCAACATCTAATATTGTATCTATATCCAAATATTTAAATCGCATATTTAAGATATCGATATCCAATCGTATCCTATCCAGTATGGTTGACACTATCCGTATTCGAATTTGAATTCGACCAGAAATATGAAAACAAATATGATATCAATGACGCTTCGCTGATAATCTATGACTAAAAGTACCATTGTCTGATTTATTATGAGAGAAAAACACTGTTCCGGCTGAAAAAACAAACAAAAAAATGAATTATAAACCGACTAAACACGTAAATATCCGTTCGTATCCGATCTGTTTTCATCCCTGCTTGCAACCACACGACTAAACACAGCTGTGGTCAGTCAATACAGAATCTTACATGGAGAAAGCAGCGAGTGAACAGTGGTCAGTGTACAGTAGCTGGCGTGTCGTGACCAGTGAACTACGCGTGGTCAATGATATATATCAACTAGCAAATCAACCAGGTCTCTGTTTAGTTCCAAAATAATTTGGACGTAAAGTGTCACATCGGATGTTTCGCGGAATATCCGAAGAGGTTTTCAGATACTAATAAAAAAACTAATTACATAGCACGCCAGTAAACTGCGAGATGAATTTATTAAGCCAAATTAATCCGTCATTAGCAAACGTTTGTTACTATAGCAGTTACGGCTAATCATGTATTAATTAGGCTTAAAAGATTTGCCTCGTGATTTACAGATGAACTGTGCAATTAGTTTTTTATTTCGTCTATATTTAGTAATCCATGCATGTGCCACAAGATTCGATGCGATAGTTTTGAATGTAAAGTTTTTTATCTAAACCAGGCCTAGGCATGTGTGAATCAAATTCGAACTTAATCAGCTTGTCAAAAACGTCATAGTTTTAAAAATAGGGGGAGTATTCCTGAGATTACTTGCTCCTGTATGTTCTTCGAATCTATGAAGCAAGACATTTTTTGAAATAACATCAATTTTGTTCATTGTATAATATAAACTCTTTGGAAAAAGAACATTCAGAAAAAGGTAGCAAGCAGTTGCACTTGGGGCTAGGTAACAGAAAATAAGACCAGTTCAACCTACATGCACTCCAATGCTCTCTGGCGCGCACGGATGGGATGAACACGTGAACGGCAGTACAGCACCAATGGTGTAAAACCAAGCGCCAAGGGATTAACAAAGTTTTATTTATCCAAAGTGATCAGGCACACAAGCAAATTCAATATGCCGAGCAAAAATAACAAACCTCTTTACACTGACGATGACGCTGAATATCACTTGCATATAATATAAAGCATGCAAGCTTTAGACAACTAGATGTAGATCTTGATGGTTAGACTCAACAAACCCGGAACATGAAACCAAACTGCTTGTGCATATCAATGGATCAAAGTCCGGGTGCTCGGCTGAAATGCCCGAGTGCCCATAGAGACCCCTAAAAACTGCAAAACAAGTGCATCACGTCTACGAGGTTCGGCCACTCGAAACCCTCCCCCGCGTCGCTCCTCCTAGGGTGGCTCGGGTGGACCTCCAACCTTGCGCCGCCGCCCCCCATCCTCTCTGTTAGAATGTATTGTAACAGTCCATATTGGACGTACGGCCCATGGGCCTTGTATATTGTAACCCTAGCCTTTCAGGCTATATAATGAAGGTCACCCCCCTGATTAGGGTGTGCGGTGTTTCTCTACATGGTATCATCCCTAATTACGATCCTAATCTTCCGCTTCGTTTCCCCTCTGCCCGTGCGTTCTCCCTGAGAACGTGCGCCACGCCGTCACCAGCCAGGCGCCGCCGCCTACCCTAGGCCGCGCCCAGCCGCCGCCTACCCTAGGCCGCGCCTAGCCGCCGCCTACCCTAGGCCGCGCACAACCGCCGCCAGCCAGGCCGCGCACAGCCGCCGCTTACCCTAGGCCGCGCACATCCGCCGCCAGCCAGGCTTCACCTCGCGCCGCCTCCTTCCAGGCCGCGCCTATCCAGGATCGGACTCCATGACGTCGTCGTCGAGTTCCTCCTTCACCACTGGTGCCCTCACCCACCAGTCATCTGGCGCCATGGGTGACTCCGTTGCTGCTCCTCTCTTCGCCGCCTACGCCGCCGTCAACGTGAAGCAGCATGTCCCCATCGCGCTCAGCCTCGAGCGCCCGAACTACTCCAAGTGGACGGCGTTTTTCACCGCCCTCTGCGGCAAGTACGGGCTGCTCGGCCACATCGATGGCACAACGGCTGCGCGCCCGACTGACCCCCTCTGGTCTGAGCCTGACGCCTGCATCCGCGGCTGGATGTACGGCTCCGTCGACGACGCCGTCCTCGACCTCGCCATGGAGCCTGCACAGGATGCCCGCGCTCTGTGGGTCTCCATCGAGGCCTTGTTCCAGGCGAACAAGGAGTCCCGCGCCGTCGTCCTCGAGCAGGAGTTCCACAACCTGTTCCAGGGCGACCTCTCCGTCGACGTCTACGCCCAGCAGATGAAGCGCACCGCTGATGCTCTCCGGGAAGTCGGTCACACCATCTCCCCTGCACAGCTCGTGCTCAATCTTCTGCGTGGCCTTAACCCCCGCTTCGCCAACACCGCCGACATCATCTCCAACACGTCGCCGCTCCCGGACTTCAAGTCAGCCACCAACATGCTCCGCGTCAAGGAGCTTCGTCTTGGCACCGAGGGCAAGGCGGCCTCGGCTTCTGCTTTGGCCGCCTCCACCACCTCTTCCTGCACATCGCCATCCTGCCAGTCCACCCCTTCTGCGTCTGCCAACCGTGGGGGCGGTGGCAAGGGCAAGGGTGGCAAGGGCAAGGGCGGCCGTGGTGGCAACGGCGGCGGGCGCCAACAGCAGCAAGGTGGTGGCAATAGCGGCGGTGGCCGCAACCAGCAAGGCGGCAGTTTTGGCGGGCGTCAGCCGGCCGGGCCCTGGGTTTGCTATAACCCTTGGGCTGCTCCGTGGCCTCCCCAGCAGCAGCTGCAGTGGGCTGCGCCACCTGCACCTCCTCCACAGGCACACACCGCCTTCGCGCCTCCGCAGTTCAGCACTGCCGGTGGTTCCCCGGCTTATGGGCCTCCGGGCGGTTGGGACTCGGCAGGCCTGATTGCCGCCCTTAACCAGATGGCGATCCAGGGAGGGTCTGCACCCTGGGTCATGGACAGCGGAGCGACATCTCACATGTCCTCCAATGACGGTATTTTACTTTCCCGTCTCCCGTCGCCTCCGTCCTCCATTATGGTCGGTAACGGTCAATCAATTCCTATTCATAGTCGTGGCACTTCTGTTATTCAACTAGCTGATCGTCCTTTTCATCTTGATAATGTTCTTGTCGCTCCTCAACTCACTCGTAATCTGTTATCTGTTCGACAGCTTACTCGTGACAATAACTGTTCCATTGAGTTTGACGCCTCTGGTTTTTCTGTTAAGGACCTGCAGACCAAGACGGTCCTCGTTCGGTGCAATAGCAATGGGGATCTCTACACTGTTCCACATCGCATGCCACCTCGCTGCCATGTCGCCGTCGTCTCCCCAGAGTTATGGCACTCCCGCCTTGGTCATCCCGCACACGCCATCGTCAACACTCTAAATAAGCTATCAGCTATCCAGTGTAATAAAGCAGCTCGCCACATTTGCCATGCCTGCCAGCTTGGCAAGCACGCTAGGCTGCCATTTACTAGTTCGGTTTCTAGTACATCTGCTCCCTTTGAACTTGTTCACTGTGATGTCTGGACCTCTCCAGTTTTGAGTATTTCTGGCTATAAATTTTATCTTGTCCTAGTTGATGATTATACACATTATTGTTGGATGTTTCCTCTTCACCATAAATCTGAAGTTCATGAACATATTGTCCAGTTTGTTGCTTACGCTCACACACAGTTCAGTTCTCCTGTGCGCTGTTTTCAGGCCGATAATGGCACCGAGTTCATCAACAATGCCACCGCTATCTTCCTAGCTAGCCGCGGCATCCTGCTTCGCACCTCGTGCCCCTACACCTCCGCCCAGAATGGCAAAGCTGAGCGGATGCTTCGCACACTGAACAACACTGTTCGCACGCTTCTGTTTCATGCCGCCATGCCTCCATCCTATTGGGTCGAAGCCCTGTCCACTGCTGTGTTCTTGGTCAACCGGCGGCCGTCATCATCCATACATAATGGTATTCCCTATCATCTCCTCCATCGCAAAATGCCAGACTACTCCATTCTTCGAGTTTTCGGTTGCCTGTGCTATCCGAACCTTAGTGCCACGACTCTCCATAAATTGTCTCCTCGCTCTGCAGCGTGTGTCTTCCTCGGTTACCCTCCTTCTCAGAAGGGCTACCGTTGTCTTGATCTTTCTACTCGAAAGATCATCATCTCTCGCCACGTTGTTTTTGATGAGACTCACTTTCCGTTTGCGGCTTCCAAGCCACGACCGGAATCTCTTGATTTTTTGATACAGGATATACTTCCCGCGCCCGCCCCGTCTACCTCAGACGTTCGGCAATCGCGGGCCTCGGTTGCGCCTGCCTCGTCTGCGACAGACGATGCCGGTGACCCCGTCGGGCTGGACCCTGCCATCTTGTGGCACGGTGCTGCCTACAGGCTGCCCCTGCCACCCCGGTCGGCCACGTCTACCTCCTCGGCTTCTCCTACGCCGGCCGGTGCTCCCGTCGTTGCAGCTGATCGGCAGCGGTTCGGCATCCACTACACTCGTCGTCCTCGTCCGCCACCGGCTCCTCAGCCGCAGCCGGAGGCGCCGCCGGTCCAGCCGCAGTTGGAGGCACCGCCGGCCCAGCAGCAGCTGCCTCCGGTACCGCAGGCAGCGGCGCTCCAGGCTCCAGAGCCTCCTGTGCGGGAGACTCGTTCCCGGACGGGTTCACTGCCGCCGCCCATGCAGCGGTATGGCTTTGCCGCCTCGACCTCCGACCTGGCCTCTCCGCTGCCAGGAACCGTCCGTGCCGCGCTCGCTGATGCTCATTGGCGTGCGGCGATGACCGAAGAATACAAGGCGCTTGTGGACAATGGCACCTGGCGTCTTGTTCCTCGTCCGCCTCGCGCCAACGTCATCACCGGCAAATGGGTTTTCAAGCACAAGTATAATGCAGATGGTTCTCTGGCTCGTCATAAAGCCAGATGGGTTGTCCGTGGCTTCTCGCAACGGTACGGCATCGACTACGACGAGACGTTCAGCCCGGTTGTCAAACCGGCCACCATCCGGGTCGTCCTCAGCATCGCCGCCTCTCGCTCCTGGCCGATACATCAGCTGGACGTGAAGAATGCCTTTCTTCACGGCCATCTGAACGAGACCGTCTACTGCCAGCAGCCGCCCGGCTTCGTCGACCCGGCGGCTCCCGACCACGTCTGTCTCCTGCTAATGTCCTTGTACGGACTCAAGCAGGCGCCCCGGCCGTGGCACCAGCGGTTCTCCGGCTTCATTCAGCGGTCCGGCTTCACTGCTTCGACCTCCGATACGTCCCTCTTTGTTTACAAAGCAGGGGCCGACATCGCCTACTTGCTGCTCTACGTCGACGACATTATTCTAACAGCCTCGTCGACCCCGCTTCTTCGTCGCATCACCGAGCTTCTTCACTCCGAGTTCGCCATGACAGATCTCGGGGATCTTCATCACTTCCTCGGGATCTCTGTCACGCGTTCTGCTGACGGCCTCTCCCTGTCTCAGCGCCAGTACGCTGTGGATCTGCTCCAGCGCGCCGGTATGGCTGAGTGTCATCCCACGGCGACTCCTGTTGACACTCATGCCAAGCTCTCTGCTACAGATGGCGCACCGGTGGCGGATGCCACTCAGTACCGTAGCCTCGCTGGTGCGCTACAGTATCTCACGCTGACTCGTCCGGACCTCGCTTATGCAGTTCAGCAGGTTTGCCTCTTCATGCACGACCCGCGCGAGCCTCATCTTGCGATGCTCAAGCGTGTCTTGCGGTATGTCAAGGGCACTCTATCCACTGGGCTTCACATCGGCACAGGCAGTATCACCAGCTTGACTGCCTACTCCGATGCTGATTGGGCTGGTTGTCCCGACTCTCGGCGCTCCACTTCTGGCTACTGTGTCTTCCTCGGCGATAACTTAGTCTCTTGGTCCTCCAAACGACAAACTACGGTTTCTCGTTCGAGTGCGGAGGCTGAGTATCGTGCTGTTGCGCACGCTGTGGCTGAGACTTGTTGGCTTCGTCAGTTACTTCAGGAGCTCCATGCACCCATCTCTTCGGCGACGATTGTCTACTGTGACAATGTCAGTGCTGTCTACATGACCGCCAATCCAGTTCATCATCGTCGCACGAAGCATATTGAGATCGATATTCACTTCGTCCGTGAAAAGGTTGCTTTGGGACAGGTTCGGGTGCTCCATGTTCCATCATCTCATCAGTTCGCGGACATCATGACCAAAGGGTTACCTGTACAGTTGTTTACTGACTTTAGATCCAGTCTTTGTGTTCGTGACACTCCCGCTTAGACTGAGGGAGGGTGTTAGAATGTATTGTAACAGTCCATATTGGACGTACGGCCCATGGGCCTTGTATATTGTAACCCTAGCCTTTCAGGCTATATAATGAAGGTCACCCCCCTGATTAGGGTGTGCGGTGTTTCTCTACACTCTCCCTCCCCTTCCTCGCCGCTGCCCAAGCAGGTCGCCGGTGGTCCGTGCAAACGCGAGGAAGGCATCGGCGAGGTCTTCTCTCGTGCTCGGCTGTGGTCCTCGCACCCCCTTGCAGTGTAGATCGAGGCCCTCTCATCTCCGGTGGGCAGTGCTGCTCCCCCCTGGCCGGTTCTTCGGTGGACCGCCGGATCCGGTGGGTCGGGCCCCGTTTCTGGCCTTGCCGGCCTGGGATCCGGTGGCCCGGTGGCTGATGGCCGAATCTGTGCTGGGGGTGGACTACTCGTGGCTGAGCACCAGCCGCACCCACTCCGCCAGGTCGCCGTCTTCCTCCACGGGAACCTTCCCCGTCACCAGCTCCAGCAGCACCAGCCCGAGGCAGTACACGTCGGCATGGGACGACAGCCGCCTGCCGTCGCGGCGCGCGAACTCGGGGCACTTGGCCACCGCCAGCCGGTGCGCGTGGTGCGGGAGCAGCGGGTGGAAGCCATGGTCCATCAGCTTCTGCTGTTTGCCGTTGGGAGCCGAGAAGAAGACGAGCATGTTGGACGACTTGAGGTTGCCGTGCGGCAACCGGTGGAAATACGGCAGCGACTTGTGCAGTGGCCGGTGGTGGTGGATGACGAATGCAGCGGCGTGGTGGTGCAGTGGAGAGCTGGTGGCGTGCTCTGGCCGCCCAGTTCTTCTGCACGCGTGGTGGTAGTGGTGTGGCTTTCGTCGGCGACGCCCTAGTGGCGTGGCTGGCCGTGGCTCTATCTTGCTGTCGCTTCGGCGCCATGGTGGTGTTGGCTGGCCGTGGCATGCCCACGGTGCCATGGTGGCACGGCTGGTGCTGCATGGCCGGGGTGAGGGCTGCATTCCCGCTGCCCCCGATGCTGGATTTGGCGGTCTTGGTGCTGGATCTTCTCCGTTGGGGTCGTCAGCCGTGGGGTTGCTGTGGGGCCGGTGTGGAGGCGCAAGACAATGGTGTTTCGATGCAGACGCTTCTGGAGGCCGTTGTGTGGTGTGGTTGATGCGGTGCCGGCTCGGCAGGGGTTGGGACGATGGTGGGCTAGGCGATCTGGGGCTTCTTCTGATCCCGACTCTCTTCTCCCCATCATCTTCCTTCCTCATTGTTCGGGCAGGTTTCGTGGCGGAGCTGGCTAGATTTGCTTGATGCTGATCGGCTTTGTCGTTTCCGGCAGGGGGCGGTCTCTCCGGCGGGCTCCTCCCGGCCCTTCTTCTGATCGGTGCCCCTTGGGCGGCGGACGAGCGTGGTTGCTGTTGATCCATCACCTCACCCTGCCTCCCCGGTAGGTTTGGGGTCTCTAGCGGTGACAGTGTGGAGGTTCCTTGAGGTCGGGGTGAATGCCTGGATGACGACGTCTGCGGACGTCGTTCCCTCCTTGGAGGCGTCCTTTTCTACCTCTTCTCCCACTGTACTGGAGGTTGCGGGTGAAAACCTTCCCTTGGCGGGCTACTCTGTCGGCGCTTTTTAGCGTTGTTTCCTCCTTGGAGGCGTCGCTAGACTTTCCAGTTCCGCGGGTTTTTTCCCTTCGCCGTCTGGCCTTGGTGGTGCCCCGAGTTGTGCTCTTTGGTGTCGCTCGGCAGGTCGTCTAGTCGTCCGGTGGTTGTTCCAAAGTTGTGTTAGGTTGAGTGGAGTGGAGTGTTGTGAGTAGAATAGTTGGAGCACCAAAGTTGTGTAGGTTGAGTGGTGCACTCTCTTCAGTGGGTGGTTTTTGGGCCCGGTTTCCACTCAAAAAATTGGGCCGCCACTTTGTTTTTCTTTTCATCGTCTAGTAAAGAAAGCGGCAAAGCTTTTGCCGTCTCTTCGAAAAAAAAACTGCAAAACAAAGTTTTTGGATGTCTCCAACATCCTTTCCGTGAAATGCAAGCAACTCTAATTAAAAGTGATTGAGGGGAGGAGGGCTGGGCATCGGGTACACTTTTCACCAGTTATTGTAGTCCTTACAGTTAACACTATACTAAGGCCTTGTTTAGATACCGATATTCCACCCCAAATTCTACTATGTAAAAAGAAGATTTCTCATCACATCAAAATGTCGGCACATATATGGAGTACTAAATGTAGATAAAATCAAAAACTAATTGCACAGTTTTGTTGTACTTTGCGAGATGAATATTTTAAGCCTAATTAATCAATATTTGGACAATTATTACCAAATAAAAACAAAATTGCTACAGTATGACGGGACATTTACTATGCAAAGTTTGGATCCCAAATTTGGGATCTAAACAAGGCCTAAATAACAAGGTGAAGAAAAGCTGCTGCGTCACTTCCAAATTCAAGTTCATATCAGAAAAAGCTAGATGCCCAGAGTCATCAGTTGATATCGATACCAAGCTGCACTTTGCGAAGCCAGTACCTGCCAAGAGAGTATCGTCAACAACTATGCTAACTGTTTGAAGGGGAAATGCCAAAAAAATGCAGTAATATTTATGAGGACTCTATTAGACAACTGCCCAGTACTGTACTTTATGATACTATACGCACAACCAGAGGTTGTCTATAGGCACTTTCTTCATCATAGGCATCACAAGTTTAACTCTCAAACAGTCAAACTCAAATGTAAAGCTGGCCTAAAAAAAAGTATCGTTTGCCGCGTTGCACAGTTTTAGCTAAGTTGTCTATATGACAATTCTTTTTCAACTAACTAACCCCCCTAAAGGTGTGAACAGTCAAAAAGTCAACTTATCCATATTTTGCAAGCCTTGCATCCGTTACAAAACTCCGCGTGTGAACTAAAATGACTACCATGACGTCGCCCCCGAGTGAACTCGTGCCCTGCCGTGTCGCTTGCGAAGATCAGAGTGACAACGGGGCGGCTCGGAGAGGTGGCCTTGGCCGTCCATGGACATCGTGACGGAGGACGCCGAGTCGCCGACGGGCAAGGGCCAAGGAGAGCGGCGGCTGACGAGCTGAGGGCTGAGGCTAGACGCTAGTCTCCTGAGTCCTGACGGGCAAGGACCTCGAGTTGACTTGACTGTACAATCGTATGATCCGTATTGGATTCAAGGTCGTATCATGATCCGTATCCTACAACTACAATCGTATGATCCTATGATTGTATCTTAGGATTGTATCCTACAATTATATCCTAAATTTTATAGTATCTGGATCTTAGACAAAAATATGACTCTACGGACTTGCTAGCGTCACGACATCCATTTTAGGACGCTAGCGTCTGGACACTGTCGTGCCTCACGTGGGGGCCCATGCCTGCGCGCCCACGCAAGGACCACGTCTCAATTTGTGTCTTGCTCTGTTTTCGTGCTTGTCGTTCACGCCCCCTCCGTGCATGCTCACAGGCAGCTGTTGCAGGCGGCTGTGGCAGGTGGGTTTCACTAATCTACTTTTGTAACGTTTAGATGAAATACTTGCAATATGTTTGAAATAGTTTAAACACTTGCAACATAGTATGAAACACTTGCAGAACACCAGAAAAAAAAACTTGAAACCACATGTATAGCCATTGCAAACATCCAGATGAAAATACTTGCAACGAACAAATGAAAACACTTCAAACACTTGCAACATCCAGATAAAATACTTGCAACATACGTCTGAAACAGATGAAATATTTGAATCCTACACTTGAAACATACATGTATAGCTATTGCAACATCCCGATCTACTTTTGCAACATCGATACAAAACACTTGCACCATACCTTAAAACACCTAAAATACTTAAAACATATAGTTGCAATATACGCTTTTCAACGCAAACATCTCCTTGCTGTTTCAGCAAATGGAGGCTCATTGGCACGTGGAGGTCACCGGTGTGCCCACTGGTGGCACAGAGCTAGCCGGCAACACGGAGCTGGGCGGCGGCGTACAACGGCGGGGTGGGGGCGGCTTGGGTGGCGGCGGTGCATAGGACGGGTGGGCGGCGCGTGAAAGTCATCGATGTGCTCACCGGTGGTGCGGAGCTCAGTGGTGCAAAGGGCAGGGTGAGGACGGCTTGTTGAAGCAGCAATAGACGACATGGGGTGGGGGAGTCGCTAGGTGCAGACTCGTCCATATCATACGGACGCCTTCCATGGGAGAAAACAGAGGTTGGTGGGGATCACCTGGGAGCAAAGCATGGCGGCAAGGAAGGCTTGTGGGTGGATGCAATGACATAGGGAGCGAGCAGGGAAATGAGGCAGGTGGGTGCGCACGACGACGTAGGGATGCAGCGGCGCAACTAGGGAGCCTTTGCAATGGAGAATGAGAGTCGTGTGGATCTGTGCGAAGAATCCCAAAGCGGTGCGCCAACTCATTTTGGTCCGTGGCGTTAACGGTGGATGCGGTGTCCGACGGGAAAAGAATAGTTCGGACGCCCTAATCCAAGCGTTTCGGAAGGTTCTATATGTTTCTACATAAAATTTGTAGTATCTTAGTACTAGGAAATAACCAAAATTAAGGGAATACGTGACACGGCTGCTTTAGGTAACACTCTTCTTCCTCCTAATGAATATATCAACGACGATTCTGGTTGATTATGCATGTGAGTCAAACCCAACAACCTCCTCCATCCGTATCAAATACTTTTGAATTAATTGGTTTGTTCTAAACGTCGTATATTTGCAAACGGAGGGAGCATTTGAGAGGCTACTATTTCCCTGTATGTTCTCTCAGATCTATGAAGCAAGAGGGTTTTTTTGCAACAAGATTGATTTTGTTCATTTTATGATAAAACTCTATGAAAAAAATTCTAAACAAAATAGAAGCAACCAGTTGCCATTGGGCTAGGTAACAGAACAAAACGAATTCAACTACATGGGCCCATTCCCCAGATGCAAGTGGAGCCACGAAATGATCTGCTCTCTGCAGCATCTCAAGAAATGCTCTGCTTTCTCGTGCGCACAGATGGCTGAACACTAAAGAAGTATCGGTGTGACAATGTAAACCCAGCAACAAGGAATTAATAATGTCGGCGTTCGAACCCGGGAGGGCCCTAGACCGACGAGTGAATTTGTGCTACGTGCTCCCTAATCCGGATGGTGATGCAAAGAGAATACACGGGGGTTTATCCTGGTTCGGGCAAAGAAGGCCCTACGTCCAGCGGGGGGAGAGTATTGTATTTCCTTGCACCTAAGTGGTTGCGTAGGGATTACAAGCTGTGAGAGAGGGAACCGGTCCCAAGTCTCAAGAAAAGAGTACAATGGAGTATTGCTTGAGATGTTGATCTCGGAAGTTGAGAAGGACGTCGGTCTTCGTTGTTCGTTCATCCGTCTTCCTCTTGTGAACCCTCTGCTTCCTCTTTTATAGAGCCAGGCGAAGGCTTAGCGGTCCCTAAAACCCTTGGGCGGTGCCTTGGAGGTGAAGGTCTGGGGGGGCGCTGTGGAGGTTGCTGTAGCAACGTGCCCTGGTAATGGCCGGCCATCCCCGGGGTACGGTGATGATGTTGATGACGGGACGGTGAAAGGCCTTGGATCCTGTGACGAACGTGTGATCCCCTGTGGTCGACGCACGGGCGTCGGTCCTTTGTTGACCGGCGGCGGTCGAGGCCAGGTCGGGACGCAGCTGAGGAGGTCGAGGATGAATGGATAAGGCCGAATCCCAGAAAACCCGGGCGCGGTGGTTGACATTTCGTGAGTCGAGGGGGTGCTGACGGTGGAATAGTGCTCGACGTGGCCTGAACAGTGGCAGCCTTTTTATCGCCCATCCCGGGATGGGCAGTAAAAAGTGGGATTAGACGCGGGTGCTATTCCCACATCACTGGCGCTGTGGCCAAGTCAGTGGGTGTGGTTGTTTTAAATGCTTTGTCAGTGAGTAGGCAGATAAGGGAGGGTCGACCGGCTCGATCCCCGGTCGTGCGAGTCAGAGTTTTTCTGGGGTCGAGGCTTCCCATCGAGCAGGCCTCGTACGAGTCAGAACGCGGTCGAGGGCGCCCCGTCTCATATGTATGCGGCATAGATCGGCGTATCCGGGTAGGTGAAGCCTTGATTCGATTTTTAGGGGGTTTTCAGGGCACAGATGCCTCGGGGTTTGTTCTTTTTAATCGTTGGTTTTGGGTACCCCTAATTTAGGTACCCGACAGTAGCCCCCGAGCCTTTGTGTGATTGTGGTCACTGTTGCAGAGGCTCAACCAGTTATGAACTAGAGTCATAGCGTCGTCGTTCTCTGGTGAGTGTGTGCGAGCGCACCCGCCGGGTGTAGCCCCCGAGGCCTTGGAGGAGTGAGTGACTCCTTCGAGGGCTTTTCAGTATGTTGTGTCGAGGGACGCTCCTGTGCTTGAGCCCCTGTGGTGCATTTTGGTCCTCTTTCATCGAGGCTAGCTTATTGCGGGCAAGCCCCCGAGCCTCGCGCGCGCGAGGTCGATCAGGGTCCTGCCCGTCTTAAATTGTACGACCTTTACGCATTCGTTAGGTAAGGAGAAGGGATGAGAACGCCGTACTACCCCTGATGGGCGCAAGCCAACGATCTCTGGTAAGCTGCTAGTGGGGAATTCGAGTGGGAGCCCGTGCCCTGTTCGATAGGGGTCGGCTGGCGGCCGCGGAGGCGCTCTCCAAAAGTGCCAAGGAGTTGTCGTGTGGATCTCGGTTCTGTTCATTAGGATCCGAGGGCTCGATGCCTCCCGCCGAGGGGATTCCACCGTCGACCTCTCCTTTAGCCTCGAATATGATCGAGGGCATCTCAAAAAAATGGCTCGAGCCCTGGCCTAGTATGGGCACACCCTCACTCATCCCCAACTCTGTTTACTCGAGGGCAGCTGTCAAACCTAGTCGAGGGCTAGCATTCGAACCCTCGAGGTTTGTAGTGGGCTCAGAGCCCGTAGTTCCTTCGCCTAGAAGTGTCCATCCGTGAGCTTTCCTTCCTGTCCATTGGGGTGCGTCTTTTTAGGGAGGAAGTGGCAACAGCGCGATCGTGGGTGTCGTGGCAAGCGGTTTGCGAGGGAACGGCTGACACGTGCCTACGCATGCGGGTTTCGAGGGAGCGGTTAGGTGAGGGCATTAAATGCGGAATCTTTACTTGCCTTATCGCTGGATCCGCCCGTTGGCCTTACGCCAGGGTATAAATATGGAGCCCAGGACTTCGTTCGTTCCTTCCTAGACTTTTGCAACTGCCCTCTCCTTCCTTTGCCTCCATCAACCATTCTCTGTCGCCACCGTCGTCCCTTCCCTGCCACCGGCGTATTCCGGTTCCTGCACCCATGGCAGGAAAGAACCCACTCCTCCCCGCGGATCCGTGGATTCATTCGTCGGTGATGGAGAAGAAGCTGCAGGATCTCGTGCGCGATGGTCTCCTACGTCCGAGGACTAGCTAAGATCTGCCAGAGTGGAGGGTGCCGCCGGCCGACCACCGGGAACCGGTGCCACCGGAGGGCTACGTGGTCAGCTTCGTCGCCTTCCACGAGAGAGGACTCGGGGTGCCATCGAGCCGATTCATGTGGGTCATCCCACATTACTACGGGGTGGAGCTCCATCATCTCACCCCCAATTCCATCTCGCAGGCCGCCATTTTTGTGGCTATCTGCGAGGGGTACTTGGGGATCAAGCCCCACTAGAAGTTGTGGCTCCACCTCTTCAAGGCGGAGCACTTCGCCAAGAATGCGGGGGAGAGGGGAGTGCGACAGGCGGTGCACACTGGAAGCTGCACCATCCAGGTGCAGGCGGGTCGAGGTGAGCTGTACATCCTGGCGTAGCTCATCTCATCGAATATCGGGTGGCACGATGGCTGGTTCTACCTACGCAACGATGATAGTCTACTACCTCGTTTCTCTGGCCAGGTCCTAATGTCCCGGAGGGAGAACTGGTCGTATGGCGTCATCGAGGAAGATCAGCCGAAGCTGCAGCCCCTCCTTGACGCGCTAAGGAGGCTCCGTCGGCGCGGGTTGACCGCGGGCATGGTGGCCGCAGCGTTCCACCGCCGGAGGGTCTTACCCCTAATGTAGCGTCGACTACGGCTGGACGAGATGTGGCCGGGTGTCTCGTTGGAGGGGAGTCGGATGTCGCACGAGACCCTCTCCCTCGACGAGGTCGTCCAGCGCGCTCAGTGGGTGGTGGGCGGCTTCAAGTAGGCAGACATAGACAAGGTCCTGATGTGGCCTAGCCAGGGATTCGAGCCTCTGGTAAGCATCATTTCACTGGCCTCGTGTCCTTTTCTTTCCTGGTTTTCCTGACTTAGCCGGTCGAGGCTTTCATGCAGGACTTGTCAGCGGTCAAAGACTCGCCGCCACTGGTCCCGGAGGATCACGCGGCTCGACAGGTGAGATGTTTTTCTGCGGCTCAACAGAAAAAGGGTAAGGACGCTGCGAAGAAGCAGCATAACAGGAAGATCCTCGAGCATGAGGTGTTGAATAAGCGCCATCGCCAGCAGAGGCTCGAGGATCTCCCTGAGGAGGAGTCCCCGTCTGAGACGACCTCGGGGGAAGAGGATGATGATGACGATAGTGATGACGACGATGCTGGGTCGCGGTATGATACCGCAACTTTCCTCGCGCACCTCCCTAACGTACAGTCCTTGCAGGGGGCCGTCGGCATGGGGTCATCCTCCTAGGCATCAAGGGCAGCCTCGGTGCCTGTCAAGAGGGAGGAGGAGCAAGCAGAAGGGAGGGCCCGTGAGGGGCCTTCAGAAAGGGGATACACCGAGCCTAGGGTCCTTTCGACGACGTTAGCAACGCCACGCCCTCATGCCCGGTCGCCTCGGACCTCCCCAGCGGGCGGGTCAGCGATGTCGATGCCTGAGACCGGGGCGCTATCATCAGGCGTGAGGACCCGAGGCCAGGAGGCCTCGACAGTGCAGAGGACCCCTGAGGCCTCATCGGCCTAGGTGGAAAAGAGCTCCGAGCCGACAAGAGGCTCGACGGAGTGGCTGTCAGAGAAGCCCTCGGGTGGTTCGGGGAAGCCGGGGGCAAAGACCCTGATCCCCATGTCCAAGTAAGTGTTTTGCATTGTCTTTCTTGACAAGTTCATTTCATTTCTTGTTTTAACGCAGTCGTTCGTTGTGCAGCCATAAGCGCAAGGCGGAGCCGGCGGCCATGACTCCCCCAAGGCGCTCAAGGCAGGTGCTGCCCTGATGATGCGGACGCCAGCCGACGATGCCGCCTAGGTCGCAAAGTGCTAGGCTTCCATGGAGTGGCTCAAGGCGTAACAGGTCGCCGCTATGGTAGGTGCGAGCGTTCATGAGGGTGTCGGAGCTGGGGACGCTGCTCAGCCGCCGGAGTGGGTCGAAGCAGCCCCAGGCGCTACTGGGCTCGACTGGTCTGGAGGTGACGGACAGGAGCCGGGGTTGACCATTGGGACCCTGGAGGCCGTTGAGGTCGTCGAGGCCGCAACATCTGCCCGCGGCGCCGGGCAGGCGGTCGTTGCGAAAATAAGGGACGCGGTGGAGACCCCGCAAGATGTGAGGGAGGAGGAGAAGCAGCTGGAGCTGCAAATGGAGCGGGAGGAGCCGCAGCAGCAGCGGGCGGCAGCAAGAGTCGCAAGAGCAGCCGTCGTAGCCGCAGCCGGAGGTGGAGCCGCGTGAGCTGAGCCAACCGGAGAGGCCGGTGGCTGAGGTGGAGCGGGAGGTGGCCATGCCACCACCTAGCGCTTAGACGGAGGTGCCAGCCAGCGGGGGGCAGCTTCCACCCCAAGGGCTGACGCCTGCCATGATCGACCTCACGTCTGACGATCCCCCGTCTTATAAGGGGAAATAGAAAACAGACGTCGAGATGGTCGATGCCTCAGATTGGCCCGGGACCTCTACGGTGCCAGACGGTGACACGGTGGGGGTGTCCGCCGGGTGGCCTGACTTCTTGGAGCTGGCGCTCGTGCGGGCGGAGGAGGAGCTCCCGCGCTAGGGTCATTCGCCCCTCGAGTTCAGAGATGCGGCAAATCCTGACGCCGAACCCTTTTTTGTCCTCGACGACAAGGACAAGGTGAAGTATTAGGAGTACATCAAGGGGCTCTGCAAGCACTCCGTGTAGTCCCTGTAGATGGTCTCAGATACCTTGGTGCAGCATATGTCGGAGGCCTTCGAGGTAGGTTGTGTTTGTCTTGATGTTTTATTTTGGTTTGACCCCATTTTTCCCCTTGGTTCTGATTTTGATGTTGACCGTGTCCAGGAGCTCAAGGAGTGGTCGCTCTGCAAGTCGTTGTTTGTTCGCCACGAGAGCGGTGTTTGGGTGGCGCTTCCTCATCAATGGGCTCTAGTCGAGGAGGCCAACAAGCGGTTGTCCAAGAAGAGCGCTGAGGCGGATGAGCTTCATGTCATCACCACGGCGCTTAAGGAGGAGGCGGTGTAGGCTCGGGACGCTGCGGCCAAGGCGCGTGAAGACACGACCAAGGCTCGAGAGGAGGCGGCCGAAGCCCGCGAGGACCTTGCACCGCTATTGGCGTGAGTGAAGGAGCCCAAGGAGGACGTCACGCTTGTCAGCGGCTAGCGTGATATCCTCAACGTGCAGATCGGGCTAGTGTCCGCCCACGTCAAGACCTTGACCAAGGAGGTCACGACGTTGAAGGGGACTGTCCAGAAAAGGGACGAGGCTCTCTCGGGCACCGGCCGAGAGATCGAGACGCTGAGGGCGGCCATCCACGACAAGGACGAGGCTCTTCGAGCGGCCAAGAAGGCGCACGGGGAGCTGCGTGATCAGATTGTGGGCTGGCAGACCCATCCTGAGGGTAAGCTTTTGCCAAGCTCTGACCTTGGCTTTGGACTCCCGTGTTTTTGCTGACCTGATCTTGTGTTTTAGAGCTGGAGAAGCAGTAGCGCGAGGCCTAGACGACCGCCACCTCGTTTCAAGCCCTCCTTGAGGCCGAGGTCGGGCGGAACCAGCTGCTCAAAAGCGCCGTCACCGTGGTGTGTGACCGCCTGGGGGTCGAGCCTGACGCCGACACCAAGGAGGACGCGTTGGTGAACTCCTTCGTGCGCCAGGTGACGGCGCTGGGTAGCCTTGTACATGAGAAGGTGCGGGGCACGCTGCACCATGGCGTGAAAAGGGCCATGGTGGTCGTCCACTCTGGCTTCGAGTACAACATGGGCCTTATCGCTGATGGCTTCACCTCCAACCCGAGCAAGACTGATGAAGAGAACGAGGTGGCCTGCCTAGGGCTGATCGATGCCGCGGAAGAACCTATGGGTCGACTCGCAAGGTTGTTCGAGGATGAGGTGCTCCCGCGTGCTGATGATGAGGGCCTGTGAGCCAAATCTGGGCATGAAGGCGCATGTAATAAGTTAGTTTTCAATCATAACTCGTACTGCCATGTCCCTAGGGGTCTTAAAACATTTAGATGTAAACGTATACCAAATGTTTTATTTCGTTCGAGTCTTTCATCCCTTTTTCGTTCGAATCATGTTCTTACGTGGTCTTCTTGGCGCGCAGTCACACCCCTTGCATGGGGTGTGAGTGGAGATACCGTAGCCCAGAGGCGTAGGTGGTCTCATGGCTCGATGGCCCCTTGTCCTTAGGGTGGCCTTACAGCCTCATCGACTGTGTAAGAACTTGCATCGAAACGTATAGGAACGTTAGACGTCGACCTTTCAAAATTGTATGCTTTTACTAGGTCTTCTTAACGCGCGTTTGCACCCCTTGGCATGGGGGGATCGAGTGGAGGTACCATTAGCACGGACGCATAGGCAATCTCATGGCTCGGTAGCCCTTGAGCCTTAGGGTGGCCTTACAGCCTCGTCGACCATGTAAAAGTTTGTTGAAAAGATGCGAGTTTTTTAGGGGCAGGGCACACGGGGTTGCCCCCTTTCTAGCCCCCAAGGGAGGTTCGACTCTGTGAAAACAGGGTCGAGCCTACCTGCTTTTATGAAAGAACGCTTTGAACACAAATGTACTTTTTATTCATTCATGTAGCTGCGAAAAAAGGTACAAAGCCTCAAGGCTCTAAGGATAAAAGCGACATAGCTGTTCAATGTTCCATGCGTTGGTGAAGATCTCATCCTTGTCATTTGATAGCTTGTAAGTCCCAGGCTTCAACACCTCTGCAACGATGTAAGGGCCTTCCCATGGTGGGGTGAGCTTGTGGCTTCCCTTCTTGCTCTGGCTTCGCCGAAGCACCAAGTCACCAATGTGGAGGTCTCGACTGCGTACGTGCTTGTCGTGGTAGCATCAGAGATTCTGCTGGTATCTCGCGGAGTGTAGTAGAGCGATATCTCGAGCCTCCTCGAGCTGGTCGAGGGCGTTCTCTCTCGTGGCATCATTGCTTTGTTCGTTGTAAGCTTTAAGCCTCGGGGACCCATATTCCAAGTCGGTCGGAAGCACAGCCTCGGACCCATAAACCAAGAAAAATAGAGTGAAGCCCGTGGCTTGACTCAGTGTTGTTCTTAGGCTCCATAGGACCGAGGGGAGCTCGGCACCCCACTTCTTGCCATGTTTGTTCAATTTGTTGAAGATTCTCGGCTTCAGGCCTTGTAAAACCATGCCATTGGCACGCTCTACTTGGCCATTTGTCTTTGGATGAGCGACTGTCGACCAAAGCACACGGATGTGATGGCCATCGCAGAATTCCAAGAACCTCCTGCTGGTGAACTGGGTGTCGTTGTCCGTGATGATGCAGTTAGGAACCCCGAAGCGATGGATGATGTCGGTGAAGAACAGCACGGCTTGCTCTGCCCTAATGTTGGTGATGGGACAGGCCTCGATCGACTTGGAAAATTTGTCGACGATGATGAGCAAGTGGGTGAAGCCCCTAGTTGTTCTCTTTAGGGGTCCAACCAAGTTGAGCCCCCAAACAGTGAATGGCCATGTGATGGGGATGGTTTGTAGGGCATAAGCCGGGAGATGGGTCTGCCTTGCATAGTACTAGCATCCTTTCTAGGAGCGTACCAGCCTGATGGCGTCGGAGACCGCGGTCGGCCAATAGAAGCCTTGTTAAAATGCATTTCCGACAAGGGTTCGAGGCGCCACGTGATGACCACAAGCCCCTGAGTGTATGTCTCTGAGTAGACTCCTGCCTTCCTCGATTGTGATACAGCGTTGTAAGATGCCCGTGGGGCTACGTCAATAGAGCTCCTCGTCACTACCGTATATCACAAAGGTTTGGCCTGGCGAGCGATCCGTCGAGCCTCGGTCTTGTCCGAAGGGAGCTCCCCTCGAATAAGACAGTCAAGGTACGGGATTCGCTAGTCGGGCTCGAGGTTGGCTGGTAGATTTGAGCCTTCTGTCTACATGACGTCAGCCCCGGTCGAGGGGGCATGTGCCTCTGGTGGGGGGTCGAGTGACAAACCATCGACCCCCTTGTCGCTCTAAGGTCGATGGAAGGTTCATGAAGATCCCTCGAGAAAATATCAGGTGGAACCGTGGTTCGACTAGACGCAATTTTTGCGAGTTCGTCGGCAGCCTCATTGTTTCTGCGTGCGATGTGATTGAGCTCGAGGCCGTGGAACTTGTCCTCAAGGCGTTGTACCTCCTTGCAGTAGGCTTTCATTTTAGGATCGTGGCAGCTTGAGTCCTTCATGATCTGGTCGATTACGAGCTGGGAATCGCCACGAACGTTGAGGTGCCGAACCCCGAGCTTGATGGCGATGCGCAGGCCGTTCACGAGAGCCTTGTACTCGGCTACGTTGTTAGAGGCAGCGAAGTGGAGTTGGATCACGTAGCGCATGTGAACTCCGAGGGGCGAGATGAAGAGCAAGCCCGCGCCCACTCCTGTTTTCATCAATGACCCATCGATGTACATGGTCCACAACTCGGCTTGAATCTGAGCGGGAGGCAATTGGGTATTGGTCCACTCTGCCAGAAAATCTGCCAACACTTGGGATTTGATTGCTTTGCGCGGCGCATAAGAGAGGGTCTCACCCATGAGCTTGATCGCCCACTTAGCTATCCTTCTCGAGGCCTCCCAGTTCTAGACTATCTCTCCTAGAGGGAAAGAAGAGACCACGGCCATCGGGTGGCTCTCGAAGTAGTGTCGGAGCTTGCGCCGCGTCAACACAATGGCGTATAGCAGCTTCTGGATTTGTGGGTAGCCAACCTAGGTTTCCGAGAGTATTTCACTGATGAAGTAGACTGGCCTCTAAACGGGTAGAGCGTGTCCTTCTTCTGCCCTCTCGACGACTACGGCCGCGCTGACCACCTGTGTCATTGCGGCGACATAGAGCAAGAGGGGTTCCCCTGTGGCTAGAGGGATGAGGATCGAAGGGTTGGACAGTATTGCCTTGAGCTTGGTGAGAGCCTCCTCAGCCTCGAGGGTCCACGAGAAGTGTTCCGATTTCTTCAGGAGACGATACAGATGGAGCGCTTTCTCGCCGAGGCGCGAGATGAAGCGACTGAGGGCCGCGAGGTAGCCCGTGACCCTCTGCATGCCCTTCAGATCTTGGATGGGGCCCATTTTGGTGATCGTAGAGATCTTCTCCGGGTTGGCCTCGATGCCACGCTCAGAAACGATGAACCCTAAGAGCATGCCTCGAGGAACACCGAAGACACATTTCTCGTGATTAAGCTTAATGTTTTTCTCTTTAAGGCAGTTAAACGAGATGTCAAGGTCGTCAACTAGGTTATTGACCCTCTTGGATTTGACCACGATGTCGTCAACATAGGCCTCGATGGTTGGCCCAATGTGATCCCTGAAAACGTGCTGCTTGCATCGCTGGTACGTAGCCCCTGCGTTCCGGAGATCGAAGGGCATAGTAACGTAGCAATACATGCCAAAGGGGGTGATGAATGAAGTCGTGAGCTAATCAGACTCCTTCATTTTAATCTGGTGGTAACTAGAATATGCATCTAAAAATGATAGAGTTTCACATCCCGCAGTAGAATCGACGATTTGGTCAATGCGTGGCAAAGAAAATGGAACTTTTAGACATGCTTTATTTAAACTAGTATAGTCTACACACATCCTCCATTTCCCACTCTTTTTCTTAACTAATACAGGATTAGCTAGCCACTCAGGATTGTGAACCTCCTTGATGAATCCGACCTCCAAAAGCTTATGAATCTCCTCACCGATGATCTTGTGCTTCCCCTCGTCGAAGTGGCACAAGCGCTGCTTCACCAGTTTGGAGCTGGCTCGGATTTCCAAGGCGTGCTCGGCGACTTCCCTAGGTATGCCCAGCATATCCGAGGGACTCCACACAAATATGTTGGCATTCGCACGGAGAAAGTCGACGAGCATGGCTTCCTATTTGGGGTCGAGGGCGGCGCTGACTTTCAACGCCTTCTCGTCCGAGCTGGTAGGGTCGAGGGGCACGAACTTGACATCCTCTGCGGGCTCAAAGCTGTCGACGTGACGCTTGGGGTCAGGGATCTCCTTGGCCAAACCGTCGAGGTCTGCGGCCAAGGTTGTCGACTCCAAGAGGGCCTCCCCGTATTCGATGCACTCCACGTCGCACTCGTAGACGTGCTCGTAGGAGGGCCCGATGGTGATAACTCCTTTAGGGCCCGACGTCTTGAGCTTGAGGTAGGTGTAGTTGGGGACTGCCATGAACTTGGCGTAGCAGGGATGCCCGAGGATGGCGTGATAGGTCCCACGAAACCCGATCACCTCGAAGGTGAGGGTCTCCTTCCTGAAGTTTGAGGGGTGCCAAAGTAGACGGGTAGGTCAATGCACCCAATGGGCTCTGCCCGTTTCCCCAGCACGACTCCATGGAAGCCCCCGATGCTAGGTCAGAGCTGTGTCCTCTCGATCCTCAGGAGGTCAAGGGTCTGGGTATAGATGATGTTGAGGCTACTGCCCCCGTCCATGAGCACCTTGGTGAGGTGCGTGTTGGCGATGATGGGATTGACGACGAGCGGGTAGACCCCAGGATTAGGGACATAGTCTGGGTGGTCATCACGGTCGAACGTGATGGCCGTCTCGGACCAGTCGAGAAAGAGGGGGGGTCGCCATTTGCATGGAGAAGATCTCTCGACGCTCGTGCTTTTGCTGGCATGTGGAGAGGCATGTCGAGGGTCCCCCATAGATCATGAAGCAGTCGTAGATCTTGGGAAACCCCTTGTCTTTATCTTCGTCCTTCTCCTTGGGGTCCTCTTTCTTGTCGTCTTTCTTGGTGCCCAGGCTTTCGAAGTATCTCCGGAGCATGTGGCAGTCCTCGAGGTTGTGGTTCGTGGGTCCCTTGTGGTAGGGACATGGCTCCTTGAGCATCTTGTTGAAGATACCCCTGCCGGGGGGGGCCTCGAGGCTTCTTGCGGTCAACAGCGGCGACAAGATAGTCCACCATGGCTTCGCGCTTGCCCTGCTTATTCTTCTTATTTTTTCTCTTGTTGTTCCTCTTGGTTCCCCGGTTGGAGCTCTCGGAGTCCTTGTCCTTGCGCTTCCCCCTGTCCTGGTCACCACCAAAGATGGCACCAACCGCCACCTCACCGGTGGCGTAGTTGGTGATGATGTCCATCAGCTCATTGGTAGTGGCAGGGGTGTTGCGGCCCAACTCCCGGACCAGCTCCTTGCAAGTGGTTCCAGAGAGAAAAGCCATGATGACGTCGGAGTCGATGATGTTGGGAAGCTCAGTGCGCTGTTTGGAGAAACGTCGGATATAGTCGTGGAGAGATTCGCCCGGCTTCTGTTTACAGCTCCTGAGGTCCCAAGAGTTGCCGGGGCATACGTAGGTCCCCTTGAAGTTCCCTTCGAACACCTTTTCCAAGTCATTCCAGTTGTGGATCTGTCGAGGTGGGAGGTCCTCGAGCCAGACTCGAGCAGTGTCTGATAGGAATAGGGGAAGCTGTCGGATGATGGCTTGGTCATCGGTCGCCCTGTCCAACTGACAAGCCAAGCAGAAATCAGCGAGCCAAAGCTCGGGTTTGGTCTCGCCGTTATACTTGGTAGGAGTCGTGAGGGGCGAAACCGAATCGGAAGCTATGTCTTGTGAATGGCCTTGCTGAAAACCCGAGGGCCCGGGGGCTCAGGGGATGGACTGCGATCCTCTACGCCATCATAACACCCGCCCCTGTGCTCGTGGTAGCCTCGGGATGCCCCGTCATGGCTTCTATGCTTGTGGCATTCGTTGATGTCGTCACAGACATCCCGGGGCTCGGGGCTACCGACGACGCACTCTCGGACAGGGGCTGCCTTGTTCCCCTGCGGTGTGGGCTTGGGTTGAACCGAGGCCTCTTTCTCCTGCCGGGAGGGCTCCGCAGGCTGCTCCGAGGCAAGCTCGCGGCACCTCGAGGTGGAGCTCTCGGCCTGCTACATGGCCGCAGTCTCGAGGAGACCTCGAATCTCATCACGGGCCCGGCGGGCCTCGGGTGTAGGTGGCTCAGGCATGTTGCAGAGATGCATGGCGGTGATGACGACGTTCTGGCTGGCTCGGCCGAAGACTGGGGGTTCGCCCGCCCGGTCCACAGCGATGCGGCGATTAACGTCATGAGCTCTCTCTCGAGCTGCTCCGCCATGTGGATGTGCCACACGCTCCCGCTCGAGGGTCTACTGAAGTAGGCGCAGGCGCTCTTGCTCTTCATCGAGCTTAGCCTGCAGTTCTTGAATTTGTGCGAGTTGCGCTCCCTGGTCTGCCTCAAGAAGTTGAGCTCCGTCTCGTGCGCCAGGATGCGCAGTGTGAGGTGGGGTGGCGTTCCCTCATTCAGGCGCTGCCTCTGCTTCCGAATCTGACGTGATGGTCCCATCAACTTGGAAACACTCGCGAGTCGGATCGTAGCTATCATCGATAGAGTCAGAATCGAGGGCGCTGAAGTAATAGTACGACGGATGCATGTGGGGTCATCGATTCATGGAGTTGTGTGGTGGGAGGCGATCGCACGGGGCTTCGTACCAAGGGCAGAACGTAGATGGTGCCTAGGGAGCTCCTCATAAACGCCTATGCTAGTGCTTACGGAGGAAGCATACTCCTGGGCAGCCATGTTCAGCCCATACGGGGATGTCCACGGCGGCATTGTCCCCGTTCCCATAGAAACCGATCCTGATTCGGCTGGAGGTGGTGCCGTACCGGACGGTGGGATAACGGGATGCCCCATCGGCATCTTGCCCGCAGCCAAGCTCATCCTACATAGGTCCCCATCGAGAGACTCTGTGTCGGCATCTGGCTGAGGGGCGCCAGAATGGGGCACACCGTCACCCTCCGCGAGGCGATGGTAGTAACTACGCTGGGCGCGACACCGCCTGGCCGTGCGAGCCTGGCAGCAACGGTGGTACTGGTGTAGCGCTCCCCCAGGCTGGGAGAGCTCGTGGTCGTGGCCAGTTGGGTGCCTGGGTAGGAGGAGGACCATGTCATAGCCATAGCCAAGGGACATGAACTCCAAGCTCTCAAACCAGATCACTGTGGCCAATGGAAATGGGCGTTCGGGGTCAGCCATCTAGAAAAATGGCAGGAAAGCGATGTTGGCACGCAGCGTTCCCCTACCTGGCGCGCCAACTGTCGGCGTTCAGACCCGGGAGGGCCCTAGATCGACGAGTGAATTTGTATTGTGTGCTCCCTAATCTGGATGGTGATGCAAAGAGAATACACGGGGGTTTATCCTGGTTCGGGCAAAGAAGGCCCTACGTCCACCGGGGGGAGAGTATTGTATTTCCTTGCACCTAAGTGCTTGCGTAGGGGTTACAAGCTATGAGAGAAGGAACCGGTCCCAAGTCTAAAGAAAAGAGTACAATGGAGTATTGCTTGAGATGTTGATCTCGGAAGTGGAGAAGGTGAAAGGTCTTGATGGCTAGAGGGGGGTGAATAGCCTTTTAAAATTTTCTACAATGACAAGCTAAACAAGTTTATCAATATAACAAATAGCGTGATGCGAGTTTTGCTTAGCCTATGAGGTGTTTGCAAGCCACCTATCCAATTCACAATTCTAGTATATTGGCACTCAAACGCACAAGACAAACCGAGAAGGTAACTACAACTACAACTAGCAAGCTACACAAAAGAGCTACTCTAACAAAGCTAACTAGCTAGCAAAGATAACTAAGAAAGTAATGCGTAATTGAGTTAGGAGGGTTTCACCGAGGGGCGAAGTATTGAGCCAACCAATATGATCAACAATGAATACCAAGATAACCGAACACCGGGATCAATCAATCACAATATGAAAGTGATGACACGAAGATTTATCCCGAGGTTCACGCGCTTGCCGGCACGCTAGTCCCCGTTGTGTCCCTCTTCACCACGTGGTTCGGTGGCTAATCGGTCTCACACCGAGCCTCTCAAAAGGCACCACAAGAACCTACCAAATGGCAAGAAGTTGCAATGACACAAGCAATTTACTAATGTTGCCTTTGGCGCTTCGCCGAGGTAGGCACAAACCCCTCACAAACAACGGAGGTGGCCAAGAACAATCACCAACTCTTGCCAACGCCTCCAAGCTGCTCCAAACCGTCTAGGTGGCGGCAACCACCAAGAGAAACAAGAATCCCGCAGCAAATCAACCACCAAGTGCCAACTAGATGCTATCTCACAATGCAAATGCACTTGGATCACTCAATCTCACTTCGAATATGCAAAGAAGCAAGAGAGATGAGTGGGAGGGGAGTTGCTTAGCTCAAAGTGCTCACAAGTATGTCAAATGTCCAAGAGTGAGAGCCTTGAGCCGGCCAACGAGTATTTATAGACGTACCCCTTCGAATATAGCCGTTAGAAACTTGAAACAGCCGAACTCACGTTGACCGGACGCGCTGGTCCAGCTGACCGGACGCGCCGGTCGCGCAACGGCTAGTTTCGCGAAGTACCGACCGGACGCGCCGGTCGCAACGACCGGACGCGCCGGTCACGACTGGACGCACCGGTCCCGTGACTGACCGGACGCGCTGGTCAACCCTGAGCCGCGCACAACGAACCAGCGACCGAACGCGCTGAAGAACTGACCGGACGCCACAGTGCCCACGTCCGGTTGGAGTCCAGTAAGCTCCCTGGACGACCGGACGCGTCTGATCGACAGTGACCGGACGCGCTTCGCATCCGATCATCAAACTGAAATACGCGCAGACACTGAACACTGACCGGACGCGTCCGGTCACACCGTGACCGCGTCCGGTGCAGCGTCCGGTCACCACTGTGACCTCCGTTCGCCTCCGTTTCTTTTCGACTTCCGGCGCAGTAGAAAATAGGCATTTCACTTCTCCAAAAAGCGCCGAATCCCGCCTCGCAAGCTCGGCGGGAGGGAGAGAGGAACCCAAACCCCTCTCTACCGCTCAAACTTCACCGCCTTCGCAAATGTGCTAACACCACCAAGTGATCTCGTCATGTGTGAGTGTGTTAGCATTTTCACAATCATTTATCGAGGCGTTATTAGCTCTATCCAAATGCATATGATTATGAAATGCACATCTAGAGGCACTTAGGAGTTCAATAGCCGCGTCATTCCCCTCTTTATAGTACGGCTATCTATCCTATAATGTAACCACACCCACTAGGTGTCTTGGTTACTAAAACACAACCCTTAAGCATATACCTTTGCCTTGATCACGTAGGGTTGCGTCCAAATCCAAGTGTGGCCATCATGATCACCATGTCCATCTTGCCACCAACCTTGGAATGTACTAATCCTCATATGCTACATACAACTTAGGCATAGGATTAGTACTTAGGCATTGTCACTAATTACCAACACCAAACATAGGACTTTCAATCTCCCCCTTGTTGGTAATTGGTGACAACCCTTTCACAAAGATATTATGATAAAATTTTGATTGAACCCATGTCACATCGTCCAAGTATATTACCATGTGTAAGAAGTATGGACAAGTGATCATGAATTCAAATTGATAGCAATGGCTCCCCCTACATGTATGCTATATGTTTGGATATAGGAAGCATACATGTTAGATAGGAAAGATTAGGAGCATTGACTATCAATAGGTGCTAAGTGTTTTAGATTATAGACCTTTGAATCGTGATACCATCGGAGTAGCGATAAACACCATCTTAGCACCTTGTGTAGTTAGATACCACTTGTAAAAGCACAAACAAAGCTAGAAACCTCGTGAGATCAACATTATAAGCAAGGCTCTAGTACCACTTTGAAAAAAAAACATGAAGCAAGAGAAATCTAACTACTTCCTATTCATGCTAGTACTTCAATACACCATTCAATTTTATACTAGCAAAACATCACACAAGCAAAGTATCGGAGAAAAAGAAATGCATAACTATGCATCATACAAATGAAGTGCGCCAGGAAATGCAACATTCATGTTTAAGAGCTTGCTCCCCCTACTTGTGTGCTCAAAATTTTTAGTTGATCCCCTTCTTTTATCAAATCTCCCCTTTAGGTTTTCTCCCCCTTTGAGTTCTATCTTTGTGAACAATATTTTCTTCCCCTTTGGCACCAATGACCACAAGGGACCAATTTTAGATAGAATATTATGTTGAATTGTGGGGTGAGGATCAAGTTTGTGATTCAACCTAGATTGCTTGCATAAATAAAAATGCTTCGGTTTGATCCAAGGGCAAGCTTCTTCACACCTCACTAGAAGGGTTATCATGCACCATGTTGAAGCAAATATTTAGACAAGTGATCTAGATTAAACACTTAGGATCACAAGCTACTCAAACAAGTTATATGCTACCACTAGATCATATAAGTCATGGAAACAATAGTGGCACCATATAAACTTCAAATTCATTTGTTTTTCATGAATGAGCCTAGAACATAAGAAATCATGACTAGATGCACTAAACATGTCCTTAGTATAGAATGTATGATATGTCAACCAATTATACCTTGGGGCTCGAAGGAGAGGCATGTCATATATGGGGTGCATCAACTCATGTTGGAGAAGTCAATTATGTTCAACTCATTCTTTAGCTTGTGAAATCTCTTCTCATCAAGTGGCTTGGTGAATAGATTGGCTAATTGATCTTCGGTGCCCACACTCTCAATAGCAATGTCACCCTTTTGTTGATGATCTCTAATGAAATGATGACGAACATCAATATGTTTTGTTCTTTGATGTTGAACCGGATTGTTGGTTAGCTTCACGACACTTTCATTATCACATAGCAATGGCACATTCTTGAAATTGATTCCAAAATCCTTCAATGTTGCCTTCATCCACAATATTTGTGCACAACAACTACCCACGGCGATGTATTCGGCCTCGGCGGTAGATAGTGCAATACTATTTTGCTTCTTGGATGACCATGACACAAGTGATCTTCCCAATAATTGACAAGTCCCGGAAGTGCTCTTTCTCTCCACTTTGTCACCGGCATAGTCGGAATCTGAATATCCAACTAGCTCAAAACTTGCACCTTTGGGATACCACAATCCAACATTTTGTGTATGCTTTAAGTACCTCAATATTCTCTTTGTTGCCTTCAAATGACTTTCCCTTGGTGAGGCTTGAAATCTTGCACACATGCATACACTAAACATCACATCGGGCCTTGATGCCGTCACATAGAGTAGGCTACCAATCATTGATCTATAAAGCTTTTGATCCACCATGTTGCCATTCTTGTCACTATCCAAGCTTCCACTAGTGCCCATTGGAGTTGTAATGCCCTTTGAATCTTCCATGCCAAACTTCTTGAGCATATCTTTGGTGTACTTGGTTTGGCTCACAAATGTTCCTTCCTTCATTTGTTTGATTTGAAGTCCAAGAAAGAAACTAAGTTCACCAATCATTGACATTTCAAAATCCTTTGCCATCATTTTCCCAAACTCATCACAATAATCTTGATTGGTTGAACCAAAGATGATATCATCAACATATATTTGCAACACAAACAAGTCTTTTCCAATCTTCTTGGTGAATAGTGTTGTATCAACTTTGCCCATGACAAATCCTTTAGATAGCAAGAAGTCCCTCAATCTTTCATACCATGCTCTTGGTGCTTGCTTCAATCCATACAAGGCTTTTCTTAACTTGTACACATGGTTGGGTTTCTTGTCATCTTCAAAACCGGGAGGTTGCTCAACATACACCTCTTCTTGAATGTACCCATTGAGAAATGCACTCTTCACATCCATTTGATATAACTTGATATTATGATCACAAGCATAGGCAAGTAAGATCTTAATTGCTTCCAATCTTGCAACCGGGGCATAAGTTTCACCAAAGTCAAGACCCTCTATTTGTGTGTAACCTTGAGCCACTAGTCTTGCTTTGTTCCTTACTACTATTCCATCTTGATCTTGCTTGTTGCGAAAGACCCATCTTGTTCCAATGACATTATGATCCTTAGGCCTCTCAACTAGTTCCCATACTTCATTTCTCTTGAAGTTGTTGAGCTCTTCATGCATTGCATTTACCCAATCCGGATCTCTCAATGCTTTATCAATGTCCTTGGGTTCTTCCATTGACACAAAAGAAGAGTGAGCACAAAATGATGCCAATCTTGATCTAGTTTGAACTCCCCTTTGTATGTCACCAATGATGGAATCCAATGGATGGTCTCTTGCAATGTTAGTTGGTTGAAGCACTTGGACTTGATTGCTTGGATGTTGATGTTGATCATGAGTTGGAGATGATGAACTAGCCACTTGTTGATCTTGTTGCACTTGAGATGATGTACTAGCTTGATTTTGCATTAGAGACCCACTAGCTTGTGTAATTGGACTTTGGAGCACTTGATCTTTGTTGTCATCCACATCAATCACTTGCTTTGGCCTAATATCACCAATATCCATTTCTTTCATAGCATTGGTCAATTGAGTTCCTCTCACATCATCCAAGTTATCTTCCTCATCTTGAGAGCCATTTGTTTCATCAAACTCAACATCATGAACTTCCTCAAGTAAACCACTAGCAACATTCCAAACTCTATAAGCTTTGCTAGTAGTGGAGTAACCAAGTAAGAATCCTTCATCACATTTCTTCTCAAACTTGCTCAATCTAGTGCCCTTCTTCAAGATGTAGCATTTACAACCAAATACCCGAAAGTATGCAATGTTGGGCTTTCTTCCATTTAAGATCTCATATGGTGTCTTCTCTAGAAACTTGTGGCAATAGAGACGGTTGCTATAGAAGCAAGCCGTGTTGATTGCTTCGGCCCAAAATGAATGACTCACATTATACTCATTTAACATTGATCTTGCCATATCAATCAAGGTTCTATTCTTCCTCTCAACTAAGCCATTAGATTGAGGTGTATACTTAGCCAAAAATTGATGCTTGATTCCAAGCTCATCACATAGCTCATCAACTCTTGTGTTTCTAAACTCACTTCCATTGTCACTTCTAACTTTCTTGATTGTGGTCTCAAACTCATTTTGCACCCTCTTGATGAACTTCTTGAATATGTCAAATACATCACTCTTGTCCACAAGAAAGAATACCCATGTATATCTAGTGAAATCATCCACAATCACAAAGCCATACTTGTTGCCACCAATGCTTGTGTATGTAGTTGGCCCAAATAGATCCATGTGCAACAACTCAAATGCCTTGGAAGTACTCATGATGCTTTTCAATGGATGAGTGTTGCCCACTTGCTTTCCGGCTTGACATGCACTACATAGCTTATCTTTCTCAAATGTGACATCCTTCAAGCCTCTAACTAAGTCATGCTTTACTAACTTGTTCAATTGCTTCATGCCAACATGACCAAGTCTTCTATGCCATAACCAACCCATACTTGATTTGGTGAGCAAGCATGTTGAAAGTTGAGTGTCACTAGCATTGAAATCAACCAAGTATAGATTCTCATATCTAAAGCCCTTGAAGATCAAATTGGAGCCATCAACACTAACTATCTCCACATCATCAACACCAAATATGCACTTGAAACCGAGATCACACAATTGAGCAACCGAGAGAAGATTGAAGTTCAACTTTTCAACTAGGAGCACATTGGAAATGCTATGATCATTTGAAATTGCAATCCTTCCAAGAGCCTTCACATCACCCTTGCTATTGTCACCAAATGTGATACTATCAATGCCACTATCATTTGATTTGAGAGAGTTGAACATTCTTGAATCACCGGTCATATGTTGAGAGCACCCACTATCAAGCACCCAATGCCTTCCTCCGGCCTTGTAATTTACCTACAAAATAAATTAATGTTTCTTAGGTACCCATACTTGTTTGAGTCCGTGGAGGTTAGTAACTAAGCTCTTTGGTACCCAAATGGCCTTCTTCTTTGGACCCACAATTGGTGTACCAACAAACCTAGCATGCACACCTTTCTCACCCTTGGTAAGCACATAACAAGAATCAAAAGGAATGTAATCCATTTTAGCATGAAACTTGTTATTCTTGTTCATTTTATTACAATTAATCTCTAGATGCCCAACTTGCTTGTATCTATTGCAATAACGACCATTGCTCTTCACAAAGCGAGGCTTTGGAGTAGCAAAGGCCGCCTTGCCCTTCTTGGGAGTATAGCCCAAACCCTCTTTGTTGAGAGAGAACCTTTGGCTACCCAAGCATTTTAGCAAGCGGGCATCCCCACCATAGGCATTGCCTAATGCGCGGGTGAGATCATCCACCTCTCTCTTGAGAGTCTCAGTCTCAACCACAAGTGATGAATCACTAGTAGTAGATGTAGAGTTGGTTATGGTGGATGATGATGAGCTACATGAAGCATTAGTAGGACCAACAAATAAAGAATCATCAATAATATCACATGTTAGTCCAATATCACAAGTGATAATCACTTGCTCCTCCTTAGCTTCCTTCATGAGCTTCTCCAACTTGAGGTCCTTCTCCTTGATGAGCTCAAGTAGAGAGGAGTGGGCTTCCTTAAGCCTAGTGTGAGCAACTTCAAGGTCCTCGTGGTCTTCCTTTAGACACTCACGAGAGGCCTCTAGCTCATCAAAGGATTTCCTAAGAGCTTTGAGCTCTTGTTCAATTCCTTTGCACTCCTTACTCTTTTTGAGAGCAACAAGCTCCTCCATCAAGGCATCATTTTCATTGCACTTAGCAATGAGCTCTTGCTCCAAGATTTTGCACTTCTTGGTTGTCCTCTTGTAGCCCTTGCTCATGTGATCTATTACGCCCAATAGATCATCCTTGGAGTAGTCCTCATCCTCCTCATCATCACTCCTACAACCATCACAAGCACAAGAATCATCATCACTATCATCATATTTTACCTTAGTAGGCTTGGCCATAAGGCATGTCGATATAGTGTCGAAGATGGATGACTTGTTGGAGAGGGCGATGCTTGCAATGGCTCGCCGAGTGGTCCTCTCATCATCACTAGAGCTTTCATCATCATCACTATCGGAGTTGTCACTATCCCAAGTGACCACATAACCACCACCCTTCTTCTTGTTGTTGATAGTGAAGCTCTTCTTCTCTTTCTTGTCCTTCTTGTTCTTCTTGTTCTTTTTCAACTTCAACTCCCCATCATGATATCTTTTGTCTTCATAGGGGCACTTTGCCACTACATGATCGGGGCTATTGCAATTGTAGCAAAGCACCTCCTTTGCCTTCATGAAGTCCCTTCTCTTCCTTGCCCCATATCCTTTCTTCTTCATGAACCTCCCCATCTTGTGTACTAGGAGGGCCATGGTCTCATCATCGAACGGATCATCATCATCATCACTCTCCACCTTGCTCTTGCCCTTAGAAGATGAAGCCTTGAATGCAATGGGCTTCTCTTGCTTGACCTTGGTCTCCTTCTCTTCTACCTCATCTTCATCATCATTGTATTGGGCATCGGTCATTATATCTCCAAGCACATCGGTTGGTTTGACCTTGTCCAATTCTTCTCTAAAGATCATTCTTCTCAAGGTGGCAAACTTCTTGGGTAAGCACATCAAGAACTTGTGTGAAAAGTCCTTGTCCTCAACCTTCTCTCCAAGCCCCTTGAGATCATTGACAATGACTTGGAGCCTATAGAACATCTCTGGGATGGATTCATCATCCTTCATCTTAAAAGTGGAGAACTTGTCCTTGAGCATATATAGCTTGGCACTTTTTACCGTTGGAGTGCCTTCATATGTTTCTTCAAGCCTTATCCAAAGCTCATTTGCCTTTTCAAGATCTTTGACTTGCTCAAATACTTTGTCATCAATGGCACGGTAGATTATGTCAAGTGCCGTCGTGTTGCATTGCTTGTTGATGCGGTCATTTGGAGTGAGATTTTCTTCATCAAGAATGATGTATCCTTCTTTTGTCACATCCCAAACCTTCTCATGTTTATTGCCTAGATATTGCTTCATCTTCCTTTTCCAATGATCAAAGGAAGAGACGCCATCAAAGAATGGAGGCTTGCCATTAACATGATTGAACATAACTTGAGCCATCTTGCACCGAGGTTGTTAAGCCTTTCAAACGGTGACCAAGGCTCCGATACCACTTGAAAGGTCTTGATGGCTAGAGGGGGGTGAATAGCCTTTTAAAATTTTCTACAATGACAAGCTAAACAAGTTTATCAATATAATAAATAGCGTGATGCGAGTTTTGCTTAGCCTATGAGGTGTTTGCAAGCCACCTATCCAATTCACAATTCTAGTATATTGGCACTCAAACGCACAAGACAAACCGAGAAGGTAACTAAAACTACAACTAGCAAGCTACACAAAAGAGCTACTCTAACAAAGCTAACTAGCTAGCAAAGATAACTAAGAAAGTAATGCGTAATTGAGTTAGGAGGGTTTCACCGAGGGGCGAAGTATTGAGCCAACCAATATGATCAACAATGAATACCAAGATAACCGAACACCGGGATCAATCAATCACAATATGAAAGTGATGACACGAAGATTTATCCCGAGGTTCACGCGCTTGCCGGCACGCTAGTCCCCGTTGTGTCCCTCTTCACCACGTGGTTCGGTGGCTAATCGGTCTCACACCGAGCCTCTCAAAAGGCACCACAAGAACCTACCAAATGGCAAGAAGTTGCAATGACACAAGCAATTTACTAATGTTGTCTTTGGCGCTTCGCCGAGGTAGGCACAAACCCCTCACAAACACCGGAGGTGGCCAAGAACAATCACCAACTCTTGCCAACGCCTCCAAGCTGCTCCAAACCGTCTAGGTGGCGGCAACCACCAAGAGAAACAAGAATCCCGCAGCAAATCAACCACCAAGTGCCAACTAGATGCTATCTCACAATGCAAATGCACTTGGATCACTCAATCTCACTTCGAATATGCAAAGAAGCAAGAGAGATGAGTGGGAGGGGAGTTGCTTAGCTCAAAGTGCTCACAAGTATGTCAAATGTCCAAGAGTGAGAGCCTTGAGCCGGCCAACGAGTATTTATAGACGTACCCCTTCGAATATAGCCGTTAGAAACTTGAAATAGCCGAACTCGCGTTGACCGGACGCGCTGGTCCAACTGACCGGACGCGCCGGTCGCGCAACGGCTAGTTTCGCGAAGTACCGACCGGACGCGCCGGTCGCAACGACCGGACGCGCCGGTCACGACCGGACGCACCGGTCCCGTGACTGACCGGACGCGCTGGTCAACCCTGAGCCGCGCACAACGAACCAGCGACCGGACGCGCTGAAGAACTGACCGGACGCCACAGTGCCCGCGTCCGGTTGGAGTCCAGTAAGCTCCCTGGACGACCGGACGCGTCCGATCAACAGTGACCGGACGCGCTTCGCGTCCGATCATCAAACTGAAATACGCGCAGACACTGAACACTGACCGGACGCGTCCGGTCACACCGTGACCGCGTCCGGTGCAGCGTCCGGTCACCACTGTGACCTCCGTTCGCCTCCGTTTCTTTTCGACTTCCGGCGCAGTAGAAAATAGGCATTTCACTTCTCCAAAAAGCGCCGAATCCCGCCTCGCAAGCTCGGCGGGAGGGAGAGAGGAACCCAAACCCCTCTCTACCGCTCAAACTCCACCGCCTTCGCAAATGTGCTAACACCACCAAGTGATCTCGTCATGTGTGAGTGTGTTAGTATTTTCACAATCATTTATCGAGGCGTTATTAGCTCTATCCAAATGCATATGATTATGAAATGCACATCTAGAGGCACTTAGGAGTTCAATAGCCGCGTCATTCCCCTCTTTATAGTACGACTATCTATCCTATAATGTAACCACACCC
Source organism: Saccharum hybrid cultivar R570 (assembly GCA_038087645.1). Lineage (NCBI taxonomy): Eukaryota > Viridiplantae > Streptophyta > Magnoliopsida > Poales > Poaceae > Saccharum > Saccharum hybrid cultivar. Next base: position 2,887,608 of record JAQSUU010000746.1, on the reverse strand, counting down.
ACTAGGTGTCTTGGTTACTAAAACACAACCCTTAAGCATATACCTTTGTCTTGATCACATAGGGTTGCGTCCAAATCCAAGTGTGGCCATCATGATCACCATGTCCATCTTGCCACCAACCTTGGAATATACTAATCCTCATATGCTACATACAACTTAGGCATAGGATTAGTACTTAGGCATTGTCACTAATTACCAACACCAAACATAGGACTTTCAGAAGGACGTCGGTCTTCATTGTTCGTTCGTCCGTCTTCCTCTTGTGAACCCTCTGCCTCCTCTTTTATAGAGCCAGGCGAAGGCTCAGCGGTCCCTAAAACCCTTGGGCGATGCCTTGGAGGTGAAGGTCCAGGGGGCACTGTGGAGGTTGCTGTAACGACGTGCCCTGGTAATGGCCGGCCATCCCCGGGGTACAGTGATGACATTGATGATGGGACGGTGAAAGGCCCTGGATCCTGTGACAAACGTGCGATCCCCTGTGGTCGACGCACGGGCGTCGGTCCTTTGTTGACCGGCGGCGGTCGAGGTCGGGTCGGGACGCAGCTGAGGGGGTCGACGAGGAATGGATAAGGCTGGATCCCAGAAAACCTGGGCGCAGTGGTTGACATTTCGTGAGTCGAGGGGTGCTGACGGTGGAACAGTGCTCGACGTGGCCTGAAGAGTGACAGCCTTTTTATCGCCCATCCCAGGATGGACAGTAAAAAGTGGGATTAGACGCGTGTGCTATTCCCACATCGCTGGCACTGTGGCCAGGTCAGTGGGTGTGGTTGCTTTAAATGCCTTGTCAGTGAGTAGGCAGATAAGGGAGGGTCGACCGGCTCGACCCCCGGTCGTGCGAGTCAGAGTTTTTCTGGGGTCGAGGCTTCCCGTCGAGCGGGCCTCGTATGAGTCGGAACGCGGTCGAGGGCGCACCGTCTCATACGTATATGGCATAGATCGGCGTATTCGGGTACGTGGAACCTTGATTCAATTTTTTAGGGGGTTTTCAGGACGCAGATGCCTCGAGGGTTTGTTCTTTTTAATCGTTGATTTTGGGTACCCTAATTCAGGTACCCGACAAATAATATTAAGAAAAAAGTCCACATTAAATCCTTCGATTTTTGTAAAAATCCATTTTTCCTACCAGAACTATAAAACCAGGCAAAATATCTGTGTTAACTTTTAAAACCGTTCATCTTACCTCCTGACCTTGTTCCAAGCAGTTTTGAAGGCAGTTTTGTCTTTTTATTTATTATTTATTTTAGTTGAATATTTAAAAAATTATAGTAAGTCATAGAAAAATCATAAAATAGAAAATTCAATTTTGGACTTCACATGAGTAGATCTACACAATAAATATATAATATGGTATGTTTTAGTACAAAATTTTTGCTGTGACTTTAGATCTATGTTTTCTGTAATTAATTGAAATAAATCATAGCTGCAATTTCTAAGGTCCAATTGTGATGAAATTTTTATAGTAGACTATATATATATATATATATATATATATATATATATATATATATATATATATATATATATATATATATATATATATATATATATATATATAACTTAGTTATAGGATTATTTATATAGCTACAGTCAGATCATTAATTGCTGCAGTCAGATCCATTGCCACTGGATGGTCCCGTCCCGTACGTAGAAATTCCGGTGCATATATGCCAGCTACTCCCCTTGCAGCTACAGAGCTAATAGTACTAGAAATTGATTGATCCATCGGATAGACGACCGAGACTTTGTCTATCATCAGTCTTGTTCGTTCCCACTACTGCAATAGACAATGCAATCAGTAAGGCCACGTTGGGTTAGGGGAGTTAAATTTTAACTCTTATCATATCGAATGTTGCCGCACATGTATGAAGTACTAAATTTAGACTAATTACATATATGTTGACACAGTGTAGAGATTTTTCACGAGACAAATCTATTAAGCCTAATTACTCTATGATTAGAAACTTTTTGTTAAATAAGACGAAAATGCTACAGTGCAAGTTAAACTCTAGCTCCTCAAACCGAACACCTCCAAATAGGTCCCTTGAGTAGAAATTCCAGCTCATGCCAGTGCCAACTATCCATCCGTCACCTCCGAGCTGCACAGTAGGGCCTTGTTTTGATTTCAGAATTCACCCCTAAATTCTACTATGCAAAAAGGAGATTCTCCATTACATTAAAATGCCAGCAAATATATAGAGTACTAAATATAGATGAAATCATAAACTAATTGCACAGTTTTGTTGTACTTTGCGAGACGAACATTTTAAGTCTAATTAATCAATTTTTAGACAATTTTTTATACTAAAAAACAAAAGTGCTACAGTATTCAGGAGTGGCACATTGCATATTCGGTCACCCCGAGTCGGCGATCTAAACAAGGCCTAGTACTAGAAATTGAATGGTCCATCGGATAGACGGAGACTTTGTCTATCAGTCATGTTCGTCCCCATTAGACAATGCAATCACTAATAAATCACCGTCTATACATGTCCTCGTCAGTACTGTATAACTTGGGTTCATTTAATGTCTAAGACAAGCTTTATTTAGGTTTATGCTTGTTTAATATAAATAAACCTATAACTAAGTTATATATGATTCAATGAGTATGAAATTTTTACTACAGTTCAATCATACAATAATTATCCTACCATAAAAATTTCATCACAATTAAACCATAAAAATTACAGCTATAAATTATTTTAATTAATTGCAGAAAACATAGATCTAAAGCCACAACAAAAATTTTATACTAAACTATACCATATTATATATTCACTGTGTAAATCTACTCATATGGAGTGTAACAAAATTGAATTTTCTATTTTATGATTTTTTATGATTTACTATAATTTTTAAAAGATTCAGTCGAAATAAATATAAAAGAAAAAGACAAAACCGTCTTTAAAACGCTTATAACAGGGCCAGGGAGGTAAGATAAACAGTTTTAAAAGCCGAGAGAGGTGTTTTGCCTAGTTTTGGAGTTTAGATAAAAAAACGAACTTTTGCAAAAGTCAAGGTAACGTGGACTTTTTCCTAATTTTAATGCTACGCATATAAAGCAGATAAGTTTCTTGTCAACTAGACATAGGTGCAGATAGCAACAGTTAACAGAAATGGAACATAAAACCAAACTACTAGCACATGATGTCTTCATCCTTCCCTCACAACACGTCTCAACAAAAGCCCATCTTATGACAAGGGAGACACCACGACCATGGTCACCTAGTAAAGAATCGTGAACAGGCTCTACCAAACAGTACCTTGCACATTTGCCAGCAGCTCCCTCTTTCCGTCCCTTCCATGCTATCAGATTCAGTACCCATTCTCAAGACGCGGTCTCTTGCAGCTGCTAATCCTGACTCTGAAGTAACGAGTTCCATCCCATTCATGCTATTCGGTTCAGTGTGTCTTCTCAAGACACGGTCTGTTGCAGCCGCTAATCCTGACTCTAAAGTAGCGATTCTGTTTAGAAGAGAGTTCCTTTCATCATCAAGGAAGAAGGAATCTATATCTGTGAAATTCGAGTTGCCATCATCAATCAATTTTTCTTTGAATGATTGCAACGCGGTGAAAAGGACTGGGGAAGCTTCTTCTGTGCCAATGGGATCACCATCTTCAGAAATGTGTCCTGTAACTCAGGCTTCCGAATCCTCCTGTGACATAAAGAGAACTCATATAATCATATAAGTACTGTAAGATTCTGCATAGAAAAGGAAATTGTGGCAGCCAGCAAGGCAATAGATTCTAATGACACAGATCAATTAATTTAGCTTTTATATAACAAATGAAACTGAAATAAGATAAAATACCCTTGAATACAGCTCTGCCATCTCATATTGGTTAGCATTATTATAGAGTAAGTGGACAAAGAACTTCAGCCTCAAATATCGTCAATACAGCAGTTCGAATCCTTTTGGTATCATATAACGTACACAAACCCTCATGCTAATGTATACAGCCAGCAATTGAGCTCCCCTGCTACAAGTTAAAGTTTATTCATGTTACTTCATGTAAACCTGAAAGCCGATGGCACAACTCCACAAAAATATATTAACCCAATACTCTCATGTGATGCAAACTGCCTATAATTGAGGGAAGAAACATACCTTATTGTGTATCAAAGACATAGGCTCACCTTGCCATGTATCAAAGAAGACGGCCAGCTAACCATGATGTAGGGATCAACTGAGCACCAGATACGGTGGCTTTTCTTATGAAGCAAATTCACCTCAGCTGTTTCTAGGCAGAAGGACAGGAACCACTCAGGAGAGCGAGGGTCCCCATAGTAGTCAATAATTAGAGATAGGTATACAAAGCCATTGATAACCGCCATAGGCCGCATCCGAACATCAGCGCCTTCTGAACACTCGGTGATCTCAGACATTTGAGCGCAATGGGAACGTCTTGTGCAGCATGAATCTCTCGACACCATCGTCGTCGGCTGCCCAGAGCCAAACAGAAAGCATGCATTGCTGTACACAGACTACACAGAACTCTCCATCCTTGGTGTGGCCAAGCTGAAACTCTATCGAGAATGGCACTAATTTAAAGGGCGTCGGCAATTCCATTCGAGAGAACTGAAATGTGGCATTGTTGAGCACGAGGATGCATCCCTCCCCCTTTGTGTACCCAACAGACGAAGCCATTGACAACCCTGCCAGTGCGTCTGTCATTCTCAACCAGCGGCCCCCCAGGGCAGGGTTTAATTTATCGATAGAAAAAAAAATACCGGAGGTCACCGATAAACGGGTTTATCGGATTTATCGGAAAATTTCTCGGTCAAAAATAAAACAAAATAATACCTAATTTCACTGTAAGTTGTCTCTAAAGCATTTAGCATCAAGAACTAGCACATAATAATATTGATATAATAGAGTATCATACTTTCATGTAGGTGGAATACTGAAAATTGAAATCTCATCGATAAATAAATTTTACCGGACCTCAGCGATAAACGGGATTATCGGGTTTATCGAAATTTTATCGCCGATAAAATTTTCCCTGCCCCAGGGTCCACCTCTGGCAAGACGACCTGCTAGGTGATGGCGGCGTCGTGGCGAGGACCAGGTGCAAGGGGTCAAGGGGAGCGGGGTCGCAGGGAGGTTGCGGCTGGGAAGCAGGGGTCAGAGGCAGCTTGAGGTTCGGGGCTTGGCAACTGGTCGGAGGCGACTGGCGTGGGCCGGAGTCGTGCGCGAGCGGCAGTTCCGTGGTCGCGGGGCTGGGGTGTTTAGCGGGGAAATCGCACGGGGCAGGGTCATTAGCGAGACTAAAACGATAACATGTGGATCCTTTTAGTTGTAGATAGAGATAATACAAGAAAACAAATAATACAACAAAAATCTATCTCTGTCATAAAGGGATAGGTCTCATTTTCTATACAATGTTTTACCTCATTAATTTTTTTTCAATCAATTCGAAAGTAGAGTAGACGGAATATATGAATTTATCTTTAATCCTCACATTCCATTGATTTAGAAATGGATATTTGCAAATCAGATAATACCTAAAATAGAAAAATAGAGTCCCTATCCGTAGAATGGAAACCTTTTTCTTTTTTTTCGTGACTATCTCGGTCAAAAGTTTTAAGTCCTGTGCTGAAACTAAAAACATCCTCCTCTTTAATCTGGCCATAAAACATAGAATTAGAATACTCCCCCTCTTTTTTTTTACTTACTTTAGTTCTTTAGTTTTGGGAAAATAAATAGGGGGTACTTCTTTTCTTTCATATTGGTTGTCAAATGGATCCCGTAAGAATTCCCACTTCATAGATTCGGGGTATAAAGTTTATCAAAAAATTTCAAATTTCAAAACACGTATTCAAAACACATATGAGTAATGAGTAGTAGGGGCATATCCTGAATGTGCCTGATAGACAAAAAAAATTTCATGAGTCGCCGACGACCAAGGGCTAAGGAGAGCGTTGGATGACGAGCTGAGGGCTGAGGCTAGTCTCCTGAGTCCTGACGGGCAAGAACCTCGTGTTGACTTACTTGTAAAAAAAAGGATTTATAAAAAAAGGACCTCGAGTTGACTTGATTCTACTTTTCAATTATCCTATGATCGTAGGATCGCATCCTGATCCGTATTGGACTCAAGGTGGTACCCTGATCCGTATCCTACACAGGGTTATAGTCTGTTTTCGAACACAGAAAGCTAAATGACATAGCCAGCTATTTAAAATCTATCCTACAACTACAATCGTATGATCCTAGGATCGCATCCTATAATATATTGTAAATTTTATAATATCTAGATCTTAGGCAAAGACTTATGATATCATACAATAATTGAATAATTGATATAAATGATATTTTAATTAATTTACTTATAGATATTATAGGTTGGGCTTAATCTTTCTCTGTTGTTTCACGTGTTTAGAACTTTTTGAATACATATTTTGAGCACTCAATTTGCAAGATTTTCACCAGATATATACCCAGATTTTCGTAATTAACCAAAAGCAAATAATAACATGCACTTAGGCATGTGAATCAAACTCAAAACTATATTTTGAATTAATTGGTTTGTCATAAACGTCATATATTTAGAATCAGGGGAAGCATTTGATAGGCTACCATTCTCCTATATGTTCTCTCTCGTATCTGTCAAGCAAGAGTTGTTTTTTGCAACAAGATTAGTTTTGTTCATTGCATGATAAAACCCCTTGAAAAAGAACATTATGAAAACAGGAGCAGGCAGTTGCACTTTGGGCTAGTTATTACACACTTACACAGAAGACAAAACCAGTTCAACTAACTGGGCCCATTCACCATGTGCAAGTGGATTAGTGGAGCCACGAAATGCTCTGCTTTCTGCAGCGTCTGGTAACCTTGCTCTGCTTCTGTTATCAAGTAATGCTCTGCTTTATTGCACGCACATATGGCTGAACACTAAAAAAAGCATTAGTGTGACAATGTAGGAGTAAAACCAAGCAACAAGGAATTAATATTTTTAACATCAATCTGGAGATCAACACAATGGATCCATACTCCAAATTGAGGGAAGAAACATATCTTATTGTGCATCAAATACATAGGCATAGGCTCAACTTGCCATGTATCAAAGAAGATGGCCAGCTAACCATGATGTAGGGATCAACTTTGCACCAAATACTGTGCCTTTCCTTATACAGCAAATTCACCTCATCTGTTTCTAGGCAGAAGGATAGGAAACACGGGAGATTGAGGGTCCCCATAGTGGTCAACAATTAGAGATAGGTATACAAAGCCATTGTTAACCGCCGTAGGCCGCATCCGAAGAGGCGAACATCAGCGTCTTCTAAATATTTGGTGATCTCACTGACATTTGAGCGCAATGAGAACGTCTTGTGCAGGCGTGCAGCATGAACCTCTCGTCTCGACACCATCATCGTTGGCTGCCCAAAGCCAAACAGAAAGCATGCATTGCAGTACATTGACGACACAGAACTTCCCATCCTTGGTGTGGCCAAGCTGAAACATTGAGGATGACACTTTCCAGAGCGACGGTAAATCCATCCGAGAGAACTGAAATGTCGCAGCGTTGAGCGCGAGGATGCATCCCTCCCCCTCCCCATCCCCTTGTGTAACCAACAGACGAAGCCATTGATAACTGTGCCAGTGGCGTATCTGTCATTGTCAACCAGCAGCCCCCGGCGGTGTCCATCTCCGGCAAGACGACCTGCCACTCCATGGTGTGCGACGAGAAGATGGCCACGCACGCCCACGCCCACGCCCACGCGCGGTCCCGGTGGACGCGGACCACGCGGGACTGCCGCTGCTCCTCGCCGTCCGGGGAGAGCGTGTGGAACTCAAAGAAGGCGTTGTTGACGTCGCTGGTGTAGATGTTCAGGACCCGCGAGTACGGGTTGTAGCGGGCGCATTGGTCAGTGGCCCGGCTGTCGACGAAGCTGGCGTACCTGTCGACGTAGGGGAGCTCGGTATCGCTCCGCCACGCGGGCTCGGAGGCGTCGGAGTCTTGGAGTAGACCTTCGAAGAAGGCGGCAGCGATGTCGCTGCTCTTGCCGGCCGGCAGCTGCACGGACGATGGTGTGATTGTAGGAAGAGGGCGAGGAGCGTTGGTGCGCGGAGCTCATGGAAGCGGCGCCGGAAAGCTGGGGAGGAGCGGATCGGACGGCGCGGAGAAATGCGCGGCAGGAGAACTGTCTTTTTTTTGTTTTTTTTTTGCCTTTTTTTTAAATTCTCTCAAATATGCCTATGGCGGAAAGCTTTCATTACATAGACCCTCTTCTTGGTGCCATCGTGACTGGCGCCAAGCTAACACGCCATGGCGCCAGCTACGATGGTGCCAAAATCGTTTTACGTGGCAGCCGGTTGGTCTGACGTGGCAATAGGCTTGGCGTCAGGCTGGCAGGCGCCATGCCTGGCGCCATTATGTAATATCACTGTGCCCTCTTTCTCACGCGATGTCACTCTCAGTCCGTGCCGTCATCGTTGCGCCGCCCCGCCCGTCCGCCCTCGCCGCGCCGCTAGCCCGGCCGCCCGAGCCCGCGCCGCGCCTCCTCCGCCCATCCGAGCCCGCGCCGCGCCAACTCCGCCGCCAAGCCGTGCGGCTGTGTGCTTGCCTGCCCGCGCGGTCGTCCGCGGCCGCGCCTCCCCTCGCCATCCACCGGCGGCAGCGCAGCCTACAGCGCCGCGGCTCTAGGCGCCCCGGCCGGCTTCCAACACCGCGGCTCCAGGCCGGCCACCAGTGGCTCCAGCGCCGCGGCTCAGCCCGGCCGGCCGAGCAAGGTAATTTTTTTGTTTTTTTAATTTAGTTTTTTTAATATAGTTAGTTTAATTATATAGTTAGTTTAATTTAGTTTTTAATATAGCTAGTTTAATTATATATTAAAATAGTAATGTTAGTTTATTCAATTAGGTTAGTTTATTTACTTAGTTTAGGTTTTTTAGTTAGGTTAGTACATTTATTTAGTTTAGGTTTTTTAGTTAGGTTAGTTTATTTACTTAGTTTAGGGCTAGTAATTGAGGATTTTATATATTGAAATAGTAGTATGTATTAGTTTGTTATGATTTATATAATTTGTTATTTGGTTAGTTTATTTAGTTATGGATAGTACTTAGGGTTAGTTATGATTTTAATAATTAGTTACTAGGTTAGTCCATTTAGTATGGATAGTACTTAGGGTTAGTTATGAATTTAATAATTATTTTATAGGTTAGTTTATTTAGTTTTGGATAGCTATTTTTTGAAAACAAGTTTGGCCTAAACTTATTGTGTTTCCATTTAGATGGACAACCTAGTGAGCATATATCATGGTGGAACTGTGGAACGAGATCGCTATTGTTGACACTGTTTTTGGTACGTGTCAAAATGATCAGAATGGGCTAATCGGCAGGAGGAAAGTTACTGTATATGCTGACAGCCGATGAAAATCAGCTTGTGAGGATTGTTGCCGATGAATGGTGGTGACCGATGGAAAGGTTGATTTAGACTCAGAGACGTTGCCGATAAGACTGGAGATGTTATTGCCGATGCCGATGAAGGAAGATTTGAAGACTACTGTCGATGAAACGGGAGGCATGCCGATGGATAGTACTTAGGTCGATGAGAATTCCATCGTAATTAAGGCGGATAGGGAAATAGATAGGTGTTGATTTCCTTTTATATATTTATTAGAGTATGATTCATGTAAGAGTCATGTTTTTCCTTAGGTATGGACTCGGTGTCCTGGTCGTGTTTGGTTGTATTTCCTTAGATCAGGGTATAAATATAGACTGAGGGACAATGTAATAGATATATCAATCAATATCAATCAATATCAAACCAATTTTACTCCTATTTGCATTTACTTACTTTTCGGCGACTTCGTCAATTTGCATATTTTTCTTTTTACGAGTTCTCATCGATTCGACGAGCTGCATCGCTTCAGTGCGATCTTCGGCGATCCTCGAGTTCCGCGTGAGTACCTCTTGGTCGTGGCTTCCGGACGTATCGCTGTTGTCAAGACCAAAGTACTCGAACTTTTCATCCTTGTCGATTAACAGGTCAAATCGACTGGCACGTTTTGGATATCGATTCGGGTATTAGCCCTTTGTGTTTGCAGATCCACTTTTACATCAACACATCTTTTGGCACGCCCAGTGGGACCAATCAATACAATCAATATGTTCAATCATGAGATCAACATGGAGAACGTCATCACGATATCGGAAGAAGATCTCAAGGAAGAGCAGAAGCAGGCTATGGAGAATTACAGGCAGCTCTGCCTGAAATCATTCAGCTTGAACAGGAGCGGTGAAGTCATCCAGAAGCAAGATCTGCCGTTGCCTCGGCAGGTTTCCTTTGACTCCAATCCTGGTAAACTTCAAGAGATGGTTAATTCTGCAGTAAATCATGTTTTGATTAACCACTCCAATGTGCTGTCCAATACCGTTCACAATGCTGTGGTTCGAACTTTTAAAGAGGGACAAGTACCACCACTTTACGTTGGGTCAGCTTATCACCAACCAGAGTCGGCATCGATCAATGCTCCATCGGCTCCCTCAGCCGTTGCGGGTATAGAAGTTACTTCTCCAGTTTCGGCAGGTTTGCCTAATGTTCAATCTACACCGATAAGATCAGGTCCAGTGCTTTCAGGAGGACGAGTTCAGCTCAATATAGATCTATCGGCATCAGCTATGTCAGGGCATGTGTCTCAGAATAGCTAGATTCCTGCTAATTGGTGGGGATATGGTATGCCTCCGGAGTCATCTGCCTTCAATTCTGGGTTACCTCAAGTGTTTGACGCAGCAAGAAAAGCTCCTATATCATCGGCTGTTTCGCCGATGACTTAAGTGCCTCAATATGCCACATCAACCACTGTGCAACCAACTCTAGGAGGTTTCCAGATGCCTTTGTTTCAAGCACCCAATACAAGTCCAGATGCCTTTGTTTCAACCACGATGCAGCAGAAGGCCCCTGCTATGAATCAATCTGGGGTGCGGTTCATGCCTCAAGCTGGTTATACTAATTATCCAACAATATTAGCAAATTACCAGCCATCGACAAGTTTTGTACCGATGGGTTCTAATAATAGTGGGTTAGGACAGTTACCTGTTCAGCATACACCTCAGCAAAATCAGCAAGTTGCAGGAATTTAGCAAGGTCATATGTAAGCTGGTTTTCAGAATCAAGCATCGGCAGCTCAGCCGACGAATCCTTTCCAGCAGGTTAGTGGACCACAAGTGACGGCGAATATGACGATTGCGGAGATCGTGTACCACAAAGATACGTGGAGGGATATCAGCAGGCACCTCCTGTAGAAATTCAGCCAGTTCGTCAGCAGGAGGCTGATGCTTTTTAGGCTGATAAGATAGCAGAAATTATGAGAGATCAGTTTGGAATAAAGCCCAAAGTTAATACATATTCTTATCGAACTCCATACCCTCCAGCATATGATTTAATTCCTCTCCCAAATCGGTATAAGGTACCAGATTTCACTAAATTCTCTGGACAAGATGATACATCAACGATAGAACACGTCAATCGCTTCATTGTTCAATGTGGAGAGGCAACTAGCAGAGATGAATTAAGAGTTCGACTATTTTCATCATCTCTATCTGGATCAGCATTCACGTGGTTCATTTCATTACCACCAAATTCTATTATTACTAGGGCCGATTTAGAAAAACAATTTTATAAGTATTTCTTTGCTGGAATCCATGAAAAGAAGCTTACCGATTTAGTAAAATTGAGACAGCGTAATGATGAATCGGTAGAAAGCTTTGTGCAAAGGCTACGAGATGTAAAAAATAAGTACTACAGCCTGGTGCTGGATGATCAACAGCTTGCCGATCTGGCTTTCCAAGGGTTATTTCCACATCTTAAGGACAGATATGCCTCTCAGGAGTTTGAAAGCCTGAGTCATATTGTACAAAGGATCTCTGATCAAGATACTAGGGTTTTTTAGCCTAAAAAGAATTGGAGCAAAAAAAGTATCATTTATTGAGGAAGTAGAAGATTCTGATTCTGATGAAGAACCAGTTATCGGCTTAGCTGAGTGGGTTAAGAATAAAAAGCCGATATCTTGTCCCTTTGGTCAGAAAGAACCAGAGAAATTTACCTTTGATATCACCAAAGCCGACAAGATATTTAATCTTTTGCTTTAAGAGGGCCAAATTAAGCTGTCACCCAATCATGTGATCCCATCAGCAGAAAAGTTGAAGAAGATCTTGTACTACAAATGGCACAATGCAACCTCACACAGTACAAATGGTGTTCAGGCAACAGTTACAATCGGCTATTGAATCTAGGAGAATTAAGTTTGGTAACTCCAAGACCCAGAAGCCGATGAAAATTGATCAACACCCTTTTCCAGCAAATATGTTGGATGCCAAGGGTAAGACCAAGGTATTGACATCAGAGGCTGCTGAGAAAAACGCATCAGTGGATCCTCAGCATCGGATAACTACCGATGATGCAAAAAGTAAGGGTCTGCTGGGAGAAAGTAGTAGTTCCAAAAAACCTCCTCGACCTAGCATTGTGATAACTCATCGAAGTCAGCAGGAGGGTTGGCGTCAGCGTAGGAACCGATATCGACAACAGCAAGAAGAAAGACATCGGGAAGAATGGTATCGACATAAAGATCATTGGAGGTGCCCGTTTTTCATCCATTGCTGGGAAGAAGGTATTAAATTACCAACTGTTGAAAATTGCCCTGAGTGCAATGATTATTATGGGGCCAATCGACTAGAAAGGAGGTTTCAACCTGGCAATCAGGGTTTATCTATCAATGAGCCGATCAGAGGCAGAACATCAGTGCATGATCGGCTGGGGGCAGACTTAGTGTACATGAAAGACTTGGTAAACACGCTGGATATTTTCCAATGAATCAAGAGGAGCTTGAGGAGATGGCAAACGCAAGAGTTCCCGATGAAGAAATATTCTACAGGGACCCTAATATACATCATGTAGAATCAACTAGGACCTGTTATCAGCCGGTTTCGAGAACTAAGCTTCCTTGATGGTGCCCTGAGGGTATGACAAAGACACAGAAAAGGTGGATGCAGCGTGAGCGTTAGGAGGATCTATACCGAGAGGAAAGTTCCTCCAATGAGAGGTCTGGCCATCAGTAGTGTCAGGTGAAACACAAAAATAAGGGTCCATCGGTAGATATTAATATGGTATTTATGTTGCCGATGGAGTTTCTAGCACTTTCTGATGATGAGGAAGAAGTTGTTCTCTCCGATCAAGTAGCTCAGCTGGCACTAGATCCAATGATGGTTGTTTTTGAGAAACCTACTGATGACGAGAGATAGCATCTCAAAGCTTTATTTGTGAAAGGCAGAGTTGATGGGCAGCCTGTATCCAAGATACTTATCGACGGAGGAGCTGCAATTAATATTATGCCTTATGTGATGTATCAGAAACTTGGTAAAGGAGATCAAGACTTGACCAAAACCGATATGATACTGAAAGATTTCGAAGGCAATGTGTCACCGGCTAAAGGGGCAGTATGCGTTGAATTGACCATCGGCAGTAAAACCTTGCCGACGACGTTATTTGTTATTAATGGCAAAGGTGCATATAATCTGCTTCTAGGAAGGGATTGGATTCATGCCAATTGTTGTGTTCCTTCTACAATGCATCAATGCCTCGTACAATGGATTGGGGATAAGATTGAGGTTGTCCCTGGTGATTCTTCTTATATCATCGTATCGGCAGAATCAGATACTTATGAGCGAACCAAATGCATATCAGGAGAAGTTTGGGAAAAAGAGTTTCTTAGAGTTGCTGATTATGAAATTCCACCGATCCAAGCAGTCGGTTCTGAAGAAGAGTTTTAATGGATAGGTTTGCCGATGATGGAAAATTAGGTCAGGGGTTCACATCGGCTGATGATTTAGTAGAGGTAGATATTGGTAATGGTGATAGGCCAAGGCCTACTTTTATTAGCGCTAAGTTAGATTCCAAGTGTAAGCAGCAAATAACCAATTTGTTAAAGGAATATAAAGATTGTTTTGCTTGGGATTATTCTGAAATGCCTGGATTAGACCGATCGATAGTTGAACATCGGTTACCTATCAAATCTAGATTTTGGCCATATCAGCAGCCAGCACGCCGATGCAACCCTAATATACTTCCTGGCATTAAGGCCGAAATAACTAAATTGATTGAGGCAAAGTTTATTCGGCAGTGTCGATATGCGGAGCGGATTTCTAATGTGGTTCCTGTTTATAAGAAAAACGGGAAACTTTATGTTTGTATTGATTTCAGGAACCTCAACAAAGCCACATCGATGGATGGCTATCCAATGCCTATTGCTGATTTGTTGATTGATGCTGCAGTCGGACATCAGATTATCAGCTTCATGGATGGTAATGCAGGTTACAATCAAATATTCATGGCTGAAGAGGATGTTCCCAAGACTGCTTTCAGATGTCCAGGTCATGTGGGGTTGTTTGAGTGGATAGTCATGACCTTCGGTTTGAAAAATGCCGGTGCTACTTATCAGAGAGCTATGAATTTTATTTTTCATGAATACATCGGCACATTAGTAGAGATCTACATTGATAATATAGTGGTTAAGTCTAGGGATATCACAAAACATCTAGCCGATCTACGAAGGATACTGGAGTGCACCAGGAAGCATGGATTGAAGATAAATCCTAATAAGTGTGCATTTGGTGTATCGGCAGGTCAATTCTTGGGTTTTATGATGCATCAGAGGGGTATTGAAATCAGTAGAAAGTCTATTGATGCAATTAACAAGGTAGTTGCTCCTGCCAGTAAAACTGAATTGTAATCTTTGATCGGCAAGATTAATTTCATTAGAAGATTCATATCTAATCTGTCGGGTAGGATCAAGGCTTTCAGTCCATTGCTTAAATTGAAGGCCGATCAGGAATTTGTATGGGGAGCTGAGCAGCAGTTAGCCCTAGATGAAATTAAGAAGTACTTAGCAAATCCTCCAGTGCTAGTTCCACCTCAACACGGGAAGCCTTTCAGGTTGTATTTGTCAACTGATAATACTGTTATCGGTTCAGCTCTTATTCAAGAATTTGAAGAGAAAGAACATGTTATTTATTATTTGAGCAGAAGATTGGTGGATGCTGAGACAAGGTATTCGGCCATCGAGAAATTATGTTTGTGTTTATACTTTTCTTGTATCAAATTGAGGCATTATTTGCTATCGGCTGAGTGTACTATCATATGCAAAGACGACGTGGTCAAATATATGCTGTCGATGCCAATATTAAGTGGTAGAATCGGCAAGTGGATTTTAGCATTGTCAGAATTTGACCTACGTTACGAATCGGCTAAGGCAGTTAAGGGGCAGGTTATGGCTGATTTTGTCACTCAGCATTGTAGTACAGTGAACTCTCTGGAAGTTGCCCCTTGGACACTTTTCTTCGATGGGTCTACGTGTGGTGAAGGAGCAGGTATTGACATTGTGTTGATTTCACCTCTAGGAAGGAAGTATGAGTTTTCATTGCCGATTGTTGCTACATCGACAAACAATTAGGCTGAGTACCAAGCTTTGATAAAAGGGTTAGAATTGCTTAGGTTGATACGTGCTGATGCTGTTCAAATCTTTGGTGATTCTATGCTTGTTATAAATCAATTAGCTGGGATTTATGAATGCCGAAGTGAAGTTTTAATTTCATATTATGAGAGATGTTTGCAATTATTGAAGGAGTTTAGAGATTTTTGTCTTGAACATATTTCTCGATTGCATAATGAAGAAGCTAATCGACTAGCTCAGCATGCTTCAAGGTATCAGCTTATCCAGGAAGTGCTAAACTCGGCAGTTGATACCGATGACTGGAGAAAGGAGATTGTCGATTATTTAAAGGATTCATCTAAAATGTTGAAAGACGTATAAGATTCCAAGCCACCAAGTATGTGCTCCTTGACGATGAATTATATTATCGGACTATAGATGGAGTTTTACTCAAGTGAATTAGCGGTGATGAATCGAAAAGCTTGATGGGTGAAATCCATGAATGAGTATGTGGAGCACATCAATCGGCTTTCAAGATGAAATGGATGATCAGAAGGAATGGATACTATTGGCTGACTATTCTTGAAGATTGTTTTAAATATTTTAAAGGATGTCAGGGGTATCAGAAGTTCGGTAATATTCAAAGAGCGCCTGCATCGGCTATGAACCCTATAATTAAACCTTGGCCGTTCAGAGGATGGGCTATCAATCTCATCGGTCAGATTTATCTGCCATCAAGCAAAGGACATAAATTTATTCTGGTTGCTACCGATTATTTCACAAAATGGGTTGAGGCAATTCCTTTGAAAAAGGTGACATCGGCTAATATGATCGATTTTGTGAAAGAGCATATTGTTTACCGATTTGGTATTCCTCAAACTATCACTACCGATCAGGGTACTATGTTTACATCGGGAGAATTTGATGAGTTTGCCGTTGGTATGGGGATTAAAGTTTTGAATTCTTCTCCCTATTATGCTCAAGCTAATGGTTAGGTTGAGGCTTCTAACAAAGGGATTATCAAACTCATTAAGCGCAAAATTAAAGAAAATCCTAAGCGGTGGCATACAGTATTAAATGAGGCCCTATGGTCATATCAGATGGCATGTCATGGTGCAATCAAAATAACGCCTTATTAGTTAGTATACGGACACGACGTAGTGTTGCCTTGGGAAATTAAAACTGGCTCTAGGCGGATATGTTCTCAAGATCAACTAACAGCCGATGACTATGATACTCTTATGAAAGATGAGTTGGAAGATGTGGCAGGTCATTGGTTAAGGGCTTTAGTTAGCATCGAAGAAAATAAGAAAAAAGTAGCCAGATGGTATGATAAGATGGTGAAGGTAAAGGAGTTTGCCGATGGAGATCTGGTTTGGAAGTTGATTTTACCGATTGGGACTAAAAGTTCAAAGTTTGGAAAGTGGTCTCCTAATTGGGAAGGTCCATATCAGATAAATCAATCTGTTCCTGGTAACGCGTATATTCTAGAAACCCTCGAAGGGGTTGTGTTTCCCAGAGCATTAAATGGAAAATATTTAAAGAAATATTACCCTAGTATCTGGATGGATGCATAAAAGTATAACTGCCGATAACGGTCCTATCGGCTAGAATCATACAAGGACATCAGTGTTTCATAAAGTGCCGATGCAATAGACAAGATTTACAAGTTTAATAAAGATTGGATAGCCGATATCGCACGCAGGCGAATCTGATCGGCTTCCTTTATCTCTGTGATGTCTTCATCGGCAGCTCCCTCCACAGGCTTAAGTTTTTTCTTCATTGCCAGGGCTTTGCGAGCTTGGATGTCTCTTTCTTGTTGAAGGGCCTTGATAAAATCGGGTAACTAGTTTTCTTCTTGTCTGGCATGAGTTAGGGCTGCCTCGACTTCTTTCAATTCAGCCAGTAGAGCCATTCTCTTTGCCGATAATTCCAAGATTTTCTGCTTAAGTTTAGCACCCGAAGTTTGCAAGTTGCCGATGCTCTTGTGCTTCTCATTGGCAATCTGTTTCAGTTGTAGCATCTCTTCTTTGAGGTGAGCCTGAGCTGCTCTATCGACAATACATTGAGCAGCCCTTTGATATTGCAGTTGTCGGCTTTCTAAGTGGGCTGCTACCAAGATTGCTTCTTCAACATCGGCAGGGACCTGGCCACGGATTGTTTTGAAGATTGCCTTTACAGGGTCTGAATCATCTACCAGCTGGGCGGTATCTTGCTGCAGTAAGTTTAGGAGAGCCTCCAACTTGGACTTGATTTCTGCTGATATTGTTCCCAGTGCAAGAGAAGAGCTTGCTTCCTCTCCGTCATCGTCAGAAACGTCGATGGCAAAGGAAAATAGACTGTTTGGAGAGCCTTGTTCCTGAAAAGAAGAAAAGAGGTCAGTTAAGGACAGGTATGAATATTATAAATCGGTTAGGTCAATCGGCTTACCTGCTTCAAGGCAATTTCCTATATTTGACTGGAGGAAGCGGCCTGGAGTGTGCCGTGTAGAGGATCGGTTAAGCTTGCCGATGGGATATTCTCTGTGGTCTCATCGGTAGTTGGCCCTTGGGACACGATGGCCGATGGTGTGCCCTGTGCAGGAGGATTGACTGCTTGCTCAGTTGCATTGGCCGATTCTGGCTGGCTGGGAGGCGCTGGATCAGATGTTGGGGTCGACACGGACTTCTGTCATTTTGGCTGTGCCTCAGCATCTGTTAAAGCTTTGCGCTTTGCTTGGGCCTCAGCAACAGTTGGCTGGGGGGCATCGGCAATTGTTGGTTGTGAAGGTTGGACATCTGGTACACTTGCCGATGTATCCATTTGTTGCTGCAAAATGGGTGTAAGATATGATATTTAACAAATTTAATGTAAAGTTGAAGGAATACCTCTGAAGGTTTATCAGAGATGGTGGTGCTTGATGTCAGAGGAGTTGCCGATGATGATCCAGCAGTGGTTTTTACACCCTGAAAATTAGTGTTAATACAGTCTGAGATCGGCATGAGTTGGAATAAATAGGGTTGTTACCTTGAATGCTTTGATCAGGGTCGTAGCAGCAGCCAATGGAGTGGCTCTAGCCGTAGCCAGTTTGGACTTGGAGGTGATTGTCTTGGCACGAGTTCTCTGATGAGTTAGAGTGGCCAAGGTAGGGGCGTTGTAGCCGATCGGTGATATTGGGGAGACAGGCCAAAGATCAAAGGGTTTCCCACTCTTGCTTTTAGATGGTGCTGGGTTATTGAGCTGTCGCAAGAAAGTTAGTTGCCGATATATAAAAGAAAAAGGCAGAAGGGTGTTAAAAGAAACTTACTACATCATCGGGAATAATATGCTCAGGGTCAATCATATGCCGATATGTATGAGCGGATGTTGCAAATAGTTGTCCCCTCCACTCTTGCCACCATAGCTTATATGATTCAGTAATAAAAGATGCTGGCATCCAGGTGGATAGATCGACATCTATAGCATCGATATCAGGAGAAAGTGGCACTACCCTGCTCCAGTCCGTTCCGCTGTTGATTGTTTCTCTCGGTTTAATCACATCGGCAAAACAAAGTTTGATTGGCAACTGCCCAAAAGCCAATTGACGTGATACTGCCGATGGGTTGTAGAACTCATAAGTGATGTTGGTGTTTTTTCCCACTGCCAAAGGTGTTCACTGGGATTGCCCTGGGAGTAATGATGGCCATCATAAGTTCATCATCCTTATTTAGGGCATCATCGGCAAAGTTGAAAAGGAGAGGGAATCTAGTTTCTTCATCGATGTAGGGCACCTAGGCCTAGTGATCACGGGAAAGACCGTTGTAGAAGCTTTGGAAGAATCGACCGATCTGATCTTCGTTGGCCTCTGTTCCAGGAAGAACAATTATGGCTTCACCAAAATTGAGGGTGGGCGTGTTGCCGATTCTTCATCTCCAAGTACGTGATCTTCGGCGATTTCTCGCGGGAATTGTTGGGCAAAGAAGTCCTATTGCAAGCGTTTGTGCATGTGGGCATTCAGCCACATGTTAATAAACCACCATGGGCCTCCTAAGTTGCCGATGGGTTCACCAAGCAGAAGTTTCTGGGAGACTTGATGTAAAAGATGATAAGTAGAGCTCAGAAGATATCGGCCAAGAGGGAACCTTACACCGTTGGCCAAGAGTTCAGCTGCGGGGAGGAAAGCGTTGGTTGGCCCTACCGATCGACCACAGAAAATGAATTTTTCTAACCACATATTTAAGAATGTGGCATGTTCCCTCTAACTGACTGTCCCGGTTCTCCTGTATTCTTGAATATACACTGTCCAACCACCGATGTTGCGGGTATTCACTCTATACTCAGATTTCCTGCCATAAATGGAGGCTTCATCGGCAGTTGAGATATCCAGGCCAGTGAGCATGTATACATTGGCAAGTGTGGGGGTAGCTGGGCCATGTCCAAACATAAAAGTATTTGTTGTGTCTGACCAAAAGTAAGCAGCAACGATCATCATCGACTCGTTCTTCTGCATATCGGCAATGGATAGCCTAATGCATTGGTCTAACTTCCATTCTGCCTAGTACACTTGCATCGACCCGTTTACCCTCAAATACCAATCTTTCCATCCTTTGGTGGTTTTGGGCCAAGATCGGAATGTATCTTTCCATAAATTCAGGGAGAAATTCTGGGCTCTGAAAGGGATTCTGTTAACTTCTGCATTGATCAAATCAGTTGGATCTGGGTCACCCATTGGACCTAGGCATTGGAAGTGTGGCTGATCGATTGGAATAACTAACTTGTTACATAGTTCCTAAGTGTGGAGGATCAAAAGAACAGAGAAAAAGGGGAAAATTACCAACTATATGAACTTGCAAGGGCAAAAGGAATCAAGGTAAAAAGTAACAGAGGTGGAACGAACCGCAGGGACATCGAAGTTGATTGCCATTGTCTTGAGGAAGATGGGGGCACAAGATGGAGACTCGAGGTTGATGCTGGAGAAGGTTCTTGTTGGTTGAGGTCGCGCGGTTGTTCGTCAGAGTCGCCGCCGGAAAGAGACAATGCCAAAGGTTGGAGTCTGAGGGTAGAAGACGAGCGTTCCAGAGAAATCTATTTATAGGCCGATTGGAGTAGGAGTATTCTGGACTTATCTCTCTGCCGTGCGCGTGTGGGTTGAGGTGGTTCAGATGGATATGGTAACTGTTCGCACGATAATCAAGGGATTGTACAGATGATTTGATGGCAAGTAATCATGACTTGGAAGAGATCTCGGTACAGGATATTTTAATTCTAAAAATGGCGGTGTCATTGTGTTTGGTTCTTGTCGATGGATTATTATTTTGATATCTTAACCATAATCGAAGCAAGAGTGGTTGGAGATCGTGCGACATATACTGAAGTGCGTGAATCAGGACTAGATTTGATTGGATTTGGTAACAAATCATGTTATGCTCGGAGGATGAGTTAAGATAATTGGGTGAAGGCAATCATTGTCTAGAGTAAATTTCGGAGCATCAATGATTTTATACTCTGAAATTGGGGGGCATGTGTTGACACCGTTTTTGGCACGTGTCAAAATGATCAGAATGGGCTAATCGGCAGGAGAAAAGTTACTGTATACGCTGACAGCCGATGAAAATCAGCTTGTGAGGATTGTTGCCGATGAATGGTGGTGACCGATGGAAAGGTTGATTTAGACTCAGAGGCGTTGCCGATAAGACTGGAGATGTTATTGCCGATGCCGATGAAGGAAGATTTGAAGACTACTACCAATGAAACGGGAGGCATGCCGATGGAAAGGAGGTCGATGAGAATTCCATCGTAATTAAGGCGGACAGGAAAATAGATAGGTGTTGATTTCCTTTTCTATATTTGTTAGAGTATCATTCATGTAAGAGTCACATTTTTCCTTAGGTATGGACTCGGTGTCCTGGTCGTGTTTGGTTGTGTTTCCTTAGATCAGGGTATAAATATAGACTGAGGGACAATGTAATTGATATATCAATCAATTTCAATCAATATCAAACCAATTTTACTCCTATTTGCATCTACTTACTTTTCGGCGACTTCGTCAATTTGCATATTTTTCTTTTTATGAGTTCTCATCGATTCGACGAGCTGTATCGCTTCAGTGCGACCTTCGGTGATCCTCGAGTTCCACGTGAGTACCTCTTGGCCGTGGCTTCTGGGCGTATCGCTGTTGTCAGGACCAAAGTACTTGAACTTTTCATCCTTATCGATTAACAGGTCAAATCAACTGGCACGCTTTGGATATCGATTTGGGTATTAGCACTTTGTGTTTGCAGATCCACTTTTGCATCAACAGCTATGGTTACATTGAGTTTGTGGACATGCAAAGCGTGCCTGTGCTATTCAACGAGAAGCCATCATTTAGTGAGTTGGTTGAAAGGGCTCGGGAGGAGGTAGATTGCCAAGGAGATGATTGCATCGTAGTCAAGGGTGTACTTCACCTAGGTTCCCCTCCCAACAAGCTAAGGAAGATGATCCTGATTGGCAGTGCAGATCAGTAGGAGAAGTATGTGAGATCGGTTATGAAGAGCCAATTTCAAAGTTTGGATGTGGTCGTGCAGCGGGTGCTTATAGATCCCATACCTCTTCGGTTCTCCCCGCCTATGGGTGAGCAGGCATACTCCGATCATCCCATCACGCAACGTGATGTTGATGCGGAGGTTCGGCCTACCATTCCCGATGCACAATCGGCACCCAATGGTGTGTCGGATCCTTCTTAGGAGATTCCATTGACACAAAACCATCTGAGTAAGTGTCCATTAGGCATCTTTCTTTCCTTCTAGCTTACTCTCTTCTGTGTGTCCACTCTTCTCATCATGCCCTCCTATTCTTTGCTATGTTGCAGGAAATGTTCCCGACAATGAGGGCGCTCCTCCTGCTGATGCTCAAGTCCAGCATGCAGATGGAATCCGCACATCCAATAGTGTTGAAATTATTATCGATTCCGAGCCATATCAAATGGCAAGGGCTGTTAATTCTGATGATGATCGTCCTGTTGGTGAGCTCATGGAGAGTGACGTGGAGATTCTGAGGCGTGTCTTCCCCGGCCGTGATCCTATGGTTTATGAGTTTAGTGATCTAACTCATTCAGACCAGGCGTTTGCAGAAGGTCGTGATGATGAGCTATAGGATACTCCTAAGGCTAGTCCTAGCATGGAGATTGAGAAGGGGATGGTATTCAAGGACCTCCCTGCATTGAAGAGGTGGTTGCAGGCATTTGCAGTGATACACAAGAGACCATACAAGGTCCTGTATTCCTATGTGGAGTGGTGTTACACGGTTGTGTGTGACAAGAATCGATGCCCATGGAGGGTTTGTGCAAGGAAGCAGAAGGTCACCGGAAAGTGGAAGATCACAAGTTGTCGGGCCACATGATTGTGCTTCACATGACCTCAACACGAAGCATCGACAGTTGACATTTACCCTCATTGTAAAGCGGTTGCTGGATGTACTGCAAGGAGAGCCTAACATGAAGGTCAGGACAATAATCGCAATAGTTAAAAAAGTTTATGGAGGTTATGAGATAACTTATGGTAAACCTAGAGGGCTAAGCAGTGGGCGTGGAAGATGATATATGGTGACTGGGAGAATGGCTACGAGCAGCTTCCAGTACTTTTCAATATAATAAAAGCTATGAATCTAGGCATGCACTATGAGTATGTCCCTAGACCAGACGCATTGATCAATGGGAGGCAGATATTCTTCCGTGCTTGCTGGTGCTTCCCTCAGTGTGTTGAGGCCTTTAGGAACTATCGTCCAGTCTTCTCCATCGATGGTACATTCTTGATTGGCAAGTACCATGGCACACTTCTCATAGCCATATCCTGTGGTGCAAACAACAAGCTTGTTCCTTTGGCATTTTCTTTGGTTGATAGGGAGAACAATGACAGCTGAGGATGGTTCTTGAGGCTAGTTCGGATACATGTTGTTGGGCTTGGAAGGGAGGTTGGCATCAGATCTGATAGGCACCAGGGCATACTAAATGTCATGCAAGAGGAGATGCATGGATATGCACCTTTGCACCATCGTTGGTGTACTAGACACCTTGCCGAGAATCTACTCCGGAAGGATAGTGTCAAGGATAATTTTGATCTTTTCCAAGAGGCAGCTAGACAGCTTGAGGACATGTACTTTAGGAGAAAGTTAGAGGAGGTCATAACTGCCTCAAATGCAGAAGGTAGATAGTGGCTGAATGGTTTGATGAGAGATGTGGAGAAGTGGACAAGAGCTCACGACACCGAGGGCTAGAGGTACGAGTTTTAGTGCAGCAACATGGACGAGTCTTTCAATAAGTTATTGCTGGGGATTGTGTGGTATGCCTGTGAACGCTATCGTGCAATTCACTTCTATAAGCTTGTTGCATGGTTCAACGATAGACACACCCATGCATTGCAGTTGCAGAGTGAGGGAAAAATTTGGGCTCCGACACAAATGGCACACTTAGAGAAGGCGAGAGAGAGGGCCGGCACACATGAGGTCATATGTTTCGACCACGCCACAGGGAGATATGAGGTGAAGCATACCAGCGATACCACTTCTGACGGAGAGGTCCGAGAGTCGAGGATTCATATGGTGGTCCTTCAAGATTTCTCATACACTTGTCATAGACCAAGGCAATATCACTTTGTATGTTCTCACCTTGTGGCAGCAGCTAGGCACCGTAACTATGACGCCGAGGCCCGGATACCTCATGCGTTCAGTGTGGACGTGCTTGTGCAGACATGGAGGCCACGATTCGAGCCATTTCGGGACTCTAGAGAGTGGCCACCGTACGACGGTCCCAAGTACATTCCGGATCCTGCTTATCGGTGGAACAAGTAGGGCTCTAGAAAAAGGTTCAGGCATAGGATGGTTATGGATTAGATACCCGGTAGGACCCGACGTGGCCGAGCCACCCCATTTCTTACTGACCCAACCAGTATGAGTGTGGCAAGTGTGGTAGAATTGGCCACAATTCTCGCTCATGCCGTTGGCAAATTAGTGAGGTGTGGCTTGTATTTATTTGAATTATTTAAAACCTATCGTGTTTGTTGTACATATATTGTTTTATGTTTCTATGCAGATTTCACTTATAAAGTACTGACTACCTTCATTTCATTTTATAGGATGGCGCAATTCCACCTTCTGGACCCGGTGTACGACGAGACCCTCTGAGCACGTCTCATAGTGGCGGGGCAGGTACGTTCCTAATCTTCGAGACAACAAACTACAAATGATAAGCGTCAGTCAAGTAACATTTGTCGATTATCTTCTGTTTCTATGTAGGACCTTCCGCTCCTTCGTCCTAGAGGCCATGGAGGGTTCTTGGACATGACGTACGACGACAGGTACACGCCTTACCTAGTGAGAGCTAGCCTAGACGTCGTCTCTTTCTAGGTTCATCATGGCCTGCCCCAGTTCAACTCGGCGGGCTTGACTTCACTGGTTGACAGGTATTTCTGGAGCACATAGGTTGTAATCATATTCATTTGATCATTGGCTAACCTTTCTTGATTTAGATTTATTTTTGTTGAAATTATAGGTGGTGGCCTGAGACTCAGCTTCCACATGGCGTTTGGGGAGATGACAGTCACGCTTGAGGACTGTCAGAAGATGCTAGGCCTGAGGATCCGAGGGAGGGCAGTGACAAGGCATATCCGCTCAGATGGTTGGATAGATCGGGTGGAGGCCTTCATTGGACGTGAGGTGGGTGAGCAGGGGGCACGCACTTCAGGCGTGCTACTCTCCTGGCTGTGGACGGAGTTTGCACAGTGTCCTCCCGAGGCAAACGACCAGACTATTCAGTACTACTGCAAGGCTTGGATCCTACACCTGTTCGGCACCGTTCTCTTCCCAGACAGAATGGGGGATATAGCATCGTGGATGTGGATTGATTGCCTCACTGACTAGGACCAGGCGGGTCACTACAACTGGGGATCTACAGTGTTGGCTTTCCTCTACAGCTAGCTTTGTGAGGCGTGTCAGAGGACTTCACAGTCGGCCTCACTTGGTGGATGCATGTACCTCTTGCAGCTGTGGATGTGGTCGCGCCTTCCGGTTGGTCGTCCCACAGTGCTCGCTGGTCGAGAGTGGTTCACAGGTCAGAACCCACGTCTGCAGCCGACGTGGGCATACCTATGGGACCGGGTGGCACTTACGCACGCCAGGATGGACCGGACGTACAGAGAGTACACGGACGAGTTAGACAGGCTCACGACCTCTAGTGTAAGTATAAACTATTACAAATGGTGGATTCAATAGATTTTTGAGTTTGCCATCTAAAACATTTGTTTCAACACGTTGTAGGTGACTTGGGAGCCGTACGCGGACAAGGGGGCACTTCCCTTTCGGGTGAGCATCTGGTGCCACAGCGACAGTGAGCTGTACAGGGCCACATGCCCACTTATCTGCTTCTACGCTATCGAGTACCACCTTCCATGCCGAGTGGAACGGCAGTTCGGATTGAGGCAGCTGTGGCCACTGCCTCCACAGTCGACCAGTGTTGACTTGCACAAGTAAGTTTCCTGTTCTTTTAGTTCAACCGTTATCCTAGACTTGCAATTCACTATGGATTGAGATGGATAAATTACCTTTTTTATGTGTGTGGAATGTATTCTTGTTGGATGATATGTTCATGTTCGATTGTCTGTGTTTGGCATCAATAAACAAAGAAAACTCTGCCGAAATTTTTAACTTTGGCATACATACATGATACACTACCTTTATATTCATTAACTTGCAACCCTATTATTATCAAATCACTGTGCATTGAGATGGATGAATTAATACTTCATAAGTTTGTATGTGTATGCAATTTATTGTTGTTGGATTATATATTGATGTTGGATATATTCATGTTGGATTGTCTATGCTTGGCATCAATAAACAAAGGAAACTCTGCCGAAATTTTTAACTTTGCCATACACAAATTCTATAACCACTTTGTATTCACTAACTATGGTGTAATTGTTTTGTAGGCTCGATCGTAAGAAGAACAGGAAAATCTTTGATTGGGCTGGAGAGCACCAGGGATATATTACCGACTGGGACTTATTTGATGACAATGTGGTCGACAACAACAAGCCGCACACGAATAGAGAGTACAGGCGGTACCAAGTTTGGTACCACCGAGCGACTCGTCTGAGGCTTAGGCTACAATGGTCACAAGATGACTACGCATACATTGAGTCGTCCGAGGACGACGACACGGTGTACGACCGCTCCACTCATGCAGGTCGTCAGGTCGATGCAGGGCCCATCTTAGACAGTGTGGTATGTCATTTCAACTATTTTTATACTCACTAACTTGCACAGCATGAGATTATAACTGTGAAGTTTGTTGCAGGGTAACTCTCTCGTGCTCTCCTACGAAGAGATATAGTGCTTTCGACCGAGGGCGAGGGACGACGAGACGCGTAGCTTCCTTGATATAAGTTTCTAAACATATGCAACTAGTACATAACCAACACATCCAATAAATACTACTTTACATGATTTCGTGAAATAGAGACTGGCACGCCAGATATGTCGTGCCGCTGTGTGTTGTGGGTGCATGACAGCCACGGCACAAGATGTGCACGGGCCTTATGTAGCCGGAGGTGGCATTGGTTCGTCTAGCCACGCACAGACAGGGTCATGAGGCATTGCCACCGAGGACGACGACGACGAGGACGAGCAGGATGAGGACAATGACTAGCAGTAGGAGGAGATTGGAGCCTCTTAGCTAGAGGATGCTCCGTCCACTCAGCCGACGCAGCAGCACGGTATGAGACGACGCCGACCACCTGACCCTTACACTCTAGGCACCGGCGCTCTTGGACACAAGGGCAAGGCTAAGTCTAGGAGGCAGTGAGCGCTTTGGGTGATGCTTAGTTAGATGTGCTAGACTATTAGTTAGGCTACTTGGATTGTATGGACTATGTGGACTGTACGGACTCTTATTATGACTGTGCTACCTTGTTATTTTGGACTGCATGAGCTATTTCGAAGTTTATGTTATATATTCACTTTTAGTCTGCTCATTTATATTGTTTGAGATTAATATCATGTATATTTATGAATGCTATGTCAATTTGATACTTGTGTCTGGATTTAATCCCAAAAATAGGGAAAACTCTGTCAAAATTTTCTGGCCCCTATCATGTCAAGTCATGCAGTACAGATGTAGCCTTTTCAGTGAGTTATCATGTCACCTTTTACAGATGAATTGACTAATCAATGTAATTCAGCCTTTGCAGATGAGGTCTAATATAGGATTTTCAGTCTACGAAATAGACTTTTTAGATATGACATCTAGCCAATCACAGTGGCCTATGTAATAGACTTTGCAGTGATAGGTAGTAGCCTTTTCAGGACCATTGAAGCGACCACAGCACGCCTTCCGTCCCTCCTTCTGCCTATATATACACCTTCCTTCAAACGATAGAACTCACCTCAAACTAGTTGTGGGTTGAGTGCGAGTAGCAATGTCTGGAGGCTCATCTAGAGGGAAGGGAAAGGGAGAGAAGAAGGGAGCACCCATTGTGTGGGAGGGGTCTCTGGGTCTAGAGGACTTTGATGAACCGGTTTATCATTTTCCGATCGAGGGCAAGAGAGATTTCACCAAAGAGCGCCCTCTCCGACTTTACGATGACCGAAAAGAAGATTGGCCACGTTGTAGGCATGGTGAGGACTACTTAGTGCAGATGTTCATAGAGGGTATGGATGGAGGGCATCGTTTCTTCAAATGTCCCTGAGCAGATGTAATTGGTTTTTACTTCCTTTACTCTAATTTGTTTGTACAATGCTTTGCAACTTATAGCCCATACTAACTGCATTGTTCACTAATGGCTTTGAAATACAGTGTTCGGAGTCAAAAGAAAACTGTGGGTTCACTTGGTGGGTTGACCCTAGACCAATGTATCTGAATTCAGAGTACATCTACTACTTGCAGGACCGGATCTTTGACCTAGAAAGGGAAGTGAGTAGTGGTTACAAGGACGATGAAGCCAACAACGACAACGGTGCTGGCGTTTATCAGGAGGGCTTATGCCAGGATCCATATTGCACCTGCTTGAATCACAAGAAGGATGAGCCTCCGCCACCTCCTCCGCCACCAACATTGGGAGGATACTGTGGAGAAGGGGCAACACAGTTTGCTATGTGGCCGCACTACTAGGTATAACAAATGAACCATGTTCACATGGCAAGTCCGTGTTAGGTTAATTGCTCGGTTTAATTACCTAAGGCATGTTAGGATTAGAAGAAGGAAATATGTACACTAGTTCCATACATGTTTCTCACATGCCATGTAATGTGCGTGTTGTTCGCTTCAATTACCTAAGGCATGTTAGGTTTAGTACAGGACATCTGTGCCCTAGTTTGGTACATGTTCTGACATGCTATTTCCTATGTCATACGTGAAGGATTGTGAAATTCACTATTTCCTATGTCAGGAGGGCTTATGATGATCATACGACAGCCACAATCTTAGGAATGGTCCAATAACTTAAAGTGCACACGAAGAACATTAAGACGAACTAAGTAACATACGTAACAGGTCCGAGGGACATGATTAACATCAAGTGCATCACATAAAACAAATTGCATGCTAAATAGAACATAAAACTAGCAAACTACTGAGTGCAACGAGGCCACTTTCCCTTCTCCTATGCGTCGGGATTCTCCTCCATCGCTACCTTCGCTCGGCGCATGCACTCAAGCTTCTTCTCCCTCTCCTCTCTGTACGCAGCAACACGCCTTATTTCCTCCTCTTCCTTGTGCTGCTTTTCTGCTACCCCCTTTCTGTGTCTCCTCTCTAGTATCTCCAGATGCTCCGCATCCCACTCCTTCAGGTCTTGTAGAAGCCGCATATCAGACTCTTTGATCTCAGTGTCGATCCACTGCTCAAAATCATTGAGCGGTGGAGGGGTCTGTAGCAAAGAAAATTGATCTCAATGTCAAATAAATATGATATATGACACGAATAAATCAATAGCCAATAGCAAATACTCACAATAAATGTACTACGACGCTGATGCTCTGTAGGCTCCCATGCAAAATTAGAACACATCTAGTACCTCTGCTTGTACGTTTCCTCATCTTCAGAAATTTCCACCTTACAGGGATCGTCGCAGAAACACATGGGTACTGGCACACCACTAGGGAGCAGCTTTAGGACGTAGGGACTTACGGCCATCCGTCCATAACTACAATAGAACAAATTTCGTTCTAATATAACAACACAAATATAAACCCTAACACTTACAGTTAAACAGGTAAATAAATAGATCGATGCATACCTTTGCTTTCTAGCTTTTCCATGTCTAGGCATCCTACGGTTCGAAATACATACGAGTTTTGAAAAGTTTATGAACCAATAAGTTGTGATGCTTCATAGGTTAAGAAGAAACTACAATTTACCAAAATGATTGGAAAAAGAAGGATGGAATGGGGAAATGATACCTGGGTTTTGAAGATCGACGGACCAAATCCAAGTTTCCACGGTCAAAAATCTCGAATGAAGAGGTTTCACGGAGTGGAGAAAGAGAAAACCGAGAGAGAAGACAGAGTGAATGAGCAAGGTTCGGGGCTGGTTAAATATAGGGCCTTGGCGGCAAGATCGGTGGCGCCATGGTCTAGCGCCAAGGCTTGGCTCCAGCCAGCCTGGCGCCAAGCCTCTGCCACATCGGATTCGACGATTGCCACGTAAAACGATTTTGGCGCCATCGTCACTGGCGCCATGCCGTGTTAGATTGGCACCAACCACGATGGCGCCAAGAAGAGGGTCTATGTAATGAAAGCTTTCCGCTAGGGGCATATTTGAGAGAATCTTTCAAAAAAAAGGGCCAAAAAACAAAAAGTCACCGCAAGGGAAAGCTGCGCGGGCGAGGCTTGTGACAGCGGGGAGGCACAGGAAGATTTCGCGCAGAAGGTCATCACTGAGCACGGTTATGGTGGTGGGAGAGGGTGGCGGCGGTAGCGGCTGCGGAGCTTCATGTGCAATTTTATAGGGGGAGTTGAGCAATTTTGAAAAAAAATGTTTGGCAAAACAGCTTCACTAGTAGCTTTATAGGAGAGAGAAATGAGGGACAGAGCTGTGATAAGCTACTTTTTTCAACTTTATCCCAACTCATGTCGTTATAAGATGTGGAGAAAAACAGCTTTATGGATGAAGCTGTTTTAGAAATGAGTGTTAGGCAAATAAACAGCTCTGTACCAAACAGCCCCTGAGTGGCCGAGTGGGGAATGCTACTGCCTACTGCGGGGACAGGCCAGTGCCATGTAAGACGGGGTTACGGCCCATGCAATACCGGTTGGTACGTGTTCCTTTTTCCCCATTTTTTAACATAATTCTTTTTTTCTTGTGTGTTTGATCCTGATGAATATTAAAAATATCACATTATTCACGTACTCTCACTGTCCTGTAAACTATTCTACAAATTTTAGGACAGGTTAAAAGAGAACACAAACGACGCATGTGTCCTCACTTTATTTCCTATCATCAACACGATTAGTGATGATTGGTTGATAAATAGAAAGTATTAAATGCAAAATAGGTTTCTGTCTTCTAGAATACCTTATATTTGAGGATAATTTTTAAATGTTAGAATGCACTATATTAAAGGACGGAAGAAGTACGTGACTGGCGGCAGCTACCTGCCCCACATCGCAGACCCCGAAATTGTTTTTACATTCTTCGTCTCTAGCACACGTGGGTATTTTAAATTGAGAAAACGGCCTAACCACGATAGTAAATGCTTTGTTTAGGTAATATTTAGCTGGAGAGACGATTCTATTGCTAGAGATAGATCCATCCCACTTAGCTAATGTTGGGGGAAAGCCTATAGATAGCCTCCCCCACCTTTCGCCTTTCGACCTTTCGTCACACAGAAGGAGTACCGCGACATTCATGATGGCCGTAGTCTTCGGTTTCGTCTTATTGCTTTCGACGGCCGATAGCCTATGGCGAAACCGCCGTACAGGTAGGCTAGCCTCCCGCAGAGCATGGCTTTCGACTTTGGATTCGACATCGTCAGGCGGGTGGTGAATAGCTCGTACAGACAATCAGCTTTCGGCTTCGTCGGAAGGCATTTGGCTTTCGCTTATGGTTTCGGCATCGCTTGACGAATGGCGAAACCCTCGCATGGGCTTCGAAGGGCTTTCGTCTTTTTCCGATTTAACCTATCGTCGTGCAGTTCCGTCGTTTGTTTTGGCAGGAAAAGAATTCTGGCGGCTCAGGCCCAGCAGGAAGGGCGTTGCGTTGGTCGCAGTGGGTCAAGACGGACCAAAGAAGCCCCGGAGATGCCGAATGTGCTGGGGAATCTTAGTAGGTAGAAGGGCATTAAAGTCTTTCTGCCGAGTACAGGCTGCTATAAATATGGACTCAACTGTACATGTAAAGGATGATCGATGATGGAATGAAACCCTGATTTTCAGGGAACCTTTCGTCATTCCGTTTGTACTTCCTTACTCGTCTATCGTCTCGTTGTTCGCTTATTCCTTTCGGCTTTCCGAGCAACAACCTATAGTTCGAAAGCTCCGGCTGAGAACAACATTGGCGCCCACCGTTTCAGCTCGAACTTTTTCACGGCCGAGCACAGAATGTTTCGACCTATAAGACTGTTGGCGAGGGCAGTGAACCACTAGCTTTCGTGCCTTTCTATCGCCACGACATTTTTCATCAGCGAAGATTGGCTTGCAGTAAAGCGAATATAAAGCAAACAACTCCAGAGATTGGGCCCAAGACCTCAGGGACTGTTCATATCCGCACTCAGCTTTTGCACCCATCAATTCAATATTGTTACATCCATGCACGTGCCTTTATTTGCTTGCTTTCTAGACAGGCCCCGAGAGGGTGTGTGTTTAGTTGCCCTGTAAAATTTTTGGAAGCACAATAACTCTTTCGTTTGTATTTAGCAATTAGTGTTTAATTATAGACTAATTAGGTTCTAAAGATTCGTCTCGTGATTTACAACTAAACTATGTAATTAATTATTTTTTTAATCTATATTTAATGCTGCATGTATGCATCCAAAGATTCGATGTGATGAAGAATTTTATAAAATTTTTGGAACTCTGAAGGAACTAAACACAGCCGGAACCTAGCAAGACATTCAGAATTGCATCGGAAGCAGCAGGCACACGTCTCCGACGCTACCTGTCCATGCTGGACTCATGCTACATGTTCGCAAGTCGAGTGAACCAGCAGTCCAGCACTACCACCTACGCAGACAACCGTCAAAGATGAGTTTTCCGCTGCTAAGTGTTAATTTGTTTTACAAAAATATGCTTTGCCCTTCAAATTTAAAACTAAAATAATCGATCCTGACAATTCGGAACAGCTCAGAGAAAAGGGCAACACCTTTTCGCGACTCGGCCCAGGAAACATTACCACGAAGCAAATTCGTTTCCGTTCATGGTGGTGAAGAGGATTCGTCCATGCATGCATATTCGGAAGTAGCGAAGGGGTATTCGCAGGATGGCGAAAGCATTCGTCCAAGCAATATTCAGAAGTAGCGAATGTACATTCGCCGTTAGTGGCAGTCAGCGACTACAAGTTGCTATGGTTTTCTACTATCATCTTCAATTCGGCGTTAATTCAAAGACACTGTGGCCAAAAGGCCCGACACCTGAAAGCCAGATAAGTAACTCACATCTTTTTTCCTCGAAAAGTTAAAAAGCATTCCGATCAGCAAGCATAATCATTATTAGTTTTTATTCACACTTTGATTTCCGTCTGGTAAGCGGCCGTTCTCAAAGCATTTTTCGCTCAGGCCACCTTAGCTTCCGTGTGATTTCCATTTTCGAATTCACATCCATCCCACCTGAGTCTTCCTTTTGGGGAGACTAGCTTGGGCACCCATCACTGATGCTACTTCGAAAGAAATTTTCAGCAATTTCTGAGTATAATTTCCCACGCTACTTTCCTCCTTCAGAATCCACTCGCCCAAACCAAGCGAAGACCCACTGGCCCTTCACGGCGTAGTGACTTTTCGTCATGACGAAAACCTATGAACCACCTGCAAACAGAGCCGCACATAAACTGGGGACTAACGAAAACATTTCTTCGTCTCGCCCCTTCGCACCAGGACTTAATTTAGATAGTTGTCTCGCCACTTCGCCACCTTTCGCTTTGATTGGTGCGATGGTAACTTGCGAAGTGGTCAGCATGTGAAAGGTCCAGCTGCTTCTTACGAAGTAGACTTCATGCGAAATTATTTAGCACAAAAGTCCCATCGTTGCATGCGAAAGTATCCAGCACCCTCCAAGCTGCATGCGAGGACACAATAACCCAGGGGGTGTTTAGTTCGCGAAACTTTTTTGGGTTTGGTTACTGTAGCACTTTCGTTTTATTTGACAGTTAGTGTTCAATCATGGTCTAACTAGGCTCAAAAGATTCGTCTCGTAATTTTCAACCAAACTGTGCAATTAGTTTTTTTTCTTCATCTATATTTAGTACTTCATGCATGTCTCGCAAGATTCGATGTGACACTTTGGAGTGAAAGTTTTTAGAGCTAACCCCCCCCCCCCCCCCCCCCCCCCCCCCCCCCCAAGAGGTGGAGACGACCATTTGGACACTGCATACGGTGCAGATCCAGCGAAATGCAAAGCGCAAAGCAATACTACTCGAAAGACTGGGTTTCGCCACGTGCGTCATCTTTCATCCCAAGCGAAGCCCTCACGTATTCCTCTACATGAACACGCGCGTAGCTGTATTTGCAAGCTCGGCTGCCTTGACCTCTGTTAATACTTACTCGGGTCAATCCTTGGGGTTAATGGAGATAAGGTGCCAATACTTTTAAATAATAAAAAATAATAAAAATAAAAAAACAAATAATTTTTTGAAGAAATTAAATAAAAAATGCATAGCAACCAAGATTCAAGTACTCACCTACCATAGCAACCAAAAAATTAATACCAGACCACCTCCTCAACCCTATAAAAGGGCACCACTACACCAAGGAAAACACCAACAAAAAGCCACAGAAGTTTCAAACATAGCAAGTGCAACCACGTCGCTCTGGAACAGCCATAGCCCTTACGGCATGCCGAAGCCGAAATAAGCTTCCGGCGGCCATAGCTCAGCTTAGGCGTCCATAGGAGTGAGAGGAGTCAGGGAAAATAGTAGAAGTACCTGAGCAGAATACCGTGCTATAAAGGATCCAAAGGGCACGCTTTGGTAAAAACCACCCACTGCTTAACACATCATGCCGATACAACGAAAGTGAGTGCCAACCAGAACAGACGCTGCAGCCACCAAAGTAGATGTTACCACCTATACCTGCGTATGTAGGCGGCAGTAATGCAATTGCTCTACCCACGCTAGCCCCACTTAGTACTTCCTAGAAACCATAAGGGACAAATATAGTCCATCCAACGCCCTTTCGCTCATTCGCTATAGAAGAATCGAGACAATCTGATTCAAATTTGTCCAATAGCAAAAGGCTCCAGAGCCCTTTCGCTCATTCGCTATAGCCAACCCCTGCCAAAAGGATGGGGAAGGCGAAAATTTTTGAAGTCATGCCAAGGGGCTGGCACCGGAGCCCTTTCGCTCTTTCGCTATAGCCAACCCCTACCGAAAGGATGGGGAAGACGACAATTTTCTAAGTCACACCAAGGGGCTGGCACCGGAGCCCTTTCGCTCATTCGTTATAGCCAACCCCTGCTGAAAGGATGGGGAAGGCAAAAATTTTCTAAATCACGCCAAGGGGCTGGCACCGGAGCCCTTTCGCTCATTCGCTATAGCCAACCCGTGCCAAAAGCATGGGGAAGGCGAAAATTTTCTAAGTCACGCCAAGGGGCTGGCACCGGAGCCCTTTCACTCATTCGCTATAGCCAACGCCTACCAAAAGGATGGGGAAGGTGAAAATTTTCTAAGTCACGCCAAGGGGCTGGCACCGGAGCCCTTTCGCTCATTCACTATAGCCAAGGGGCTGGCACCGGAGCCCTTTCACTCATTCGCTATAGCCAACCCCTACCAAAAGGATGGGGAAGGCGAAAAATTTCTAAGTCACGCCAAGGGGCTGGCACCGGAGCCCTTTCGCTCATTCGCTATAGCCAACCCCTGCCGAAAGGATGGGGAAGGCGAAAATTTTCTAAGTCATGCCAAGGGTTGGCACCGGAGCACTTTCGCTCATTTGCTATAGCCAACCCCTGCCGAAAGGATGGGGAAGGCGAAAATTTTCTAAGTCACGCCAAGGGCTGGCACCGGATCCCTTTCGCTCATTCGCTATAGCCAACCCCTACCGAAAGGATGGGGAAGGCGAAAATTTTCTAAGTCGTGCCAAGGTGCTGGCACCGGAGCCCTTTCGCTCATTCGCTATAGCCAACCCCTGCCGAAAGGATGGGGAAGGCAAAAAATTTCTAAGTCGTGCCAAGGGGCTGGCACCGGAGCCCTTTCGCTCATTCGCTATAGCCAACCCCTGCCGGAAGGATGGGGAAGGCGAAAATTTTCTAAGTCACGACAAGGGGCTGGCACCAGAGCCCTTTCACTCATTCGCTATAGCCAACCCCTGCCGAAAGGATGGGGAAGGCGAAAATTTTCTAAGTCGTACCAAGGGGCTGGCATCGGAGCCCTTTCGCTCAATCGCTATAGCCATCCCTTGCCGAAAGGGTGGGAAAGGTGAAAATTTTCTAAGTCGTGCCTAGGGGCTGGCATCGGAGCCCTTTCGCTCAATCACTATAGCCATCCCTTGCCGAAAGGGTGGGGAAGGTGAAAATTTTCTAAGTCACACCAAGGGGTTGGCACCGGAGCCCTTTCGCTCATTCGCTATAGCCAACCCCTGCCGAAAGCAAAGGTGAAAATTTTCTATGTCGCGCCAGAGGGTTGGCTTCGGAGCCTCTTCGATCAGTCGCTGTCGACAACCACTCGCGAAAGAAACACTAACAGAGAAATCTAAAAACAAAGCTTCTCGGCAACAATAGAGACAGCGAAAGGCGAAAGGAAAATGCTTTATTGATCATACGCCATATCATCATACAATCCGTAATAAAAGTTGTATCTACGAACACCGAAATCTTCAAGGTTTTCGTCAGCGGGTTCTTCCTTCGGGGTCCGAAGCCCGGAAGTACCCGTGTATGGTACACCTTCCACACGTCGAAGTCGACGGCGAAGCCTTTTTCTATTCACCACCATGACCAGGTCGCGTGTAGCGAAAAAGTTTTTCAAGTAGCTTTCTCTTCGACGCATTCGCCGATAGCGGGATGCTATCAAATCGCACATTCGCAGGTTAGGAACCCTTTCGCGGTAACGCACCCACGAAGTGCCACCAACAAAGAAATCGCCACAGCGAATAGTAAGGGGATCAACATGAATCACAGGCAAACAACCAAGTTCATGAGCATTAAACATCGCATAAACATCTTTGAGTTACTTGTCCGTTACAAACACTTGCCAAACCACAAGTCCAAAAGGTGAAAGCAACAAAATCCTAATTGTCCCTAACTACCGCTTCGCTATCGGCGGCCGCTGTCTCGGTCATGGAAGGCTCAGCGGTAGAAGGGGCGGAAGGCTCAGCAGCAGGCGGTGCAGTATCGGCGGGAGAAGCGGCTGGAGACGAGCAGGAGAAGCGTTGGAAGCATCGCGTTCTGCCCAATGCTTCTCAACCATAAGGCGAATTTCCTTTCGCTCCTCCGTTGTCTGCCAGCCAAAGCGAAAGGACGAAAGAACTTTCACAAAGGGGCTTGAGCTCCAAAGGTCGCGAAAGCAAGAGCGAAAGCAACCAGCGCAGGAGAGGGGTGACAATGACGCTCGTGCAGGCAGGTATATATAGCCAGACCCAGAAGCCCAAGCGTCGCTACCGTTGCAAACCATACAACGGGCACACATCTCGAAAAACAGTTCAAATGGACGAATAATGGCCTCTAGATCAGTAATAAACAGAAAAACAAACTGTCAATGGTCGACTAAAGAAACTAAACGCAATAAGCTTTCGCTCATGGGGAAGGCGAAAGCGATTGAAGACGCAGTTGTTTCGGCAATAAACAGCGAAACACAGCGCCTAGGGGCTACTGTTGGGGGAAAGCCTATAGATAGCCTCCCCCACCATTCGCCTTTCGACCTTTCGTGACGCGGAAGGAGTACCGCGACATTCATGATGGCCGCAGTCTTTGGTTTCGTCTTATTGCTTTCGACGGCCGATAGCCTATGGCGAAACTGCCGTACAGGTAGGCTAGCCTCCCGCAGATCATGGCTTTCGACTTTGGAATCGACATCGTCAGGCGGGTGGTGAATAAATCGTACAGACAATCAGCTTTCGGTTTCGTCGGAAGGCATTTTGGCTTTCGCTTATGGTTTCGGCATCACTTGACGAATGGTGAAACCCTCGCATGGGCTTCGAAGGGCTTTCGTCTTTTTCCGATTTAACCTATCATCGTGCAGTTCCGTCATTTGTTTTGGCAGGAAAAGAATTCTGGCGGCTCAGGCCCAGCAGGAAGGGCGTTGGTTGCAGTGGGTCAAGACGGACCAAAGAAGCCCTGGAGATGCCGAATGTGCTGGGGAATCTTAGTAGGTAGAAGGGCATTAAAGTCTTTCTGCCGAGTACGGGCTGCTATAAATATGGACTCAACCTTTCAGGGAACCTTTCATCATTCCGTTTGTACTTCCTTACTCGTCTATCGTCTTGTTGTTCGCTTATTCCTTTTGGCTTTTCAAGCAACAGCCTATAGTTCGAAAGCTCCGGCTGAGAACAACAGCTAATATTTATGTTACTAAGAGCCTGTTTAGTTCCTCCCCCAACCCAAAAAGCAAACCCAAAAAGTGCTACAGTACCTGTCACATCAAATCTTGCGGCACATGCATGGAGTACTAAATGTAGACGAAAGAAAAAACTAATTACACAGTTTAGTTGTAAATCACGAGACAAATCTTTTGAGCCTAATTAGTCCATGATTGGACACAAATTGCTAAATAAAAACGAAAAGTGCTACAGTAGCCGAACCCAAACTTTTTCACCAACTAAACAACCCCTAAGATATATGCATGTGCATTGCATTGGGGACATATTTTTTACTTAAATCTAGTAATCGAACACGAACACGTGAGCTTCGAGGACTTTGTATCAGATGGGGATACATGGATTCGGTAAACCGAATATGAAACCAGATAGGACACAGGTGCGTGAGCTTTGACTGGTGGATGATTCTTATTGGACACCGGATAGACATTACAGTCTTTTTAGGTGTATATATATGGATATAATAGATTCAGAATGAACTCGTAGAGTAGACCAAACTGTCCCACTTCGGTGTCACCTCTGTTCCTCTTAGATGGTCTTACCTTTAGGCTCAAGCTTAGTCTTTCCTTCATGCTTATAAGAAGTGTAGAACTTGCCATTATTAAAATTAGGCTTCACTAGCCCAACCTCTAGCATGGCCACCACCACCACCTCCTTTACCACTATGGCACCATGTCAACGCCCGCCTCGTCGTGACAGAGATGGAGTTGCTGGTTGAAGGCATCGATGGCTAGCTGTGCATGCCCTGGAAAGCACCAACACTTCTACATCGATGTGTGGTCAAGTCAGCCAAATCCAGCGAAGGGAGCACCAAATTTGATGGAGGACGCTAAAAATAAGCCGAAAGTGGCGACATCTCGCCATGGCCAACTCCAGAAGTCAGACATCAGAGGGGAGACAAAAGGAAAGATAAGCCCCCCTGCCGCCATCCTCGTAGCTGCATGGGGGGGCGACAGCCTGCTCCGGTAGTGGCGAGGTCGCAAGGATGGGAGGTGGGTGCCCGGCAGTGGCCTGGTGTGTGGAGCCGCCCAAGTTGCCCGCAAGAGTGATGCGAGGGAGGGGGGGGGGGGGCAGGCCAAGAGGCCGCTTCTCCATTAGTTGCCTTCGTTTGTAATCACCACACATGTGTCTTGTACCCTTTTTCTTAATCAGTGACATGCATGCGCTATCCATCAGGTCCGTTTATTTTGTACACACCGCACCACGTCTCTTGTACTATAGCAGCAACAAGTAGTAACAGGGAGCGTTTCTTCATTTATATGGCCTCATCCCCATGCCAAATAAATTAACTATCTCTATCTCCTAATCAGACTGCTGCTAGTTGAAGTCGGACCAATAATATCTAGATACCGAGTCACGGATAAGCCCGCGTATTGAAAATCCCCATATGCATCGTTCTTTGGTTTGAAGGTCTCACATGACACCCGATGACCAATAGGACCTTAGTTCCTCAATGAACTGTTCTGAAACCTCGGTTCCACCTAAACCTAGTTCTAGTCTGTCACTGACCATGTTCCGCCTCAAACAACGTCTGCGCATGAATATCAAAGCAAGTACAAGCACAAGTCTAATGCTTACTCAGAAAATCCATGCAACACCACTCTCATGAGTGTGTGACATCAATCTCAAAACAATATAATCCCAACTCTTGCACACGAACAAATATCATATCACTAAACATTTTGTGCAACAATAATTATTCTG
Source organism: Saccharum hybrid cultivar R570 (assembly GCA_038087645.1). Classification (NCBI taxonomy): domain Eukaryota; kingdom Viridiplantae; phylum Streptophyta; class Magnoliopsida; order Poales; family Poaceae; genus Saccharum; species Saccharum hybrid cultivar. The sequence continues at coordinate 2,847,822 of JAQSUU010000746.1, read as the reverse complement.
TAACGCCAGTATCATTGCAAACCAATTGTTCATCAAACTTGATCTCACACTTAGACAAATACAGCGGGTCTTGATCTGAATCGTATGGGTATTGGCTACTGCAGGCCATAAATTATTACACAAATACACACATGAAAGCAAACAAACGGTCCGTCGAGAAAACATAATATGCCGATCAGGAAACGGAATAAACGAAACAGTCTTCATATCACTATTGCACACAAAATAACATGAAACCAAATGTCTGGGATCAGCGACTCCAGAGAAGCTCGACGGCCGGGGCTCCAACGCATCATCTTCCAATCATTATTTGATCTGCCCAAATAAAAACGAGCTTTTATGAGGGGGAAATGACCAAAATATAAAGCAGAGAACCTGCATGCTGTCTTGAAGACAGGAAAGATAGTAATAAAGAATAAAGAAATTTACATGCAAATTGCTCCATGTAGGCAGTTGCAAAAGCCAGAATGTCAAAGAAATGATTTCTTTTTTATCTGGTCAATAGCTTGCCTATCCGGGTAGCTGTCCACGAGGTATTGCTCGCACTTGAGTTTCTTGAGGAATGATGGTAATCCTGGTAGTGACTTGATATTTGGGCAATCCACTACTTCAAGTTCCTCGAGGGATGGAGACAATTCCGGTAGTGTGCAGATATTTGGGCAATACTCCTTGATTCGAAGTACCTTGAGGGATGATGGTAATCCTGGTAGTGACTTGATATTTCTGCAATGGATAATAATTAATTCCTCGAGGGATGGAAGCAATTCCGGTAGCGTCAAGATATTTTGGCAAGCCTCTATTTCAAGATACTTGAGGGATGATGGAAATCCTGGCAGTGACTGGATATCACAACAATAGATAATCAATTCCTTGAGCGATGCCAGCTGCTCGATGTTATCTGGCAAAGCGTCCCAACTGCAAAATTTGATGTAAAGTCTATGCAGCTCAGGGAAGGGTTTGCTAAACTTGAGCTGAGAACCTGACCCGTTGCAACCATCGAAAATGAGACGTTGCAGGTGCTCTAGCTTACCATCTTCTCCTGACAACCAACTTGGGAATGTCGATCCGCTGTAGTTCTTAATGGTGAGTTCAACTAATAGGGCTGGAGGGTGGAGGGCCTCAAGGATCTGCTCTGGAGTTACTTTTTGTTGACGATGGCCAGCAGTCTTCTGTCTTTTCCTTTTTGACGACTCTGTCTCCTCATTGGGATTCCAGTCCAATGTGAGTTCTGATACGTGTAGCTTGTTGCTTAGGTTGGCCCGACGAGCATCCTCCTTGCTTTGGATGTTTCCAAGTCCCTTAATGCTCAGTTCGCCATGAATGTTGTCCAGCTTCTCCAGCTGCGTTATCTCGTAACCCTTTTCCTTCTTCACTGTGAAGGCACTCATAGTTTGGAGCCACGGCATCCGCCCTATGTCAGGGATGCTCACCTCGAGATACCCGATGTGCCGCAGATTCTCAAGGTCGGCAATATGATTGCTGTCAAGACAGCGGATTTGAGGAACGGAGATCTCCTGCAGATGGTATAGCTTGGTAAATGCGGGTGGCAGATCTATAATACTATCAGAGTACTCATACTCAGTAAGACCAAGGTAGCGAAGATGTTTTAATTCACCAATACATTCTGGAATCACATTCGCTCCAAATTTCTCCAGCCACACACTCACGAACCGCAGCTTCTTCAGGTGTTTGAGCATGCGTTTGAACTCTTCTGCAGTTATTTTTGTGCCAGGACTTGACATTAATAGAGTTCGCAAGCTGTCCAGTTTCACAATCTGCTCTATGAGTTCTCCTAGATTATTGGAATCAATGAAGAGATGACGAACGTCTTGAGGAATCTGGTGGTCCACCGTATCTTTCTCAATTCTGAAACTGTCACTTCCAGCAACTATTCCTGCTAAATCGTGCAATAGATCGTGAACTGTGTAGTACTCTTGTTGGTCATCAGTCTTATATTTTAGTTGGATGAATGAGGTTGACAGTAACACTTCAAAGCACTCACGAGCAGCAATTTCCATGTCTGAGGTTTTACTGGTATCCACAAACCCTTGTGCCATCCACATTTTAACTAGCTTGTCTTGCGTCAACTCATATCTTCTAGGAAAAATACTACAATATGCAAAACATTGCCGAACATGCTCCTCAAGCTGATGGTAGCTCCACCATAGAGCTCCCATAGTATCACTCAGCAGATCACGCTTCCTGTTCAGGGTGTCGATCCAGAAACCAATATCCTTTGCTCGTGAGGTTCTTAGACTCAGCTGTCCTGCCACTGTTCTCGCGGCCAGAGGTGACTTTCGTAGTCGTTCGGAAATTTTTCTACCAATTGACTCAAATTTGCCTTTGTCTTGGTCACTAATCATAGAATTATCAAGTGCATAATGCATGAACATTTTGAAAAACTCTTCTGCATTCATATCTTCAATCGGCATAGGGTTCCGAGCACCAAGAAGTTTTGCTGCATCTGCAGTCCGAGTGGTCACTAGGACTCTGCTTCCCTTGTCAGCCTCCTTCAATGGAGAGAGTAGTTTCTTCAGATCGTTTTGTTCATCGACACTTTCTGAGTACCATACATCATCCAGTACCAATAACAACCTTCTGCCTTTCAGTCTTTCCTTCAGTTCACTTTGCAGCATATCTAGATTGCTGAGCCTATCCATTTTTTCACCTGGTACTATCTCTAACATCTCATTGTAGACAGTATGCACATTGAAGTTTTTGGTAACATGAATCCACATGAATAGATCAAAGTTACGGTCTTCACTTTTCTTCTTCTTCTCACAATCATAAACATACTGTGCGAGGGTGGTTTTACCTGACCCTGCAATGCCATGGATTCCAATTACAGAATGATCAGCTGTTGTATCATGGAGCATGCTTATTATCTTTTTAGTATCCTCATCTCGGCCAAAAACTTTTGGGGGTTCTGAAGTAGTCTTGGAGAGCAATCTTGATCCCGTAGTCTGTTCTGGTGAACTCTTGATATTGTCACCACTGGTGGCTGGAGGTAACCATGGTAGAAGCGTTTGTCCTTCGTCAATTAGCTCTTCTATCTTTGTTAAGGTTTCCCTCAGCTTATCCTTTGACCCTGGAGGAAGTTTGGAAGCCTTCTTTGCTGTAGCCTTCTGCATACGAGAGTTCCAAAATTGTTAGGAATAAATCTATATATGCTAGCGCAAACAAGTAATCATACGTTCAATCAATGCATAAATGATAGTCACTAGAGTGTGTGCTTCTTCTCTTTCGGTGGCTGTTGTTCTTGTTGTCAAGCAGAAGCCGGAAGTAGTTTTTTCAAGGCTTTGTATCAACCAGATGTATTGCACTTGAGGAAGTAATAAAATCTTTCTTTATCCAAAAACATGTGTTCATGTAAAATTTTATCTATCAACTTTTGACATTGATGGCCTGCACTGCATATCTATCAACTTTAGACTATTCCAATGCTGAACATTTTGGCTCTTTGGCTCCTGATATATGATGCTAGGAACTGATTAGCTTGATTCTTCTTTGGGTAGAACTCTGTCCCTGTCTCAATTAAGTGTGCAGTATTTCTTTATTTACTAGCAGCTGCACATGATGTCTTTTACTTGAGTTGAGAGAGAAGTGTTAGTTTGCTCAATCATGCTTATTTTAATTGGAGCTCTTGTTAGCCGGCTATATAGTGTGTCGCCTAATCAATTACTCCCTCCATCTCCAAATAAATCAATTTCTAGAATCCATGCCAGTCAAACTTTTTTAAGTTTGACTAACTTTATAGAATAGAGTAACTACATCTATATCATAAAATGAGCACTTCATGAAAATATATTCTATGGTAAATCTAATGATAGTAATTTGATACATAAGTCTTAACATTTGTTTAAGAAACTTGGTCAAAATTTAAAAGTTTGACTTAAAGACAATTCTAGGAATCTATTTATTCAGGGACAGAGGGAGTATCACTTTGCGTTCACGATGGTTTGAGAAATTCTTAATTGTTCCTACATATCACTAGTTGGTGTGTGTGTGTGTGTGACCATGGCAATTAAAAGAGGGGTGTGTGGGGTTATGATCAGGACATAGGCCGAATTCTTCTTGCTGAAGAGTTTTAATCAACTCCCATTCACACCCTCCCTATCTGGTCACTATTTTGGTCCTTCAATTGTAAGGATTTTGTGACCAATGAATGATATAGTATGGTTTTGGTGATTTAGATAATAACACAAGTACTAGGACTAACATGTTTGTTATTATGTATTAGGCAGGTCCAAAGAGGTCCTTGGGATGATGGAAGAGAAGAAGTGTCGTGAAAACCAACAAAGAAATTAACAGAGTCAAACAGAGAGTGTGCAGAAGTTCCACAGGCTAAGATATGGTGGGAACAGTGTTTCCCCCAAAGTGGTCATCAGGTATGGTGGTTGACTCCAGTCACTCGGCCGGACCCAAAGGGATGGTGACAACATCTGATAATGTCTTGAGATGGTGGGAACATTGTTCCCCCAAAGCGGTTAGTTGAAGCGGTGTAGGCATGCTGCGTAATCTATGTTGTCCGGCTATCATGTCCATCGCGCTCCATATTGGATGAGACAGAGAAGACATAATGTAGCCTGCCTAGCGTGTCATTAAACCTAGTCCTCTAGGTTGACATGCAGGCTGAGGCCCCTTGGATGCTATGGAAGTGTCTTACACTGAGCCAAATCAAGGCTTGGGGAGCCCCCGAGGCCTAAGCGTGGCCCGTTTGGGGGGCTTCTGCCTTTCCGAGTAATGGCTTTGTCGGAAAGACCATGGCCTAGTTGGACTGGCTAAGCCTTTCATGTTAGTCTCAGCGGGAATTTCATGTCCCAGTTTTTAACACACTCATATTTTGGAAACATGGCACATAATTTCATCCTCACGAAACTCTCTACTCCTCCTATGAAACTTTTATCATCTCTCTCTTTATCAATACAGTGTCATGTCAGCATATTTAATGCCTATGAAACTCTCATGAAACCTACGTTGAGATTGGCCTAAGTGGCATTTATACCACTCTACCCAAGGTATGTATCTCTATCGGCTAGGGAAGGGGAAAGGGAAATAATGGTGGGGTGAGGGAGGATGCGGCTGCTCACTACCTCTTGCTACCATTGGAGAGGAGGTGGAAGGCAGAGAAGCGGTCAACCCCATGTCACCATGGGGATGGCACAGGGCTAGTTGTATGTTGGGTTGTTCGGAGAAGTGTACCCTGTGAGAACTTGTAATAGGAAATCCATGAATACCATAACTGACATACCCATGCCCTAGTTGGATCCTGCTAGGAATCCTGAATTCCTGATGATACAAATACCCATATATCTGCACTACTATAGATTGATTTATCAGCGACGCCACTTTCACAGCCGTAGCGATAGAACTGACCATGTGTTACCTCCATCATCGGTTGACCGATAGCAAGGCCTCCTAGTGAAGGAAACCGATAGTGGAAAGTGCTACCACGGATGGGTTAACGGTAGATGCAGCCGTGATATTGGGGTTGCATTTCCTCCGTCGCCTCAAAAGCCGAGCCAACTAGGATACGTGCTTTGGCCGACAGTCGCAAACTAGCGTTTAATGAACCGGTGTGAGTGTTGAATGCCCTCAACTTCCAAGGCCATCAAATCACCATTACTTTCGCCGCCTGAAACCAAAGAGCCGTACCCACTGCTCTACATATTCTTCAAGCACGGTGCCCTCTGAAACCACCCCTCTTCTTCATCCATCATCCCCTTCTCTTCCAATCTGCAAAGAAAATGTCGGACAACCCCATCAAGTTTCCAAGCAGCCCGTCCTCCAGCGAGGACGAGAAGCTATCCCACCATTCCTCCGACAAAGACACCTCCTCTGACTAGATGCCTTCTGATTGTAGTCCTCCATGGAGTGACGAGAATGAGGACCCGAAGGACGAGGACGAGGACGAGGACGAGGATGAGGAGGATGACACCGACGTCGACGTCGACGCCGATGACGACGACGATGACTCTAACGCCTCTGACTCACCTCCTCCCAAGTGAGCAAAGCGAGCTTGATCCTCTTTTAGATTAAGTAGTTTATAGTTAGTATAAGTAGTTTTAACAGTTTAGGTTAGTTATTATGTTTTCGGACGAGTACAATCATATACTCGTCCAAATTGTATGTATCTACATATGCAATCAATCAAAGAAAAAAGTTCTTTCAAATATTATGTTTCCTACTACTGTTCTTGCTACCTATCTTTGATCCTTGCTATTCTAGGAGATATTGCTATGCGTTGAATGTTTTTTTCTTTTTCTATATTATATATGAATGAAAAGTAAAAACTATCATGTACGGGTTCTAGGAGAATCTAATAGCAGTTCAACTGCTGACAATCATCGTATTATAGCGTAAGATTAGCGTGGCAATGGTTGGCTTAATAATGACACTGTTTAACTTATCTCGTGTTGTCCGTTCTCGCTGCCGATCAATCTAGACCGTCCGTTTGGAAAAGAAATCTAGAACTGCCCAGGCCATTCCCCATCTCCCCTCGGCCCTGTCAGCGCATTGGCGGCTGTTGGACCCACTAAAAAACCCCAATATGAAGCCATTAGTTCTCCCCATCTTCATTCTCCCCACCAGTTGCTTCATCTTCATTATCCCCACCTGCCTTTGCTTTCCCCTTACCTCGAGCACCTTGCATTATCATCGTGGACAATGCCCCATGAAGGTTTAGATGGATTCAGTCACCCCCTCCTCCACTATTTGCATTTGGTTCCAATTGGTTTTGGGTTCGGTAACAGTTTTGTTCATATTAGGAATTTCTTCATTGCAACAAATGGCCTACTACAGAAGAAACCACTTCAATGTGAGCAACCTAGCCTTTTGGTGGCTAGGGGTGGCACCAGGACCCCAGATGATGTTGTTTGTTACTTGGGGATGGAGCATTCACCCGGACCGATGGTTGATTGTTGAAGCCGCTATTCGTCACCTTCTTGGACCATAAAATTTGACAAGAATCATTGAAGACCCTGTTTGTGGAGAGATTTTGTGCTTTGCAGGACTGGACAGGAAGTAGACATGCTTTATAGATACAATGTGTCCGTGGATGGAGATGTTGTCATCTTCTCTACGGTTCTCTACCTCTGGCTTTCAGGACCGCATCAAGCAATTGAGTACCTTAGCAACTGCCTACCCCTCCAACATTAAGTCTTAGAATTTGTGAAACTTTTATGTGAGTACTGCATAATCGTTGAACTATTGCTTTGGTTGAACTGTTATTTGGAATTAGTTGGTCTTGATTGTGGTCCACGTGTACACCTCTATGTAGCAGAGGATCCAAAACAGGCCTTCTTCTACAGGCAGATAGTACCCTGAACCTCCTGTGATACACTGATACAGCATTTCATCTTGGTGGGAGTGCAAGGGTTTTCAAGGATGTTTTGGTGCCTTGGCGAGAGGTAAAAGCGTAAACAATAAAAGACCCGGGCCGACCTCTTCACTCAGAGTGTGCAACACTTTGAACCCTGACTGCTCCATGGCTGCATCTAGCTCCAACTCCTACTAGCCGTCGGCACCATACCAGGATGCCATCGCGAGAAGAACACCAGCTTCCAGCGCAGGAGGCTACAATGGGAGGGGGCCACCCATCCCATATCGTCCTGAGAACCACGCCTACGCATACCACCCACCCATTTTGTGTCGCTATGGCTTGAAGATGCCTCGATGGATTTCATGGAGTGATGGAAACTTAGGATGTCGATACCACAGATGCTGCAGGGCAAATAATGTAACTCGATTTCTTTCTTGTTCATTCTGATGTCGCAATGCAAATGCTAAAATCCCGCTGTACTTATGGTAATTTAGTTTCTTTGGTAGTCAAACTTAGATTGCGGGTACTTTAGGTGGCACGATCCCTAATATGGAGAATTTTTGAGAACTTTGATTTTGGATTTACGTAACAAGATTTGGGAGTCGAAGGCGGAGGTGGATGCCAATGTTACGACAAATGAAGAACATCTGTAGGAGGAAGAGATTAGGCCACAGATTGAAGAAAGGGCCAGGGTTCCAACCAAGATGATGGAAAAATTCATACCTTTGAGAAAGAAATGTGCTTCATATTCTTCTTTCACCTATTTTGTACTTACTTTAGTTCTTGACATGTTTATTGGCAAGTTGCTTAGTTCACCGCAATAGATTCAAGTATTGATTTATGTATCAGACTGAAATCTGTCAGTTTTGTACAACTATTGTTGAACTAAATGCAAGGTGATTAACTAGGTGTTCAATTTATTGAACTATAAATGCTTGAGATCCAAGTATCAGTTGATGTGTCGGACTGAAATCTCTCATTTTTGTACAACTATTGTCGAACTAAATGCAAGGTGATTAACCAGGTATTCAATTTATTGAACTATTCAGTTGATGTCTCAGACTGAAATCTCTCACTTTTATATAACTACTGTTAAACTAAATGTAAGGTGATTAACTAGGTGTTCAATTTATTAAACTGTAAATGATAGTACATGCAAGTATCAAATGATGTGTTGGAGGCATCCTACTTCCCCCTAGACACTGGGCCCTAGTACAGGGGCAACCAATTTATTGAACTGTATATACACTCTCCTACCACACCTTCCTCCCATATATCCATTCCCCACTCTGCTCCCTTGCTTTGCTTCACCCTACTAGCATCGGACGAAAGGCAGCCTCTCCCATGCTCACTGCTCCTTTACCTCCTACCTTGCTGGCACACAAATCTTCAGCGCGCCATCCCTGCTTGTCTGTTCCATCCAGATATAAGGTAATTGAACTGGATCTGCTCCTTCACCGGATTCTATATTCCTTTGTAGTGCTCTAGATCTACTCTCCTTCAACCTAGCTACAGTAATTTTCTTGGATCTATAGATGAAAATGTCTCTTCTCGTTCTGGAGTTTGTGGCCTTTTACCTCCGTGGAGTGCAGCTTGTGAGCCTTATTATCCTCAATATTGGTGCACCAAATCACTACTTTGTGAACAAAGTCGATGAGCTAAATGAAAGTGTACCAATGGATGTGGACAGGGTTGTAGTGGTCAAGGCTCGGGATGACATGGAGATTGACAACGATCCCATGAATGTCGACAACGATCTGCAGGATCTTATCGATATTGACAACGATCCCATGGAGGTCGACTAGGAGTGATTTAATTATGTAACCAATGATGATGTACATATGAAGGTCTTTTAACTTTTGCATAGTATCGGCCTAATTAGTATCTGCATTTTAGCCTTCGGCATGCTTGTTAGCTTGGTAGGGTCGGCCTATTTATTCGGTACGAATGTATGGAACTCAAGTTGGATACCTTTGAATCCATGGCATTGTGCTTTCCTTATGTTTTCTAATAAGTGCGCAATTTGGCTTTCTTTCAACATAAATTTGTGTGCCTTATTATTCACCATCGAGCTAAAGTTGGCTTCCTTTCAATCTGACTACTGGAATTGTGCTTTTCTTAGTTTCCTATGTGCGCAGTTTCATTTTGTTTCAATGCCAAACGTTAAGATTGTGTGCCTTAGTGTTCATCACCGTATCATACAGAGGTCTTCGAGTGGTAATAGGATCCAACCGCCGGTGATGGTGTTGTGCATTCACCGCCGCTTGGTTGTAAAATTTCCAATCCCGCGTTTGAACCCTCCCACGCGAAACTGATGAAAGTTCAATTCCCACGTGCGTAAAAGTTACGTAGGGAGCAAAGAATCCCTACCCCAACATCCCCCCTTAACCCTCCCCCCGCCGCCGCCCTCCCACACACACATAGCTTTTCTTATCCTCATTGCTGTTGTTCCTCATTGCTGCTCGTGCTCATCACCACTGCTCAGCTCTTGCTCCGCACCGGTGCACATCGTTGGCTTGCCCAAACAGATCCATCGACGCACGAGTTGCTACTGTCACCGGTGTTGTTGCCACTCGTGCTCACCACCGTCAGATGCAAAGGCAAGTGTAATAAGGCCTTACTTGTATCGACATCCCTTCTCCTCGAAACTCATCTCCTTACTAATGTTTATTGATGCAATTCCACGGTAGGGCGGCCTCATCTCTTCGGTTGATGGTGTCCTTCCAGATGAAGGAGGCCCACAACATGAGGAACGCAGTGGACAGCCTCCTAGACGTTGCGCTTGATGACATCTTCAGCTACCTCCCCGCCCGGTCCTTGTGCTCCTGCAAGTGTGTCTGTCGCTCCTAGATGTGCATCATCTCTAGCTCCTATCACTGTAAGAAGCTTTCACAGGCTGTCATCAGCTTCTTCTATGGTAGCTAGTGGAAGGGCAATCGCCACTTCACCAGCATCACCGGTGAACAACGGCCCTCCTTGTCCTTCTTGCCCTTCCCCCTTAAAAAAGTCCTAGTCTCAGATTATTGCAGCGGCCTCGTCCTTTGCTGGTGTTGTGGGGCTGGTGGATTACGTCGCTATGTTGTCTGCAATCCAGCGACCCTCAAATGGCATGTAGTGCCGCGTAACTTCTATTCTGTTGGTCAGGCTCACTTAGCATTTGAACCAACGTCCTTGCACTTCCATGTTATTGAATTTGTTGAGGTGGAGGGTGCGTGCATAGCTGTGCTGATCTACTCATCTAAAATTGCAACATGGATCTATAAGGAATCTGAATGGGGAGATGGTAGAATTGTTCTATGTTCAAAACCGAGAAGTGTTTTTCTTAATGGTTTTTTTGCACGTGCTTGAGTACTATGCGATAGTTGCTGTGGATATAGAGAGAAATACATGGAGGACAATTCGTAAACTAGGTGGTGCTGAACTCTCCATCCATCAAGCTCAGGGTTACTGTCGACGAAACGTAGTCGGCAGTCTACCGAGGGGTATGCCCAAGGTAGTGATTTGTCGGTAGACAGGTGCACAAGCTACGAACTAGATGGTGACGCAAGACATGGGACAAAGATTTATCCAGGTTTGGTCGCCGTGAGGGCGTAATACCTACGTCATGTGTCTGATTTGTATTGCTATGTGTTATGAGATGTGTTCTGATGGGGTCCCCTGCCCACCTTATATAGTCTGGGGGGCAGGGTTACAAATCTGGGAACTAATCCTAGCCGGTTACAATTGCCATAGCTGGCCGGATGAGGATTCCTATTCTAACCGACCAGGATCTTGCTTGATCTCCAAGTTTGCTTTCCTTCCTTGCGTGGGATGCCGAACAGATCGACTGGGCCACGTGTCATCTTCTGGTGGGCCGGGCCATCTGGTCTAGGCCAGCCCAAGCCTAGCCGTAAGGGTATAGGGGTTTATACCCCCATAGCTAGTCCCCGAGCAGTATGCATTGTGATGATATGTTGTCTTGAACTTCTCCGACCAGTGAGATCCGTCTCTGAGCCGACTCCGACCAGCCAAAACGTTGACCGATGAATGCGCCAGTACTCCGCTGAAACCGGAGAGCCGTTGGCCTCGTTGAAATCATGAAGATCAGTTATCAGAAGAATGCATGATGCTCAAAGAAAAAAGAAAAAGATTTCCTTCCTGGTGAAGTGTGCCCACTTGTATTTCTAAAAAGAAATGTAAGCAGGGTAAACAGAGCGTAGGGGTCGAAAAAACAAACACATTCACCGCAAGGTGAAGTGTGCCCACTTAGTCCCCGAGCCTGGTAGTAGGTGACGTAGGCACGTGGTGCCATGGTCTAAAATGAATCCGCATAGACACTTGATACGGAGATGCACCGACAGGTGCATCGTACCGATGTAGTCCCCGAGCTTGCTGGAAGGTGAAGTATAAGTCTTGTAGCAAGGTCTAAAGAAGCTCTGATCCCTCAATTGTATGTGAGTCAAATTTCACATGTAGTCAAAGAAACCAGACCTTGAAACATTATAAGAGACTGGTCGGAGCAGTCCCCGAGCACAGCATGAGGTGTAGTCAAAAAGTCCCTGAGCAGGCTATAAGGAATGGTCGACGAGTCCCCGAGCACGATGTGAGGAGTGGTCGACGAGTCCCCAAGCCTGCTCGAAGAGCTTAACGTGCTCGGTGGTCTGAGAGAATCTGTTGCCAGACCAGTCCCCGAGCATCTCTTGATGTCCTCACTTTACGCATAAAATTTAATTTTTATTTCTATCTTTTTCCTTGTGCTGTCATGACGTCACAAAAAGTTGACTGATGTGACGTTACAGTCATGCTCGTCAGCCTTGTCAATGTCACAATAAACCGTCCGCCAGACGGAACCTCCCAGTGTGGACCCTCCCGCGGAGGAAACGAGGGAGCGCATTTACTGGCGCAGTAACCGGTGAAAAAAGTTGAAATTGTAGAGATCATGCCACGTTTTGCGCGCACGTATCCTAAAAGTCTCAGGGAGGTGAAACGGCGTGGTTAATGGGATAAATATCCCCCGCGTGGCCGTTCCCCTTTTCACCCCAACAGTTGCCATTTGCAATCTGTGCCTTCAATCGTCTTCATCCTCCATCTCTCATTCCCCATTTCACCGCGCGCCACCGCCATTAGCACACCTCACCGCCATAGAGGGCAGCGCACTCTCTGTCCACCGTCCAAACCTGAGTGCGGAGGCGAGAGAGGAAGAGATGGCCAAGACTGAGGCGCAAAAGACGGCGGCGATGATGAGGAAGGAGTGGTGGAAATCGAAATCCACCGACCGCTCCATCAACAAGCTCGTTGCCATGGGAGTGCTCCATAACTAGGAGCTTGCTGGATGGCGGCTACCACGCGACGACAGCTACCCCGACCCCCAGCCTGGTGAGATCGTTGTCTTTGAAGACTTCTTTAAGTGGGGTTTCGGGGTTCCAGTCCATCCTTTTCTTCAAGGGCTGTGTCTGTACTACGAGATTGGGATTTGCAATCTGCATCCCAACTCGATTCTTCTTGTCTCTGTGTTCATCCATCTTTGTGAGGCGTATGGGGGAATCCAACCCCATTTCGACCTATTCCGATATCTGTTCTGCTTGAGGAAGAAAGGGGCCCAGGGCGGCTCCAAGATCGCCGGTGGAGTGTACCTGACACTCCGGGAAGGGATGAAGCAGGAGTACCTTAGCTGCTCCTGGAACACCTCCCTCACCGACTGGTATAAGAGGTGGTTCTACATCCATGAAGAGCCCGACAGCGCAACGTTCTGCGATGTCGGCTACATTCCCGACAAGTGGGTGTCGTGGAATGAACAACCAGAGTTGGACGGGCAAGTGATGGAGCTAATGGCCCTGCTTCCGTGGAATCGTCTAGACGGGCCGGCGGTGGCCGAGAGCTTCATCAGTCGGCGAGTGCAGCCATGCCAGAGGAGGGTGCACGCCGGGTACGAGTACCAAGGCTCGTCCGACCAGACTAGGATGCGGTTAGACATTCTGGACTCCGAGGAGGTGAGACGCCGGATTAGGGAGTTGTTCAATCTGGAAGACCAAAGCTACTCCCCTTCGAGCATGATCCAGCACGCGTTCAAGCTCATCCGACCAGCCCCAAAGGTAAATGACCAAAATCATCTACTCTGAGAAAATTCTCCGATCACCGTAGGATAAAGATAAGTCTTTTGATTTGCTTGTCTTGCATGTGTACAGGTGCACGGCATAGAGCGTCACACATTGTACGTGTCGTTGGCACCTGGAGTGGAGCACCCGAGAAGCGTTGAGCCACCGCTACATAGTGCGCGGCGGTGCTACGAGCACGTCGACGATGAACAAGGTGGGACATCGACCGCCGGTGCCGACCAATCAGAAGAGCCGCCGAGCAAACGTCGTCGAATCGTGCAAGACTGGTCGGAAGACGAAGCGGAGGCAGATACAAGCGCCAGGCTCAACCCTCGGAGGAAGAGGAGCGAGCAATCAGGGCAGGGGAATCGACCCCACCAGTCAGGGGCCCGCAAGAGGGCCAGGCAGCACCAATGGGACCAGCCCCCAGCGTGAGAACCGCCGAGGAGCAAACCAGGCCACCTCCAGTGGATAGAGGCCAAGGTTCCTCCGCCTAGCACGTAGGACAGGGGCAACCGCGGCATCGAGCCTTCACCACAGTACACCGGAGCTCTGACCTGTAAGTTCCTGGAAACTTATAGATTAATGCATCAATAGTATTATCAAGCATATAAAAAAGTAACTGTTTTGTTGTCACGTGTTAGCTCGGCATCAACGAAGAGACCCGAGCAGCTGGCCACCGGTGGTGCGGGCGTGGCGACCACCACCACGACATCCTCCGAGCAGCCGGTGGGTCAGACCATCGGGACTGTGGAGCCAACGGCGACGGGAGGCGACAGGGCAACCACAGTGCAGGAGACGCCCAAGCAAGTGGCGCCCGAGCAGGCTAGTGAGGGTACGTTGTCGAAAGGACAAGTCCCCGAGACCAGTCAAGGCATGCCCAAGCAAGCCACGGCTTCCACGAGCTCGGCACAAGGTGGTCTACCAGACGCCGCAGCAAGAGGAAAGGGACCAGCATCAACGTCGACCACCGGGCTGAGGCAAGAACAAGAGCCAGCCGGTGTTGAGCAAGAGGCGGAGTCAGATGACGACGTCGTGGAGGAAATCTAAGGGCACCCACAAGACGGGTGGCAACATGTATATATCTGCCGCGAATGTGGAGACCACTATGTCTACCACGAGGAGATCTCCATTGATGAGGAGACAGAACGAGTGGAGCGAGCAGCAAGGTGGCTTATCAGAGAAGTGCAGGTAAACGTACTTCTCGGTTACCATTGTAGACCAGTCATAGTCCATAGCCATGTGTATATGAAACTGTTTGTGATTTGCAGGGCCTTGTGAAGACGGCAAAGTATCGGAAACGGTGTTTTGACCAGATCCAAGGCATCAGCGAGGACAACAAGGAGCTTACAGCCGAAGTAGAGTGGCTGCGCAAGCGGCTCGAGGCTGCCGAAAAGAACCAGGCAGAGCTCGAGTCACAAAGGCTCAATGCTGTCCTCCAACTGAGTCAAAAAGAGCGCGAAAGGGGAGGTAAAGAATCTTAACCATACGCCCCCGAGCACTGAAAAGTGCTAGTCATATGTATGCATGTGTTAACGAATCTTGTCGTAGGCCTGGCGGAGGAGATCACCAAGCTACAAATAGAGAAAACGCGCATGGCTGAAGAGTGCGCGCGATTGGCAGTAGAGAACACCCGGCTCACCAAGGACCATGCCCGGTTCAAAGACCACTCAGTGAAGATGGACGAGGAGGTGAAAACCAAGAACCAGGAGATAACAAGTGAGTGGCCGTACTCTTCATCATGGTATGGGAATTTAATGTATGTTGAACAGCTTTTTTCTGACCAGGATACCTCTCTGCAGCATTGAAAGCAAATGCCAAGAAGCATCTGGGAGATCTGCAAAAAGAGCGCGACCTCTAGAAAGATCGCTGCATACAGATGGTGTGTGGGATCGGACCAGTGCTCGACTTGATCGATCCAGGACTG